>CM066740.1:60501212-61101212 GCA_033961575.1 Aselliscus stoliczkanus | reverse complement strand
CATCATATTCAATGGGGAAAAGCTAAAAACATTCCCCTTAAGATCAGGAACAAGACAAGGCTGTTCACTTTCTCCATTTTTATTCAACATAGTTTTTGGAAGCTCTAGCCACAGAAATCAGACAAGAAAATGTAATAAAATGGCATGCAAATGGTAAGGAGGCAGTAAAATTGTCATTATATGCAGATGACATTACACTGTACATAGAAAACCCCAAAGATTCCACCCAAAAATGATTAAAACTGATAAATGAATTCAATAAGGTAGCAGGATACAAAATCAATATATTCAGAAATCAGTTGCATTTGTATACATCAATAACAAACTATCAGAAAGAAAAGTTAAAAAAACAGTCCCATTTACAGTTGCCTCAAGGACTATAAAATACTTAGGAATAAATTTAACCAAAGAAGTAAAAAACCGGTACTCAGAAAATTACAAAACACTGAAGAGAGAAATTAAAGAAGATACAAATAAATGGAAACATACCACGCTCATGGATAGGAAGAATTAATATAGTTAAAATGTCAATACTGCCTAAGGTAATATATAGATTCAATGCAATTCCTATCAAACTACCAATGACATTTTTTACAGAAATAAAAAATATAATCCTAAAATTTATATGTAATCATAAAAGACCCCAAATAGCCATGCAATCTTGAGAAATAAGAACAAAGTCGGTGGTATCACACTATCCAACATCAAATATTACAAGGTTACAGTAACCAAAACAACATGGTACTGGTATAAAAACAGATACACAGATCAATGGAACAGAATAGAGAGCCCAGAAATAAATCCATTCATATTTGGTTATTTAATCTATGAGAATGGAAGCAAGAATTTACACTGGAGTAACGACAGTCTATTTAATAAATGGTGCTGGGAAAATTGGACTGACACGTGCAAAAAAATGAAACTGGACCACATCCTTAAGCCATATATGAAAACAAATTCAAAATGGATTAAAGACTTAAATGTAAGACCTGAAACCATAAAACTCCTAGAAGAAAATGTAGGGAGTAAATTTGCAGACATTACCCTGAGTAAAACTTTTACTGATAATAAAAGGCAATGGAAGTAAAAGAAAAACTAAACATATGGGACTGCATCAAACTTAAAATTTTTTTCACAGCAAAGGAAACCATCAATAAAACAAAATGGCAGCCTGCTGAATGGAAGAAGATATTTGTCAACAATATATCTGATAAGGGGTTAATATCCAAAATTTATAAAACACTCATTCAGCTCAACAGCAAAAAACAAACAACCAAATTTAAAAATGGGCAAAGGATATAAAGAGACATTTCTCTAAAGAGGACATACAGATGGCCAACAGGCATATGAAAAAATGTTCAACCTCACTGGTCATTAGGGAAATGCAAATAAAAACCACCATGAGATACCACCTCACTCCAGTCAGAATGGCTATCATCAATAAATCAAACAAGTGTTGGCAAGGTTGTGGGGAAAAGTGAACCTTGGTGCACTGTTGGTGGAATTGCAGATTGGTGCAGCCATTATGGAAAGCAGTATGGAGTTATCTCAAAAAACTGGAAATGGAACTACTGTATGACCCAGCAATTCCACTCTTAGATAGCTACACAGAGAAACCTAAGACACTAATTTAAAAAAGTACATGCACCTCTATGTTTATTGTAGTACTATTTACAATACCCAAGACTTGGAAACAACTGAAATGGCCATTGATATTTGAAAGGATTTAAAAACTGTGGTACAGGGCCGGCCGAGTAGCACATTGGTTAAGTGCTGGCTTGGGATGCCAGCAGACCCAGTTCAGATCCCACATGTATGGGCCAGTGACACTGCCCTCAAAAAAAAACCAAAAAACAAAAAAGAAAAAAGACTGTGGTACATTTATACAATTGAATATTACACAGCTATAAAGAAGAATGAAATCTTACCATTTGCAGGGATATAGATGGACCTAGAGGACATCATACTAAATGAAATAAGTTTGTCTGAGAAAGACAAATACCATGTGATCTCACTTATATGTGGAATATAAAGAACTGAATAAATGAGCAAAGTAAACAGAAATAGTCTGAGAGATATAGAAGAAAAATTGATGGTTGCTATATGGGGGGTGGGGATGAGGGAGAAGGGGAAGAAATTAGAAAGCATAAATTGGTAACTACAATATTGTCACAGGGATATGAGACAGTTTGGGGAATATAATCAATAATGTTGTAAATATTTTGTAGGGTGTCAGATGGGCACATGTCTTCTTAGGGAGACCACTCCATGGACGGTGTAGATGCTTGCCCACTGCACTGTACACCTGAAGCTGAAGTGGAATAATATTGTATGTCAGCTATAATTTTATATATATATATATATATATATATATATATATATATTCACAGGATATGGAGTATAGTATAAGGAATAGTCAATGGAAATGTAACAGATATATATGACGTCAGAGGGCCAATAGATTGGAGGAGGGGGTTATCACTTTGTGAGGGGTGAAATGTATAATTATTACATTGTTTTGTACACCTGAAACTAATTAAAATTAAATAAATACATAAATAAATAAATACAGTAAATTAAAAAAACAGAAATTAAAACTAAAGTGCTTTAAAAAAACACAATGAAGATAGCTTAAAGAACATGTGGGACAACATCAAATGCAACGACATTCACATCATAGGAGTACCAGAAGGAGAAGAGAGGGAGGAAGTGATCAAGACATACTTCAAGAAATAATTACCAAAAATTTCCCTTACCTGGTGAAGGAAATTGACATATAAGCTCAAGAGGTGCAGAGAGTCCCAAACAGGATGAACCCAAACAGGCCCACACCAAGACATATCATAGTTAAAGTGACAAAGATTAAAGACAAAGAGAGAATCCTAAAAGTAGCAAGAGCAAGACAACCAGTTACTCACAAGGGAGCTCCCACAAGACTATCAACTGATTTTTCTACAGAAACCTTGCTGGTCAGAAAGGAATGGTAGGAAATATTAAAAGTGATGAAAACCAAGGGCCTACAACCAAGACTGCTCTATACAACAAGGCTATTTTTAAAATTGAAGGAGAGATAATGAGCTTCCCAGATATGAAGAAGCTAAAGCAATTCATTACCACCAAACCAGTATTACAAGATATGTAAAAGGATTTCTTTAAGCAGAAAAAAGGAGAAAACAAACAAATATAAAAAAATATGAATAGGGCCAGGCAAGTGGCTCAGTTGGTTAAGAGGTCGCTCAAGAGTGCGAGCTGAGCTCTGAGCAATGGCGGTTCGATGCTCAACGAGTTGCTGTTGAGCTGCCAACAGGTGGCAGGATGGCTCAGCTAATATATATATATATGAATAAAATGGCTGTAAGTATGTACCTATCAATAATCACATTAAATGTAAACAGATCAAATACTCCAATCAAAAGGCATAGGTTAGCTGAGTGGATAAGAAAATAAGACCCATACATATGCTGTTTACAAGAGACCCATCTTAGATCAAAAGACACACACACACACACACAGACTGAAAGTAAAGGGATGGAAAAAGATATTTCACTCAAGTGGTAATGAGGAAAAAGCTGGAGTAGCAATACTTATATCGGACAAAATAGATTTTAAAACAAAGACTATAATAAAACACAAGGAAGGACATTACAAAATAATGAAGGAATCAATTCAACAAGAGGACATAATCCTAATAAATATCTATGCACCCAATGGAGGAGCACCTAAATATATAAAACAAATTTTGACAGACATAAATGAAGAAATCAACAATAACACAATAATAGTAGGGGATTTCAACACCCCACTGACAGCTACAGACAGATCCTCCAGACAGAAAATCAAAATGGAAACAGTGGCATTAAATGACACACCAGAACATGTGGATTTAATTGATATTTTCAGAGCATTTCAACCCAAAGCACCAAAATATAAATTCTTTTCAAGTGCATATGGAACATTTTCCAAGAAAGACAACATATTAGGTCACAAAAAAAAGTCTCAAAAAATTTAAGAAGATCAAAATCGTATCAAGCTTCTTGGACCATAGTGCTGTGAAACTAGAAATCAATTACAAATACAAAAACTGAAAAACACATGAACATGGAGACTGAATAACATGCTACTAAATAATGATTGGGTCAACAATGAGATCAAAGAAGAAATCAAAAGATACCTTGAGACAAATGAAAATGAAAACACAAGGACCCAAAATTTATGGGGACACAGTGAGTAGTCCTACAATGGAAATTCATAGCAATGCAGGCCTCCCTAAAGAAACAAGTAAACCTTGGGCCGGCCGAGTGGCGCAGTGGTTAAGCGCTGGTTTGGGAAGCCAGCGGCCCCGGTTCGGGTCCCACATATGAGGGCCAGTGACACTGCCCTCAAAAAAAAAAAAAAAGAAACAAGTAAATCTCAAATCAACAGTCTGTCTTTACACCTATTAGAATGGGAAAATGAATAGCTAAATGAGCCCAAAGTGAGAACAAGGAAGGATATAATAAAGATCAGAGTGAAGGGCTGGCCAAGTGGCGTGGTGGTTAAGCGCTGGCTTGGGAAGCCAGCGGCCCCAGTTCGGTCCCACATATGAGGGCCAGTGACACTGCCCTCAAAGAAACAACAACAACAACAAAAAACTATGTATATTCCCAAAAGTTTAATTTAAAATGAGTAAGTAAATAAATAAATAAGAACAAATGGTTATAAAAATATACATAGTGGTCTCCACAGAGAGAAGTTAAAAGCAATTTTTTTAATATAATATCTCTTCATAGCAGTATTCCTTGGGTTTTCTGCAACTAGAAGGCTTCCTTTGAATAATAAAAATTTGTTAAATACTTATTAAAAACTATTTTATTTTAGAATAAAAATGACATTGAAAAATCTAGACAACACATTGAGTTTAAAAAGTGGATTCAAAAACAGTAAGCTCAATCTCTTCAACATAATAAAGACCATATATGAAAAGCCCATAGCTAACATCATATTCAATGGTGAAAAACTGAAAACTTTTTCTCTAAGATCAGTAACAAGACAAGGATACTCACTTTCACCTCTTCTATTTAGCATAGTACTTGAAGTCCCAGTCAGAGCAAGGAAAAGAAATAAAAAAACATACAAATTGGACAGGAAGAAGTAAAGTTATCTCTCTTCTCAGATAATATGATCTTATATGTAGACACTAGAGAGAAAGAGAGAGAGCTGTTATAACTAACAAATGAATTCAGCAAAGTTGTATGATACAAAATCAGCACACAAAAATCAGTTGCATTTATATGTACTAACAATAATGCAAAAATGAAATTAAGAAAACAATTCTATTTAAAATAGCATCAGAATGAATAAGATACTTAGGAATAAACTTAACCAAGGAGTTTCGGTTTTACAAGACAAAAAAAGTTCAGGATGTTGACAATTGTTGTACAACAGTGTGAATGTACTTAACACTGCTAAACTGTAAACTTAAAAATGGTCAAGATGGTAAATTTTATGTTATGTGTTACGATACTATGTGTAAAAAGAAAAAAAAACCACAGTAGTCTCTATGATCTCAATTTTGGGGGTGAAGGGGGCAAGTCATGTGCAGAGAAAAAGGCTAGAAGATCAGAAACTAAAATAACAATTGTCAAACAATATGAAAAAAATACAGCAAAATGCCAATTGTTGGATCCGTGTGGTAGATACACAAATGTTCACTGTAATATTTTTTTCTATCTTTTATGTGTTTAAATTTTTATGATAATTGTTAGGGGAAATATGATGGTATTTCTGAGTAGACAGATTGTAGGTATTTTAGGATTGCATGTATGTGCTTTTCTGTAATCTTCAAACTTTTTACTTGAATGTTTATTACTAATGTAATTGATAGATTTTTGGAAAAATTGAACAAAAATTAAAAGATCAGAGTGAAAATAAATGCAATAGAGAGTAGAAAAAAATACAAAGAAACCAAAAGCTGGTTTTTAAAAATTAAACACAATTGAGAAATCTTTAGCCATATTCATCAAGAAAAAAAGGAGATTGCTTAAGAGTGCAAGCTTAGTTCTGAGCAACAGCAGTTCGATGCCCAGCCTGAGCTGAGCTGCTGCTGAGCTGCCAACAGGTGGCAGGATGGCTCAGCTATAAAAGAAAAAAAAAGAAAAAAAGAAAAAAGAAAAGAGGATCCAAATAAATAAAATCAGAAATGAAAGAGAAGAAGCGACAATGGACAGCACAGGAAAAAAGAAAATTAAGAAAATACTATAAGCAACTATACCCCAACAAATTAGACAATCTGAAAGAAATGGGTAAATTCTTAGAAGCATACAATCTTCCAATACTGTATCAAGAAGAAACAGATAATCTGAACAGACCAATTACTACCAACAAAATTGAATCAGTAATCAACAAGCTCCCCCCAAAAATGTCCTGGACCAGATAGCTTCACAGGGGAATTTTTTCCAAACAGTCAATAAAGAATTCTACTTCTATTCTGCTCAAGCTATTCCAGAAAATCCAGGAAGAGGGAAGCTCCCCAGTTGATTTTATGAGGCCACCATTACCCTGATCCTCAAACCTGATAAAGACAGAAAAAAAGAAAACCATAGGCCAATATCCCTAATGAACATAGATGTGAAATCCTTAACAAAATATTAGCAAACCAAATTCAGCAATACATTAAAAAGATCATACAGCATGATCCATGGGATTCATTCTTAGTATGCAGGGTTGGTTCAATATCCACAAATCAATTAAAATGATACACCACATAAATAAAATGAAACATAAAAATCATATGGTCATGTCAATCGATGCAGAAAAAGCATTTAACAAAATCCAGCACCAATTTATGATAAAAACTCTGAGCAAGGTGGGAATAGAGGGAACATATCTCAACATAATAAAGGCCATATATGACAAACCCACAGCCAATATACTCAATGGGGAAAAGCTAAAAGCATTCCCCTTAAGATCAGGAACAGGAGAAGGATGCCCACTTTCACTATTTTTATTTAACATAGTACTGGAAATTCTAGCCACAGCAATCAGACAACGAAAAGACATAAAAGGCATCCACATTGGAAAGGAGGAAGTATAATTGTCATTATTTGCAAATGACATTATACTATACATAGAGAACCAAAAAAAATTCACCAAAAAACTATTAAAACTGATAAATTAAGAAAACAATCCTCCAGCCCAAGCTGAGCTACCACTGAGCTGCCAACAGGTGGCAGGATTGCTCAGCTAAAAAGAAAATTAAAAGAAAAAAAAAATAGAAAAAAATCCCACTTACAATTGCATCAAAAACAATTTAAAAACTTAGGGATAAACTGAACCAAGGTAGTAAAAGACCTGTACTCATAAAATTATAGGACATTAAAGAGAGAAATTAAAGAAGATACATACCAATGGAAACGTATACAATGCTCATGGATAGAAAGAATTAATGCAGATAAAACGCAATCACTACACAAACAATATATAGATTCAACACAATCCCTGTCAAAATACCAATGGCATTTTTTCGTAGAACTAGAACAAATAACTCTAAAATGTAGATGGAACCATAAGACCCTGAATAGACCGGGTAATCCTGAGAAATAAGAACAAAGAGGGAGTTATCATACTACCTGATATCAAATTATACTACAAGGTCATAATAATCAAAACAGCCTGGTGTGATATAAAAACAGACACATATAGGTCAATGGAACAGAATAGTGATCCCAGAAATAAATCCAGCCTGTATGGTCTTTAATTTATGACAAAAGAAGCAAGAATTTACATTGAGCTAAAGACAATCTATTTAATAAATGGTACTGGGAAAAATGGAAAGACACATGCAAAAAAAAAATTGGACCACCTTTATACATCACATACAAGAATAAACTCAAAATGGATTAAAGACTTAAATGTAAGACCCGAAACCGTAAAACACCTAGAAGAAAATATAGGAAGTAAACTCTCAGACATACCCTTAGTAGTATTTTTACTGATATATCCTCTTAGGCAAGGGAAACAAAAGAAAAAATAAACAAATGGGACTACGTCAAACGAAAAAGTTGTTTCACAGTGAAGGAAACTATCAACAAAACAAAAAGACATCCTACTGAATGGGAGAAAATATTTGCAAATGATACATCTGATAAGGGGTTAATTCCAAAATTTATAAAATACTCATACAACTGAACACCAAAACCCCCCCAAACAATCCAATTAAAAAATGGGCTGGGGGGGCCAGCTGAGTGGCGCGTTGCTTAAGCACTGGCTGGGAAGCCAGTGGCTCCAGTTCAGGTCCCACATATGAGGGCAAGTAACACTACCCTCTAAAAAAAAAATTGGCTGGGATGGCTGAGTGGTGCGGTGGTTAAGAGCTGGCTTGGGATGCCAGCGGCCCGAGTTCGGATCCCACATATGAGGGTCAGTGACACTGCCTTCTTTAAAAAAAAAAAGGGGGACTTCCGGTAAAATGGTGCAATAGACAGACGCTGTGCTAGATGCCTCCCAGGATCACACCAAAATTACAAGCAAATTGTACAGCATTCAACCCTGGAGATCCCCGGAACACTGGAGGAACAGAACCACTAAACGAAGAACTTTAAGAGGAGGCGGTGTTGGGTCTGGTAGGACAGGTGGAGACAAGAGAGGGCGAACCCTGTGAGGGAGGTCCCAACTGTGGGGAGGCTTCTACAGTTGGGTCAGAGACCCTCCGGCCACACACCAAGCTAACCGGCCCAGAGTTCCTTTGCCGGGAAGAGGAGTTCTAAGATAGCCGGCAGTAGATTGGTGAGGACTCTCTTTGCTCAGCTCGGTGAGGCTAAGAGCGGCTGGAGAATCAGTGGGGCTGGCACCCGGGCTTATCGCCGGTGAACACGTACCTGGTTACTGGTGGAGGGAGTGGCTGTGTGGGCTGGACCCGGGAGCCTGCGGGGACGGACTGAACTGAGCACCTTTGGTGCAAAGACTGGAGGTTTTTGGACTGTTGTTCCTGTGGTATGGAGCCTGCACACGAGTGGTGTAGTGAGGGAGCCATTTTGTTGGGCTTGGGCCCTCCCATGGAGGATCAGGTCCAAGACCTCATTGTTCTGGTGGAATTGGCCCAGAAGTGCATGTGTGCGTACGTGCGCGCATGTGGCCTTGGATCACCATCCTCCTCCCGGCTTATACTGCGTTGCCAGGGAAACGCTGGGCGGGTGCCCTCCAGCTCCAGTGGGCTGCTCACTGAGACCAAAGAGTACACGAGCCGCCTCGAATCCCCACCCTCCGCATGGCTTGTGCTGCGTTGCCAGGGAAACACCTGGTGGGCGTGTGCTCCGGCTCCAACAGGCTGCTCACTGAGATGCGGGAGTGTGCAAGCCACCTCGGGTCCCTGCTCTCCGCACTACGCTTGCAGTTGCCAAGCTGGCGATTGGTTGTTAGGCTGCTCAGCCTGATCTTCAAGAGGTTGATTGGGACAGGCTGAGACTGGGAGTTTTCCTGGGAGTGTTGGGCTGTGAGCTGTGTGCCTGCATGATCCAGCCAGGGCTCTCCTGGTGATCTATCTAATACATCAAAGCAATCTTGGAGCGACAGCCACAATGGGGAAACAAAGAAACATGTCACAAATAAAAGATCAGAAGAAACCTCTAGAAATGGAACTAGATGAAACAGAGGGATCCAACCTTTCAGAGACAGAGTTTAGAACACTGATGATAAGAAAGTTTAAGGAACTTAGCGAGGACATAAAAGAGGATATGGAAACCATAAAAAACAACCTGTTAGAACTAAGGAATACAATTACTGAAATGAAGAACATACTCAAAGGAATCACCAGTAGAGTAGATGAAGCAGAGGAGCGGATCAGCGATTTGGAAGATAAAATAGCAGAGATCATGCAGTTGGCACAACAAAAAGACCAAAGAATAAAAAACAGTGAAAATAGTTTAAGAGCCCTATGGGACAATGTGAAACGCAACCACCTTTGACTCATAGGAATACCAGGAGAAGAGAAGAAGCAAGGGGTCAAAATGTATCTGAAAAAATAATGACTGAAAACTTCCCCACCCTGGTGAAGGAAATCAACATACATGCCCAGGATGTGCAGAGAGTTCCAAACAGGCTGAACCCAAACAGGCCCACACCAAGACACATCATAGTTAAAAAGGCAAAGCTTAAAGCAAAGACAGAATCCTAAAAGCAGTAAGAGAAAGACAGCAGGTTACATACAAAGGAACTCCTATAAGACTAACAGCTGACTTGTCTTCAGAAACTCTGCAGGCCAGAAGGGAGTGGCAGGAGATATTCAAAGTGACACAAAATAAAGGCCTACAACCAAGATTGCTCTACCCAGCACAGCTATCACTTAAAATTGAAGGAGAAATAAAGAGCTTCTCAGAAAAGAATAAGCTTAAGGAATTCATTACCACCAAGCCAGCATTGCAAGAAATGTTAAAAGGGCTTTTTTAAACAAAAGAAAGGGGTAAACAAGCTAACCCAGGGAAACCAGGAATACAAATAACAAAATGGCAATACATATGCACCTATCAATAATCATTTTAAATGTGAATGGGATAAATGCTCCAATCAAAAGACAGAGAGTGACTGACTGGAGAAGAAATTAGGACACATGTATATGCTGTTTACAGATGGAAGAAGATATTTCATGCAAATGGAAATGAGGGAAAAAAAAGCTGGAGTAGCACTACTTATTTTGGACAAAATACACTTTAAAATGACTACAATAAAAGACAAAGAAGGGCACTATAACCCTAATAAACATCTATGCACCCAACATAGGAACTCCTAATTACATATAACAGATTTGACAGACATAAAGACAGAGATCAAGAGTAACACTATCATAGTAGGGGACTTCAACACCATTGTCACCAATGGATAGACCTTTTAGACAGAAAATCAACACAGAAAGAGGGGCCTTAAATGATACTTTAGACCAGCTGGACTTCGTTGATATTTTTAGAGCATTCACCCTGAAAAAACAGAATATACATTCTTCTCAAGTACACATGGGACATTTTCCAAGATAGACCATGTTAGGCCACAAAAGATGTCTCAGTAAATTTAAGAAGATTTAAGTCATATCAAGCAGATATAAAGGAAAAACTGATGATTGCTGGCTGGGAGGGAGTGGGGAAGAGGGAGAGTCGGAAGGTTTTGGACAATGTAGGTGGGACTACAATTTTGCCGCAGGGATATGGGTGCAGTTCTGGGAATGTAATTGATAATATTGTGAAGCAACTATTATGTTGCGTGAAATAAGTCAGTTGGAGAAGGACAGGTACCATGTTATCTCACTTGTGTGTGGAGTCTGAAGAGTTGAGTGAACAATCAAAGTAAACAGACTCGTACATGTAGAGGAAAACCTGAGGGTTGCTAGTTGGGAGGGGGGTGGTGATGGGGGGGAAGGGGAAGGGATTAGACAGCATAAATAGACAACTACAATATCGCCACAGGGATATGAAACACTGTTCAGGGAATATAATAATGTTGTAAAAATTTTGTGGCGTGTCAGATAGTCACATGTCTTGTTAGGGAGACCACTTCATGGATGGAGTAGAGGCTTGATCACTGCACTGTACACCTGAAGCTGATGTTGTATAATATTGTATGCCAACTGTAACTGAATATATAGATAGTGACGGGATGTGGAGTATACTGTGGAGGGGAGTCAGGGGAGTTGAGATAGATATGTATGATATGGGGGGGGGGAGTGGGGTGGCAAACTGGGGGAGAGAGGTTGTCACTTTGGGGGGTAAAGAGTATAACTATTGCATTGTGTTGTACACCTGAAACTAATTTTAAAAAAATTGGCAAAGGGTGTGAAGAGACATTACTTCAAAGAGGACATACAGATAGCAAATTAACATATAAAAAGATGCTGGGTATCTCTAGTCATCAAATAAAACCACAATGAGATACCACCTCACTCCTATGAGAACTGCTATCATCAATACATTAACAAACAAGTGTTGGTAAGGATGTGTGGGACAGGGAACCCTCGTGCTCTGCTGGTGAGATTGCAAATTGGTACAGCCATGATGGAAAACATAAATGTTTTTGTTTTCCAGTATGAAAAACAAAAAATTAAAAATAAAACTACTTTATGACCCAGTCATTCTACTTCTGGCCATTTATCTAAATGGATCCAAAAAACTGATTCAAAAACATATATGCATCCTGATGTTTACCACAGCACTATTCACAATAGCCAAGATATAGAAACTGAAATGTCCATCCATAGATGATTGGATAAAGAAATTGTGGTATTACTCATTTATGAAAAAGAATAAAATCTTACCCTCTGCAATAACATGGATGGACCTAGAGAATATTATGCTAAATAAGTCAGACTGAGAAAGACAAACACCACATCATTCAATCATATGTGGCATCTAAAGAATAGAATAAATGAGCAACAAAACAGAAAGAGACTCAGATACAGAGAAAAAAACTGATGTGTGCTAGATGGGAGGGAGGTTGGTGGATGGGGTAGAGGTAAAGCAATAAGAAGGCACAAATTGGTAGTCACAAAATAGTCATGGGGATGTGAAATACAGTATGGGAGTATAATCAATAATGTTGTAATGATTGTGTAGGGTATCTGATGGGTATTGGATGTATCAGGGAGATCACTTCATAGATCACGTAGATGCCTGACCACTATGCTGTACACCTGAAGCCGATATAGAATAATATTGGATGTCAACTATAATTATGAATATATATACATGTATAGTGTATATATATTCATATATATATATTCATTCACAGGATGTAAAGTACTGCACAGGGAATATAGTCAGTAGTACTGTAATAGCTATGTACAATGTCAGAGGGGTAGTAACTTGGGAGGGGTGTTATCACTTTGCGAGGGGTGCAAATGTTTCAACGCTATGTTGTTTTGTACCCCTGAAACTAATAAAAAATAAATAAATAGAATTAATAAGAAAAGAAAAATATCTGTTTACACCAACTTACTGTCTATTTCTGGTTTTCTTTGGCACCCACCACCACTTCCAATATCAAATAAGGGTAATATTATTGAAACAGTAGGGTTATCAAGTCCAAATGTGAGATGCTATTGCACTATATTTAATCAAATATTTAATATTTATTTAATACTAGATGTTGCATAGCATACAAAAATAGATAACAATATTTCCTGTCCTGAGGGGGTGCTTGATGTGGATAACAAACATGAGAACAAATTGACTAATATTTATTACAAATTATTTTATGTGGCAAATATAAGGATAACCTTTTCAGATTTTTAAGTTTGTTTTTTTTTTTTTTTTTTTGCAAATGGCATTATTTCATCTTTTCTTATGGCAGAACAGTATTCCGCTGTGTATATATACCACAACTTCTTTATCCCATCGTCTATCAAAGGACACTTTGGTTGTTTCCATGTTTTGGCCACCATAAATAAAGCTGCAATGAACATAGGAGCACATATATCTTTACAGATAAACATGTTCAGATTTTTTTAGTAGACATCTAATAGGGAGATTGCTGGGTCATATGGTAACTCTATTTTTAATTCTTTTAGGAATCTCCACACTGCCTTCCATAGTGGCTGCACCAATCTGCATTTCCACCAACAATGTACGATGGTTCCTTTTTCTCCACAGCCTCTCCAACACTTGTTATTATTTGTCTTATTGATGATAGCCATTCTAACTGGTGTGAGGTGATATCTCATTGTGGTTTTTAATTTGCATTTCTGTGATGATTAGTGATGTTAAGCATTTTTTCATATGTCTATTGGCCATCTGTATGTCCTCTTTGGAGAAATGTCTATTCAAGTTTTTTAATGCTAAGCAAAATAAGTCAGACAGAAAAAGTTGAGAGCCATATGATTTCACTGATGTGTGGATATAAAACTGGAAACAACAAAAGAATAAGAAAAACAAGTGAAGAAACAACTCATAGACGCAGCCAATAGTTTAGTGGTTACCAGAGGGTAAGGGTGGAGGGAGGTGGTCAATGAGGGTAAAAGGAATCAAATGTATGGTGATGGAAGGAGAGCTGACTCCAGGTGGTGAACACACAATGTGATATATAGATGATGTATTACAGAATTGTACACCTGAAACCTATGTTTTTTAAGATTTAAATTAATATATTTGCCTTCTTTACCTTGAGGTACTAGGGTGGTAAATAGAAACAGTTAGAAAATAAGAGTTTGTCTCTACTAGTGACCTCATAAATTCTGAACTGGTTAAACCTCAAGTGAGAAGTAGGCAACAAACAAGATGAAGAATTTACAGAAGCAAGAAAGCTAATATAAGCTTTGTAGAAAATGCAACAGGACTACCAATAAAACAAAAGAGCAGTAGAGTCTGACTCCACATGAGTGACAAGTCCAGATGGGCCAAAGGCTGCAGCACAAACACATTTTTGGCTCTCAACTGGATGCCTCCTCCTTGGTCTCAAGTTTCATCTCCTCCAGGCAGTCTTCTGATTTGCTTTACCTAAATTGGAAACCTGACTATGCCACTCCCCTATTAAATGACACCCTTCACTGCCTCTGCATTGCCTAATAAATAACTCACCAGCTGCTTCACTTGGCTTATAGTCCCCCACGTTGATCACATTGCCTCTTCGGGACTCCCTCTTCCAGTAACTGTTCCTATGGCACAGGCCAGGCTGCTTCTCACTTCCTTTTCTTTGCTCATGATAGTCCTCTGCCATGAAAGCCCTGCTCTGACCTTTATACAGCTAACTGATTCATCATCAAGATCTAGTTTGGAAGTTTTCGGATGTCTTCCCTGAGCCCTTCTCCAGAGGGCCAGTGGCATATCTCTTTTACTGGACCTAATACATTCAATGACTGTTTTTGTTTGTTTGTTTGTTTTTTTGAGGGCAGTGTCACTGGCCCTCATATGTGGGACCCGAACTGGAGCCGCTGGCTTTCCAAGCCAGTACTTAACCACCACACCACTTGGCCAACCCTCAATGACTGGTTTGTATGAGTGGTTCTTTTATGACACTGGGTTGTTGAGGGCAGTGGCTATGTTTCATTCATTTTTAGGATCCCCAGTACTTAATATAGTCATCCAATGAAAATTTATGAGGGAAAATAAAATTACTTAAAGCAGTGAAGAAAATTCAAGGCACTATTTTGTAGGGGTTCAGTGCACGAGTGCGATGTAAAGACTGGTTCTGTTATTTACTACCCGGGAGATTTCAAACAAGATTTTCCCAGACACTACTGAAAACAAGCCTGGTAATAGCTTCCTGATAGTGTTTGAGAAAGAGTAAATTAAATCAGGCATACAAAGCAGTTAGCTCAGTTTAACCAAGCTGAGTTCTTTCCTCCTCCCCACTACATGCACCTGTATTCCCAAATATCACTCCCAACACAGCTTATGACAATAAGCAAATCTTGAAGACATGTTTAATTGCGTGAATAGAGATAAAGGTCAACTCTTGATAAAAATCAAACTATGGCTCCATCCTGGAAGTACCTGTTGCTTTCTTCTTTTCTTTTAGCAGCAGCATTTCTGAATTTCTTCCGCAAGCCACAGGCAATGTAGGATGCGTTTCTTTTCAACAGCCAGTTCCTTTTCAGAGAACTGGCCCAAGAGTTTCTGGACAAATACATTTTGGTCTTTCAGGAAAATATTCTTATTGACTCCTACATCTGGCATATTCTCCAGAGACCCAGATTTAAAATGGAAGCTTAAATGTCTGTTTCGTTTCAGACCAGGCCCTTTCTCTTCAATCCATGTCAACGGACTGCAAAAACAAACAAACAACCCCACCCCCCATAATGTTAGAGACAGGAGCACAAATGGATGCTTGCTGCTACCTGAGCATCACCTGGTAACAGGTCCTCATTTTGCACATATCTTCCCAGCATTTGCTACTCACTGTGGTGATTCAGATGGCAACCCAAACTCCACCAGCCTCCCAAAGGTCATGGGTGATTGTTTCTAACTTTACTGCCAAACAGTCCTTTACTTAATTTTGCCATTGGCCAGGGGAGTTCACTCAATGATTTTTGTATGAACGATAATTTGTTATTCAGGAGTTTTTACCCTGAGCCTCATGGATCCCTCTAGGGGAACCAGATATGGGCTACAGACAATCCATGAACCATCTGAAATAGTGTGCAAGATATTTCCATATTGATGTGCATTTTTATGGGAAAGGGTTCTTTTATCACATTCTCAAAGAACTCTATGACCCCCAGCACATGCCAGAAAACACCAGACTCTTCATGCTGATTAACAAAGCACCTGTTTCCATTTCAAATTTGCCCCTCAAACACAAAAATCTAAAATCCAAATAGGACAGACTCTACTTCTCTAAAGTCTCTACTTTCTCTCAGTTTTTCTTTTGTCTTTATAGTAGAGACGAGCTGTGTTATCTGCTGAATGAAAAACAGAGAAACTTCCTAAGCAGACTAAAGTAAGAAGTTTCATTGAATAATATGAGACACAACTATTAAGTCTGCTTTCTTTTATATATTCTAAAAACAAAACAGGATTAAGGACTATTAAATAATAAAAAAACAATCCTCCATAATTCTTTCACTAAATAAAAGTATCTTCAGTTTGAGACAATACTTTCATATATTGGTCTATATGTATGTAGCATATAAATCATGAAGTATAAACAATTTTGATTATGCTACTTTTACTTATTTTTAAGTATTTTAATTTTTGTCTGCATATAATGTACAATTGATTATATAATTTAATATTTTATTATTGCCAAATATTTAACCGCTTTTCCAATTTTAAACATGAATATCCTGTATTCACCATCTTCCCACATATATACAGTGTACTTCCCTTCTTAGAACTAAGTCACAGGAATGAGATGATTTGGTGTTGGCTTCTGGCTACTTCTCTTTGCTTTCCCCTCCCTCTTGCTTTCCTACAAGGATGAGTCAGGGTCCAGGACAAGGCAATTTTGTTGGACTGTTGTGCTAAGCGATGGAGTTTTCAGTGTGAATGGGAGAAGTATATAGTCCTAAGCATGCATCAGGGTCTCTGACCTTCTCTTGCGTCCTGCCACCATTCCTCAGATTTCCTCTCTCCTCTCCCACTGGATTACAGTAGGTCATGCCAGGGATGGATAGTTTAGACCAGTGTTGCTAAGGAGCGAAGGGAAACTACCATTTGTTTGTTTGCTTGCTTGCTTGTTTGTTCTCTGCCTCTAGAGTGATGGGCCATAATAAGGCTTAAGATTTAGGTGTGGGGTTGCAGGAAAAGAGCCCAAACAAGTCACTTAAGATTGTTTTAGGTGTTGCAGGAAGCTCAGGGCTGCCTCCAATCTGGGGAAAGGAGCCCTCCCCTTTGGCTAACCTAGCTACCAAAACCTGCACTAAGTGTGGAGTGAGTGTTTAAGAGGAAAAGATCTGAAGTATATAAAGGGTGAGCCATTCCAATAGCCATACATGCAGGGAGACATCAGGAAAGGGTATTGAAAGTAACTACCTCTTTGTGTGGTCCTATATGCTAAAAACTTAGATAGTCACTGTTTCCTAATCATGTATTAAAGTGATGACATCAAATGTTGGCACTTTACTGTCAACTGGATGGAGTTAGCTGAGAATGGGGCCTGGTCTACTTGTGTTTGGGGCACAGACAACAGTTAACTCCAGACATCCTAACCTAAAACACAAGCTTGAATTCACGGACAGCTCTTCTGCTCCTCTTCTCTGTGAAAACCTTCACTTGCAAATATTTGCATTCATCAACCTGGGCACTAACGACCTGCAAAAATGCTTCTTACTTCTCACCTTCTACAGGAAGGTATTCAACCACATCCATATCCCTAGTATCAGCACGTGTCTACAAGAATAGTGGAGGTGGTGATTTTCTGACAGTGCTCTTCACTCCTGAAGGACAAGCAGGAAGGGGCATGCATGGGTTTGGCACCACTTCTATCAACTGGCTTCAACAGGAACTGAAACTTGTACCTCTCATATTTACTAGCTGTCCACATAAGATTTCGGATGAAAGTGTTCCAATGCTTATTTTTACATAGTTTGAAAACTGCTGGTAAAAATGCAAAAATACAGTAAGTTGTTGAAAGTAAGTTGCACTAGGATTTCCTAGATTACTCTGGGATCTGGCAAATGATGCCTACTTCACTGAGAGGTGAGGGCTATGGTAAGGTAAAGACAAGGCTGTTTTCCATGGTATGCCTTTCTTGTGACATTCCTGTGTATTTTTGAAGAGGTGGGATAATCTAGAGACTGGAGATAGGCTGCCTAAATGTGATTAAGTGTGATTCTCACACAATGACTTTTGCCCCTCAGTGACAAAGTAAAGCCAGCCCTGTGCCTTTGGCAAGTTTTTTGACTTCTCTGAGTCTGTTTCCTAGTTGATAACAATGCCAACTTCAGAGAGTTAGTGTAAAGGTTAAATTTAAAAATCTCTGTAAAAGTTCTAGGCCTGTACCTGACACATAGCAAGTACTCAATAAACATTAGCTAATACTACCACTTATACAACAGTTTCAAGTAATGACCCCTGTCTTGCTAGTCCTTTTATTGTGACCTTTCAAGATCATGCCTCCCCTCCTCCCAATCCCCTGCTGGGTTCTGCTCCATTCCTCTGTTGTTTGAAGGTAGCTATAACTTAAGAAATTTTGTCTGGAAACAACTGGCAGAGGATCCTAATGTGTTGTAACAAGCAATGAAAAGACATTTACTTATAGCTGGAATAGCTTCTGGCCTGCAGACTGAGGTAACCTTTGGGGAAGAGAGAGACAAGAGGTCCAACCAAAGTCAGAAGCTAGAGCTGCATTCACAGGCTTGACTTTGTCACATCACATACTATACCATGGGGCATGTAAACCAAGCAGGGCAGTTCAGCAAGTTTCCTATTCTGTACGTTGTTAAAATGATCCATGTATGAATCAATGCTAACCTGTAAATCAAAAGTTCATATTCAGGACAGGCAAAAAAATCTAGTAAAAAGTAATTAAATTAGTAAACTAGTAAATCTAAGGTGCTCAATCTATTAACTAAAATTTTTTGGTTACGACTCAAGTTAAAAAAAATAAATGATTATTAAAAACTCAATAAAAAAGATGGACAAACTTACAAAAAATTAATTCCCATGGATTTTTTTTTTTTGTATCTTTGTCTTGTTTTGTTTTATTGAGGAAGTGTTGACAATTAACATATTATTGGGTTATCGGAAAAGTTATGATGTATTTTTTCTATGTTTTTCATTGCAAAAATGCATCATGACTTTTCCAACAACCCAATAGTTTCAAACTATAGCTGGTTTTAAAAGCTCATGGTACAGCCTTTACAAACATTCCCAAATGTGATGATAAATATTAATATTAATGTTACTTAGTAACACAGATAAAAATAAATATGAGATATTCCAAATATTTTGATTCACCTAAGAAAATTTCTCAGGTTCTTCCATAAATATAGAGTGTTAGAATTTGAGGGAATGCAAAAATGTCAGGATGGTTCCTCTACCTCAATTTCCTAATCAGTAAAAATAAACAATAATAAGTATACAACTTTACTTACATTGTAGTGATAGTGTGAGATTAAAATTGCAATTTGTGAGGTGTATTATATGAATTTAAGAAATTATAATAAGGTATTTGCCATCTGTCCCAACCCCTCACCTGATACTCCCCTTTGTAATAATGAGAGTCAGCCCTTGTTTCCCTCACGTCTTGTTTTCTGACTCCTATTTAAATTTCAAGACTGCGCACAGCACCTCCTCCTTTACGAAGTGTGATCTGACCTCTCCAGGTCCCTCTTCCTTGCAAACCTGCAGCATCTTGAAATACCTTTAGTTCTGAATACAGGAGACAGCACCTGTCTGTGGACAGGTATGACCACAGCTGAGATTCTACATGGTTAGAATCAGAGCCAGGGGCCACCACTGCTCTCACTCCACATGCAGCACTTCCAAGCTCTGCATGCTTTACCTTCATTTGTGACCTCTGCAAAAAGGATAGACCTAAAAATGCACATGGGTCAGGCTTCATTCACAGACTCGAATATTTTTCTTTTTTTGTAAATACACAATGGTCTGTTATTTTACTACCAAAAGACCCACCTACCTGAAAAACACATATAGAAACACTCAAAAATCCTTGCTGTTTTACTTTACAGAGCTGAAATGCTTTTCAAAGGAATTTGTTTCTGTTGAAAAAGACTTCGTATTAGAAATGAAGAATCAGGACATCTTGGGAACACTATGATGTGATGATAAAGCTGATAAATATAACCATAAATGTTAGTCACACCAAGGGATGAATATTTGGACATGTGATAAGCAAGCAGGGTAAAACCTTAATGGCAGGATCTAGGTGGTAATTGTATGGGTGTTCACTGCAAAATTCTTTCATTTTCACCATATGTCTGAAACTTTCATAATAAAATGTTGGAAAAAATTCAGGCCACAGAAGATACTAGATCTGATATTGCTCACTTGTATGTATGTCTTAGGCAACCTGCTCAAATTTTGTAAGCCTCTATTTACTTACTAGCAAAGGGGACTATGCTTGTTTTATTTATCTTACAGGGCTGCTGTGAGGATGAAATAAGGCATTATAAGTGAAAGTTCAGTACTTCTTTGGTCTGCTGAAGCAGACAGTCCTTAGGGAGTTGGGGCTGGTGATATAGGCCTTTGGGGCTCTCTCTAGATTCACCTTACTGAACACAGGAAAATGTCCTTAAATGTCTTTCTCCTCACACTTTCTCACAACTTACCGTTTGTTCTCTGTCTCCAAGCACACAGTCATTTTCATATACTGATCTTCCTTTCGCTCTTCCAAAATGGCGGACACAAGAGAAAGCTCTCCAAAGAGAGAAACCAACCAGGTCAGTCGAGAAATGCCACTGAATGCGGGGAAGCCAAACTGTTCTTCTTCCAATGGGCCAGCTGTGGGGAATCACAAACACTGTGAAAACTGAGAAGTAAGGGACTGACAGCCGGAGATCAGGGGAAGGACATACACAGATATGACAGGGAGTGTACAGATGTGGCTGAGTGATCAAGACAATGCAACCTTGCCTTACCAAATGGGTGTGCAAAATGACTAATAACAGATGAAAACTCAGGTGCCTGAATGTAACTTTTATTTTTTTCTTGTTTATTAAATCAGTTTTGTTAATATAATAAAACATTTTATTGGAAACAGCAGTCCATCTAGTCTACAAGATATTTAAAAAGTTTTAGGCTTCTAATATCTGTGTGTATGTAAACATACATATACTTACACGAAGATATACATATACATTAAATACCATATAACTATCTGTGTAAATGGCAAGAAAGTGAAGACATCATGACAACTGTGAAGGAAACTACATTACCTATAAAATAAGTCAATATCAAGAAAATTGATAGTGTTAAGTGTTTTCTTAGTCTTCATCATTTCTTGAACAAAAGTATAACTCAAAAGAGTATGTGTGATAAAACTAGTCATATGTTACTTCTCTTTCTCCCTAGCCTAAATTTTAAACATAAACTAGATTTAAAAGACTTCATACCTGTTACATTGCTCTATAAACGAAAGATTTTTTATAACTTTGATATTGACTTACAAAAATTCATAACTAGGAATGTTTTTAAAAAGGTGAGTTATAAATAAGAGCAAATAGCTTTCCAGTAACTATGGTGGAAGTAAACACTGTGCTTGGCTCCTTTCATGACCACATCAAAACTACAACTAAATTACAGAACAACCATCATTGAGAACTACCTGAATATTGGCTGAATGTAACTTCTATAACTAAGAATATAAAGACG
The DNA here is from genome assembly GCA_033961575.1 of Aselliscus stoliczkanus. Classification (NCBI taxonomy): domain Eukaryota; kingdom Metazoa; phylum Chordata; class Mammalia; order Chiroptera; family Hipposideridae; genus Aselliscus; species Aselliscus stoliczkanus. The sequence continues at coordinate 61,079,484 of CM066740.1, read as the reverse complement.
AACCCATACAAAGACTGGTAGGAGAGGCAGAGGCATGAAATTAGCAGGCTGCATACCCATGGTGTGACAATTAAGAAATGATAGGGACATTTTAGCTGCATAGATCCCCCTGAGGAGTAAGGAGTCTCAGCTCCACACCAGGCTCCCCAGACCAGGGCTTTAGTTCCAAGGAAAAATATCCCCAAAATATCTGGCTGTGAAAACCAGCAAGGATTGCTGGTGAGTGAGATAGAGGACTACTGGAGACTTAGGCATTCCTCTTAAAGAGCCCCTACACATAGATAACTCACTCAAACTTATTTGTTCTGAGCTCTAGCACTGGGAAAGCAGCTCAAAAAGCACCAGGAACATGAGAGGAGCTAAATTTACTAACTATAGGGTGAGAGCTGGAGGGCCAGGGTTTGGGAAAACTCAATCTGGAGACAGAAGTGCTGGAAGACTCCATTGCTCCTTTGTTGAACACTCCCCACCCAGCATGCAGAGGCAGATGGGTACTGTATTAGAGCTCTCCATTAAACTGGCTAACACCATTTGCCCTACCCTGGTGATTCCCTGAGACCCTGCCCCACTCATTTTACACACCTGACATGAACCTTTTCCAGCAGCTTTTCCACACAAACTTCCTTTCTGAGCTCAAGCTGTGAACTTTCCTAAAATTTCTCAAAAGTTCACAAACCCCAAGCAAGCAGCATTGGGACTCAGTGTGCCCCAAACCTCTTGCTAAGTGGCCTTAAACCAAGAACTAGTGGCAGCTGGTCTCAGTTCTCAGCCTAGCCTTGCCCAGGTACACTCAAGTCCAGAGGCATGGAAACCATCTTCAGATCACATTGTACCCATGAGGTGGACCAAGGTCAGATCCAAGTAGTGGCTGACCTTGTCATGCACCAAAGCCCCTCCCAAGAGGCCCATGAAATGACATATCTGGTGGCTGGCTTCAGACCACAACAGAGGATCATCCAACTAGTTTCACAAATGACAAAACCAAATGGCAGATTCTGCAGGCTCTAGAGCCCTGCTAAAGCAAATCCAGTTTCATGGAGTCACAACGTTCACAACAGCTCATTCACTATAGTCATGGCCATTCCTCATAGCCAGGCAGTCTGAGGTCAATCACCCCCACTGATATTAAAACAGTAATCCAAGCTGAACTACAACAGGACAGCACCAAGAACCCACAAAAGGGACAAATGGGGAGCACCCTATCAGGTGAACAGGAAGACTGTGCCAGCTGGCCACAAAGAACACCTACTACATAAGGCCAATACCAAGACTAGGTGACTTAGCAGTTTTACCTACTACATAGAAACAAAACAGGGAGTCAGCCAAATAAGTAGAGAGAGAACTATGTTCCAAATGACAGAACAGAACAAAACTGAGAATAATAATTAAATTAAATGAAGATAAGTATAGTTCCAAACACTGGTTATAAGGATGGGCAGTGATCTCAGTGAGAATTTTAACAAAAAGGAAACATAAAAATGCAGATAGAAAACCTAAAAAGAACTACCCCAAATGAAGAATTCAATAACTGAAATTAAGGATACATTAGATGGAATCAACAGTAGATCAGAAAAGCGAAGGATTGAATCAGCGATTTGGAAAACAAGGTAGCATAAAACACCCAATCCAGAGAAGGAAAAAAATTATTGTAAAGTGAAAATAGATTAAGGGACCTCTAGGACATCGAGAATACCAACATTCAGGGGCCAGCCAAGTGGAGCAGTGGTTAAGAGCTGGCTTGGGACGCCAGCAGCCCCTGTTCAGGTCCCACATATGAGGGCCAGTGACACTGCCCTCAAAAAAAAAAAAAAGAATACGAACTTTCATATCATAGGGATACCATAAGCAGACGGGGAGAGAAAGACAGAGAGAGAGAGAGAGAGAGAGAGAGAGAGAGAGAGAGAGAGAGAGAGAGAGAGAGAGAGAAATAGATTGAAAAGCTACTTGGAGAAATAATGAAATAATAACAAAGAAACTTATCTAACATGATGATAGGAATAGATATACAACTCTAGGAATCACAGAGTCCCAAACAAGGTTAACCCAAAGAGGCCCACACCAAGATACATCATAATTAAAATGCCAAAGGAAAAGACAAAGAGAGAATCTTAAGAGCAGCAAGAGGAAAGCAGTTAGTTACCCACTTGGGAGCTCCCATCGACTGTCAGCTGATTTCTCAACACAAACTTTGCAGGCAAGAAGAGAGTGGCAGGAAATATTCAAAGGGATAAAAAGTAAGGACCTACAACCAAGATTGCTCTAACCAACAAAGCTGTAATTTAGAATTGAAGGACAGATAAAGGGCTTCCCAAACAAGAAAAAGCTAAAGAAGTTCATCAACCCCTATTACAAGGAATGTTAAAGAGGCTTCTAAAGGAAGAAATAAAATATGAATACTAAAATGGCAATAAGTACATATCTATCAAAAATTACTTTCAATGTAAAATCATTAAATGCTCCAATCAAGAGACAAAGGGTGGTCCAAGACTGAATCAAGAAGAAACAGAAACTCTATACATGAGTCCCTATATATATATTTATTTTTAATCTCTTAAATTTTTGTAAGCTTCAGACATCACAAAACCTGGACCCACCTCTGAACCACTAGCTATGCATTATTAAGTCCAGCTAGCAGAAAAAACTCTTTGAATTTCCCTATTGTTATTTCATCACACCAGATAACCGAAGTTTACATCTTAGACTTTGGGTTGAGTTAGAACTCAGTTTGAATTCCAGTTTTGCCATTTATAAGCTCCACGGCTTTGGTCTGATATTTCTAATTTCCTCATCTGCAAAATGGGAATATTAATAACTATCCTTCAGGGTTATTAGGAAGCTTAAATGTGCGTAAGAGTATAATAAATTGTAACTCTGTTATTATTATTACTAATTAGTCCAGTGATTCTTATTCACATTTTCCCCATTTTACATTTAAAATTTTATACATACTTGACATTTTGTTATAAATCCTCAGAAGCCCATTAAATAGAATTACCATACCTATCCTTTACTTTTCAAGTTATCCTGCTAGGAGAATTCCTGGACATGTTGATTTGCAAGAGTTGTATACCAAACTCAGAACATATATTTTCTTTTTAAAAATTTCTGCAATTTCAAAGTCCATCGAGTAAGGCTCTACATTTTTTTTTTTTGAGGGCAGTGTCACTGGCCCTTATATGTGGGACCCGAACTGGGTCCGCTGGCTTCCCAAGCCAGTGCTTAATCACCGTGCCACTCGGCCGGCCCTAAACTTTTATGAATAATTATTTGGCCTGCAGAGGTATTCCAAGTTATTCCAAGGAATTTCTTGGGCTGAACAAAAATAAAATTCAAAAAATAATTTAGTGGTTATTCACCATCTAGAAATCCATATGTTATGAAAATCAATGAATAAAAGAGCATAATTTGCTTCATAAAATTACCAACTAAATAGTAATTAGATTTTTATTATTTGTATAGTCATCTTTTAAAGAAAAGTAGACTCATACATCTGGAATGGGGGTTGTACTCTCACATACTTTTGCCCTTAAATATGTTCCCCTGAATTTTTTCCCCAATTTACTATCCAACACAGGAAGAAATGGATTAGACCAAAATTTCCCAAATTTTAAAGGTCTTTTTCCTAGTAGTTGTATCCTATAATTTTTAAAAATACAAAATACCAAAAGCTACTTTGAAATCAATAATGCTTTCAGATAAATTTTATCTGAATAATCTGAATAGCAGCTACATAAATTGGAAGCATATGATAGTAATACAAATGTGTGTGCACTGCATAATATATTCTATATCAGAAGTCAGTGTACATTTTTCGGGAAATAACTCTATGTTCAATCCCTCTTTCCAACCTAAATTCACCCTACAAGTCTAAGGAAAACCAGCTGGGAATCATTGGTTTGGGCTCTTCAGAGTATAGGCAGAATGTCTTGGCTCATTTTGTGAGTCTTGAATCCCTGGCCTGAGAGAAAATCATCGCATGAATTCAGAAAAGAAGGGGAACACATGGGGTCACTTTCATATCATGGGCTTTTCAAGTAAAGCCTTGCTATGGAAACCTGAGGAAAATCCCTTTTTACAGCCCCTTTTACAGATCATAGTAAGCGCAAGTTCTAATTCTGGTCCTGCTGTCCATTAAGATGTGGGTGTCAAGCAATGATATTCATTCACTTGTCAAATAGCTCCTCAGTGCCTACTGTGTGCCTGAAACTGAGGTGTAAAGATGAATTAGGCAGGGTCCTCACTAGGATATTGTTCATTCTCCTGTCACAGCATTTTAACTTGTTGTTATGTATCTGCTCAATGGAGGCCAAATTTAAAAAATAAGAAATATTACCATAATTATACTTTGTAAAAAGTTCATTAAAGATGTTTAAAAATCCACTGAAAACACTAACAGTAGTTGAATGATGGAATTTTGGGAGATTTTCTTTCTTTTCTCTATTTTCCCCATTTTGTGTAATATAGCAACATTTTTTATAATGAGAAAAGTATATTTTAGCCCATCACTACCCTCCTTCCTCCTCAAAAAAGCACTGCGAGAATTACAACTTACTGTCTAATTTTGTGCCATATGAATTATGAAGACTGAGAAAATATGACCTGAGTTTCACAATGATATCAAATAAAATTTATCACCACATTAAAAAAAAAATGTGTCACATCAACACAATGGGCTTCATTCCCCTTATCTGCTGATTAGAGTTGTATTAGAAGATAATACTTGTCTGTTGCATGCTTCACCAGCATCAAAGCACTTTCACATGTAATATCTTATTTGACCAACTCAACAACTTTGAGCTAAAAGAAGACAAATAATGCTATTCTCTTTTTTCACATAAGGTAACTGAGACTCATTGGTTAAACAGTTTGTCCAAATTAGATTTAATTACTGTTTGAGGCAGATGCCTAGCAAGGTCTTCTGATTTTTGAACTCCTGATTTTCTGATCGCATCCCACTGACCCCACTTCCATAAATATAAGATACTTTATTTTTTTTTTAGTGTGGTTTGTTTGTTTATTGATTTATTTATTTATTAGTTTCAGGTGTACAACACAGTGAAATAGCTATGCTTTTTACCCCTTATAGTGACAACTCCCCTCCCCCAATTCTCCACCGCATTTCTCCCCCCCATATCATACTATCTATTACAATTCCTTTCAATCCCTTCCACCGTATAATCCACATCACGTGACTATATATATATTCAATTACAGTTGCTATACAGTATTATACAACATCAGTTTCAGGTATACAGTGCAGTGATCAAGCCTCTACTCCATCCATGAAGTGGTCTCCCTAACAAGACATGTGACCATCTGACACCCCACAAAATTTTTACAACATTATTATATTCCCTGAACTGTCTTTCATATCCCTGTGGCAATACTGTAGTAGCATACTCATGCTGTCTAATCTCTTCCCGTTCTCCCTCATCTCCACCCCTCTCCCAATTATCAACCCTGTTTTTCCTCTATATCTATGAGACTGTTTCTGTTTACTTTGCTCATTCATTCAGTTTTTCAGATTCCACATATAATTGAGATCATATAGTATTTGTCTTTCTCCGACTGACTTATTTCACTTAACATAATAGTCTAGATCCATCCATATCGTTGCAAACGGTATGATTTCATTATTTTTTTATAGAGGAGTAATACTCCATTGAATAAATGTACCATAGTTTCTAAATCCAGTCATCTACCGATGGGCATTTCGGTTGTTTGCAAGTCTTGGCTATTGTAAATAGTGCTGCAATAAAAATATATTTTTTTCAAATTAGCGTCTTGGATTCCGTGGGTAGATACCCAAGAGTGGAATTGCTGGGTCATATACGGCAGTTCCATTTCCAGTTTTTTGACATACCTCCATACTGATTTCCATAATGGCTGCACCAATTTGCAGTCTCACCAACAGTGCACCAGGGCTCCCTTTTCTCCACACCCTCGCCATCACTTGTTGTTTGTTGATGATACACATTCTGACCGGAGTAAGGTGGTATCTCATTGTGGTTTTTATTTGCATTTCTTTGATCATTAGTGAGGTTGAACATTTTTTAGTATGCCTGTTGGCCATCTGTATGTCCTCTTTAGAGAAATGCCTCTTCATATCCTCTGCCCATTTTTTAATTGGATTGTTTTTTTTTTGGTTTTGAGTTTCATGAGTGCTTTATAAATTTTGGATATCAACCCCTTTTCAGTTATATCATTGGCAAATATCTTCTGTGATTCAGTAGGCTGCCTTTTTGTTTTATTGATGATTTCCTTTGCTGTGAAAAAACTTTGAAGTTTGATGTAATCCCATATGTTCATTTTTTCTTTTATTTCCCTTACCCGAGAGGATATATCAGCAAAACTATTACTCAGGGTAATGTCTGCAAACTTACTCCCTATGTTTTCTTCTAGGAGTTTTATGGTTTCAGGTCTTACATTTAAATTTTTAATCCATTTGAGTTTGTTCTCCTATATGGTGTAAGTAGGGGGTCCATTTTAATTTTTTTGCACATGTCAGTCCAATTTATCCAGCACTATGTACTAAATAGATGACCTTTACTCCAATGTAAATCCTTGCTTCCATTGTCATAGATTAAATGACCGTATATGGATGGATTTATTCCTGGGCTCTTTATTCGGTTCCATTGGTCTATGTGTCTGTTTTTATGCCAGTACCATACTGTTTTGATTACTGTAGCCTTCTAGTATGTTTTGATGTCAGGTAGTGTGATGTCTCCCAGTTTGTTCTTATTTCTCAACATTGCCATGGCTATTCCGGGTCTTTTGTGGTTCCATATAAATTTTAGGATTCTATGTTCTATTTCTGAGAAAAATGTCCTTGGTAGTTTGATTGGAATTCCATTGAATCTATATATTGCCTTAGGTAGTATTGACATCTTAACTATATTAATTCTTTCTATCCATGAGCATGGTATGTATTTCCATTTATTTGTATCTTCTTTGATTTCTCTCTTCAGTGTCTCATAATTTTGTGAGTACAGTTTTTTATTTCTTTAGTTAAATTGATTCCTAGATATTTTATTGTTTTTGATGTAATTGTAAAAGGGATTGATTTCCAGATTTCTTCTGATAGTTGATTATTGGTGTACGCAAATGCAACTGATTTCTGAATATTAATTGTGTATCCTGCTACCATACCAAATTCGTTTATCAGTTCTAGCAGTTTTTTGGTGGAGTCTTTGGGATTCTCTATATATAGTATCATGTCATCTGCATATAATGACAATTTTACTTCCTCTTTTCCAATTTGGATGCCTTTTATTTCATTTTCTTGTCTGATTGCTGTGGCTAGCACTTCCAGAACTATGTTAAATAGAAATGGTGAAAGTGGGCAGCCTTGTCTTGTTCCTGATCTTAAGGGGAAAGCTTTCAGCCTTTCCCCATTGAGTATGATGTTTGCTGTGGGCTTATCATATATAGCCTTTATTATGTTGAGATATGATCCCACGATTCCCACTTTGCAAAAAGTTTTTATCATAAATGGCTGCTGGATTTAGTCAAATGCCTTTTTTGCATCTATTGATATGATCATATGATTTTTATTTCTCATTGTATTAATGTGATGTATTACGTTAATTGATATGCGGATATTGAATGAGGCTTGCATACCAGAAATGAATCCCACTTGATCATGGTGTATATTACAATGAATGCTGAATTTGGTTTGCTAGTATTTTGTTGAGAATTTTTGCATCTATGTTCATTAAGGATATTGGCCTGTAGTTTTCCTTTTCTTTTTTTTTATTTTTTATTTCAGTCCATGTAGCACTTTAATAATTCTTCTATTAATGATCATTAGGTTATTTCCATTCACTGATTAATATCCACAAGTCTGTAAGGAACATCTTTTAGGAAGTGACTATGTGTTTGAGCACATATTTCCACAGAAAAAGGACTCATAATGGAACTGTTAAGTTAAAGAATACAGACAACAGATACTACCAAATTACCTTTTCAAAGACTCTATACATTTTTGCTTCTTCCAACATGTATAGGATCCCATCTCTTCACATTCTCATCAACCTAGAATGTGACTGATCTAGTTTTATTTTATTTTATGTTTTTATTTTTTTAGCATTTTATTTATTTATTTATTTATTTATTTATTTATTTATTTATATTTTTAATTAGCTTCAGGTGTACAACAAAATGCAATAGTTATACTTTTTACCCCTCAAAGTGACAACGCCCTCCCCCAGTTCTCCCCTCCCTCTCCTCCCCCCTATATCATACTATCTATTACAATTCCTTTGACTCCCTTCCACCATATAATCCACATCCCGTGACTGTCTATATATTCAATTACAGTCGGCATACAATATTATACAACATCAATTTCAGGTATACAGTGCAATGATCAAGCCTCTACTCCATCCATGAAGTGGTCTCCCTAACAAAACATGTGACCATCGGACACCCCACAAAATTTTAACATCATTATATTCCCTGAACTGTCTTCCATATCCCTGTGACAATACTGTAGTAACCTATTTATGCTGTCTAATCCTTTCCCCTTCTCCCTCATCCCCACCCCCTCCCAACTAACAACCCTGTTTTTCCTCTATATCTATGAGGCTGTTTCTGTTTCTTATGTTCATTCATCCAGTTTTTCAAATTCCACATATAAGTCAGATCACGTGGTATTTGTCTTTCTCCGATTGACTTATTTCACTCAACATAATAGACTCTAGGTCCATCCATATCGTTGCAAATGGTACAATTTCATACTTCTTTATAGCGGAGTAATACTCCATTGTATAAATGTACCACAGTTTCTTAAGCCAGTCATCTACCGATGGGCATTTCGGTTGTTTCTAAGTCTTGGCTATTGTAAATAGCGCTGCAATAAACATAGGGGTGCGTATATTTTTTCGACTTAGCATCTTGGATTCCTCTAGGTAGATTCCCAAGAGTAAAATTGCTGGGTCATACGGCAGTTCCATTTCCAGTGTTTTGAGATATCTCCATACTGATTTCCATAATGGCTGCACCAATTTGCAGTCCCACCAACAGTACACCAGGGTACCCTTTTCTCCACACCCCTGCAACACTTGTTTGTTGATTTGTTGATGATAGACATTCTGACTGGAGTGAGGTGGTATCTCATTGTGGTTTTTATTTGCATTTCTCTGATGATTGGTGAGGTTGAACATTTTTTCATATGCCTGTTGGCCATCTGTATGTCCTCTTTAGAGAAATGCCTCCTCATATCCTCTGCCCATTTTTTAACTGGGTTCTTTGTTTTTTTGGTGTTGAATTGCATGAGAGTTTTAGAAATTTTGGATATCAACACCCTAATCAGATATATCATTGGCAAATATCTTCTCCCATTCAGGAGGCTGCGTTTTTGTTTTATTGATGATTTCCTTTGCTGTGAAAAAGCTTTTAAGTTTGATATAATCCCATATGTTCATTTCTTTTATTTCCCTTGCCCGAGGGGATATATCGGAAAAAGTATTACTCAGGGTAATATCTGCAAACTTACTCCCTATATTTTCTTCTAGGAGTTTTACAGTTTCTGGTTTTACATTTAAGTCTTTAATCCATTCTAACTTTGTTCTCATATATGGTGTAAGTAGATGGTCTATTTTCATTTTTTTGCACGTGTCAGTCCAATTTTCCCAGCACCATTTATTAAATAGACTATCTTTACTCCAGTGTAAATTCTTGCTTCCATTGTCATAGATTAAATGACCGTATATAGATGGGTTTATTCCCGAGCTCTCTATTCTATTCCATTGGTCTATGTGTCTGTTTTTATGCCAGTACCATACTGTTTTGATTACTGTAGCCTTGTAGTATGTTTTGATGTCAGGTAGTGTGATGCCTCCCACTTTGTTCTTATTTCTCCACATTGCTGTAGCTATTCGGGGTCTTTTGTGGCTCCATATAAATTTTAGGATTCTATGTTCTATTTCTGAGGAAAATGTCCTTGGTAGTTTGATTGGAATTGCATTGAATCTATATATTGCTTTAGGAAGTATTGACATTTTAACTATATTAATTCTTCCTATCCATGAGCATGGTATGTATTTCTATTTATTTGTATCTTCTTTGATTTCTCTCTTCAGTGTCTCATAATTTTGTGAGTACAGGTCTTTTACTTCTTTAGTTAAATTGATTCCTAGATATTTTATTGTTTTTGAAGCAATTGTAAAAGGGATTGATTTCCTGATTTCTTCTTCTGATAGTTTATTATTGGTGTATAGAAATGCCACTGATTTCTGAATATTAATTTTGTACCCTGCTACCTTACCAAATTCGTGTACCAGTTCTAGCAGTTTTTTGGTGGAGTCTTTGGGATTCTCTATATATAGTATCATGTCATCTGCATATAATGACAATTTTACTTCCTCTTTTCCAATTTGGATGCCTTTTATTTCATTTTCTTGTCTGATTGCTGTGGCTAGAACTTCCAGAACTATGTTAAATAGAAGTGGTGAAAGCGGGCAGCCTTGTCTTGTTCCTGATCTTAAGGGGAAAGCTTTCAGGCTTTCCCCATTGTGAACGATGTTTGCTGTGGGCTTATCATATATGGCCTTTATTATGCTGAGGTATGATCCCACGATTCCCACTTTGCGAAAAGTTTTTATCATAAATGGTTGCTGGATTTAGTCAAATGCCTTTTTTGCATCTATTGATATGATCATATGATTTTTATTTTTCATTTTGTTAATGTGATGTATTACGTTAATTGATTTGCGGATATTGAACAAGACTTGCATACCAGGAATGAATCCCACTTGATCGTGGTGTATGATCTTTTTAATGAGATGCTGAATTCGATTTGCTAGTATTTTGTTGAGAATTTTTGCATCTATGTTCATTAGTGATATTGGCCTGTAGTTTTCCTTTTTTGTAATATCTTTGTCTGACTTAGGAATCAGGGTGATAGTGGCTTCAAAGAACGAGTTTGGGAGGCTTCCCTCCTTCTGTATTTTTTGGAATAGCTTCAGGAGAATAGGCACTAATTCTTTTTTGAATGGTTTGAAAAATTCACCTGTGTAGCCATCTGGTCCAGGACTTTTGTTTGTGGGAAGATTGTTGATTACTGATTCAATTTCTTTGGCAGTAATCAGTCTGTTCAGAGTTTCTGTTTCTTTTTGGTTCAGACTTGGTAGACTGTATGTTTCTAGAAATTCATCCATTTCTTAAAGATTTTCAAATTTGTTAGCATATAGTTGGTCCTAGTATTTTCTCAAAATTTTCTGTATTTCTGTGGTATCTGTTGTCACTTCTCTTTCATTTCTGATTTTATTAATATGGGTCCTCTCTCTCTTTTTCTTGGTGAGTCTGGCTAAGGGTTTGTCGATTATGTTTATCTTTCCAAAAAACCAACTCTTGGTTTCATTGATATTTTATATTGTTTTTTTGTTCTCTGTTTCATTTATTTCTGCTTTGGTCTTTATTATTTACTTCCGTATACTCCCTTTAGGCTTGTTTTGTTGTTTTTTTCGAGTTCCCTTAGGGTTAAGATAGTCTGTTGATGTGAGATTTTTCTTCCTTCTTAGGTAGGCCGGCACTGCTATGAACTTCTCTCTTAGAACTGCTTTTGCTGCATCCCAGAGATTTTGGGTCATGGTGTTTTCATTTTCGTTTGTCTTGAGGTATCTTCTGATTTCCTCCTTGATCTCATTTTTGACCCACTCCCTATTTAGTAGCATGTTATTTAGCCACCATGTAATTGTAAGCTTTCCAGATTTCTTCTTATAATTGATTTCTAGTTTAATAGCATTGTGGTCAGAGAAGACACTTGATATGATTGCAATCTTCTTAAATTTGTTGAGACTTGTTTTGTGGCCTAACATGTGGTCTGTCTTGGAAAATATTCCATGTGCACTTGAAAAGGAAGTATATTCTGTAGCTTTGGGGTGAAATGCTCTAAAAATATCAATTAAATTCAGATGGTCTAAAGTGCCATTTAAGGCAACTATGTCTGTGTTGATTTTCTGTCGGGAGGGTCTGTCCATTGGTGACAATGGGGTGCTGAAGTTCCCTACTATGATAGTGTTACTGTTGATCTCTGTCTTTATGACTGTCAAAATCTGTTTTATATATTTAGGAGCTCCTATGTTGGTTGCATAGATGTTTATTACAGATATGTCCTCTTGTTGAATTGATCCCTTTATTATTATGTAGTGTCCTTCTTTGTCTTTTATTGTAGTCTTCATTTTAAAGTCTATTTTGTCCGAAATAAGTATTGCTACTCCAGCTTTTTTCTGTTTTGCATTTGCATGAAATATCTTATTCCATCCCTTTACTTTCAGTCTGTTTGTGTCTTTTGATTTCAGATGAGTCTCTTGTGACAGCATATGCATGGGTCCTGTTTTCTTATCCACTCAGCCACTCTGTGTCTTTTGAGTTGAGCACTTAGCCCATTCACATTTAAAGTGATTACTGATAGGTGCATATTTATTGCCATTTTGTTATTTGTATTTCTTGTCTTTCTGGGTTAGCTTGTTTTCCCCTTTCTTCTGTTTAAAGAAGCCCGTTTAACATTTCCTGCAATGCTGGCTTGGTGGTAATGAATTCCTTAAGCTTATTCTTTTCTGAGAAGCTCTTTATTTCTCTTTCAATTTTAAATGATAGCCGTGCTGGGTAGAGCAACCTTGGTTGTAGACCTTTATTTTGTGTCACTTTCAATATCTCCTGCCATGCCTTTCTGGCCTGCAGAGTTTCTGAAGACAAGTCAGCTGTTAGTCTTATAGGAGTTCCTTTGTATGTAACCTGCTGTCTTTCTCTTGCTGCTTTTAGGATTCTGTCTTTGCTTTAAGCTTTGCCATTTTAACTATGATGTGTCTTGGTGTGGTCCTGGTTTGGGTTCAGCCTGTTTGGAACTCTCTGCACATCCTGGGCTTGTATGTCGATTTCCTTCACCAGGGTAGGGAAGTTTTCAGTATTCTTCAAATACATTCTCAACCTTTGCTTCTTCTCTTCTCCTTCTGGTATTCCTATGATGCAATAATTGTTGCGTATCATCTTGTCCCACAGGTTATCTTAAACTATTTTCATTCTTTTTTGTTCTTTTTTCTTTTTGTTGTTCCACCTGGGTGATTTCTTCTATTCTGTCTACCAATTTGCTGATCCGCTCCTCTGCTTCATTTATTCTACTGGTGATTCCTTCGAGTGTGTTCTTCATTTCAGTTATTGTATTCTTTAGTTCTAACTGGTTGTTTTTTATGGTTTCCCTATCCTTCTTTATTTCTTCGCTAAGTTCCTCAAACATTCTTTATCATAAGTGTTTTAAAATACCTCTGAAAGTTTGGATACCTCTGTTTCATTTAGTTCCATTTCTAGAGTTTTCTTCTGATCTTTTACTTGTGACATGTGTCTTTGTTTTTTTATTCTGGCTGTCGTTCTGTGAATGCTTCGATGTATTAGATAGATCATGTAGAAAGAAGACAGAAAAAAAAACAAGAGGTGGAGAGGCTCTCCGTTCTCTTTAATCTGCAGACCATTTGCTCAGCAATAGAGAGTCTCTGGGCGACGGAGCACCAGCTATTGGAGGGAAGAGCTTAACGTGTTATGTGCCAGCCTCCCTCACAGGTTTGCAGTGAGCTGCCCATAATTAGCTGCTGTGTGCTCTGTAACTGTGCTCACTACCAAGAAAAACAAACAAAACAAATCTTAACAGATTGTTGCAGGTTGTCTGCTACTGCAAAAAACCGCTCTCAGGCCTACGGAGATGTGGGCCAGGCACTGGAGGCTCAGGGTGCCTCTGGCAATACAGCTGTAGGTGGGTGTGGCAGGCCCCCAAGGCACCATTTGATGTGGTCAGTGGCCCCCACCAAGTCAGAGCAGCATGCATTCTGCACCAGCAATCAGTCCAAACAAACTTGCCAGGAAAGCCTCGGTCGGATCACGCAGGTGCACAAATCCCGACCCAACACTCTCAGGAAAACACTCCGTGTCAGCCTGTCCCAATCAACTGCCCACAGATCAGGCTAAGCAGCCCAACAGCCAATCCCCAGCCTTGCAACTCTGCACAAACAGTGTGGAGAGTGAGGACCCAAGGCAGCTCACCCACTCCTGAGTCTCAGTGAACAGACTGATGCAGCTGGAGAGCAACAGCCCTGCATTTCCCTGGCTACACAGCAGAAGCAGGGTGGAGGGTGGAGATCCAATATGCCCTGCGCACTCCTGCAACTCAGTAAGCAGCCTGATGGAGCTGAAGGGCACCTGCCCTTCGTTTCCCTGGCAACGCAGCAGAAGCAGGGAGGAGGGTGGGGATTGAAGTCCGCATGTGCATGCACGCATGCACTCCTGCACCAAGTTCACCAGACTAATGGGATTCTGTATCTGACCCTCTGTGGGAGGGCCCAACCCTGAAAAAATGGCGCCCTCCTGTATACCACTCATGTGCAATCTCCACACCAGGGGAACAATGGTCACAAAACCTGCAGCTTCTGCACCAAAGGTGCTCAGTTCACTGCTTCCTCACAGGCTCCTGGGCCGGCTCACACAGCTACTGCCTCCAACAGGAACCAGGTCAGTGCTCACCAGCGAGCAAACCCGTGTGTCGGCCCCACTGGTTCTCCAGTCGCCCTCAGCTTCACCAAGCCGAGGAAAGAGCTTCCTCACTAATTTCTACTGCCCGCTATCGTAGAACTCCTCTTCCTGGCAAAGCAACTCTGGGCGTGAGCTCAGTGTGGGGCCGGATCGTCTCTCCCCCAACCAGAGAAGCCTCCCCACAGCTGGGGAATCCCTCAAGGGGCTCGCCCTCTCTCGTCTGCGACCCTCCTACCAGACTTGACGTGGCCTCCTCTTTAGGTCCTTCGTTTAGAGATTCTGTTCATCTAGTGTTCAGGGGACTTATGAGGTTAAATGTTGTGTAAACTATTAGTAATTTTGATGTGATCCTGGGAGGCAGTCTGGAATGCGTCCATCTATTACTGGAACCCTCTATAAATATTAGATTCTAAAAATCATGTCCCATCTTAGGAAGACTTGACATGGTTTATGCCTGAGAATATTCAATGTCTGGGTAAGAGCAAAGAAATGATGCTATTCTTAAAATTTTTTCAAAAGTTACAGAATGAAATGTTAAGCTATTTTTAAAGATTATTTGTTAATTCAGATACTGGTTGAAAATGTGATTTTTTTTTCTTTTATGAAAAGGGCATATATTTAAGTAGCTTTCCTCTCCCCAGCCCTGCCCCTTTCAAAAAACTCACAATTAGGGCTTTCTGGTTCTAAGCTTTTTGACATCTGTGGATGAATGTTAGTGATTTGAAATAGGTGCTACTGAACTATTGGTCAATACTTTAGTCCAAGTCTGGTCTAAGTGCATACAACATAGAAAGAGTTATTTTCTGAGGACCGAGACCCTAAACTTCAAGAATTGTTGAAGGGTTTTGTTTTCTCAGAGCTGTCAAGTTTCTTTGAAAAGAACTGAAAAGATGCAACAAAGGAAGATGTGAGAGTGATTTAAAAATATTTTAAGTATCTCTTTGGTTTTCCAATCTTTTTCAAATTAAAATTCTATTGTTAATCATTTCAAAGTTAAAAAAAAGAAGAAGAAACAGAAACTCTAAGAAGATCGATTACTATCAAAGAACTTGAACAGCATTCAACAAGCTCCAAACAAAGAAAAGTCCTAGACCAGAGGGCTTCAAAGATGAATTTTACAAAACATTTAAAAAAATTTAACAACTATTCTCTTCAAACAATTTCAAAAAATCCAGAAGGGTGTAAGACTCATAAGCACATTTTACAAGGCCACTATTACTCTGATCCCAAAACCAGACAAAGACATTACAGAAAAAGAAAACTGCAGGACAATATCCCTAATGAATATAGATGCAAAAATTGTCAAAAAAAATACTAGCAAACTGGATTCAGCGACACATTAAAAAGATCATACATGATGAACACGTGGGATTCCTTACTGGTATGCAAGGTTGGTTCAATATCCACAAATCAATTAATGTGATACACCACAATGATAAAATAAAAAATAAAAATCATATGATCATATCAATAGATGCAGAAAAAAATTTTGAGAAAATCCAGTAGCCATTTATGATAAAAATTCAGCAAGGTGAGAATAGAGAGATCATATCTTAACATAATAAAAGCCATATATGCTAAACCTACAACTAACATCTTACTCAATAGGGAAAGGCAAAAATTTTTCCCCTTAAAATCAGGAACAAGAAAAGGCTGCCCACTTTCACCACTTTTATTCAACATAGTTCTGGAAGTTCAAGCCATAGCATTCAAGAAAGAAACATAAATAAAAGGCATCCAAATTGGAAAGGAGTATGTAAAATTGTCATTATATGCAGATGCTATATGTAGAAACCCCCAAAGATTTCACCAAAAAACTGTTAGAACTGATAAATGGATTTAGTAAAGTGACAGAATATAAAATTAATATTCAGAAATCAGTTTGTATACACCAATAATAAACTATCAGAAGGAGAAAATCAAGAGGTCAATCCCATTTACAATTGCTTCAAAACAATAGGATATCTAGGAATACATTTAACCACAGAAGTAAAAGACCTGTACTCACAAAATTATGAGACACTGAAGAGAGAAATCAAAGAAGATACAAATAAATGGAAACACATACCATTTCATGAATAGGAAGAATTAATATTGTTAAAATGTCCATACTCCATAGAGGACTTCCAGTAAAATGGCAGAATAGACAGACAGTGTGCTAACTATCTCCCAGGATCACACCACAATTAGAAACAAATTATACAGCATTCAACCCTGGAGGTCCCCAGAACACTAGATAAACAGAACCACTGGACAAAGGACTTAAAGAGGAGGCCACGTTGGGTCCGGTGGGACTGGGGAAGACGAGAGAGGGTGAACCCCAGGAGGGAAGCCCAAGCTGTGGGGAGGCTTCTCCGGTTGGGGGGAGAGACCATCCAGGCGCCCACCAAGCTCACCAGCCCAGAGTTCCTTTGCCGGGAGGAGACGTTCCAAGATAGCTGGCAGTAAATTAGTGAGGACTCTCTTTGCTCAGCTCGGTGAGGCTGAGAGCAGCTGGAGAATCAGTGGGGCCAGTGCACAGGATTGCTCGCCGGTGAGCACTTACCTGGTTCTTGGTGGAGGGAGTCCAGTGTGGGCTGGACAAGGGAGACTGTGGGGCGGACTGGGCTGGCTTTGGTATGGGGATGGGGGTTTTTGCACTGTTGTTCCCCTGGTGCGGAGCCTGCATGCGAGTGGTGTAAGGAGGGCGACATTTTGTCAGGGTTGGGCCCTCTCACAGAGGATCAGGTCTGGGACCTCATTGGTCTGGTGGAATTGGCGCAGAAGTGCGTGCGCGTGTGCGTGCATGCAGTCTTGGATCCCCAACCTGTGCTCCGATTATACTGCGTCACCAGGGAAACACTGGTTGGGTGCCATCCGGCTCCAACAGTCTGCTCACTAAGACCCGGAGTGCGCAAGCTGCCTCGGATCCCCAATTCCACACGGCTTGTGTTGCATTGCCAGGGGAATGCCTGGTGGGAATGCTCCGACTCCAACAGGCTGCTCACTGAGACACAGGAGTGTGCAAGCCCCCTCGGGTCCCGGCTCTCTGCACTGCACTTGCAGATTTGCCAGGCTGGTGATTGGTTGTCGGGCTGCTCGGCCTGATCTGCGAGTGGCTGACTGAGACAGGCTGACACTGGGAGTTTTCCTGGGAGTGATGGGCTGTGAGCTGTGTGCCTGTGTGATCCAGCCAGGGCTCTCCTGATAATCTATCTAATATATCAAAGCAATCCCAGAGTGACAGCCAGAATGAGGAAACAAAGAAACATGTCACAAGTAAAAGATCAGAAGAAATCTATAGAAATGGAACCAAATGAAACAGAGGGATCCAACCTTCCAGAGACAGAGTTTAGAACACTGATGATAAGAATATTTAACAAACTTAGTGAGGACATAAGGAAGGATAGAAAAATCATAAAAAACAACCAGTTAGAATTAAAGAATACAATAACTGAAGTGAAGAGCATACTTGAAGGAATCACCAGTAGAGCAGATGAAACAGAGGAGCGGATCAGCAACTTGGAAGACAAAATAGCAGAAATCATCCAGTTGGCACAACAAAAAGCCCAAAGAATAAAAAACAATGCAAGTAGTTTAAGAGCCCTATGGGACAAGATAAAGGGCAACCACCTTTGACTCATAGGAATACCAGAAGGAGAAGAGAAGAAGCAAGGGGTCGAAAATGTATTTGAAAAAATAATGACTGAAAACTTCCCTACCCTGGTGAAGGAAATCAACATACATGCCCAGGAAGTGCAGAGGGTTCCAAAAAAGTTAAACCCAAAAAGGTCCACAGCAAGACACATCATAGTTAAAATGGCAAACATTAAAGACAGAGACAGAATCCTAGAGGCTGCAAGAGAAAGATAGCAGGTTACATACAAAGGAACTCCTGTTAGACTAACAGCTGACTTGTCTACAGAAACTCTGCAGGCCAGAAGAGAGTGGCAGGAGATACTCAAAGTGACACAAAATAAAGGCCTACAACCAAGATTGCTCTATCCAGCACGGCTATCACTTAAAATTGAAGGAGAAATAAAGAGCTTTTCAGAAAAGAATAAGCTTAAGGAATTCATTACCACCAAGCCAGCATTGCAAGAAATGTTAAAAGGGCTTTTTTAAACAAAAGAAAGGGGTAAAAAAGCTAACCCAGGAAGACCAGGAATACAAATAACAAAATGGCAATACATATGCACCTATCAATAATCATTTTAAATGTGAATGGGCTAAATGCTCCAATCAAAAGACAGAGAGTGGCTGAGTAGAGAAGAAAATAGGACACATGTATTTGCTGTTTACAGATGGAAGAAGATATTTCACGCAAATGGAAATGAGAAAAAAAACGCTGGAGTACCAATACTTATTTTGGACAAAATTGACTTTAAATGACTATAATGAAAGACACAGAAGGGCACTATAACCCTAATAAACATCTATGCACCCAACATAGAAACTCCTAATTACATATAACAGAGTTTGACAGATATAACGATAGAGATCAACAGTAACACTACCATAGTAGGGGACCTCAACACCCCATTGTCACCAATTGACAGACCCTTTGGACAGAAAATCAACACTGAAATGGGAGCCTTAAATGAAACTTTAGACCAGCAGGACTTCATTGATATTTTTAGAGCATTTCACCCTGAAAAAACAATATACATTCTTCTCAAGTACACATGGGACATTTTCCAAGACAGACCATGTTAGGCCACAAAACAAGTCTCAGTAAATGTAAGAAGATTGAAGTCATATCAAGCAGATATAAAGGAAAAACTGATGGTTGCTGGCTGGGAGGGGTGGGGATGAGGGAGAGGGGGAAGGTTTTGGACAACAGAGGTGGGAGACTACAATGTTGCTGCAGTGATATGGGGGCAGTTCTGGGAATGTAATTGATAACGTTGTGAAGACTCTGTTAAGTGAAATTAAGTCATTCGGAGAAAGACAAGTACCATATGATCTCACTTATATGTGGAACCTGAAAAACTGAATGAATGATCAAAATAAACAGACTCATAGATATAGAGGGAAAACTGAGGGTTGCTAGTTGGGAGGGTGTGGGGACAATGGGGAAAGGGAAGGGATTAGACAGCATAAATAGACAACTACAATATTGCCACAGGGATATGAAACACAGTTCGGGGAATATAATAATGTAAAAATTTTGTGGTGTGTCAGATAGTCACGTCTTGATAGGGAGACCACTTCACGGGTGGAGTAGAGGCTTGATCACTGCCCTATACACCTGAAGCTGATGTTGTATTATATTGTATGCCAACTGTAACTGAATATATAGATAATCACGGGATGTGGAGTATACCGTGGAAGGGAGTCAAAGGAATTGTAATAGATATGTATGATATGGGGGGGTAGTGAGGCGAGGAACTGGGGTAGGGGAGTTTTCACTTTGGGGGGTAAAGAGTATGACTATTGCATTGTGTTGTACACCAAAGTAATTTAAAAAAAAGAAAAAAATGTCCATACTGCTTAAGGCAATATATAGATTCAATGCAATTCCTATCAAACTACCAAAGACATTTTTCTCAGAAACAAAACATATAATCCTAAAATTTATATGGAACCTTATAAGACAACGAAAAGCCATCACAACGTTGAGAAATAAGAACAAAGTGGGAGGTATCATGCTGCCCGACATCAATTCATACTACAAAGCTATAGTAATGAAAACAGTATGGTATTGGCCGGCCGAGTGGCACAGTGCTTAAGAACTGGCTTGGGACGCCAACGGCTCCAGTTTGGATCCCATATATGATGGCCAGTGACACTGCCCTCAAAAAATAAAAAATACAAAAATACAAACAAAATAAAAAAAACCAGTATGGTACTGACATAAAAACAGACACATAGACCAATGGAACAGAATAGAGAGCCCAGGAATAAATCTATTCATATATGGTCATTTTATCTATGACAATGGAAGCAAGAATTTACATTGCAGTAAAGATAGTCTATTTAATAAATGGTGCTGGGAAAATTGGATTGACACCTGCAAAAAAATGAAAATGGACCACCTACTTACACCACACTCGAGAACAAACTCAAAATGGATTAAAGACTTAAATGTAAGACCTGAAACCATAAACTCCTAGAAGAAAACATAGGGAGTAAATTTGCAGACATTAGCCTGAGTAGTATTTTTACTGATATATCCTCTCGGGATAGGGAAATAAAAGAAAAAATGAACATATTGGATTACATCAAACTTAAAAGTTTTTTTCATAGCAAAGGAAATCATCAATAAAACAAAAAGGCAGCCTACTGAATGGGAGAAGATATTTGCCAATGATATAGCTGATAAGGGGTTAATCTGCAAAATTTATAAAATACTCATGCAGCTCAACACCAATATATCAAATAACCCAATAACAAAATGGGCAGAGGATAAAAAGAGGCATTTCCCTAAAGAGGACATACAGATGGCCAACAGGCATATGAAAAAATGTTCAACCTCACTAATCATCAGAGAAACACAAATAAAAACGACAATGAGATACCACCTCACTCTGGTCAGAATGGCTATCATCAATAAATCAACAAACAACAAGTGCTGGCGAGGGTGTGGAGAAAAGGAAACCCTGGTGCACTGTTGGTGGGACTGCAGATTGGTGCAGCCATTATGGAAATCAGTATGGAGGTATCTCAAAACACTGGAAATGGAACTACCATGTGGAATTGACCCAGCAATTCCACTCTTGGGTATCTACCTAGAAGAATCCAAGACGCTAATTCAAAAACATATATGCACCCCTATGTTTACTGCAGCACTGTTTACAATAGCCAAGACTTGGAACAACCAAAATGCCCATCGGAAGACGACTGGACTAAGAAACAGTGGTACATTTATACAATGGATTATTACTCAGCTATAAAGAAGAATGAATTCGTACCATTTGCAATGATATGGATGGACCTAGAGACTATTATGTAAGTGAAATAAGTCAGTCGGAGAAAGACAAATACCATATTATCTGACTTATATGTGGAATCTGAAAAACTGAATGAGCAAAGTAAACAGAAACAGTCTCATAGATATAGAGGAAAAACTAATGGTTGCTAGTTAGGAGGGAGATAAGAGTGAGGGAGAAGAGGAAGGGATGAGACAGCATAATTAGGGAACTACAATATTGCCACAGGGATATGAAAGACAGTTCTGGGAATATAATAATGTTGTAAATGTTTTGTGGGTTGTGAGATGGTCACATGTCTTGTTAGGAGACCATTTCATGGATGGAGTAGAGGCTTGATCACGGCACTGTACACCTGAAAGTGTTGTATAATATTGTGTGCGAACTGTAACTGAACATATAGATAGTCACAGGATATGGAGTATACTGCGGAAGGGAGTCAAAAGAATTGTAATAGATATGTATGAAACGGGGGGGGAGGAGTGGTTTGGTGAACTGGGGGAGGGGAGATGTCACTTTGAGGGGTAAAAAGTATAACTATTGCACTGTGTTGTACACCTGAAACTAATTTAAAAAAAAAAAGTTTATTTCACAATAAAGGAGTAAAAAAAAAAAAAAAAGGAAAAAAATGTTTTTCACAACAAAGGAAACCATCAATAAAACAAAATGCAGCCTATTGAATAGGAGAAGATATTTGTCAATGATACATATGATAAGGAGTTAATATCCAAAATATATAGAACACTCATTGAGCTCAACAGCAAGAAAAACAGACAACCCAATTAAAAAACGGGCAGAGACATGAAGCGACATCTCTATAAGGAGGACATACAGATGGCCAACAGGCATAGGAAAAAATGCTCAACCTCACTAATCATTAAATAAATGCAAATGAAAATCACTGCAGTCAGAATGGCTATCATCAATAAATCAACGAACAAGTGCTGGCAAGGTTGTGGAGAAAAGGGAACACTGGTGCACTGTTGGTGGGATTGCAGATTGGTGCAGCCACTGTGGAAATGAGTATGGAGGTATCTCAAAAAACTGGAAATGGAACTACCTTATGACCTAGCAATTCCACTCTCAGGTATCTATCCAGAGAAATCCAAGATGTTAATTCAAAAAAAATTTATGCACCCCTATGTTTATTGCATCACTATTTACAATAACCACGACTTGGAATGCCCATCATTAGATGATTGGATTAAGAAACTGTGGTACATTTATACAATGGAGTATTGCTCGGCTATAAAAAAGAATGCAGTCTTACCATTTGCAACGATATGGATGGAACTAGAGAACATTATGATAAGTGAAATAAGTCAGTCAGAGAAAGACAAATACCATGTGATTTCACTTATATGTGGAATCTAAAGAACTGAATAATTGAGCAAAGTAAACAGAAGAAAAAAAAAAGACAAGTGTGGATGCATGAATAAAAATTCAAGATCCATACATATGCTCCCTACAAAAGACCCATTTTAGATTAAAAGACACACACAGACTAAAAGTAAAGGGGTGTAAAAGATATTTAATGCAAATGGAAGCAAACAAAAAGAAATCTGGAGTAGCAATACTTATATCAGACAAAACAGACTGTAAAACAAAAGATGTTACAAAAGGCAAATAAGGACAATTCATAAAGATACAAGATCAATCCAACAAGAGGATATACCCTTGTGAACATCTATGCACCCAATATAGGACCACCTAAATATATAAAGCAAATATTGACTGACATAAATGGAGACATCGACAGTATTACAGTCATAGTAACCAACTTTAATACCCCCATTGACATCAATGGATAGACCATCAAGACAGGAAATCAACAAGGAAACAGTAGCCTTAAATGACACATTAGACCAGATAGATTTAATTGATATTTTTAGAATAGTTCACCCTAAAGAAAAAAATATACATTCTTTTCAAGTGCAAATGGAACATTTTCAAGGATAGACTACATATTAGGCCAGAAAACAAGTCTAAATGAATTTATGATGATTGAAATCATATCAAGCAACTTCTCTGATCACAATGGTATCAAACTAGAAACTAAGTACAAAAGAAAACTGAAAAACACACAAACACATGGAGTTTAAATAACAATATGGGTTAACATTGTGATGAAGGAGAAAATTTTAAAAAAACAAAAAACCTTGAGACAAATGAAAAACAAAATGAAACAAAACAAATATTGATTCAAAATCTATGGGACACAGTCTAAGCACATCTAAGAAGGAAATTAATAGCAATACAGGCCTACTGCATGAAACAAGAAATGTCTCAAACAAGAAACGTCTCAAAGAAATACCAAAAACAAGTCCCAAATAAAGATCAGAGGGGAAATAAATGAAATAGAGTCTAAATAAACAATGCAAAACATCAATAAAAACAAAAGCTGGTTCTTTAAGAACATAAAATAATTGATAAACCTTTAACCAGACTCATCAAAAAAAAAATAGAGAGGGGGCCCAAATAAATAAAATCAGAAATGAAAGATAAGTGACAGCTGACACAACAGAAATAAAAAGGATTACAAGAAAATACTACAAACAACTATATGCCAACAATTGGACAATCTGGAAGAAATGGATAAATTCCTAGAAATAACCTAAGACTGAAGCAAGAAGAAACAGAAAATCTGAACAGACCAATAACTACTAAAAAATCGAATCTGTAATCCAAACAATCCCAACGAACCAAAGTCCTGGATCAGATGGCATTACAGTTGCATTTTTTCAAACATTCAAAGAAGGATTAGCACTGATTTTTCTCAAACTATTCCAAAAAATTGAAGAAGATGGAAAGCTCCGAAGCTCACTTAACGAGGCCACTATTACCCTGATTCCAAAACAACAAAAAGACTTCATAAAAACAAAAAAATAAAGAAAGTAAAATAAAATTATAGGCCAACATGCCTGGCAAACATAGATGCCAAAGTCCTCAACAAAATATTAGTAAAGCAAATTCAGTAATATATTCAACATAATGATGAAGTGGGATTTATTCCTGGGATGCAAGGTTGATTCAATATGTGCAAATCAATTAACGTGATACACCACTTAAACCAAATAAAAGATAAATATCATATGATCATATCAATAAATTCAGAAAAGCATTTGACAAAATCCAGCATTCATTTATGATTAAAAAAAAAAAAGTCTCAGCAAAGCAGAAATGGAGGGAACATAGCCGAACATAAAAAGATCATATAAGACCAACCCACAGCTACCATCATACTCAATAGTGAAAAGCTAAAAGTGTTTTCTTTAAGGTCTAGAAGAAGACAAGAATGTACATTTTTATTACTTTTATTCAACATAGTATTAGAAGTCCTAGCCACAGCAATCAGGCAAGAAAAAGAAATAAAAGAGCATCAAAAGTGGGAAGAAGGAATTAAAACTCTCATTATTTGCAGATGACATAATACTATATATAGCAAATGCTAAACAGTCCACCAAATAACTAGTAGAGCTGACAAATTTGTTCTCTAAAGTAGCAAGGTGCACAATTTATATTCATAAATTGGTAGCATTTTTATACACCAATAACAAGCTATAAGAAAGAGAAATTTAAAAAACAATTTCACTTACAATTGTACCCAAGAAATAAAAACACCTAGAATAAATTTATCAAAGGAGGTAAAAAAAAGTGTACTTGGAGGGCCAGCCAAGTGGCTCACTTGGTTGAGAGTTGGCTTAGAGTGCGTGCTCTGAGCAATAGGGCTACCAGTTCGATTCCCACATGGGCCAATGAATGCTGTGCCCGAGCTGAGCTTCCGTTCAGCTGCCAACAGGTGACAGGATGGCTCAGCTGGTGCTCAATGGTGGGCTATGCCAACCTGCAACTAAAAAGATTGAACTTGGCACCTTGAGCTGAGCTGCCACCTGGATGGCTCAGTGGATAGGGCATGTTCTCTTAACAACAAGGCTGCCAGGTTTGACTCCCACATGGGATGGTGGCTATGTCCACCTGCAACTAAGACTGAACACAGCACCTTGAGCTTAGAGGCCATGAGCTGCCGACGGGAAGCCAGATGGCGACTGGTGCCCTTCACAAGGAAGATTGAAGAACAAAAACTTAGCTGGCCCCCTTCCCAAATTCCCCAATAAAATCTTTTAAAAAGATGTGTACGTGGAAAAGTATAAGACTTTGAAGAAAGAAATTGAAGAAGATACAAATAAATGGAAACATATACTGTGCAAATGGATAGTCAAAATCAACATTGTTAAAATGTACATACTACCCAAGCAATCTACAAATTCAGCTCAATTTTAATCAAAATACGAATGACATTTTTCATATTACCAGAAAAAAAAATCCTAAAAATTAAAAAAACCATAAATGATCCTAAATAGCCACAGTAATTTTGAAAAGGAAGAACAAAACTGGAGGTATCATGCTACCTGATATCAAACTATATGACAATGCTACTGTAATAAAAATAGCATGGTATTGGCATAAAAAAGACACATAGATCAATAGAACAGAAAAACGAGCACAGAAATAATCTCACGCCTATATGGTTAATTAATCTATGACAAAGGAGGGAAGGATAATCAATAGGGTAAAAAAAGTGTCTTCAATAAACGGTGGTGAACCTACTTACACCATATACGAGAACAAACTCAAAATGGATTAAAGACTTAAATGTAAGACCTGAAACCATAAAACTCCTAGAAGAAAACATAGGGAGTAAGTTTGCAGACATTACCCTGAGTAATATTTTTACTGATATATCCCCTCAGGCTAGGGAAATAAAATAAAATGAACATATGGGTTTACATCAATCTTAAAAGTTTTTTCACAGCAAAGGAAATCATCAATAAAACAAAAAGGCAGCCTACTGAATGGGAGAAGATATTTGCCAACGATATATCTGATAAGGGGTTGATATCCAAAATTTATAAAACACTCATGCAACTCAACACCAAAAAAAACAAACAACCCAATTAAAAAATGGGCAGAGGATATGAGGAGGCATTTCTCTAAAGAGGACATACAGATGGCCAACAGGCATATGAAAAAATGTTCAACCTCACTAATCATCAGAGAAATGCAAATAAAAACCACAATGAGATACCACTTCACTCCAGTCAGAATGGCTATCATCAATGAATCAATAAACAAGATGTGCTTGCCAGGTTGTGGAGAAAAGGGAACCCTGGTGCACTGTTGGTGGGACTGCAGATTGGTGCAGCCATTATGGGAATCAGTATGGAGATATCTCAAAAAACTGGAAATGGAACTGCCATATGACCCAGCAATTCCACTCTTGGGTATCTACCCAGAGGAATCCAAGACGCTAATTTGAAAAAATATATGCACCCCTATGTTTATTTCAGCGCTATTTACAATAGCCAAGAGTTGGAAACAACTGCAATGCCCATCGGTAGATGACTGGATTAAGGAACTGTGGTACATTTACACAATGGAGTATTACTCTGCTATAAAGAAGAATGAAATTGTAACATTTGAAATGATATGGATGGATCTAGAGCCTATGATGTTAAGTGAAGTCAGTTGGAGAAAGACAAATACCATATGATTTCACTTATATGTGGAATTTGAAAAACTGAATGAATGAGCAAAGGAAACAGAAACAGTCTCATAGATATAGAGGAAAAACAGGGTTGCTAGTTGGGAGGGGGGTGGAGATGAGGGAGATGGGGAAGGGATTAGACAGCATAAATAGGTAAGTACAGTATTATCACAGGGATATGAAACACAGTTTGGGGAATACAATAATGTTGTAAAAATTTTGTGGGGTGTCAGATGGTCACATGTTTTGTTATGGAGAGCACTTCATGGATGGAGTAGAAGCTTGATCACTGCACTGTATACCTGAAATTGATGTTGTATAATATTGTATGCCAACTGTAATTGAATATATAGATAGTCACAGGATGTGGATTATACGGTGGAAGGGAGTCAAAGGAATTGTAATAGATAGTATGATATGGGTGGGAGGAGTGCGGGGGAGAATTGGGGGAGGGGTGTTGTCACTTTGAGGGGTAAAAAGTATAACTATTGCACTGTGTTGTACACCTGAAGCTAATTAAAATTTAAAAATAAATAAATAAACAAATAAATAAATGGTGGCAAGAAAACTGGACACACAAATGCAAGAGTGAAACTGGATCACATTTTTATACCATATACAAGAATAAACTCAAAATGGATTAAAGACTTAAACTCAACACCATAAATCTCCTACAAAACAAACAGGCAGTATGTTCTTTGACATTGCTCTTAGTAAATTTTTTTTTTATGTCTCCCTAGGCAATGGAAACAAAAGAAAAAAAATAAAGCAGTGGGACTATATCCAACCAAAGAGTTTTTACAGAGCAATGGAAACCATCAACAAAACAAAAAGAAAACCTACTTACTGGGAAAAGATGTTTGGCAATAATACATTGATATGGGGTTAATAGCCAAAATATATAAGGAATTCATATAACTTAATACCAAAATAACAATCTGATATAAAAATATGACCAGAAGACCTGAACAGATCTACCTATGACTCAGCAATTCCACTTGTGGGTATCTATACAAAGAAATCCAATTCATAATTGGAAAAGATATATGCATCCCTATGTTCTTTGCAGCATTATTTCCAAGTTATGAAAGCAACCTACATGTCCACTGATAGATTAATGGATAAAGGTGTGGTATAGAGCCAGAGGCGGTGACTTCTCTGCATGATGGAGGGATCTGAACTGGTGGTTGCACCTCAGGGGGAAGAGGCTTCCTGCTCTTCGTGGGGAGCCGGCGGTACAAATATAAATTTTCCCATTATGTCAACAGAATCTGTAGAGATTGATGATGCATTATACAGGAACTGGAGATGTTTAGCCTGGAGAAAGAAGACTCTGGAACCTGAATACCATCTTCAAATGTTTGTAGGACTGTCACATTGAAGAGGGATTAGACGAGTTCCCTATGGCCCCAAGGAGTCGACAGAGGTATGTTCTTGGAGACACAGCAATGCAAAAGATGGGCAAGTCCCATGTTTTCTTAAGTGGGATGGGTGGTCTTGGTTTGAAAATTGCAAAGAATCTTACTCTTGCAGGAATTAAGGCACTTACCATTCATGATTCAGAAAAATGCCAAGCATGGGATCTGGGAACCAACTTTTTTCTCTGTGAAAATGATGTTATTAATATGAGAAACAAGGCTAAAGCTGTTCTTCAACATATTGCAGAACTAAATCCATATGTTCATGTCATATAATCTTCTATTCCTTTAACTGAAACCACAAATCTCTCCTTCGATAAATACCAGTGTGTATTGACTGAGATCAGACTTCCATTGCAGAAGAAAATCAATGACTTTTGTCACTCTTGGTGCCCTCCAATTAAGTTCATCAGTGCAGATATACATGGGATTTGGTCACAGTTGTTTTGTGATTTTGGTGATGAATTTGAAGTTTGAGATAGAACAGGAGAAGAACCAAAAGAAATCTTCATTTCAAATATAACACAAGCTAATCCTGGCATTGTCACTTGTCTTGAAAATCATCCTCACAAACTTCAGACAGGAAAGTTCTTAACATTTTGAGAAATTAATGGAATGACAGGCTTAAATGGATCTACACAACAAATAATTGTGGTATCACCATTTTCTTTTAGCGTTGATGATACTACAGAACTGGAACCTTACTTACATGGAGGCATAGCTGTCCAAGTTAAGACTCCTAAAATATTTTACTTTGAATCATTGGAGAAGCAGATAAAACACCCAAAGTGCCTTATTGCAGATCTGAGCAAACCTGAGGCACCTTTAGAGATTCATACAGCTATGCTTGCCTTGGACCAGTTTCTAGAGAAATAGAGTTGCAAGACAAATACTGGATGCCAAAGAGATTCAGAACTGTTGAAACTAGCAACACCTATAAGTGAAACCTTGGAAGAGAATGTGTGCAGCAATATGAAATCCAAAAATAGTTCTGTTGGAGTTTGGTATTTATTTTACTATGTACAGCCTGAAGTAAATGCTGAAACTGTGCATTGGCTCTCTTGGAGAGCCTTTTTTACGCCCACTTGCAGCAGTTGCCAGCCAAGAAGTATTAAAAGCTGGAACAGGAAAGTTTTCTCTTTTGTGCCAATGGTTATACATTGAAGCAGCAGATATTGTTGAATCCTTAAGCAAACCTGAACATGAAGAATTTGTCCCACGAGGAGATAGATATGATACCTTATGAGATTGCATTGGAGACACTTTGTGTCAGAAGCTACAAAATTAGAATATCTTCTTAGTAGGATATGGAGCTGTGAAATGTTAAAAAATTTTGCTTTATTCAGGAAGATGGCAGAATAGATGGACACTGTGCCGAATCCCTCCTGGGATCACACCAACAACACAAATAATTTATACAACATCTAACCTCGGAAGTCCCCTGAACACTAGATGAACAGAACCGCCAAATGAAGGACTTAAAGAGGAGGCCACCTGAAGTCTGATAGGAGGGGTGGAGACAAGAGAGGGCGAGCCCCGTGAGGAATGTCACAGTGGTGAGGCTTCTCTGGTTGGGGGAGAGATCCTCTGGCCCCACACTGAGCCCACTAGCCCAGAGTTACTTCGCCATGAAGAGGAGTTAGATAGCTGGCAGTAGAAATTAGTGAGGACTCTATTTGCTTGGCTCGGTGAGGCTGAGGGCGGCTGGAAAACCAATGAGGTTGGAGCACTCACTTGGTTCCTATTGGAGGGAGTAGCTGTGTGAGCCGGGCCCAGGAGCCTGCGGGAAAGAACTGAAGTGAGCACCTTTGGTGCCAAAGATGGAGGTTTTGGCACTATTGTTCCCCTTGTGTGGAGCTTGCACACGAGTGGCATAGAGGAGAGCACACTTTGTCAAGGTTGGGCCCTCCTACAGAGGGTCAGATCCAGGACCGCATTGGTCTGGTGAAACTGGTGCAGGAGTGTGTCTGTGCCTGCGTGCAGGTGACCTTGGATTCCCACCCTCTGCCCTGCTTGTGCTGCACTGCCAGGGAAATGCCAGGCGGGTGCGGCTCCATCAGGCTGCTCACTGAGACACAGGACTGCGCAAGCTGCATTGGGTCCCCACCTTCTACATTGCCTGTGCTGTGTAGCCAGGGAAACGCTGGGTGGCTGCACTCTGGCTCCAACAGGCTGCTCACTGAGAAGCAAGAGAGCAAGAGCCGCCTTGGGTCACCGCTCTCTGTGCAGAATTTCCAGGCTGGGGGTTGCCTGTTTGGCTGCTCAGCCTGATCTGTGAGCAGCAGATTGGGACAGGATGAGACTGGGAGTTTTCCTGAGAGTGCTCGGGCCGGGACCTGTGCACCCGCATGATCCGGTCAGGACTTTCCTGGTGAGTTTGTGTGGGCTGGTTGCTGGTGAAGAGTGCATGCTGCTTTGACTTGGTGGGAGCCACTGACCACATCCAGTGGTGCACTGGGGGCCTGCCCCACCCATCTAGAGCTCTGTTGCCAGAGACCCTGAGCTGCTGGTGGTTGGCCCTGACCTCCACAGGCCACAGAGGGTTTTTGTTTTTTTTTGCAGCAAACAATCCACAAAACCCTGTAAAGATTATTGGTAGTGAACACAGTTCCAAAGCACACAGCAGCTAATTGCAGAAAGCTCACTGCAAGCCTGAAAGGGAGGCTGGTACATTAAGCCCTCCCCCACAACAGTTGGAGCTGAGTCACCCAGAGACTCTCTATTGCTGAGCAAGTGGTCTGCAGGTTAAAGAGGACGGAGAGCCCCCCCCTTTTTCTTCTTTCAAGGTTATCTAATACATCAAAGTAATCATAGAATGACAGCCAGAAAGAAAAAACGAGGAAATATGTCCCAAGCAAAGGATCAGAAGAAACCTTTAGAAATGGAACTAAATGAAACAGAGGTATCCAAACTTTCAGAGACAGAATTTAGAACACTGATGATCAAAATGTTTAAGGAACTTAGGGAGGACATAAGGAAAGATAGGGAAAACATAAAAAACAACCAGTTAAGCTTCCGGTAAGATGGCGGAATAGACGGACGCTTTCTCAACTGCCTCCCAGGATCACATCAAAATTACAAATAATTTTTACAACATTGAACCTCAGAAGTTGCCTCAACACTAGATGAACAGAACCTCTAAATGATGGACCTAAAGAGGAGGCTACATCAAGTCTGGTAGGAGGGGCACAGACAAGAGAGGGCAAGCACCGTGAGGGACGCCCCAGCTGTGGGGAGGCTTCTCCAGTTGGGGGAGAGACCCTCTGGCCCCACACCGAGCTCACTAGCCCAGAGTTATTTTGCCAGGAAGAGGAGGTCTAAGATAGCAGGAAGTAGAAATTAGTGACGACTCTCTTTGCTTGGTTCGGTGAGGCTGAGGGTGGCTGGAGAAGCAGTGGGGCTGACGCATAGATTTGCTCACTGGTGAGCACTCACCTGTTCATGTTGGAGGGAGTAGCTGTGTGAGCCGGGCTCAGGAGACAGTGGGGAAGGACTGAACTGAGCACCTTTGGTGAAGAAGCTGGAGATTTTCAGACCATTGTTCCCCTGGTTTGGAGCTTGCACTTGAGCGCCATTTTTTCAGGGTTGGGCCCTCCCACAGAGGGTCAGATCCGGGACCCCATTAGCCTAGTGAAATTGGCGCAGGAGTGCGTGTGTGCGTGTGTGTGCATGTGGCTTTGGATTCCCACCCTCCACTGTGTTTGTACTGCATTGCCAGGGAAATGCCGGGTGGGTGCCCTCCGGCTCCATCAGGCTGCTCACTGAGAGGCAGGAGTATGAGAGACACCATGGATTCCCACCATCTGCCCTGCTTGTGCTGTGTTGCCAGGGAAACGCAGGGCGGGTGCTCTCCAGCTGCATCAGTCTGTTCACTGAGACTCAGGAGTGTGCGAGCCGCCTTGGGTCCCCGCTCTCCACACTGTTTGTGCAGAGTTGCCAGGCTGTGGATTGGCTGTTGGGCTGCTTAGCCTGATCAGCGGGCAGTTGATCACGACAGGCTGAGACAGTGAATTTTCCTGAGAGTGTTGGGCCAGGAGCTGCGCATCTGCGTGATCTGATCGAGGATTTCCTGGCGAGTATGTGTGGACTGATAGCTGGTGCAGAGTGCATACAGCTCTGAATTGCTGGGGGCCACTGACCACATCAAGTGGTGCCGTGGGGGACTACCCCACCCCCCTACAGCTGTGTTGCCACAGACACCCTGAGACCCCAGTGCCTGGCCCATATCTCCCCAGGCCACAGAGGATTTTTTTGCAGTAGTGGACAACCTGCAACAACCTGTAAAGATATTTTTTGGTAGTGAACACAGTTCCAGACCACACAGCAGCTAATTATGGAAAGCTCACTGCAAGCCTGAGAGGGTGGCCAGTACATAATATGTTAAGCTCTTCCCCCCAATAGCTGGTGCTGAGTCGCCCAGAGACTCTCTATTGCTGAGCAAGTGGTCTGCAGATTAAAGAGGACAGAGAGACCCCCACACCACTTTTTTTTCCCTTCTCTCTTCTTTCTAGGTAATCTATCTAATACACCGAAGCATTCACAGAACAATAGCCAGAATGAAGAAATAAACACATATGTCCCAAGTAAAAGATCAGAAGAAAATTCTAGAAATGGAACTAAGTGAAACAGAGGTATCCAAACATTCACAGACAGATTTAGAACACTGATGATAACAATGTTTAAGGAACTTAGCGAGGAAATAAAGGCTAGGGAACCCATAAAAAACAACCAGTTAGAACTAAAGAATACAATAACTGAAATGAAGAACACACTCAAAAGAATCACCAGTAGAATAGATGAAGCAGAGGAGCGGATCAACAAATTAGAAGACAAAATGGCAG
This sequence comes from Aselliscus stoliczkanus, assembly GCA_033961575.1. Lineage (NCBI taxonomy): Eukaryota > Metazoa > Chordata > Mammalia > Chiroptera > Hipposideridae > Aselliscus > Aselliscus stoliczkanus. The sequence goes on along the minus strand of CM066740.1, from coordinate 61,046,249 downwards.
AAATCACCCAGCTGGAGCAAGAAAAAGGAAAAGAATAAAAAAGAATGAAAATAGTTTAAGAGACCTGTGGGACAAGATAAAACACAACAATTTTTCAATCATAGGAATAGCAGAAGGAGAAGAGAAGAAGAAAGGGGTTGAGAATGTATTTGAAGAAATAATGACTGAAAACTTCCCTACCCTGGTGAAGGAAATTGACATACAAGCCCAGAATGTGCAGAGAGTTCCAAACAGGCTGAACCCAAACAGGCCCACACCAAGACACATCATAGTTAAAATGGCAAAGCTAAAAGCAGCAAGAGAAAGACAGCAGGTTACATACAAAAGAACTCCTACAAGACTAACATTTGACTTTTCTTCAGAAACTCTGCAGGCCAGAAGGGAGTGGCAAAAGATATTCAAAGTGACACAAAATAAAGGTCTACAACCGAGACTGCTCTACCCAGCACGGGTATCAATTCAAATTGAAGGAGAGACAAAGTGCTTCTCAGAAAAGAATAAGCTTAAGGAGTTCATTACCACCAAGCCAGCACTGCAGGAAATGTTAAAAGGGCTTTTCTAAACAGAAGAAAGGGGAAAACAAGCTCGACAAACCCTTAGCCAGACTCATCAAGAAAAAGAGAGAGGGGACCCAAATTAATAAAATCAGAAATAAAAAAGGAGAAGTGACAACAGATACCACAGAAATACAGAAAATTCTAAGAAAATACTATGAGCAGCTATATGCTAACAAATTCGACAATCTGGAAGAAATGGATAAATTTCTAGAAGCATACGAACTACCAAGTCTGAACCAAAAAGAAACAGAAAATCTCAACAGACGATTACTGCCAAAGAAATTGAATCAGTAATCAACAAGCTTTCCACAAACAAAAGCCTTGGACCAGATGACTTCACGGGTGAATTTTAAAAACATTCAAAAAAGAATTAATACCTATTCATCTCAAACTATTCCAAAAAATACAGAAGGAGGGAAGGCTCCCAAACTCTTTCTATGAAGCCACTATCACCATCATTTCTAAGTCAGACAAAGATATTACAAAAATGGAAAACCACAGGCCGATAGCCCTAATGAACATAGATGCAAAAATCCTAAACAAAATACTAGCAAACTCAATTCAGCATCACATTAAAAACATCATACACCACAATCAGGTGGGATTCATTCTTGGTATGCAATGTTGGTTCAATATCTGCCAATCAATTAACGTAATATGTATATTACAAAATGAATAATAAAAATCATATGATCATATCAACAGATGCAGAAAAACCATTTGACAAAGTCCAGCAACCATTTATGATAAAAACTCTTAGGAAAGTGAGAATAGTGGGATCATATCTCAACATAATAAAGGCCTTATATAAGTCCACCGCAAATATCATACTCAATGGGGAAAGGCTAAAAGATTTCCCCTTAAGATCAGGAAAAAGACAACTTTCACCACTTTCACCACTTCTATTTAACATAGTTCTGGAAGTTCTAGCCATAGCAATCAGAAAAGAAAATGAAATAAAAGGCATCCAAATTGGAAAAGAAGACATAAAATTGTTATTATATGCATATGACGTGACTTTATATACAGAGAATCCCAAAGACTCCACCAAAAAACTGTTAGAACTGAGAAACGAATTTGGTAAGGTTGCAGGATACAAAACTAATATTCAGAAATCAGTTGTATTTGTATACAACAATAATCAACTATCAGAAGAAGAAATCAGGAAATCAATCCCTTTTTCCATTGCTTCAAAAACAATAAAATATCTAGGAATCAATTTAAAGAAGGCCTGAACAAAGAAAATTATGAGACATTGAAGAGAGAAATAAAAGAAGAGACAAACAAATGGAAATACATACACCATGCTCATGGATAGGAAGAATTAATATAGTTAAATGTCAATACTACCTAAGGCAATATATAGAGTGAATGCAATTCCAATAAAACTACCAAGGACATTTTTTCTCCAAAATAGAACACAGAATCCTAAAATTTATATGGAACCACAAAAGACCCCAAATAGCCACGGCAATCCTGAGAAACAAGAACAAAGTAGGAGGCATCACACTACGTGACATCAAAACATACTACAAGTTACAGTAATCAAAACAGTATGGTACTGGCATAAAAACAGACACATAGACCAATGGAACAGAATAGACAGCCCTGGAATAAACCCATCCATATACAGTCATTTAGTCTATGGCAATGGAAGCAAGAATTTACACTGGAGTAAAGATTGTCTATTTAATAAATGGTGCTGGGAAAACTGGACTGACACATGCAAAAAAATTAAAATGGACCACCTACTTACACCATATACGAGAACAAACTCAAAATGGATTAAAGACTTAAATGTAAGACCTGAAACCATAAAACTCCTAGAAGAAAACATAGGAAGTAAGTTTGCAGACATCACCCTGAGTAATCTTTTTTACTGTTATATCCCCACGGGTAAGGGAAATAAAAGAAAAAATGAACATATGGGATTACATCAAACTTAAAAGTTTTTTCACAGCAAAGGAAATCATCAATAAAACAAAAAGGCAGCCTAATGAATGGGAGAAGATATTTGCCAACGATATATCTGATAAGGGGTTAATATCCAACATTGATAAAACACTCTGCAGCTCAACACCAAAAAAACAAACACCCAATGAAAAATTGGGCACAGGATATGAAGAGACATTTCTCTAAAGAGGACATACAGATGGCCAACAGGCATATGAAAAAATGTTCAACCTTACTAACCATCAGAGAATTGCAAATAAAAATCACAATGAGATACTACCTCACTCCGGTCAGAATGGCTATCATCAACAAATCAACAAACAACAAGTGCTGGTGGGGCTGTGGGGAAAAGGGAACCCTGGTGCACTGTTGGTAGGACTGGAAATTGGTGCAGCCATTATGGAAATCAGTATGGAGTATCTCAAAAAACTGGAAATGGAACAGCCGTATGACCCAGCAATTCCACTCTTGGGTATCTACCCAGAGGAATCCAAGACGCTAATTCGAAAAAATATATGCACCCCTGTTTACTGCAGCGCTATTTACAATAACCAAGAGTTGGAAACAACCAAAATGCCAATCGGTAGATGACTGGATTAAGAAACTGGTACATTTATACAATGGAGTATTACTCCACTATAAAGAAGAATGAAATAGTACCATTGGCAATGATATGGATGGAGCTAGAGACTATTATGTTAAGTGAAATAGTCAGTCGGAGAAAAAAAATACCATATGATCTGACTTATATGTGGAATCTGAAAAACTGAATGAATGAGCAAAATAAACAGAAACAGTCTCATAGATATAGAGGAAAAACTGAGGGTTGCTAGTTGGGAGGGGGGTGTGGATGAGGGAGAAGGGGAAGGTATTAGACAGCATAAATAGGGAACTACAATACTGTCACAGGGATATGAAAGACAGGTTGGGGAATATAATGTTGTAAATATTTTGTGGGGTGTCAGATAGTCACATGTCTTGTAAGGGAGACCACTTCATGGATGAAAGTAGAGGCTTGATCACTGCACTGTATACCTGAAACTGATGTTGTATAATATTGTATGCCAACGGTAATTGAATATATAGATAGTCACGGGATGTGGATTATACGGTGGAAGGGAGTGAAAGGAATTTTAATAGATATGTATGATATGGGGGGAAGGAGTGGGGTGGCGAATTGGGTGTGGGTGGTTGTCACTTTGAGGGGTAAAGTGTATAACTATTACCCTGTGTTGTACATCTGAAGTTAATTTTAAAAAAATGTTTATTTCACAATAAAAAAAAAAAAAAAAAGAATAAGATCTGAATTTGAAAAACTTGCCTTTAAATGAGAAAGACCCAAGTCAGGTACAAAGGTGGTTTACCATCCATCCAATCATGGAAAACGTCAAGAAAACTGCCCTGGGGCCGGCCGAGTGGAGCATTGGTTAATTGCTGGTTTTGGGATGTCAGCGGCCCCGGTTCGGATCACACATATGAGGGCCAGTGACACTGCACTCTACAGCTAACAACAGCTCCACATGGAGCTGGGCTGTGCGATCTCCGTCGATGGTGTAGGCTGCAGCCCCTGATGCAGTGGGCTGCCATAGGCTACAGTGAGCGGCCAGCAGACACCGTGAGCGGCTGTCAGCCAGTGTGAGCTGCCAATAGCCACGGTGAACGACCATCTAGAGGCAGGCAATCAATCTGCCTCATCCGTGAAGAGCGCAATGATGATACCAACATGGGCCAGTGAAGCAACGTCCTCCATAACTAGACTGAAGAACAAAAAGACAGCATGTTGCCTGTTCCCCTTCCCCGATTCCCCAGCACTGTTCCCCTCCCCAATTTCCCCAATAAAATCTTTAAGAAAAAAAAATTAAAAATAAGAAGTTTTTCACAGCAAAGGAAATCCTCAATATAACAAAAAAGGCAGTCTAGTGGGCGGACAGAGTGGCGCCGTGGTTGGGCGCTGGCTTGGGAGGCCAGCAGCCCTGGTTCGGGTCCCACATGTGAGGGCCAGTGACACTGCCCTCAAAAAAAAAAAAAAAAGGCAGCCTACTGAATGGGAGAATATATTTGCCAATGATATATCTGATAAAGGGTTAATATCCAAAATTTATAAACACTCATTAAATTCAACACCAAAAAAGCAAACAATCCAACTAAAGAATGGGCAGTGGAGGCATTTCTCAAAGGTTGTCACTTTGAGAGGTAAAAAGTATAAGTATAGCACTGTGTTGTACATGTGAAAATAATTTTTTTTCTTTATTTTTGTTAGTTTCAGGTGTACAACACAATGCAATAGTTATACTCTTTACTCCCCAAAGTGACAACCCCCTCCCCCAGTTCGCCACCCCACTTCCCCCCCATATCATACATATCTATCACAACTCCCACGACTCCCCTCCACATGTTACTGCACATCCCGTGACCATCCACATATTCAGTTACAGTTGGCATACAATACTACACAACATCAGCTTCAGGTGTACAGTGCAGTGATCAAGCCTCTACTCGATCCATGAAGTGGTCTACCTAACAAGATATGTGACTATCTGACACGCCACAAAATGTTTACATTATTATATTCCCTGCACTGTGTTTCATATGCCTGTGGCAATATTGTAGTTGCCTATTTATGCTGTCTAATTCCTTCCCCTTCCCCCCATCCCCACCCCCTCCCAACTAGCAACCCTCAGTTTTTCCTCTACATCTACGAGTGTTTACTTTGATCGTTGACTCAGCTCTTCAGAATCCACACACAAGTGAGATCACATGGTACCTGTCCTCCGACTGACTTCTTTCACGCGACATAATAGTCTCTTCACAACATTATCAATTACATTCCCAAAACCTTCCCCCTCTCCCTCTTCCCCACTCCCTCCCAGTCAGCAACCATCAGTTTTTCCTTTACATCTGCTTGATATGACTTCAATCTTCTTACAGTTACTGAGACTTGTTTTGTGGCCTAACATGGTCTATCTTGGAAAATGTCCCATGTGTACTTGAGAAGAATGTATATTCTGTTTTTCCAGGGTGAAATGCTCTAAAAATATCAACAAAATCCAGCTGGTCTAAAGTATCATTTAAGGCCCCTCTTTCTGTGTTGATTTTCTGTGTAAAGGGTCTGTCCATTGGTGACAATGGGGTGTTGAAGTCCCCTACTATGATAGTGTTACTGTTAATCTCTGTCTTTATGTCTGTCAAAATCTGTTATATGTAATTAGTGTTCCTATGTTAGGTGCATAGATGTCTATTAGGGTTATGGTGTCCTTCTTTGTCTTTTTTTGTAGTCATTTTAAAGTCTATTTTGTCCAAAATAAGTATTGGTACTCCAGCTTTTTTTTTTCTCATTTCCATTTGCATGAAATATCTTCTTCCATCTATAAACAGCATATTAACATGTGTTCCTATTTTCTTATCCACTCAGTCACTCTCTTTCTTTTGATTGGAGCATTTAGCCCATTCACATTTAAAATGATTATTGATAGGTGCATATGTATTGCCATTTTGTTATTTGTATTCCTGGTCTCCCTGGGTTAGATTGTTTACCCCTTTCTTTTGTTTAAAAAAGCCCTTTTAACATTTCTTGCAATGCTGGCTTGGTGGTAATGAATTCTTAAGCTTATTCTTTTCTGAAAAGCTCTTTATTTCTCCTTCAATTTTAAGTGATAGCCCTGCTGGGCAGAGCTATCTTGGTTGTAGGCCTTTATTTTGTGTCACTTGGAATATCTCCTGCCACTCCCTTCTGGCTTGCGGAGTTTCTGTAGACAAGTCAGCTGTCAGTCTAACAGGAGTTCCTTTGTATGTAACCTGCTGTCCTTCTCTTGCAGCCTCTAGGAATCTGTCTCTGTCTTTAACCTTTGCCATTTTAACTATGATGTGTCTTGGTGTGGACCTTTTTGGGTTCAGCTTGTTTGGAACCCTCTGCTCTTCCTGGGCATATATGTTGATTTCCTTCACCAGGGTAGGGAAGTTTTCAGTCATTATTTTTTCAAATACATTTTTGACCCCTTGCTTCTTCTCTTCTCCTTCTGGTATTCCTATGAGTCAAAGGTGGTTGCCCTTTATCTTGTCCCATAGGGCTCTTAAACTATTTTAATTGTTTTTTATTCTTTGGTCTTTTTGTTGTGCCAACTGGGTGATTTCTGCTATTTTATCTTCCAAATCGCTGATCCACTCTTCTGCTTCATCTGCTCTACTGGTGATTCCTTCGAGTGTGTTCTTCATTTCCGTTATTGTAGTCTTTAGTTCTAACAGGTTGTTTTTTATGGTTTCCCTATCCTTCTTTATGTCCTCGCTAAGTTCCTTAAACATTCTGATCATCAATGTTCTAAACTGTGTCTCTGAAATGTTGGATCCCTCTGTTTCATTTGGTTCCATTTCTAGAGGTTTCTTCTGATCTTTTACTGGTGACATGTTTCTTTGTTTCCCCATTCTGGCTGTCGCTCCAAGATTGCTTTGATGTATTAGATAGATCACCAGGAAAGCCCTGGCTGGATCACGAAGGCACACAGCTCACGGCTCAACACTCCCAGGAAAACTCCCAGTCTCAGCCTGTCCCAATCAGCCGCTCGCAGATCAGGCCAAGCAGCCTGACAACCAATCACCAGCCTGGCAACTCTGCAAGTGCAGTGCAGAGAGCGGGGATCTGAGGCGGCTTACGCACTCCTGCGTCTCAGTGAGCAGCCTGTTGGAGCCAGAGCACTCCCACCAGGCTTTTCCCTGGCAACGCAGTATAAGCTGTGCAGAGGGTGGGGATCCAAGGCCACATGTGCACGCGCATGCACACACGCACTTCTGCGCCAATTTTACCAGATCAATGAGGTCTCGGATCTGATCCTCCTTGGGAGGGCCCAACCCTGACAAAAATGGCACCCTGCCTACACCACTCGCATGTGGGCTCCACACCACGGGACCAACAGTCCAAAAACCTCCAGCCTTTGCACCAAAGGTGCTCAGATCAGTCCGTTCCCGCAGGCTCCCGGGTCAGGCTAACACAGCCACTCCCTCCACCAGTAACCAGGTAAATGCTCACCGGCGAGCAAATCCGGGCACTGGCCCCCCTGATTCTCCAGCCACTCTTAGCTTCACCAAGCTGAGCAAAGAGAGTCCTCACTAATTTACTGCTGGTTATCTTAGAACTCCTCTTCCCGACAAAGGAACTCTGGGCTGGTGAGCTTGGTGTGCAGCCAGAGGGTCTCTCCCCCAACCAGAGAAGCTTCCCACGGCTGGGATTTCCCTCACAGGGCTCGCCCTCTCTCGTCTCCGCCCATTCTACCAGACCCGACATGGCCTCCTCTAAAACTTCTTCGTTTAGTGGTTCTGTTCCTCCAGTGTTCTGGCAACCTCCAGGATTGAATGCTGTATAATTTGCTTGTAATTTTGGTGTGATCCTGGAAGGCAGTTAGCACAGCATCTGTCTATTGCACCATTTTACCGGAAGTCCAAGTCTGTGTTTTTTTTTAAACTAATTTTTTTAAAAGTGTTTATTCCACAATAAAAGAAATAAAAAAAATTGCTTTACTTGGTGTTGGCACAAGCAAAGAGAAGGGAATGGTTATGGTTAAAGATCCAGACTTGACTGAAAAATCCAACTTGAATAGACAGTTCTTATTTCATCCTCATCACATACAGAAACCTAAAAGCTATACTGCTGCTGATGCAACACTGAAAATAAATCCTCAAATAAAAATAGATGCACATTTGAAGAAAGTATGTCCAGCCACTTAGATTATTTACAATGATGTATTCTACACTAAATAAGATATAATTATTACTGCATTAGTTAATGTGATAACTTGGAGATATGTAGACAGCTGTTGCTTAGCAAATCTACGACTCTCCTGGTTTCTGGAACAATGGGCACTAAGGGACACACTGAAGTTATTGTACCCCATTTGACTGAATCCTCTAATTAGTCATAGGGATTCCCCAGAAGTGGAAATAACCATTTTGTACTCTGAAATCCTTTCCAGCTGCTATCAAGCATACTATACAGTGGGTGACAGATAAGAAGATATAAACTGGACTCAGTTTAGTAGGCTGTTTTCAAGTTATTAAGTTACTTAGCAGAAAACCTAGAAATTGGTCCCAGTGTGTGGAATTAGCAAGATTAAAGTTTGAAAAATATTTTAACCATAAGGCTCTTCAGCTTCTTCATTGTTTCCCTTTGTATACTCAATTAAAATATGGCAGTTCGGTTTTGCAATCGCCAAAGAGACCTCCCTCTTCAATAAAATTTTATTTCAGTGAGCCTTTGCACTTCACTTTCCTTCTGAATGCTGCAAAATTATATGCTACAGTCTATTGCATTCCACTTACAGAAAAGGATTTATCAACAGAGGCCCTCTTGAATATTCTTTCCAAAGTAAAGATTCAGGAATTCAAACTTTCCAACAAGATTATTCAAACAGGAGAAACAGCAAGGAAACCAGATCATGTTCCTGCATGTGAAGATGAGCGGAATGCTGTTTTCCAGCTAGAAAAGGCTATTTCAGCTAATGAAGCTACCAAAAGTGACCTTCAGATGGCAGTGCTTACATTTGAAAATGATGATGATCATAATGGGCACATAGATTTCATCAGAGCTGCATCAAATCTTCATGCGAAAATGTATAGCATTGAACCAGCTGACCATTTCAAAACAAAGCACATAGCTGGTAAAATTATACCTGCTATAGCAACATCCACTGCTGGTTACATTGGAGATGATCAAAGTAGCTGCTGGCTATCCCTCTGAAGCCAAAAAACATTGTTTCCTTAATTTAGCCCTTCCAATTATAGTGTTTACAGAGACATCTGAAGAAAGAAAAACTGAAATCAGAAATGGAATATCATTTACAATTTGGGACAGATGGACTATACATGGAAAAGAAGATTTCACCCTTTTGGATTTCCCAAATGCAGTCAAAGAGAAGTATGGAATTGAGCCAACAATGGTGGTACAAGGCGTCAAAATGCTTTATGTTCCTGTAATGCCTGGTCATGCAAAAAGATTGAAGTCAACAATGCATAAACTTGTGAACCATCTACTGCAAAGAAATATGTGTTGGGCTGGCTGAGTGGTGCATTGGTTAAGAGCTGGTTTGGGATGCCAGCAGCTCGGATTCGGATCCCACCAGTGACACTGCCCTCTACAGCTAACAACAGCTCCACTACGAGCTGGGCTGTGTGAGCCCTGGCGACGGTGTAGGCTGCAGCTGACTGGCTGGCTACATAGGCTACAGTGAGTGGCCAGTAGCCAGTGGCAGCCAACATGAGCTGCCAATAGCTGCAGTGAGCGACCATCAAGAGGCTGGAGACCGATCTGCCTCATCCGGGAAGAGCGCAATGACGATACCAACATGGGCCAGTGAAGCAACATCCTCCGCAACTAGACTGAAGAACAAGAAGACAGCAACTTGTCTGTTCCCCTTCCCCGATTCCCCAACACTGTTCCCCTCCCCCAATTCCCCAATAAAATCTTTAAAAGAAAAAGGAAATATGTGGATCTTACTGTGTCATTTGCTCCAGATAATGATGGAGTTGAAGATTTTCCTGGACATCTGGTAAGATACTACTTTAGTCATGACACTGATTAATAGAAGTTGTCCTAAAGTTACTCCAGGACTACTTGATTTTGGAAAGAATGTACTTAATTCAGAAGCTAAGAAAATCACCTTGTAATACTATGGATTCCTCTTCAAGGAAGCCTTCATTTAAGGGAAATACTAGTAGCAAACTACACTGAAGAATTAGACAACATTTTGGAGCATTGTATACACTTGTTTAGTGATTCATATGTGGATATGATCACAAGGAACTTTGAACTGGAATGCCATTTTATAATGCTTACAACAAATTTGTGTATTAACCTCACTATCTGAATAGAAAGGAAAAATATGTATCCATGACCAGAAGAGAGAACAGATCAAGAAGTTAAAGTAACAAATGCAACTATCCAAACAATTTAATCCTATTTTATGAATTTATTTAGTATTTGAGATCCATTTTTCTATACAAATAGCATTGGGCACTCTGTACCTCTCATGATTAGGTTTTGAATTTAACACCAGTGGGAAGTGGAGAGATGGTATCGGTCGATGACGCGTAAACATTTCTTTTTTTTTTGAGGGCAGTGTCACTGGCCCTCATATATGCGTTGCGAACCGGGGCCGCTGGCTTCCCAAGCCAGCGCTTAACCACCGCGCCACTCGGCTGACCCGACGAGTAAACATTTTTAAGTTATATGGTTACGGTTTATTGTCCTGTTACCTCTGCTAGTTTAACCAGAGTTTGTTACATCAGTGTCTCCTAAAAATCATGATCTTTGTTGATAGATCAGTGTTGTAAGCAATGAGCAGTGAGGTCAGATGACACGTTAATTTGGACTAAATATTAACAGTATTACATGGATTCTGACACCTCTCAGAGAATCCATGAATGTGAACAGAGAAATGTGTCTGGTCATTTGTTCTTCAATATGCCTTCTAATGGGGCTGTTTTATTTATTTGGAACTCTAAACCTGATTGTCATGGTATATAAGACTCAAAGGTTTTGTGATGGGAGTATTTTTTAAAAACAGGTGAAAATTAGAAATTAAAAAAAAAATTACTAGTTTAGTCTTGATGTTTTTTCTTCCAGCAATCTATTGGACAGAAAAAAAAAACTTAATATTTTATTTTACAGAGCAAAGTATTATTTTATTCTGCGTTCCCAGAAAGGGAGTTGATAAAGATAAAAGTTTATTTTTTTACGTCTTTATTGATAGAAACTTTCTGTTTTCTGATATGAGCTATTGCAGATGTTCATATAAATGCTTTCATTAAAACGATTAAAATATATTCGGGGCCGGCCGAGTGGCGCGGTGGTTAAGCGCTGGCTTGGGAAGCCAGCAGCCCCGGTTCTGGTCCAATATATGAGGGTCAGTGACACTGTCCTCAAAAAAAAAATACAAAAATGATTAAAATATATTCAGCACTATAAACTAAATGCAAACAGCAACTAGTTCTTTTATTTCTAAAACTATCATGTATTCTAAAGCAATTGGTATTTTATAACCACAGGAAGTCATTTCCCTCTAGCTGCTTTTCTTCTTTCATCTTCAGACCAATAGGTACTCTGACAAATTAAAAACTAAATTTACATCAGTGTTACTCCCATTTGGTGCCTTCTTATATACTTTCTACTTAACTTTCCTTTTTATTTCATTTACAAATAGTTTAAATTACTTTTCAATCAGCTGTATTATTCTTTTGTAAAAGTATCATCCAGTAAGGAAAATGTATTGAGACTAGAGGGTGAATTTTTATAATTAAAGGATAATCTGTGCATTGGGAGGTGGGGAGAAGTGAACAGGATTAGTTGAAAGAAAATGGCTACCTTTGAAATAAGCAGTTAATTATTGATTCACTATATCCTACCTCTACCATTGTGCATTTTACAAGGATGATGCTTAAAATTAATATTATTCAAAACTGAATCCAGGAATATCAGGGTTCTGTGACTTGGAACTTTATAAACTAATAATAATAAAAGGACTTTTCTATAAGAAACCTTTTTCCACTTTCACTTTGTTTTGTGCTCTATGACAGTAACTGATATTTTCCAGGTAGCCATTCAACTGTTATCAGTTGCATATCAGTTGACCTAAATCTCCTCGTCTCCTCAGAAGAAAATTTAGAAAAATTCTATCAGTTCTTATTATAGAGATTAGTACTTTAGGACATACAAAATCAAGAAGCATTAAGTTCATTTTGTGATTATATGTGAAATCATTCTGTCATTGCTTTTTTTTTTTTTGTAGATAGTGGTTATTGCCATTAATTTCTTCTGTTTGGTTCTGCTATGCTGGAAAGCCAAGGTGAAATTAATGGCAATTTTTTTCATTATCTGTTTTATTTCTGTACCATGAGATTATTGTTGATGATTGAAATACCAGGTAGAAAAATTAATGATTTGATTTTGTATGGTACCACTGAGTAATTTTTTACTTATTAAAAATAAATTAAGGGCTGGCCGAGTGGCTCGTTGGTTAAGCACTAGCTTGGGATGCCAGTGGCCCGGTTCGGATCCCATATATGAGGGCCAGTGACACTGCCCTCTAAAAAATTAATTAATTAATTAATTAATAAGTTTGACCAAAAAAAAAGATGTGGTATATTTATAAAAGGAGTATTACTCAGGCATAAAAAAAACAATGAAATCTTGCCATTTGTGACAACATGGATAAACCTAGAGATTATTATGCTAAGTAAAATAAATCAGAGAAAGACAAATATCATGTGATCTCACTTATATATGGAATTTAAAGAACAAAATAAATAAACAAAACAGAAACAGACTCACACAGAAGAAACTGATGGTTGCCAGGTAGGAGGGGAATTTGAACGAAGGGTGAAAAAGGGGAAGAGATTATAATGTACAAACTGCCATTTAAAAACACAGTCACGTGGATGTAAAGTATAACATAAGGAATATAGTTAATAATATTGTAATAATGTATGGTTTCAGATGGGTCAGGCTTAATGGAGTGATCAGTTCCTAAATTATATAAATGTCTAATCACTATTTTATACATCTGAAACTAATGTAATATTATGTCACCTGCAATTAAAAAATTACTATTATTTATTTTAGCTGAGCCAGCCTGCCACCTGTTGGCAGCTCAACAGCAACTCAGCTCGGGCTGGCATTGAACTGCCGTTGCTCAGAGCTCAGCTCGCACTCTTGAGCGAGCTCCTAACCAACTGAGCCACTCGGCCGGCCCTTAAAAAAATTATTTTAAAGAGCAAACAAAAAAAGTTATTATTTTTATGCCAACATGGTTTGAAATCACTAAGACCTATGTATTAAACTTACAAAAGAAAGGTGGCTTCCTCTGCACTGGTTATCATTTGCTCTTGTTCTTTGGAGAGCACTAAGCAGCCGTCAAAATTTTAAGCCATGTTTTAGAGGCCTAATCTCCAATCTACTCTGTCACATAACTATCGTGTCAACTTTGTGAAGCTACTCACCTCTCTGAGTTTAATATTTTACCTGTATACTGGAGGTAATATATACTTACTTTATAGGATTAGCATATTAACATGAAATAATGCATGCCATATACTTAGTGCAGTTCCTTGTGCAAATTAATGGATATTATTATTTGTTGCCGCACTCTCACTATACCATTTTAAGTGATGTAGATGGATTTTGAAAAGAGCTTCCATTATATTTTCTGGAAACTCATGAAGAGATTAATGGTTTTACAATTTAACAATGCCAAGCCATGTCAAAATTTCCTTTCTGTAATAGAAGCCCTCAGGAAAGGTGCCACAGATATCCTAGGGACAAATTAGGAGTCCATCCAAAGGTGACTGCAAGGACAGGAGGCTCCAGAATGAATTTGGGAAGCCAGCAGCCCTGGTTCAATCCCACATGTGAGGGCCAGTGACACTGCCCTCAAAAAAAAAAAAAATGACCAACATAAAGTAAATAGCCAAATACATGGTAGATAAAGTATTTTGGCCACAGCCAATGTCCTTGTAATGTGCTGAAGCAAGAAAGGGGCTAGCATGTTCTATTTGCTCCACAAAGAGTAGTATGTTCTCCTCTCTAATGATTTTTCTCTCAGTCTTTTTTTATTATTATTTTTTATTTTAGTTGAGCCATCCTACTACCTGTTGTCAGCTCAGCAGCAGCTCAGCTCGGGCTGGGGATTGAACTGCTGTTGCTCAGAACTCAGCTCACACTCTTGAGTGAGCTCAACCAACTGAGCCACTCGGCTGGCCCATCTCTCAGTCTTTTTTTAAAAGGAGAGGTTTCATTTTCAACCTCCTGTGGAAAAATAATCTCCAGCTTGTTAAGATTTCATGAGAGAAAACTCTGCTTAGTAGATGAGGACAGAAGCATAACTATACTTAAGATCTGTAACACTATACTTAAGATCTGTAACACACCTTTTACCCAAGGCCCTTAAATGTGGAGTTCAATCACATTTGGGGAAAGAAGAAAAATAGATATTTTTACTGTTCGTGGATGCATTAAAAAATTAAAATGGAGGGGCAAGATGGCGGCTGTGAGGAGGGCTGCATGAAACCTCCCCTGGAAATATCCACAATTTGAATTTCTAATACGCTTCAAAGAGACATCTACTCATCACACAGAGCAACTAAGAGTTCCACACAAGGATTGCTGGAAGGTGGGCAGGCCGGGCGAGTAGGGGAAGAAGGCGGCGAGACGCGTGAGGTGCAGCCCACACCCGCGGCTGCTGAGTCACGGTGAGTGTTCCCCCGGCTCGCTCCCTGCGGCCCGCGGCCCACCTAGAGTTCAGCAAGAGCGCATCGGTTTGCAGTCTGGGGCAGAAGCCTCAGGCCGGGCAAGTGCGGGAGGAGAGAGAGGAGACGACTGTGCAGAGGTACGAGCTGCACCCGCGGCTCGCCGGGTTCCCAGGAAGCAGGGTGCAGAGCCCCGCAGCGACAGGGCAAGATCAGTCCCTGCACCCTCCCGGTTCAGGAATCAGTCTCTGTGCCCACCGGGTCCCGCGGAGCACAGAAGCCTGAAACCCGGGAGCAGGGGAAAACAGAAGACTCGCTCGCGGAGAAGCAGCACGCGCTGGGCGGAGACGCAGGTCCCAGAGAGACTGAGCGGGGATCGGAGCCACGTGGAAAGGTGCGCGCAGTCCCCTGAACCCCGGCGGCAGTCCCTCCAGGAGCGCAGCATGAGAACGGCGCGGGCGCGCGCCGGCTTCAAGGCAGAAGCCTTAAACCCGGGAGCAGGGGAAACACAGGACTCGCCCGCGGAGACGCAGCACACCGGCCAGAGTCACAGGTCCCGGAGAGACGGAGTGGGGATCGGAGCCACGCGGCACGGTGCCCGCAGTCCCCTAAATCCCGGCAGACCATTTGGGAGAGCAGCAGGAGATCCGCGCAGGCGCGCCGGCTCCGAGGCAGAAGCCTGGAACCCGGGAGCAGGGGAAAAAGAGGACTCGCTCGGACAAGCAGCGCGCCGGGTGGAGACGCAGGTCCCCGAGAGACGGAACGGGGATCTGAGGCTCGGGGCAGGGTGCTTGCAGTCCCTTAAACCCCGACAGTCTCTTCGGGAGAGCAGCAGGAGCACCGCGGGTGCACGCCGGCTCCAAGGCAGAAGCCTGAAACCCGGGAGCAGGGGAAAAAGAAGGCTCACTCGGACACGCAGCGCGCCGGGCAGAGACGCAGGTCCCCCAGAGACACGGAGCGGGGATCTTGGCCACACGGTAGGGTGCACGCAATTCCCTAAATCCCGGCAGACCCTTTGGGAGAGCAGCAGGAACTCCGCTGGAGCATAAGAGGCAAAGGCTTTAGCTTGAAACAGTGTTGGAACTGTGGCTTTGTTTATTTTTATGTTTTTTATTTTTTTTCCCTTTTTCTACTCTTGAACAGAAAGCAAAAAAAAAAAGCCAATAACTCACCCACTCCCACAAACTTTGTCCCCCGCCAAGACAGTCTTAAACTGACTCCTGAAAGGAGCAATAGGGGCAGACTAGGAAGATATCCTTACCTGCAGGGGGTTGAGAATTTCCACCCAGTAAAGGCAGCAGAGTGAGACTACCTACCCCGCCCCCACCTTTAGGCAAGGCTTGGGAGGCAGGGCAGGTTCATCTGCTGAGGCACTAATTAACAGATTCTTAGCAGCAGGCTTTTGGTAGTGAGGAATTCTTTAATTCTCCATGGCTGTCAACCCAAAGGGTGCCCAGAGACACTCATTGAGCCTTTGGGGGTGCAGCCTGCCTTGGGACAGGCAAAAGCAAAAAGGCAGTGACTTTGTAAAAACCACCAATCACACGTCACAACCACACTCAAGTACAGCAAACCTGCAGGGCCAGGATCACGCTAGGCATCAGGTGGCCTACTGTTCCCACAAGACGCACAGGAATTTTTGTACAGCAGACAAACTGAAGAGAGCTTGGTGGACTTTAGCCTAGACCAGCACGGGTATTTTTGGTTTGTTTGGTTTTATTCTGTTTTGTTTTCCCTTTATTGGCTGCTTATCTTGGTTGTTTTTGGTTTTTATTTCTATTTCATTCTAATCATATTGTAGCTTTTAATATAGGCATATATATATAGGTGTATATAGGTGAATATATGTCCATATATATAGGTGTGTAGACAAATATATATATATATTTTTTCCTTTTTTCTTTTTCTTTCTTTTCTTTTTCTTTTTTCCCCACCCTCACTTTCTCTCTTATTTTATTCATTCTTCTCACTGCTATACTTTTCCTCTTTTCCTTTTTTCTGCAAATTTTATTTTTTAAATTTTTCTTACTTTTTTTATTATTATTTTAGTTTATTTTTATTTTTTATTTTTTAGGTATAGCTAATCGGTTTCTCATGTTTATTCTATTTTTTATTTTAGGATATTGTATTTTATTTTGTTTCCTCTTCTGTTATTATTGAGTATGTGGTTTTTGTTTTGTTTCTGTTTGTTTTCTTCATTAGTATGATTGATATTTCTGCACAAGTTGACTGTAGTTTGATGGTTGGTTGTTTTTACTTGTGTGAGCATTTGGTTTCCTTTGGTGGCTGCGGAGGTTGTTCTTGTTGATCTGTTATGCTCTAAAATCACTCTGCAGCAGTGGGTCCAAACAAACAGACACAAGAATCATCATACCCGGAGGCCAACTTTAGATAAAACTAGAGCATTTCTGGGTTTGACATACAAGAGTCACACCCAAAAAGAAGTTACTACAGGTACTAGGGCCCATAGGGTCCAAGTTTCATCAGAGGGGTCAATCCTCTCACAGCAGCTCATAAACTGCAGAAGCTGCTGATCCTCACAGCTAATCAATCTGGGAGTCAATCCCACCTACTGACAAACCAAAAGTAATCAAAACTAAAACTTCAACAAGTGAGGACGCACGACACAAGGAACACCTCAGATACAAGCACAGGAGAATAGGGAGACTGAGTAATTCAAATATAAAGGACACACACCATATAAGTTTACCCAGAAAAGACTGAGAAATCTGGGGGATCTATCTGTTATATTGAAGCAAACACAAAGAGTAAGCCAGAATGGGGAGACAAAGAAACATAACACAAATAAAAGAACAGAAGAAACTTCCTGAATCAGTGGAAATAGAGGAAATAGAGGTAACCAACCTATCGGAGACAGAGTTCAGAACACTGATTACTAGAATGTTCAAGGAAATTAATGAAAATATAAAGAAGGATAGAGAAATCATGAAAAGCAACCAGCTAGAACTTAAGAACACAATTACTGAATTAAATAACAAACTTGATGGAATCACTAGCAGACTGGATGAAGCAGAAAATCGAATCAGTGACTTAGAAGACAAAATAGCAGAGATCACCCATGCGGAACAACAAAAAGAAAAAAGAATGAAAAACATGGAAAATAGTTTAAGAGAGCTGGGGACAACATCAGACTCAATAACCTAAGGGTCATTGGAGTACCAGAAGGAGAAGAGAGGGAGCAAGGGATTGAGAATATATTTGAAGTAATAATGTCTGAAAACTTCCCTAACCTGGCAAAGGACATTGAAATACAAGCCCAGGAAGTGCAGAGAGTTCCAAACAGGATGATTCCAAACAGGCCCACTCCAAGATACATTATAGTGAAAATGGCAAGGGTTAAGGACAAAGACAGAATCCTTAAAGCAGCAAGGGAAAGGCAGCAAGTTACTTACAAGGGTACCCCCATAAGATTATCAGCTGACTTTTCTACAGAAACTTTGCAGGCCAGAAGAGAGTGGCAGGAGGTTTTCAAAGTGATGAAAAATAAAGGCCTACAACCAAGATTGCTGTATCCAGCAAGGTTATCATTTAAAATCGAAGGCGAGATAAGGAGCTTTGCAGAAAAAAATAAGTTAAGGGAATTCATTACCACCAAGCCAGCTTTGCAGGGAATGCTAAAAGGGCTTCTTTAAGTAGAAGAGAAAAACAACCTATGAAAGACTACGAACACAAATAAGAAAATGGCAATAAATACACACCTATCAATAATCACATTAAATGTAAATGGATTAAATGCTCCAATAAAAAGACAGAGGGTGGCTGAATGGATAAGAAAGCAAGACCCCAGTATATGCTGTATACAAGAGACTCACCTCAGATCCAAAGACTCATACAGGCTGAAAGTAAAGGGATGGAGTAAAATATTTCATGCAAATGGTACTGAGAAAAAAGCTGGAGTAGCGATACTTATATCAGATAAAATGGACTTTAAATTGAAGAATATAACAAAGGACAAAGAAGGACACTTCATAGTAATGAAGGGATCGATCCAACAAGAGGACATAACTCTAGTAAACATCTATGCACCTAACATAGGAGCCCCTAAATATATAAAACAGATATTGTCAGACATAAAGACAGAGATCAACAGTAACACTATCATAGTAGGGGACTTCAACACCCCGCTGTCACTAATGGACAGATCCTCCAGACAGAAAATCAATGTGGAAACAGCGACCTTAAATGACACATTAGACCACCTGGATTTAACAGACATTTTCAGAGCATTTCATCCCAAAGCTACAGAATACACGTTCTTTTCAAGTGCACATGGAACATTTTCTAAGATAGACCACATGTTAGGCCACAAAACAAGTCTCAATAAATTTAAGAAGATTGAAATCATTTCAACTGTATTCTCTGACCACAATGCTATGAAACTAGAAATCAATTATAAGAAGAAATCCGGGAAGCTGACAAATAAATGGAGGCTAAACAATATGCTATTAAATAGTGAGTGGGTCACAAATGAGATCAAGGAGGAAATCAAAAGATACCTCGAGACAAACGAAAATGAAAACACCACGACCCAAAATCTCTGGGATGCTGCGAAAGCAGTCCTAAGAGGGAAGTTTATAGCAGTGCAGGCCTACCTAAAGAAGGAAGAAAATCTCAAATCAACAGGTTATCCTTACACCTAAGGGAACTGGAAAAAGAACAGCAAAAGAGGCCCAAGGGGAGTACAAGAAAGGAGATAATAAAGACCAGAGCAGAAATAAACAATATAGAGAACAGAAAAACAATTCAAAAGATCAATGAAACCAAGAGCTGGTTTCTTCAGAAGATAAACAAAATTGACAAACCTCTAGCCAGGCTCATCAAAAAAAAAAGAGAGGACTCAAATTAGCAAAATCAGGAATGAAAGAGGGGAAATGACTACAGACATCACAGAAATACAAAAAATTCTAAGAAATTACTATGAGCAACTGTATGCCAACAAATTTGACAATCTGGAAGAAATGGATAATTTTCTAGAAGCATACAACCTTCCAAAGCTAACGCAAGAAGAAACAGAAAATCTAAATACCCTGATTACTACCAAGGAAATTGAATCAGTAATTGACAAGCTCCCAAAAAACAAAAGCCCTGGACCAGACGGCTTCACAAGTGAATTTTATCAAACATTCAAAAAAGAACTATCACCTATTCTTCTCAAACTATTCCAAAAAATCCAGAAGGAGGGAAGGCTCCCAAACTCTTTTTATGAAGCCTCTATCACCCTGATTCCAAAACCAGATAAAGACATCACAAAAAAGGAAAACTACAGGCCAATCTCCCTGATGAATATAGATGCAAAAATTTTCAATAAAATATTAGCAAACAGAATTCAGCAATATATTAAGAAGATCATACATCATGATCAAGTGGGATTCATCCCTAGTGTGCAAGTCTGGTTCAACATCCGTAAATCAATTAATGTGTTACACCACATCAACAAAATGAAGGATAAAGATCACATGGTCATTTCAATAGATGCAGAAAAAGCATTTGACAAAATCCAACAGCCATTTATGTTAAAAACCCTTAGCAAAGTGGGAATACAGGGATCATATCTCAACATAATAAAAGCCATATATGATAAACCTACAGCTAACATCATACTCAATGGGGAAAAGCTAAAACCAGTCCCCTTAAGATCAGGAACAAGACAAGGCTGTCCACTTTCTCCTCTTTTATTCAACATAGTGCTGGAAGTTCTAGCCACAGCAATCAGACAACAAAAAGAAATAAAAGGCATCCAAATTGGCAGTGAAGAAGTAAAACTGTCATTATATGCAGATGACATGATACTGTATATAGAGAACCCCAAAGACTCCATCAAAAAACTATTGGAACTGATAGACGAATTCAGTAAAGTAGCAGGATATAAAATCAATGTTCAGAAATCGGTGGCATTTGCATATACCAATAATAAACTAATGGAAAGAGAAATTAAGAAAACTGTCCCATTTACAATTGCCTCAAGAACTATAAAATACCTAGGAATAAATTTAACCAAAGAAGTGAAAGATCTGTACTCAGAAAATTATAAGACACTGAAGAAAGAAATCATAGAAGATACAAATAAATGGAAACACCTACCATGCTCATGGATAGGAAGAATTAATATAGTTAAAATGTCCATACTGCCTAAAGCAATATATAGATTCAATGCAATTCCTATCAAACTACCAAGGGCATTTTTCACAGAAATAGAAAATATAATCCTAAAGTTTATATGGAATCATAAAAGATCCAGAATAGCCTCGGCAATTCTGAGGAATAAAAACAAAGTCGGGGGGATCACGCTACCAGACATCAAAACCTACTACAAGGCCACAGTAATCAAGACAGTTTGGTATTGGCATAAAAACAGGCACATTGATCAGTGGAACAGAACAGAGAGCCCAGAAATAAATCCAAGCATTTACGGACAGTTAATCTATAACAAGGGAAGCAAGAATTTACACTGGAGTAAAGATAGTCTATTCAATAAATGGTGCTGGGAAAATTGGACTGACACATGCAAAAAAATGAAACTGGATCATCTCCTTATGCCTTATACAAGAACGAATTCAAAATGGATTAAAGACTTAAATGTAAGACCTGAAACCATAAAAATCCTAAATGAAAATATAGGGAGTACATTTGCAGACATTACCCGGAGCAATATTTTTACTGATACATCCCTACGGGCAAGGGAAGTAAAAGAAAAAATGAACATATGGGATTATATCAGACTTAAAAGTTTTTTCACAACAAAGGAAACCATTAATAAAACAAAAAGGAAGCCTACTGAATGGGAGAATATATTTGCCAACGATATATCTGATAAGGGGTTAATATCCAAAATATATAAAACACTCATGAAACTCAACACCAAAAAAACAAACAACCCAATTAAAAAATGGGCAGAAGATATGAAGAGACATTTCTCTAAAGAGGACATACAGATGGCCAACAGGCATATGAAAAAAAGTTCAACCTCACTGGTCATTAGGGAAATGCAAATAAAAACCACCATGAGATACCACCTCACTCCAGTCAGAATGGCCATCATCAACAAATCAACAAACAACAAGTGCTGGCGGGGCTGTGGGGAAAAGGGGACCCTGCTGCACTGTTGGTGGGACTGCAGATTGGTGCAGCCACTATGGAAGTCAGTATGGAGGTATCTCAAAGAACTGGAAATAGAGCTACCGTTTGACCCAGCAATTCCACTCCTAGGTATTTATCCTGAAAAACCCAAGACACTTATTCAAAAAAAGTTATGCACCCCGATGTTCATAGCAGCACAATTTACAATAGCTAAGACTTGGAAACAACCAAAATGCCCGTCAGTAGATGACTGGATTAAGAAACTGTGGTATATTTATACAATGGAGTATTACTCCGCTATAAAGAAGAATGAAATCGTGCCATTTGCAATGATATGGATGGACCTAGAGACTATAATGTTGAGTGAAATAAGTCAGTCAGAGAAGGACAAATACCATATGATCTCACTTATATGTGGAATATGAAAAACTGTATGAATGAGCAAAGTAAACAGAAACTGTCTCATAGATATAGAGGAAAAATCAGGGTTGCTAATTTGGAGAGAAATGGGGATGAGGGAGAAGGGGAAGGGATTAGACAGCAAAAATAGGCAACTAGAATATTGCTACTGGGATAGGAAAAACAGTTTGGGGAATATAATTAATAATGTAAATATTCTGTGGAATGTCAGATGATCATAGGTCTTGTTAGGGAGACCATTTCATGGATGGAGTAGAGGTTTGATCACTGCACTGTATTACTAAAGTGGAGGTGGTATACCTACTGTAATTGAATATATATAGATAGTCACAGGATGTGGATTATACTGTGGAAGAGAGTCAGAGGAAGAGTAATAGATATATATGATATGGGGGGGTAGTGGGGTGGTGTATTGGGGGTGGGGTGTTGTCACTTTGAGGGGTAAAATGTATAACTATTGCACTGTGTTGTACACCTGAAACTAATTAAAAATGAAATAAAAAAATATATATATAAAAAAAAAAAAAAGAAAAAAAAAATTAAAATGGCCCTCAGCCAGAGAATCTTCAGCAAAAATAAACCCTACTTCACATCTTAGAGAGCTAGGAAAGAACCCGGATGGCCTCCTGGCCTCAGGAGTTATGCATGACCTGTGATCTCACCTAAAACTGACCTGTGAAGAGAAGAGATCCTTTCAGCAGTTCTTTTCCCACCACTTCTTTTTTCAGGAATGCAAACTCTTCCATTAAGAGTTCAACATGTTCCTCATGCAATACTTTCCCTGTCATGACAAAAAAAAAAAAAGTAATAAAAATAGCAGTCATTATCAATTATATATAGTTGTGCATCCCAGAATGTAAGTCTGCCTTCCTCCAGCACAGAAGGACATACAGACCTTGGAACCATCCTGGGCACCACTACACCCTTACATACCCCAGCTGTAGGTATTACCAGTTCTAGGATTACAACAGAAATGAAATTATAAAAAAAGCAAGATTGTATCCACCTTCCCCAAAGACAAGATTAGATCTGAGAGCCAGCTGAATGTTAGCTTCTGTTCTAGACAAAAGGGGATAGTGAAGCATAAAAATCTAAGAAACAAAGAGAAGAAATGTCAGCATTGAAGGAGAGGAGCTAACATTATTCTTTTTAAATTATTGGGGTGACAATGTTTAGTAAAGTTACATAGGTTTCAAGTGTACAACTCAGCAACACATCTATATATCATACCATGCGTTCACCACCCAGAGTCAGCTCTCCCTCCATCACCATATGCCTGATACCTCATTTACCCTCATCTATCACCCTTTTCCCCCTTACCCTCTGGTAACCACTACACTATTGTCTGTGCCTATGAGTTTTTATTTGTTTGTCTTGTTCCTTTGTTGCTTTCAGTTTTATATCCCACATATCAGTGAAATCATATGTGTCTCGACTTTTTTGTCTGACTTATTTTGTTTAGCATAATAACCTCAAGATCCATTCATGATGTTGCAAACGGCAATATTTCATCTTTTCTCAGGGCAGAGTAGTATTCTATTGTGTATATATACCACATCTTTATCCAATCATCTATCAAAGGACACTTGCATTGTTTCCATGTCTTGGCCACTGTAAATAAACTTGCAATGAACATTGGTGCACATATATCTTTACAGATAAATGTTTTCAGATTTTTTGGGTATATACCCAGGAAAATGATTTCTGGGTCATAGGGTAATTCTATTCTTAATTTTTTTTTTAAAGATTTTATTTGGGAATTGGGGGAGGGGAACAGAGTTGGGGAACTGGGGAAGGGGAACAGACAAGCTGCTGTCCTTTTGTTCTTCAGTCTAGTTGTGGAGGATGTTGCTTCATTGGTATCATCATTGTGCTCTTCTCGGGTGAGGCAGATTGGTCGCTGGCCTTTGGACAGCCACTCACAGTGGCTCTTAGCAGCTCACACTGGCTGCCAACCGCTTATGCTGGCTGCCGGCCACTCACTGTAGTCTATGGCAGCCCACTGCAGCAGGGGCTGCAGCTAGCTCGGCCCGGGGACTCACAGCAGCCCAGCTCCAGGTGGAGCTGTTGTTCACCATCTTAGCTGTAGAAGGCAGTGTCACTGGCCCTCATATGTGGGATCCGAATTGGGGCCGCTGGCATCCCAACCCAGCTCTTAACCAACATGCCACTCGCCCAGCCCAATATTCTTAGTTTTTTGAGGAATCTCCACACTGCCTTCCACAATGGCTACACCAATCTGCATTCCCACCATCCGTGTATGAGGGTTCCTTTTTCTCCACAGCCTCGCCAACATTTGTTATTATTTGTCTTGTTGATGACAGCCATTCTGACCATTGTGAGGTGATTTCTCATTGTGGTTTTTGGATGGATCTTAAGATTATTATGCTAAGCAAAATAAGTCAGACAAAAAAGTTGAGAAACATACGATTTCACTGATATGTGGGATATAAAACTGAAAGCAACAAAGAAACAAGACAAACAAATGAAGAAATGAAAACGCATAGCCACAGGCAATAGTTTAGTGGTTACCAGAGGGTAACGCATGGTGGTGGTGGTAGATGAGGATAAAAGGGGTCAAGTATATGTTGATGGAAGGAGAACTAACTCTGGGTTGTGAACACACCATGTGATATATAGATGATGTATTACAGAATTCTACACTTGAAACCTATGTAATTTTACTAACCATTGTAACACCAATAAATTTAATTTAAAAAAAGAAATTAGATAGCACCTGATAGGATGCAATGCAAAGAACACAAGATCACTTCTATGATATTCCTGTGAAAGATCCATACTCCAAATATAATCCAAATATAATTTGGGTGTGCCTGAAGAAATATCAGGCACACCCAAATGTAGAAACATACTACAAAATAATTGGCCTGTAAACTTCGGAAATACCAAATAAAGACTGAAGAACTGTCCATAGCAGAAGTTAAGAGTGATATGCCAACTGAAGACAATATGTGATTCTGAACTAAATCATTTTGCTATAAAGAATGTTATTAGAAAAACGAAGAAATTTGAATGGGGTCTGATGATTAGATTGTAGTATGTATGCATCTTTGTTAATTTCTTCATAGTTTTTTATTTTGTTTAAATTGATGAATAACTGACAAATATAATTTTGAATATTTAAAATATACAGCGTATTGATTTGCATACATATACACTCTGGAATGATTACCAAGATGAAGATACTTAACACTACATTACCTCACAAAGTCTGTGTGTGTGTGTGTGTGTGTGTGTGTGTGTGTGTGTGTGTGTGATGAGAATGCTTAAGATCAACTCTCAGAAAAAAAAAGATCTACTCTTAGCAATTTTGAAGTATACACTACCATATTATTAACCATAATCATCATAAAGTACATTAGATCCACAGAACTTATTCTTTCTATAACTGAAAATTTGTACCCTTTGATCTACATTGCCCTATTTTCCCTTCCCCACAGCCCCAGGTAACTACCACTCTAATTTCTGTTTCTATGAGGTTTTTTTTGTCTTTAGATTCCACATGTAAATGAAACCATACACTATATGTCTTTCTATATCTGGCTTTATTCACTGAGCATAACACACTCCAGGTTCATCCACATTGTCACAAATGGCAGGATTTCCTTCTTTCTCATGGCCAAATAATATCCTTTCTAAATAAACATGTCACGTTTTCTTTCTCCTTTCATCCATCAAAGGTCACTTAGGTTGTTTCCATCTCTTGGGTACTGTGTGAACAATGCTGCAATAAACATGAGGGTGCATATATGTCTTCGACAAACTGATTTCAATTCCATTGGACATATATCCAGGAGTGGGATTGCTAAACCATATAGTAGTTCCATTTAAAAATCTTTAAAGACCTGCCATACTGTTTTCCATAGTGGCTGTACATATTTACAAACCCACCAACAATGCATGAGGGTTCCCTTTTCTCCACATCCTTGCCATCACTTGTCTTGCCTTTTTCATGATAGCTATTCTAATAGGTATGAGGGTATGTTACATTTTTGTTTTGATTTGCATTTTCATGATGAATAGTGATGTTGAGCACCTTTTAATATATCCATTGGCCATTTATTTGTATGTCTTCTTTGGAAATGTATATTTATCGTCTGCTCATTTTCTGACTGGATTATTTGCTTTTTTTGCTATTAGTTTTATGAATTGTTTATATTTTGGATATTAACCCCTTATCAGATATACAGTTTGCAAATATTTTTTCTATTCTGTAGGTTTCAATGTATTGTTTCCTGTGCTGTATTGAAGCTCTTTAGTTTTATGTAGACTTATGTGTTTATTTTAGCTTTTATTTGCGCACTTGGTGTCTTATCCAAGGAAGCACTGCCAAGACCAACAAGAATTCAAGGATTTGTCCCTGTTTTCTTCTAGTTTTACAGTTTTAGGTAACTAGTTTTTATGGCTTCATCTGCCTTTGATATATTTCAAGTAATTTTTTTTGTGACTGATGTAAGATATGAGTCCAATTTCATTCTTCCTCATGTGGGTATCCAGTTTTCCCAGTACCACTGACTGAAGAGTGTATCCTTTTCCCATTATGTGTTTTTGGTGTCTTTGGCAGAAATTAGTTGACTGTGTATTCATGGGTTTATGGCTGGGCTTTCTACTCTCTATTCCACTGGTCTGTGTGCCTGTTTATATTCCAGCACCACATGTTTTGGTAACTACAGCTTTGTAATATAGGTTGAAATAAAAAAGTGTGATGCCTACAGCTTTTTCATTCCCATTTTTGCTATTTGGGGTTGTTTGTGGTTCCATACAAATTTCTGGACAGTTTTTTCTATTTTTGTGAAAAATGTCAGTGGAATTTTGATAGCAATTGCACTGAATCTGCAGATTTCTTTGGACAGTATGCACATTTTAATAATATCAACTTTTCCAACACAAGAACAAGAGATATTTTTCAATTATTTGTAGATTTCATCAGTGTATTAGAGTTTTCAATGTACGTCTTTTTCCTCCTTAGTTAAATTTATTCCTAAGTATTTTGTTGTTTTTAATAGTATTGTAAATGGGATTTCTTTCTTAATTTCTCTTTCAGATAGTTCATTACTAGTGTATAGAAATGTAACTGCATGTTAATTTTGTATTCTGCAACTTTACTGAATTTATTGCTTCTATAACAGTTTTTGGTGGAGTTTTCCCTATGTAAGATCATGTCATCTGCAAACAGAGACAATTAGATTTTTTCATTCTGATATGGATGCTTTTTTTTTTCCTAATTGCTCCAGCTTCAGCCTCCAGTTTATATTAAATAGCATATAGCGGTCAGAGCAGGCATCCTTGTCTTGACCCAGATCTTAGAGGAAAGACTTTTTAACTTTTCACCATTGAGGGTAATGTTAGGTGTGGGCTCCTCTATATCATCTGTATTGCAGTGAGGAACATTCCTTCAATATCTAGTTTATTGAGAGTATTTTTTTTATCATGAAAGGATCTTGAATTTTGTCAAATAACTTTTCTGCATCAATTAACATATGATCATATGATATTTACCCTTTATTATGTTAATGTAGTGTATCACATTTATTGACTTACATATGTTAAACTATCCTTGAAACCCAGGGATGAATCCGACTAGATCATGGTATATGGCCCTTTTATTAATGTGCTCTTGAATTCAGTGCTAGTATTTCGATGAAGATATTTGCAACTACGTTCATCATGGAGATCAGGCTGTAATTTTCTTTTCTTTTAGTGTCCTTGTCTGGCTTAATATCAAGTAAGGCGATGTCATAAAATGAGTTAGAAAGTGTTCCTTGCTCTTCAATCTTTCAGAAGAGTTTGAGGATTGGTATTAATTCATCTTTGAATGTTTGGCAGAATTCACCTGTAAAGCCATCTGGCTATTATATGTTGGGAGGTTTCTGATTACTTATCCAATCTCCTTGCTCATTATTGGTCTGTTCAGTTATTCTATTACTTCTCAATTCAGTTATGCTAAGTTGTATTTCTCTAGGAATTTATCCATTTATTTTAAGTTATCTAATTTGTTGGCATATAATTATTCTTAGTAGTTTCTTGTAATCCTTTGTATTTCTGTGGTATCAGATATAACGTCTCCTCCCTCATTTATAATTTTATTAAGTCATCTCCTTTTTTTTTCTTAGTAAGCCTAGCTAAAGTTCTGTCAATTTTGTTCATCTTCAAATATCCAATTCTTAATTTTATTGGTCTTTTCTATTATCTTTCTAGTCTCTATTTCATTTACTTCTGCTCTAATCTTTATTATTTTGTTCTTTTTGCTGTTTGTTCATCCTTTTCTATTTCCTTGAGATTAAAGTTAGGTTGTTTATTTGAGATCTTTTTTTTTTCAGTGTATGTAAGTGTTTATAACTATAAACTCCCCTCCTTAGAAACGCTTTGGCTGAATCCTGTAAGTTTTTATATTTGTTTCCATATCTATTTTTCTCTATGTTTTATTTCCTTTTGATCCATTGGTTTTTCAGAAGTTTAATCCACCTATTGGTGAATTAACAGCTTCCCTCCTGTTACCGACATCTAATTTCATACCATGTGGTCAGATAAGGTACTTGTTAAGGTTTGAATGTAATTAAATTTGTTAAGACTCATTTTGTGATATAACATGATATATCCTGGAGAATATTCCATGATACTTGAGATAAATGGGTATTCTGTTGTTGTTGGTTCTAATATTCTGTCTGTAGGTCCATTTGGTCCAAAGTGTAGTTCAAATTCATTATTTCATTATTATATTCCTGTCTGGATGATCTACCCATTGATGAGAGCGGAGTATTCAAGTCCCCTACTATTATTGCATTGCTGTCTGTTTTCTCCTTCAGATCTGTAAATGTTTAATATATTAGGTACTCTAATATATATTTATAATTGTTATATCCCCTTAATGAACTGACACATCTATCATTATCTAATGACCTTTATCTTTAAATTTTTGACTCAAAATCTATTTTGTTTGATATAAGTAAAGCTATCCCTGCTCTCTTTTGGTTTCCATTTACATGGAAAACTTTTCATCCCTTCACAATCAGTATTTTATTTTATATTTTTAGCTGAGCCATCCTGACACCTGTTGGCAGCTTAGCAGCAGCTCACTTGGGCTGGAATCTAACTGTTGTTGCCCAGAGCTCAGCTCAAACCCTTGAGTGAGCTCTTAACCAATTAAGCTACTCAGCCAGCCCTTCACGATAGTATTTTAAAACTTAGGTGGCTCTCTTGAAGGCAGCATATAATTGGGTCCTTTTTTAAAAAATTATTTTATTGTGAAATAAACATTATTTGAAAAGCAAATTAGTTTCAGATGTACACTGCAGTGCAATAGTTATACATTTTATCCCTCAAAGTGACAACCACCCTCCCCCAATTCGCCACCCCACTCCAACCCATATCATACATATCTATTACAATTCCCTTGACTTCATTCCACAGTATACGCCACATCCCGTAACTATCTATATGTTCAATTACAGTTGGCATACAATATTATACAACATCAGTTTCAGCTGTACAGTGCAGTGATCAAGCCTCTACTCCATCCATGAAATGGTCTCCCTAATAAGACATGTGACTATCTGACATGCCACAAAATGTTTACAACATTATTAATTATATTCCCTAACCTGTGTTTCATATCCCTGTGGCAATATTGTAGTTACCTATTTATACTGTTTAATCCCTTCCCTTTCTCACTCATCCCCACCCCCTTCCCAACTAGCAACGCTCAGTTTTTTCTCTGTATCTATGAGACTATTTCTGTTAACTTTGCTCATTCAGTTTTTCAATTCCACATATAAGTGAGATCACATGATATTTGTCTTTCTCCAACTGACTTATTTCACTGAACATAATAGTCTCTAGGTCCATCCATATCACTGCAAATGGTATGATTTAATTCTTTATAGTGGAGTATTACTCCATTGTATAAATGTACCACTGTTTCTTAATCCAGTTGTCTTCCAAAGGGCATTTTGGTTGTTTCCAAGTCTTAATATTGTAAATAGCGCTGCAATAAACATAGGGGTGCATATAGTTTTTTGAATTAGCATCTTGGATTCTTCTGGATAGATACCCAGAGTGTAACTGCTGGGTCATATGGCAGCTCCATTTCCAGTTTTCTGAGATACGTCCATATTGATTTCCATGATGGCTGCACCAATCTGCAGTCCCCAACAGTGCACCAGGGTTCCCTTTTCTCCACAACCTCAGCAGCCCTTGTAGTTTATTGCTAATTGATGATAGCCATTCTGACTGGAGTGAGGTGGTATTCCATTGTGGTTTATATTTGCATTTCTCTGATGATTAGCGAGGTTGAACATTTTTTCATATGCCTGTTGGCCATCTGTATGTCCTCGTTAGAGAAATGCCTCTTCATATCCACTGCCCATTTTTTAATTGGTTTGTTTGTTTTCTTCGTGTTGAGTTGAATGAGTGTTTCATAAATTTTGGATATTAACACCTTATGGGAGATATATCATTGCAAATATCTTCTCCATTCAGTAGGCTGCCTTTTTGTATTATTGATGGTTTCCTTTGCTGTGAAAAAACTTTGAAGTTTGATGTAATCCCATATGTTCATCTTCTTCTTTTATTTCCCTTGCCTGAGGGGATATATCAGTAAAAATATTACTCAGGGTAATGTCTGCAAATTTACTCCCTATATTTTCCTCTAGGAGTTTTATGGTTTCAGGTCTTATACTTAAGCCTTTAATGCATTTTGAGTTTGTTCTCATATATGGTGGAAGCAGGTGGTCCATTTTCTTTATTTTAGATGTGTCAGTCCAATTTTCCCAGCACCATTTCTTAAATAGACTATCTTTACTCCAATGTAAACTCTTGCTTCCATTGTCATAGATAAAATGACCGTATATGGATGGATTTATTCCTGGGCTCTCTAATCTGTTCCATTGCTCTATGTGTCTGTTTTGATTACTGTAGCCTTGTAGTATGTTTTCATGTTGGGTACTGTGATGCCTCCCACTTTGTTATTATTTCTCAAGATTGCCGTGGCTATTCAGGGTCTTACACATCCATATAAATTTTAAGATTATAAGTTCTGTTTCTGAGAAAAATGTCCTCGGTAGTTTGAATGGAATTGCATTGACTCTATATATTGCCTTAGGTAGTATTGACATTTTAACTATATTAACTAATCCTATCCATGAATATGGTATGTATTTCCATTTATTTGTATCCTCTTTGATTTCTCTCTTCAGTGTCTCATAATTTTCTAAGTACAGGTCTTTTACTTCTTTAGTTAAATTGATTCCTAGATATTTTATTGTTTTTGAAGCAACTGTAAAAGTGATTGATTTCCTGATTTCTGCTTCTGATAGTTGATTGTTGGTGTATACAAATGCAACTGATTTCTGAATATTAATTTTGTATCCTGCTACCTTACCGAATTCGTTTCTCAGTTCTAACAGTTTTTTGGTGGAGTCTTTGGGATTCTCTATATAGAGTATCATGTCGTCTGCATATAATGACAATTTCACTTCCTCTTCCAATTTGGATGGCTTTTATTTCATTTTCTTGTCTGATTGCTCTGGCTAGATCTTCCAGAACTATGTTCAATAGAAGTGGTGAAAGTGGGCAGCCTTGTCTTGTTCCTGATCTTAAGGGGAAAGCTTTTAGCCTTTCCCCATTGAGTACAATGTTTGCTGTGAGCTTATCATATATGGCCTTTATTATGTTGAGATATGATCCACTATTCCCACTTTGCTGAGTTTTTATCATAAATGGCTGCTAGATTTTATCAAATCGTTTTTCTGCATCTGTTGATATGATCATATGATTATTTTTCATTTTGTAATGTATTACGTTAATTGATTTGCAGATATTGAACCTACCTTGCATACCAGGAATGAATCCCACTTGATTGTGGTGTAAGATGTTTTTAATGTGATGATGAATTAGGTTTGCTAGTATTTTGTTGAGGATTTTTGCATCTATGTTCATTAGGGATATCGGCCTATAGTTTTCCTGTTTTGTAATATCTTTGCCTGATTTTGGAATTAGGGTGATAGTGGCTTCATAGAAAGAGTTTGGGAGCCTTCCCTCCTTCTGTATTTTTTCAAATAGTTTGAGGAGAATAGGTATTAATTCTTTTTTGAATGTTTTGTAAAATTCAGCTGTGAAGCCATCTGGTCCAGGACTTCTGTTTGTTGGAAGCTTGTTGATTACTGATTCAATTTCTTTGGTAGTAGTCTGTTTAGAGTTTCTGTTTCTTTTTGTTTCAGACTTTGTAGATTGTATGCTTCTAGAAATTTATTCATTTCTTCCAAATTGTTGAATTTGTTGGCATATGGTTGCTCATAGTATTTTCTTAAAATTTTCTATATTTTTGTGGTATCTGTTGTCAATTCTCCTCTTTCATTTCTTATATTATTAACTTGGGTCCTCTCTGTTTTTTTCTTGGTGAGCCTGACTAAGGGTTTGTCAATTTTGTTTATCTTTTCAAAAAAACCAACTCTTGGTTACATTAATCTTTTGTATTTTCTTTTTTTTTGTTCTCTATTTCATTTATTTCTGCTCTGGTCTTTATTATTTCCTTCCTTGTATTCCCCTTGGGCTTGTTTTGCTGTTCTCTTTCCAGTTCCCTTAGGTGTAAAGATAGTCTGTTGATTTGAGATTTTTCTTCCTTCTTTAGGTAGGCCTGCACTGCTATTAACTTACCTCATAGTGTTGCTTTTCCTGCATCCTAGAGATTTGGGGTCATGGTGTTTTAATTTTCGTTAGTCTCGAGGTATCTTTTGATTTCCTCCTTGATCTCCTTTTTGACCAACTCTCTATTTAGTGGCATGTTATTCATCCTCCATGTATTTATGTGGTTTCCAGATTTCTTCTTGTAATTCATTTCTAGTTGCACAGCATTGTGTTCACAGAAGATGATTGATACGATTTCAATCTTCTTACATTTATTGTACTCATTTTGTGACCTAACATGCGGTCTCTCTTGGAAAATGTTCCATGTGCACGTGAGAAGAACGTATATTCTATAGCTTTGGGGTGAAATGCTCTAAAAATATCAATTAAATACAGCTGGTCTAAAGTGTCATTTAAGCCTACTGTGTTCATGTTGATTTTCTGTCTGGAGGATACATCCATTGGTAACAACGGGGTGTTGAAGTCTCCTATTATGATAGTGTTACTGTTGATCTCTGTCTTTATGTCTGTCAAAATCTGTTTTATACATTTAGGAGCTCCTATGTTGGGTGCTCCTAGGGTTATGTCATCTTGTTGAATCGATCACTTTATTATTATGTAGTGTCCTTGTCTTTTATTATTGTCTTCATTTTAAAGTCTATTTTGACCAAAATAAGTATTGTTACTCCATCTCTTTTCTCATTTCCATTTGTGGGAAATATCTTATTCCATCCCATTCCTTTCAGTCTGTGTGTGTCTTTTGATCTGAGATTGGTCCTTGTAGACAGCATATGCATGGGTCCTGTTTTCTTATGCTCTCTGCCACTCTATGTCTTTTTTTTTTTTGAGGGCAGTGTCACTGGCCCTCATATGTGAGACCCAAACCGGGGCCGCTGGAATCCCAAACCAGCTCTTAACCAATGCG
Source organism: Aselliscus stoliczkanus (assembly GCA_033961575.1). Taxonomy (NCBI): domain Eukaryota; kingdom Metazoa; phylum Chordata; class Mammalia; order Chiroptera; family Hipposideridae; genus Aselliscus; species Aselliscus stoliczkanus. Next base: position 61,012,427 of record CM066740.1, on the reverse strand, counting down.
CCACTCGGCTGGCCCCACTCTATGTCTTTTGATTGGAGCATTTAGCTCATTCACATTTAAAGTGATTACTGATAGGTGCATATTTATTGCCATATTGATATTTGTATTTCTTGTCTTCCTGGGTTAGTTTGTTTTCCACTTTCTTCTGTTTAAAAAAGCCCGTTTAACATTTCCTGCAATGATGGCTTGGTGGTAATGAATTCCTTAAGCTTATTCTTTTCTGAAAAGCTCTTTATCTCTCCTTAAGTTTAAGTGATAGCCATGCTGGGTAGAGCAATCTTGGTTGTAGACCTTTATTTTGTGTCACTTTGAATATCTCTTGCCATTCCCTTCTGGCCTGCAGAGTTTCTAAAGAAAAGTCATCTGTTAGTCTTATAGGAGTTCCTTTGTATGTAACCTGCTTTCTTTCTCTTGCTGCTTTTAGGATCTGTCTTTGTCTTTAAGACTTGCCATTTTAACTATGATGTGTCTTGTTGTGTGCCTGTTAGGGTTCAGCCTGTTTGGAATTCTCTGCACTTACTGGGTTTGTATGTGGATTTCCTTCACTAGGATAGGGAAGTTTTCAGTCATTATTTCTATAAATACATTCTCAATTCCTTCCTTCTTCTCTTCTCCTTCTTGTATTCCTATGATGTGATGTTGTTATGCACATACTGTCTCACAGATCTCTTAAAGTATTTTCATTTTTTTTTATTCTTTTTTCTTTTTGTTGTTCCAACTGGGTGAATTCTGCTATTTGCCCTCTAAATCGCTGATCTGATCCTCTGCTTTATCTAATCTACTGGTGATTCCATCGAGTGTGTTCTTCATTTCAGTTACTGTATTCTTTAGTTCTAACTGGTTGTTTGTTTGTTTTCTAAGATTTTACTGGGGAATTGGGGAAGGGGAACAGTTTGGGGAATCGGGGAAGAGGAACAGACAAGTTGCTGTCTTTTTGTTCTTCAGTCTAGTTGCGGAGGATGTTGTTTCACTGGCCCATGTTGGTATTGTCATTGCGCTCTTCCCGGATGAGGCAGATCGGTTGCCTGCCTCTGGATGTCGCTCACCGCAGCTATTGGCAGATTACGCTGGCTGCCGGCCGCTCACGCTGGCTGCCGGCCACTCACTGTAGCCTATGGCAGCCCACTGCAGCAGGGGCTGCAGTCCACACCGTTGCCGGGGCTTGCAGAGCGCAGCTTCAGGTGGAGTTGTTGTTAGCTGTACAAGGAAGTGTCACTGGCCCTCATATATGGGATCCGAACCGGGGCCGCTGGCATCCCAAAACCAGCTCTTAACCAATATGCCACTCTGCTGGCCCTAACTGGTTGTTTTTTATGATTTCCTTATCCTTCTTTATGTCATCGCTGAGTTCCTTAAACATTTTTGTCATCAGTGTTTTAAACTGTCTCTGAAAGGTTGGATACTTGTTTCATTTAGTTCCATTTCTAGAGGTTTCTTCTCATCTTTTCCTTGGGACATATTTCTTTGTTTCTTCATTCTGGCTGTCATTCTATGATTGCTTCCATGTATCAGATAGACTACGTAGAAAGAAGAAAAAAAAGAAAAAAGAGGAAAAAAGAAGAAAAATGAAAAGAAAAAAAGAAAAAAAAAGGTGGGGGGCGTCTCCATCCTCTTTAATCTGCAGACCGCTTACTGAGCACTAGAGAGTCTCTGTGAGACTCAGCACCAGCTGTTGGGGGAAAGGGCTTAACGTATTATGCACCAGTCTCCCTTACAGGCTTGCAGTGAGCTTTCCACAATTAGCTGCTGTGTGCTCTGCAACCATGTTCACTACCAAAAACCTTCACTGGTTTTTGCAGGTTGTCTGCTGCTGCAAAAACCTCTCTGTGGGCTGCGGAGGTGGGTACCAGGAACCAGGGGATCAAGGTGCCTCTGGCAACACAGCTCTAGGTGGGTAGGGCAGGTCCCAAGGAACCACTGTAAGTGGTCAGTGGCCCCCAGCAAGTCAGAGCAGCATGCACTCCTGCTCCAGCAACTAGTCCACACAAACTCATTGGGAAAGCCCCAACAAGATCATGCAGGCGCACAGGTCCCAGCCTAACACTCTAAGAAAAACTCCTAGTCTCAGCCTGTCCCTATCATCCACTCACAGATCACGGTAAGCAGCCCAAGAGCCAAACCCCAGCCTGGCAATTCTGCACAAACAGTGCAGAGAGTGGGGACCCAAAGTGGCTCTTGCACTCCTGCATCTCAATGAACAGCCTTATGGACCTGGAGCACATATATCTAGTGTTTCCCTGGCAATGCAGCATAAGCAGGGTGGAGGGTGGAAATCCAAGGCCACATGCAAGCACATGCACACACACACTCCTGCGACAATTTCACCAGACCAATGTGATCTAGGACCTGACCCTCTGTGGAAGGGCCCAACCGTGAAAAAATGGCACCCTCCTGTTCATTACTCATGTGCAAGCACCACACCAGGGGAACCATGGTCCCGAAAACCTCCAGCTCCTGCGCCAAAGGAGCTCAGTTCAGTCTAACCCCACAGGCTTTTGGGCCCGGCTCACACAGCTACTCCCTCCACCAGGAAGCAGGTGAGTGCTCACCTTGAGTGACCCCATGTGCCGGCCCTACTGGTTCTCCAGCTGCCCTCAGCTTCACCGAGCCGAGCAGAGTCCTCACTAATTTCTACTGCAGCTATCGTAGAACTCCTCTTCCTAGCAAAGGAACTCTGGGCTAGTGAGCTCGGTGTGGGGCCAGAGGGTGTCTCCCCCTACTGGAGAAGCCTCCCCACTGCTGAGGTGTCCCCCACAGACTCACCCTTTCTAGTCTCCACCCCTCCTACCAGACCTGATGTGGCCTCCTCTTTAGGTCCTTCGTTTAGAGGTTCTGTTCATCTAATGTTCAGGGGACTGCAGATGTTGAATGTTGTATAAATTCTTGGGTCCTTTTTTTTTTAAAATTCATTAATCTAGTCGATGTCTCTTAGAGAATTTCAATTATTTACATTTAGAGAAATTGCTAATAGGTAGGCACTTATTGCCATTTTTGTTGTTTGTTTTGTTTTGTTTTTTAGAGGGCAGTGTCACTGGCCCTTATATGTGGGATCCAAACCGGGGCTGCTAGCTTCTCAAGCCAGCTCCCAACCACTGCGCCACTCGGCCGGCCCTGTTTTGTTTTTTTGAGTGCAGTGTCACTGGCCCTCATATGTGGGACCCGAACCGGGGCCACTGGCTTCCCAAGTCAGCGCTTAACCACCACGCCACTTGGCCGGCCCCATATTGCCATTTTGTTAATGGCTTTGTTATTGTCTTATAGTTCCCTTTGTCCTTTGTTGCTGTCTCTGTGAGTTAATGATTTTTTTTTAAGGTATGCTTTCTTCTCTTTTTAATTTGTGTATACATTATAGGATTTTTATTTGCAATTACCAGGAGATTTTCATAATACATCTTATAACAGTCTATTTTAAGCTAAGAACTTAAATTCAATTGCATAAAAATATTCTACAAACTTACTCCGTCCCCAAGTATGCTGTTTGTGTCCCAATTTACACGTTTTCAATAGTGTGTATCCATTAACAAAATATTGTAGCTGTAATTATTTTTAACATTTTAAAAACCGATATGCTACAGTTCAAAGTGATTTACAATGTACCACTGCAGTATTATAATATTTTGAATTTGACTATACTTGAATTTGAATTTTGAATTTAACCTTTATCAGTGAACTTTATATGTTCATATATTTTCATGTTATTTGTCAGAGTCATTTTATTTCATTTCCAAGAACTCATTAAGTACTCATTCATTAAGAGGCTGTTTCTTGTAAGGCAAGGAGAAAGATTCCCTCACTTTTTATTTGTCTGGGAAAGTCTATCTCTTTTTCGTTTCTGAAGAACAGCTTTCCTGGGTATTCTCATTGGACAGTTTTGTTTATTTTTTGTTCTTTAAGCACTTTGAATTCATTCCACTCTCTCATGGCCTGCAAGATTTCTGCTGGGAAATATGCTAATAGCCTTATCAGGATTCCCTTGAATGTGATCAGTCTTTCTCTCTTGCTGCTTTTAAAGTTTTATCTGATCTTTGAGATCTTTATTACAATGTGTCTAAGTCAGAGGTTGGCAAACACGTGGCTCTTTGGGTACATGCCAACTCAAAAGTTTGCCAACCCTTGGAAAAGCCAATCCTGACACTCACAACAATTTAAAAATTATTCGAGAGCCATAAATATATTTTTACAAATAAGGAAAATTTAAAGTAATATTATAAATGAAACTATGGTAGTTTTATTTTTATTTTCAACTTTACTTCAGAGCCACATGTACGTCCCCAAAGAACTGCATATGTCTCGTGAGCCACAGTTTGCCTACCCTTGTCTCTTTAGGTAGGATTTACTTAGTATCCTTGGGTTTCATGTTCCTGTATGGCCATATCTCTTCCTGATTTGTGAAGTTTTCAGACATTACTTCTTTAAATAAGTTTTCTATCCCTTTTACTCCCTCTTCTCTTTCTGGGACTCCCATAATGTGAGTATTATTTCAACTGATGCTGTTCCATAATTCATGTATGCATCCTTCAATCTTTTCATTCAAATATATTTTGCCCTAGACTGTATAATATTAAGAGAACTTTCTTTAATTTTGTAGATTCTTTCTTCTGTCTGATTGAGCCTTTCTTCTATTGCATTTTTCAGTTCATTCATTATATTCTTTAGCTAATAAAATTTGTTTGGTTTTTATGATTTGTTAAAATTCTTATTTTGTTTGTGTATTGTTTTCCTGGGTTTGTTGTCTATTTGTGCTCTCTTGAATTGCACTGGGCTTCCTTAAAATAATTGTTTTTAATTCTTTTCCAGGTAACTCATAGATCTCCACTTCTTTGGGGTCAGTTACTGGAAAATTGTTTTCCTTTGGTGGTGTCATTTTTGTGTGTGTGTGTGTTTTATGTTTCTAGTGGCTTTGCATTTGTGTCTGTGCATTTGAGGAAGCATTCACCTCTCTAGCCTTTTAGCACTGGCTTCAGTAAAGAAAGAGTTTCACTTGACGGTTGCTGCAACTGTGCCAGCTGGTTGTGAGACAGTGTTTTGTTTTGTTTTGTTTTTCTCCTGTGAGGGCACAGTGGCAGTCTCCACTGTGGGGGTCTTCTGTGACCCTCTGTGGAGGTCCCCCAGTTGGCAGCCACAGTTAAGGCTATTGGATTCTCAGAAGTAAAGGATGTTGGTGTCCTCCTATTTTCCTTTGTGGCCCATGAGAGAAAATTCTAAGAGGATCACTCTTGACATCTAGTCTGGTAAGTTGGCACTTAGACCAGTAGTGAAGCTAGAGCCTTAGTATCAGGTTTACACAAAACTACTACAATGCCTGGGTTGAGGCCTAGGCACACTTTCTGTGGCAGTGGCACTGATACCTAAGGTGAAAACAGGTGAGATCCCCGAAAAACTGTAGTCTCTAGACTTGCCACAATGACTCAGGTTGACGGAGGTACACACCAGTGGCACAGGCCCTGTAATGAAATACTGCAGCAGTGGCTTGGGCTCAGATGGCAGGGTAAAGTAGTAGCACTGCCTGCGGTTGTGGGTCTGAGTCCTCACTTTTATCACAGGGGACAGCCATAGAGCATCAGCAGCATGTCCCTAGTGGTAGCCCATTAAAGTCACATATTTGGATCCAGGGTACAGGGCTCAGAGCAGCAGTAATGTGGCCCCAGCAATGACAAACCAGAGCAATGGCCTGAAATCTGGAAGGGGGGCTCAGAGCAGTGGCAGCCTGACTCCAGCAATGGAGGTTAATGCATGACCCAGGACCCAGGGGGGCAAGTATCAGAGCAATTGTGGTTGCCCTATAATGGTGTGATAAAGTTGTGATCGATGACCAGAGGTGTGGCAGCAGCAGTAGCTTTAGTCCCATATATGACAAGATGCTGTGGCATTCCAATCTCCAAAAACAATGCACAGTAGTGAATGGGGCCCCTGGAGCAGGTTTCACTATAGCAAAATCTCCATCTATGATGAGGAGATGCAAGCATCGGGGACTCCAGGTAGCTCCATTAGCTTGGATCAGCACTGGTAAAGACTTGGTAGGAATGACTGCAAATGTCCATGGTGGTGAGGCTTGCCAGATTTTTCCCACTTTCCTTTTTCCTGTAGGGTCAAATTCTTCTAGAGGATCCTTCCTGGCATTGATTTGTCCTGGGATGGGGTGACACAAGTAAAATGGTTCCTAAGCTTTTCAATGCAGCTATCCTAAATTTGTGAGTTCCACTGAGTTTTTGATGCTTCTTAGATATGGTCCAGGGCTTTTCCTGAGCTATTTTCATTGGTTTGTGGTTATTTATTGTTTTCGTGAGGAAGAAGAGCATTGGGTTCCTAGGCCTCCATCTTACAGATATTACCTCCCAAATTCTTGATTTTGGTGGTTTTATGTGGTTGTATAGACATTGTTTTTATTTGCATAATAATCTGCATGATATGCACATGAAATTATTGGGAGATCAGAAGGGGAACCTACTCTCAAATGACTCAAGAAAAAACAGTTATTTGTACTGTATTTCAAACACAACTTCTGTAAGTTTGAGGTTATTTCAAAACAAACTTCAAAACAAAACAAATAGTCATAGCAACAAAAGTATGAGAGGAAACCAAAAACAGTCATGGATTATGTAACAAAAGATAACTTCTTAGAAAAAAATAAAAGGGCAACTTGCAATTAATGGGCTTGAATTTTCTCAGCTTGTTTCCTCAAACATATTTTAGCAGTTTTCTGACAGAAGCAGTATGAAATTCTCATAAAAGCATGTTTGGTGTCATCTTTTAAAATAGGATGTTTTGTCTATGAAAACACTAAATGAGTATTTTTAGAGATTTTTTTTTTTTTTTGAGGGCAGTGTCACTGGCCCTCATATGTAGGACCGAACTGGGGCCGCTGGCTTCACAGGCCAGTGCTTAACCACCGCACCACTCAGCCGGCCCTAAATGAGTATTTTTAAATTGGGGGGGAAAAGAAGAAATAAAAATAGCCATTACCCGATTTACCAGAAAGAACCACTACTAAAATATTGGCATGTTTCCTTTCTGTCATTCTGCTGTGAATTCTTTTTCATAGTTGTAATTCTACGTAAATAAAATTGCACTTACTTTTATATTTTATTTATTTATTTGTTTGTTTCAAAATTTTTTTTTAGCTGAGCCATCCTGCCTCATGTTGGCAGCTTAGTGGCAACTCAGCTCAGGCTGGGCATCAAACTGCTGTTGCTCAAAACTCAGCTCACACTCTCGAGAGAGCTCTTAATCAACTGAGCCACTTGGCTGGCCCTACACTTACTTTTAAAGTACAAATATAAATCCATGTCATTGTAGAAAATTGAGAAAATGTTGGAAGATTAGAAAGGATAAAATAAAGCCACCCAGAATTCTACCAGTTAATCACTGTTACTATTTTGTTTCATATACTGTTGTGTTTTTTTGGCATATAACTTTCTAAGGTAATAAATATGTTCTATCTCTTGAGTGGAATAATAATTACATTGGTATATACTTTGTCAAAATTCATTTAGCCCTGCACTTAAAATCTATGCATTTTATTATATAAAAATTGTACCTCAATTTAAAAAATGTACAAGGATTTAGGTCATTTATTAAATTATTCAGATGAATACTAGAATCATTACTCAGTTTTTTCAAAGGACTTTTTGTTAGTCTATTCAAAGCTGCTTTGTAGAAGAAACAAGACATTTCTTAGAAGTTCTTGCATCACACAGGGTTCTAGCTTTGTAACTAGCTTTACAAATGATACAAGCACTAAAAATTTTTTTCCCCCACTTATTATTTAAATGTGTCAAACCTGGCAAGCTATCTATCCTACATGATTGGTGGATTGAGAAATGGGGCTTGAGAAACACTAATTCTAGAAGAATTCTGAGAAGAAACAGAAGAAGAGCAGGTCATGCAATTCCCTGAGCCCACAGATTTATTTTATGTGTGCAGCTCGTGGCTGCTCAGCTCAAGGTGCCATGTTCAATCTTAGCTGCAGGTGGGTATAGCCCACCATCCCATGTGGAAGTCAAACCTGCAGACTTGTTGCTAAAAGTGCACACTCTAACCATTGAGCCAGCTGGCTGCCAACAGCTCAGCTCAAGATGCCGTATTCAATCTTATTTGTGGGTGGGCATAGCCCACCATCCTATGCTGGAGTTGAACTGGCAACCCTGTTGTCAGGAGAACATGTTCTAACTAGCTGCGACATCCTGCTATCTGTTGGCAGTTCAGCAGCAGCTCAGCTTGGGCGCAGTTCACTGGCCCATGTGGGAATTGAACAAGTAATCCTGCTGCTCACAGCTCATGCTCTTAACCAACTGAGCCACTCAGCTGGCTCCGAGAATATTCTTTGGTCTGTAGATGGCCAATAGACATATGAAAAGATTCTCAACATCACTAATCATCAGAGAAATGCAGATAAAACCCACAATGAGATATCACCTCACACCAGTTAGAATGGCAATCATCAACAAGACAAATAATAACAAATATTGGAGATACTACGGAGAAAAAAGAAATCCCATACACTGTTGGTGGGAATGCAGATTAGTGCAACCACTATGGAAGGCAGTGTAGAGATTATTCAAAAAATTAAAAATAGATTTACCATTATGATCCAGAAATCCCTCTCCTGGGTATCTACCCCAAAAATCTGAAAACATTTATCTGTAAAGATATATGTGCTCTGATGTTTCTTGCAGCTTTATTTGTGGTGTCCAAGATATGGAAAAAACCAAAGTGTCCTTTGATAGATGATTGGTTAAAGAAAATGTGATAAATAAACTATGCATATATATATATATATAATGGAATATTGCCATAACAAAACATGAATTAGTGCCATTTGCAAAAACATGGATGGATCTTGAGATTATTATGCTAAGCAAAATAAATCAGACAGAAAAAGTCAAGAACCATGATTTCACTGATATTTGGGATATGAAACTGAAAGCAGTAAAGGAACAAGACAAACAAAGAAAAAAAACCTCATAGACAATAGTTTAGTGGTTAGTGGAGGGTAAGGGGGTGGGGGTTGGTAGATGAGGGTAATTGGGATGAAATACATGGTGATGGAAGGAGAACTGACTGGGCGGTGAACACACAATGTGATATACAGATGTACAAATGTATTACAGAATTGTACACTTGAAACCTTGTAACTTTACTAACCATTGTCACCGGAATAAACTTTAATTTAAAAAAAAAGAATATTGTTTGGTCTGTATTTTTTTTTTCTTGTGGTATCTTTGACTAGCTTTGGTATCAGGGTAATGCTGAACTCATAAAATAAGTTTGAAAGTATTCTTTCCTGTTCAATTAAAAAAGAAAAATCTGAGGGGCTGGCAGAGAGGCACGGTGGTTAAGTGCTGGCTTGGGAAGCCAGCGGCCCAGGTTCGGGTCCCACATATGAGGGCCAGTGACACTGCCCTCAAAAAAAAAAAATCTGAAAAGGATTGGTGTTAACTCTTCTATAAATGTTTTGGTAGAATTCTCCAGTGAAGCCATGTGGTGTTGGATTTTTCTAGTTGAGAGTATTTTTTTGTTTCAGTCTCCTTACTAGTTATAAATCTGTACAGATTTGTGTTCTTCATAATTCAGTTTGGTATTTTTGTACGTTTGTAGAAATTTATCCATTTCTTCTAGGTTATTCAATTGCTGGAGTATATTCGTTCACAGTAGTCTTTTGTAATCCATTTGTTGCTGTGTCATCTGTTGTAACATCTCCTCTTTATTTCATTTTATTTGACTCTTCTCTCTTTTCTTCATAGATTATCTAGCTAAGGGTTTGTCAAACTTATGGATCTTTTACACAATCAACTGTTAGCTTCTTTAATATTTGTCTACTGTTCTATTCTAATCTTTATTATTTTATGTGGGAAGCTGATAGCAACCCAGTGTCTGACAAGGCCACATTGCCCTGCTCAGCACTGGATATTAGGGGTGCTGCCTTATGGTTGGTCATGTAATATCTCCTGCCTCTATGAACCCATGTGCCTTTTCTTCTATAGGAGACAATATATTTACTACACTTGTGATATGTTCCTGTGGTGCCCCAATGAGCTAACTACGCAGCCAGGGACGGGTAAGATCTCCTAAATGTGGGAAGACAACCCAAGCCAGGCGGTAGTTCCATAGGGGACCCCTGAACTGTGATATTGGGAATCAAGCCCCTTGGAAACTGAGGCACAGGCCTCTGACAAACTCAGGCCAGAAAACTCAGGCCTGTGAGAAGCTGATGCATTTGCCTAAGGGACCTACTGTGAATAGTCTCCTGAAAGATTAAGTCTTCAGGCCATGAGAGTTTCGGGTAAGAGACAGCTCTAAGACATCCGCTGACCATGGATTTGTTCATCAGCCTTGTGTGAATTCCTCTGCCCAGTGCCTTGTTGCAGCAACAGATACTGAAGTTTTGACTGAGAAACAGATGCAGCCCTCTGTAGGATAAGAGGTGTGAAACCCTTTTGGTTGCTAGGTATTGTTATTTACAAACGAATAGATTTTAGATGCTTTTACCTTAAACACAGCCACTCCTAGTCTTTTGGTATAGCTCAAGTATACTGTGAGTTTTATGATTGTGTTTAACTGCTAGAAATTAGGATGATTTCTAGATAGTCAAGACAGCTTTAGTAAACATTCTTTAGGTGACTTACAAAAACCGAGTCTGGGTTTCATAGCAATTATCATAATAAAGACAAGGTAATCCTTTAACGGAAGAGTAAGTCACAGTACACCCTGGAAAGAGCACTTTCAGGGGAGTAGAGGACTGTGTAAATCCTGAGAACTACAAACCACCGTTAATGAATTGTTACAGTTTGCCTGCTTGAAAATTCTCAATAAAAGCTATGCGCTGACCCGATTCAGGGCTCAGTCGTCTTTGGCTGAGTCCCTTGGGCTCAGTCTTCTTTGGCTGAGTCCCTTGGTCTCGCTCTTATCTTTCTTCTGTCTCTTGTTTTTCCTTAATCTGCGTCGCCCCTCTCGTGTCCCACTTGCCCTTGCCAAGCAGGACGTGAATTTTACATATTTTATGATAACTTTTTATTTAGTTTGGTCTTCTTTGAGTTCTTTGAGGTGTAAAGTAGTTAGGATGCTGGCTTGAGATCTTTCTTCCTGTTTAATGTATTTACAACTATAAATTTCCTTCTTAGTATTGTTTTCACTACATCCCTAAATTTTGGTATGTTGTATTTTCATTTTTTTCAATATATTTTCTAATGTCCCTTATGATTTTTTTCCTTCACCTATTGACTGTTTAAGAGTGTGTTAATTTTGACCTATTTGTGGGTTTTTCAGTTTTTCTTCTGCTGTTGATTTCTAGTTTCATTTCATTGTGTTCGAAAAGATACTTGGTATGATTTCAATCCTCTTAAATTTGTTAAGACATTTTAGCCTACATGTAGTCTATGCTGAAGATTGATCCATGTGAACTTAAGAAGAATGTGTATTTTTCTCTTATTGGATGACATATTCTGTATATTGTCATAAAGTTCAAATGGTTGTTCAAGGTCCTCTGTTTCCTTTCTTGATCGTCCATCTACTTTTCCTATCCATTACTGAAAGTGGAGTATTGAAGTCTCCTATTTTTGTGTCCCCTCATTTGTGAATGTTTACTTTATATATTTGGAAGATCTGATGTCAGGTGCATATATTTTGGAATTCCGATGTTACGTGAATTAACCCTAACTTTAATCATTATATAATGTCCTTTATCTCTTATGACAGTTTTGACTTAAAGCCTTGTTTTGTTTGACAAAAGTATGGCTAGCAATTCTGTTCTCTTCTACTTACCATCTGCATAGAATAACTTTTTCCATCCTTTCACTTTTAGTACACATATGTGTTTAGATCTAACATCTCTTGTAGATAGTAGTATATCGCTAGATTTTTTTTATCCATTGAGACAATCTAAGTCTTTTGATTGGGGAGTTTAATCCACTTACATTTGAAATAATTACTGATAGTGTTACCGGCCAACTGAGCAGCACCAACCCCCACCACTGAAAAACTTTAAAGTTTTCTTTTCTATAGAAATGTTAAGTATAAAAATGTTAAGTCTCCTCCCTAGTTCTTTAGTTTCTTGGCTCTTGGGCCTTGATTGCTTTTCTGACTGAAGATCCCCCTTGCTTCTTAATTGCTTTGTAAATTAGTTCCTGAATCTGAAACAATAGAAATCTCCTACTCCTGCTTCAGATAACTATTTGAAAGCCTGAGACTTCCTAATATCCCCCAGGCAAGGAAGCTAAATGTCAAACCCATTCTGTGTCCGGACAACTGACACCACTTGAGTGATGGACTGAATAGCCACAAGTTTCATAAGAACTAACAGATTTATATTTTTGTCCTCATTCAGGAGCCTTGAGGATCCAGGGGATACCCCAACAAGCAAAGAAGCCAACACGGTCTTCCAGGTGGAGCTTGAGACCCCTTCCTCTCATCTGAGATCAGCTAGGGCGAGAGTTCCGTGAACCCCAATAGGCAAGGACAGCTCTACGCCCCTGCCCAGCAGGAAGCAGATACAGAAGAAGAGACCTCCTGTCCCTCAGCTTCCCATAGAGATTTTACGGGGATCACGTCTCTCAAGGAAAACCTAGGCAGGTAGTTAGAGGCAGGCATTGGGTCTCTGCATTCCTGCACGTCCCATAGTGTGACCACCTGGGGACATCCCCTCTCCACCCAAAACTCCTCTTTGTATTGTAATTACCTACCCCTGCGGGAAGAGCAAATGGGCGCAAAATATCCAACTAGATCAGACCAGTCACTCACACCTACACAGTACCTCTTGTTAATCACAGGGGCCAATCAAGTGGTCCTACGCCCAGGAAGAACAGCCCATCCTGGAGAAAAAGGATAAAAACCCCAAGTCCTGGGAGGGAAACGCGGCTGCTACTGCTACTTCTGTTGCTGCTTCTTCCCTTTAGCCTCACCTTTGCATATGCCCCCTCTACACTCTTTGGTAATGGGCCCTTAGGCCATCCTCTAGTCTGGATGTACTGTCTTTTCTAATAAACTACTTATTTTACTGCTTTACTCTGGTATCTCGTTCAATTATTTGCTCGAGTTGCCAAGGACCTGGACTCTGCGCCGAGAAAGGCCCACTCTCCGACAACAATAGGAAAAGACTTACAAATGCTATTTTGTTAACCGTTGTCTGTATATTCTTGTAGATAGTTTGTCCCTTTTCCCCTCTTACTGGCCTCCTTTATACTTTGGGGATTAATTTCTGTGTATCTATAGGTATTTGTATGTAGTTACTAAGGGTGTTAAAAAATACCCCACTTTCACTAAAAAAAATATCTTAAAGATTTAATAATCTAAATTAAAACAACTTTAATTGCATGCAAAAATTCTATTATTTTACATTTCCAACTTCCCACTTTGTTACTCATATCACAACTCATATCTTTTTTTAAATTAGTTTCAGGAGTACAAAACAATGTAACAGTTAGACATTTACACCCCTCACAATGTGATAACACCCCCCCTAATCTACAACCCCTCTGATATCTTATATAGCTGTTACAATTCCATTGACTCTATTTCATATGCTGCACTCCACATCCCGCAGCTATATATACAGAGGATGACAAAAAATATATATACAGATTTAAGAAAGGAAAACTGTTATTAAAATTGTAATACTCAATATACCGATAACAAAAGGTGAATACATTTATACATTTTTTAGCACCCCCAGTATATATAATTATAGTTGACATTCAATATTATTCAGATTCAGCTTCGGGTGTACAGCGTGGTGATCAGACATCTACACAGACCATGAAGTGGTCTTTTTAATAAGACAAGTGCTCATCTGAACCTCTACAAAATCTTTACAATATTATTGATTATATTCCCCAAACTGTATTTCATATCCCTCTGGCTATATTGTGACTACTAATTTGTACTTTCTAATCCCTTTACTTTCTCCCCCATTCTCAGCCCTCTCCCACCTAGCAACCCTCAGTTTTTTTCCCCTCATATCTCTGAGTCCATTTCTGTTTTCTTTGCTCATTTATTCTGTTCTTTAGATTCCACATATAAATGAGATCATATGGTATCTGCCTTTCTCTGTCTGACTTATTTCATTTATCATAATATTCTCTATGTCCATTCAAGTTGTTGCAAATGTTACTATTTCATTTCTTTATGGCTGAGTAATACTCCATTGTATAAATATACCACAGTTTCTTTATCCAATCATCTATCAATGGGCATTTCAGTTGTTTCCATATCTTGGCTATTGTGAATAGCACTGCAATAAAAATAGAGGTGCATATATTTTTTTGAATTGGTGTTTTGAATTTCTTTGGATAGATACCCAGGAGTTGAATTGCTGGGTCATAAAGTAGTTCCATTTTCAATTTTTTGAGGTATCTCCATACAGTTTTCCATATTGATTGCACTAATTTCCAATCGCACCAACAGTGCAAGGAGGGTTCCTTTTCTCCACATCCTCCTGGGCACTTGTTTGTTAATTTATTGATGATAGCCATTCAGACTGGGGTAAGATCATGGTTTTCGTTTGCATTTCTCTAATGATTAGTGACATTGAGCATTTTTTCATATGTCTGTTGGCCACCTGTGTGTCCTCTTTAAAGAAATGTCTCTTCATGTCTTCTGCCCATTTTTTAATTGGATTGTTGTTTCTTTTTGTTTTGGTGTTAAGTTGTATGAGTTTTTAAATAAATTTTGTAATTAACCCCTTATCAGATGTATTGTTGGCAAATATTTCTCCCATTCAGTATGATACCTATTTGTTTTATTGACGGTTTCCCTAGCTGTGAAAAAAAAATTTCAGTTTGATGTAATCCCACATTTTTATGTTTTCTTTTGCTTCCTCTGCCTGAGAGGATATATCAGTAAAAATATTACTAAGGTAATGTCTGCAAATTTACTTCCTATATTTTCTTCTAGGAGTTCGGGTCTTAAATTTAAGTCTTTAATCCATTTTGAATTTGTTCTTGAACATGGTGTAAGAATGCTTTTTTGTGTGTGTGGCATGTGTCTGTCCAATTTTCCCAGTACCATGTATTAAATAGGCTGTTTTGTTTTTTTTAAGATTTTATTCAGGCCAGCTGAGTGGCACGGTGGTTAAGTGCTGGCTTAGGAAGCCCACAGCCCCGGTTCGGGTCCCACATATGAGGACCAGTGACACTGTCCTCAAAAAAAAAAAAAGATTTTATTGGGGAATTGGGGGAGGGGAATGGACAAGTTGCTGTCCTTTTTGTACTTCAGTCTAGTTTGAAGGACGACACTTCACTAGCCCATGTTGGTATTATCATTGCACTCTTCCCGGCTGAGGCAGTCACTTGCCAGCTATTGGACGGCCGCTCACGGCAGCTTACAAAAGCTCATGCCAGCTGCTAGCCAGCCGCACTGCAGCCTAGGCCATTGCTGGTGACTCCCGGTAGCCCAGCTGCAGGTCGAGCTGTTGTTCACCATCTTAGCTGTAGAGGGTGCAGCGTCACTGGCCCTCTATGTGGGATCCGAACTGGGGCTCTGCCGCTCAGAGCTAGCATCCCAATCCAACTCAAAGAACGCGCCACTTGGCCAGCCCTAAATAGACTGTTTTTAAGTCAACATAAATTCTTGCTTCCATTATCATAGATTAAATGACCATATAGGCATGGGTTTCTTTCTGTGCTCTCTATTCTGTTCCATTGATCTATGTTTCTGTTTTTATGCCAATACCATGCTGTTTTGATTACTATAGTCTTGTAGTATGATTGATGAGAGGCAGCACGATACCTCCCACTTTTTTCTTATTTTTCAAGATTTTCGTGGCTATTCAGGGACATTTATGGTTCCATACAAAATTTAGGATAATATGTTACACTTCTGTGAAAAATATCATTGGTAATTTGATAGGGATTGCATTGAATCTATACATTGCCTTAGGGAGTATGGACATTTTAACTATATTAAAATATTAATTCTTCCTATTAATGAGCTCGGTATATGTTTCTATTTATTTATATCATCTTTAATTTCTTTAATGTCTTATAATTTTCTGAGTACAAATTTTTTACTTCCTTGGTTGAATTTATTTCTACATATTTTATTGTTTTTGAAGCAATTATAAATGGGATTGTTTTCTTTCTTTTTTTAAAATTAAAGTTTATTGGGATAACAATGGTTGGTAAAGTTACATAGATTTCAAGTGTACAATCCTATAATGCATCATCTTTATATCACATTGTGTGTTCACCACTCAGAGTCAGTTATCCTTCCATCACCGTATATTTGATCCGGTTTACCTTCATCTACCATCCCCCTTGCCTCTTACCCTCTGGTAACCACCAAACTATTGTTTCTGTCTATGAGTTTTTGTTTCTTAGTTTGTTTGTATTATTCCTTTGTTTCTTTCAGTTTTATATCCCACACATCAGTGAAATCATATGGCTCTAGACTTTTTCTGTCTGACTTATTCTGCTTAGCATAATAATCTCAAGTTCCATCCATGTTGTTGCAAATGACACTATTTCATGTTTTCTTATAACAGAATAGTATTCCATTGTATACAGGTATCACATCTTTATCCAATCATCTACTGAAGGACACTTTGGTTGTTTCCATATCTTGGCCACAGTAAATAATTTTAAAAAGAAACAGAAGAAGACACAAAGAAATAATAAGACATTCCAAGGTTATGGATTGGATGATACAACACAATTAAAAGGGCCATATTACCCAAAGCAATATACAGGTTTAATTCAATGCCCATCAAAATCCCAATGGCATTTTTTAAAGAAATAGAACAAAAAATAATCAGAAATGCATGGAACCACAAAAGACCCTGAATAGCCAAAGCAATCCTAAGAAAAAAAGGACAGTACTGTAGGTATCACACTCCCTGACATCAGCTTCTACTACAGAGCAACAATAATCAAAACAGTAGGGTACTGACAGAAAAATAGACACACAACCAACTGAATAGAATTGAAAACTCAGAAATAATCACACATAAATATGGACAGACAATTTTCGACAAAGGGGCCAAAAACATACAATGGAGAAAAGATAGCCTCTTAAATAAATGGTAGTGGTAGAATTGGAAAGCACATGCAAAAGAATGAAACTAGACTGTTATCTGTCACCGTGTACCAAAATTAACTCACAGTGGATCAAAGATCTAAATATAAGACCTGAAATAATGAACTGCAGTGAAGAAAACATACGTACTAAACATACGGGCCTTGGGTTCAAAAAGGATTCTTTGAATTTGGCCTGAAAGGCAAGGAAGTAAATGCTAAAATAAATGAATGAGACTATATCAAACGAAAAAGCTTCTGCACAGCCATAGAAACCATCGACAAAATAAAGATGCACCAACCGAAAGGGAGAAGATGTTTGCAAACAACACCTCTGATAACGGGCGTATAGCTATAATACATAAAGAACTCATACAACTCAACAACAAAAAAAAACCCTAAACAATCCAATTTAAAAATGGGCAGAGAATCATTTCTCCCAAGAGGACATACAGATGGCCAATAGCCATGAAAAGATGCTCAACATAACTAATCATCAGAGTAATGCAAATAAAATCCACAATGAGTTATCACCTCACACCAGTTAGAATGCTTATCATCAAGAAGACAAATAATAAGTGTTGGAGAGGCCGTGGAGAAAAAGGAACCCTCATACACTTTTGGTGGGATTGGTGCAGCCACTATGGAAAGCAGTATGGAGGTTCCTCAAGAAATTAACACATTGTGGACCAGTGACGCAGATTTGTGTCTATACATTTAAATACCCTGTCCTCAATGTGTTAAGAATAGTTACCAGGGCCGGCCAAGTGGTGCGTTGGTGAAAAGCTGGCTTGGGACGCCAGCGGCCCTGGTTCAGATCCCACATATAAGGGCCAGTGACACTGCCCTCTACAGCTAAAATGGTGAACAACGGCTCCACCTGGAACTGGGCTGCTGTGAGTCACCGACGAAGGGATAGTTGCAGCGCCTGATGCAGTGGGCTGCCATAGGCTACAGTGAGTGGCCAGCAGCCAGTGTGAGTGGCCGGCAGCCAGAGCAAGCTGCCAATAGCCAGGGTGAATGGCCATCCAGAGGCCAGTGACCGATCTGCCTCATCCAGAAAGAGAGCAATGATGATACCAACATGGGCCAGTGAAGCAACGTCCTCTGCAACTAGACTGAAAAACAAAATGACAGCAGCTTGTCTGTTCCCCTTCCCTTGTTCCCAAATGCTGTTCCCCTCCCCCAATTCCCCAATAAAATCTTTAAAAAAAGAATAGAGTTACCATATGATCCAGTAATCCCTCTCTTGGGTATATATTCCAAAAATCTGAAAACATTTATCTGTAAAGATATATGTAGTCTGATGTTTATTGGGATTGTTTTCTTACTTTCTCGTTCTGATAGTTTGTTATTGGTGTATATGAGGTCTGACAATTAAGTTTATCAACTCATCCTAGAAAAAGTGCTACAAAACTCATTGTGGAATGATCACCTTTGAAGTACTACCCTTGGGAAGCTATGCACTGATGCCAGAACCTAGTCCATCCTTGAAAGCAATTTTGGAACTCTTTCTGTAATTGCCATCAGAGCTGTTGTTGTATTACCCTTCGCGTCCTGAATGTCATCAAAACGTTTTCATTTCAATGTTTCTTTTCTTTGGGTAAAGAAAGAAGTCATTGGGGGCCAGATCAGCTCAGTAGGAGGGTGTTCCAATACAGTAACTTGTTTACTGGCTAAAAACTCCCTCAGAGACAGTGTTGTGTGAGCTGGTGCATTGTTGTGATTCAAGAGCTATGAATTGTTGGCGAAAAGTTCAGGTCATTAAACTTTTTCACGTTACCTTTTCAGCACTTCCAAAATGTAAACTTTATTAACTGTTTGCACAGTTTGTACAAATTTATAACGAATAATCCCTCTGATATTAAAAAGGTTAGAAACATTGATGCAATGAGTTCACAAACTTGTCAGACCAAATGCAACTGATTTCCAAATATTAACTTTGTATCCTGCTACTTTACTAAATTCATTTATCAGTTCTAATAGTTGTTTGGTGGAGTCTTGGGATTCTCTCTATACAATATCATGTCATCTACTTAAAATGATATTTTTACTTTCTTCTTTCCAATTTGGATGCCTTTTATTTATTTTTCTTGTCTGATTGCTGTGGCTAGAACTTCCAAAACAATGTTAAATACAAGTCGTGAACGTGGGAACCTTGTCTTGTTCCTGATCTTAAGGGGAATGGTTTTAGCTTTTGTAGATTATGATGCTAGCTGTGGATTTATCATAAATGGCCTTTATTATGTTGAGATACATTCCCTCTATCCCCATTTTCCTGTGTTTTTATCATACATGAATGCTAGATTTTGTCAAATACTTTTTCTGCATCTATTGATATGATCATATGATTTTTATTTTTCATTTTATTTATGTGGTGTATCATGTTAATTGATTTGTGGATACAGATCCAGACTTGCATACCAGGAATGAATCCCACTGGGTCATGGTGTATGATTTTTTAAATGTATTGCTGACTTGGGTTTGCTAATATTTTGTTGAGGATTTTTGTGTCTATGTTCATGAGGATTATTGGCCTAAAGTTTTATTTTTTTATAATGTGTTTTTCTGGTTTGGGGATCAGGGTGGCCTCATAAAATCAGCTTGAGAGCCTCCCCTCCTGGATTTTTTGGAAGATTTTGAGCAGCACAGGTGATAGTTCTTTTTTGAATGTTTGGTAAAACCAAATGACCAGTTTGGTAAAACCAGATGACCTGTGAAGTCATCTGTTCCTAGGCTTTTGTTAGTTGGAAGCTGGTTGATTACTGATTCAATTTCATTGATAGTAATTGGTCTGTTCACTTTCTGTTTCTTCTTGATTCAGTCTTGGAAGATTGTATGCTTACAGAAATTTATCTATTTCTTCCAAATTGTTTAATTTGTTGGTGTATAGTTGCTTGTAGTACTGTATTAATGATTTTTGTATTTTTGTGGTTATCTGTGCTCAACTTCTCTTTCATTTCTGATTTTATTAAATTGGGTCCTCTATCTGTTTTTCTTAATGAGTCTGGTTAAAGTTTTGTCAACTTTGTTAATCTTCTCAATGAACCAGCTCTTGGTTTCATTGATCTTTTGTATTGCTTTTTGGTCTGTATTTCACTTATTTGCACTCCAATTATTATTTCCTTCCTTGTATGTACTCCCTTTGGGCTTATTTAGCTGTTGTGTTTCCATTTCCTTTAGGTGTAAAGACAGCCTGTTGATTGAGATTTTTCTTGTTTCTTTGGAGAGACCTGCATTGCTATGAATTTCCCTCTTAGGACTGCCTTCACTTCATCCCATAGATTTTGGGTGTTTTCCTTTTTGTTTGTCTCAAGGTATCTTTTGATTTATTCCTTGATTTGATTGTTGACCAATTCATCATTTAGTAACATATATTCAGCCTCCATGTGTTTTCTGATTTTCTTCTTGTAATTGATTTCTAGTTGCATAGCAATGTGATCAGAGAAGATGCTTGTTATGATTTCAATCTTCTTAAATTTATTGAGGCTTGTTTTGTGGCCTAACATGTGGTCTACCTTGGAAAATGTTCCATGTGCACTTCTGAAAAATGTACATTCTACTGCTCTGGGTGAAATGCTCTGAAAATATTAATTAAATTCAACTGGTCTAATGTGTCATTTAAGCCCATGTCCATATCGATTTTATATCTGGAGGATCTGCCCATTGGTGTCAGTGGGGTGTTGAAGTCCTCTACTATGATAGTGCCACTGTTGATCTCTGTCTTTATGTCAGTCAATATCTGTTTTATATATTTAGGTGTTCCTATGTTTGGGTGCATAGATGTTTACTAGGGTTATGTCTTCTTGTTGGATCAACCCCTTTATTATTATGTAGTGCCCTTCTTTGTTTTTTATTACAGTCTTCGTTTTAAAGTCTATTTTGTCTGATATAAGTATTGCTACTCCAACTTTTTTCTAGTTTCTATTTGCATACATATCTATTTCATCCCTTTAGTTTCAGTCTGTATGTGTCTTTTGATTTGAGGTGGGTCTCTTGTAAACAGCATATGCATGGGTCTTGTTTTCTTATTGATCCAGGTACCCTATGTCTTTTGATTAGAACATTTAATCTATTTACATTTAAAGTGATTATTGATAGGTACATAGTTTTTGCCATTTTATTATTTATATCTCTGGTCTTCATTAGTTACATTGTTTTCCTCTTTCTTTTGTTTAAAGAGGCCCTTTTAATATTCCTGCAATACTGGTTTGATGGTAATTAATTCCTTTTTTTTTTTTTTCTGGAAAGCTTTTTATCTCCTTCAATTTTGAATGATAGCCATGCTGGGTAGAGCAATCTTGGTTGTAGGCCTTTGTTTTTCATCACTTTGAATATGTCATGCCACTCCCTTCTGGCTGCAAATTTTCTGTAGAAAAGTCAGCTGATAGTCTTATGGGAGCTCCCTTATAAGTAATTGCTGTCTATGTTTGCTGCTTTTAGGATTCTCTGCCTTTAACCTTTGCCATTTTAAATATGGTGTCAGCCTGTTTGGGTTCATCTTGTTTTGGAACTCTGTGCTTTCTTGACTTGTATGTGATTTTTCCTTCACCAGGTTAGGAACGTTTTCAGTCATTAGTTCCTCAAATATGTTCTCGATCCCTTGCTCCTTGTCTTCCTCTGGTATTCTTATGATATGAATGTTGTTGCATTTAATGTTGTCCCACAGGTCTCTTAAACTATTTTCATTATCTTTTCTTTCTGTTTTTCCAATTGGGTGAATTCTACTTTCTTCTACATCGCTGATTCAATCCTCTGCTTCATCTAATCTGCTGATGATATCTTCTAGTATATTCTTCACTTCAATTATTGTATTCTTTATTTCTGATGGGCTATTTTTCATGATTTCTATATCCTTCTTTATGCTTGCTATCTCTTTGTTGAAATTCTAAGTTCCTTCATCATTCTTATCAATGTTTTAAATGCTGTTTCTGGTAGGTTGACTGCCTCCATTTAATTTAGTCCTACATCTGGAAGCTTCTTCTGTTATTTTATTTTGGACATGTTTCTTTGTTTCCTCATTCTGGCTGTTGCTCTGTGTTTGCTTCTGTGTATTAGGTAGATCATATATGTCTCAGTGTATTTTGGTGACCTTATGTAGTATGTGTCCTTTGTAGTAAATTGCAAGGTCTCCCTGTGGGTATGTTCCAAAGGTCTTGGGTGAGCACTCACCACCAATCATTTCCCAGGCTGCTGGAGTCTGTCCACTACCTCAAGAAGGCTTTGCAACTTGTGAGGTGGGGCCAGCAGCTCAGTAGTCAAAAATGTCCTGGAAGATGTAGCAACAGCTGTGCAAAGGCGTGGAAATCCAGGGTGTCACCAAGGTGGTGCACACACATGGATTCCACCAGACCACTGCAATCCCAGACTTGGCCCTTTCAGGGAGGAATCAACACAAAAAAGATGGTGCTCTCCTGTAGGTTACATGTGTCTCAGCCTTCACAGAGAGACAATGGCTGCTATCCCTCCAGCCCTCATTCTAAGCTACACAACTCAAGTCTTTCCTCACATGTCTTTGGGCCTCTCACATTGCCACCCCTCCACCAGAGACCAGGTGAGTGTTTTCAAGTAAGTGAGTCTGTGTGCTGGCTCTACAAGATGCCATAGAGGTTTCCAGCTGCCGCCTGTCTTACCAGGATTCCAGAGTCCTCTTTGATTTTCACTGCCAGATTCCATGAGAACTCCTCTTCCTGGCACAGGACCCTTAGGCTGGGGACCCCCTCCCTCTTCAGGAGGGATCTCCACCACCAAGGGTTCCCTTCCGGTGTTCAACCAGTATCTGGGTTTGTGGTCAGCCCCTTTTGCATCTCTTTCCCTCCTACCCATCTCAAGGTGGCCTCTTCTTTATATCCTTAGTTACAGGGTTTCTTTTCAGCTAGTCTTCAGATGATTCTTGAGGTTGATTGTTCTGTAATTTATTTATAACTTTGGTGTCATCCTGGAACACCGTAGGCATACTGTTTACCTAATCTGCCATATTGTACCTGATTCAGATTTATAGTTTTTTTTTATGCTTTGTCTTTTCATTGTACTCCAGAATTAAAATTAATGCACCAACAAAATACTATAGGATTCTATATTTGTCTTTACATTTATCTTTACCACAGGGTTTAAAAAAAATATTTCTATGCTTTCATGTTACTGTCTAGTAGACTTTTGTTTCTATTTGAAAAACTCCTTTCAGCAATTCTTGTAGTGGTGATTAACTCCCTCAGTTTTTGTTTGTCTGGGTAAGTCTTAGTTTTGCCTTCATTTCCGGAGGACAGTTTCACTCAATATATAATTCTTGGTTGGCAGAGTTGTTTTCTTTCAACACTCTGAATGCATCATCCCACTCTCTTCCGACATGCAAGGTTTTTGCTGAGAATTCTGCTGATAATCTTAAAGGAGTTCCCTGTACATGAGTCACTTTGCTCATGCTTTTTTCATGAGTCTGCCTTTATCTGCAATTTCTCATAGTGTGATTACAATGTGTAATAATGTGGGTTTTGAGATTTATACTAGTTGGAGTTCATTAAGTGTCTGGAATTTGTATGCCATTTCCTTCCTCAAGTTTGGGGAGTTTTCAGCCATTATTTTGATATAAGCCATCTGCCCTTCTCTCTCCCCGTTTTGTGACTTGTATAATACATACATTGCTCTGCTTGATGATATCACATAAGTTCCATAAGCTTTCTTCACTTCTCTTCATTCTTTTGTTGTTGTTGTTCCATTGACTCAAATTTCATATCATTCGTCTTCAAGTTTGCTAATTCTTTCTTCTGCTTGATCAAAGTTGTTATTGAATCTTTTAAATTCTTTTACATTGAATCAGCTTTTAAATTCAGTTATTTTATTCTTCAGCTCTAGAATTTCTGTTTGATTCTTTTTAATAGTTTACCTCACTTTGTTGATATATTTGCATTTTGCTCATTTGGTTTTCCTGATTTTGTTTACTTGTCTGTGTTCTCTTTTAGCTGACTGAGCATCTTTTAGAAAGTCATTTTGAATTCTTTGTCAGGTACTTCCTCGAGCTACATTTCTTTAGAGTCAGTCTCAGGAAATTAATTTTGTTCCTTTGAGTGGGCTGTTTCCCTGTTTCTTTGTATTCCTTGTGATCATTTGATATCTGAATACTGGAAAAAGACTTCTCTCAGTCTTTACAAGAAGCTTTGTAAAGGAAAAGACCTTCACCACTCAGCCAGGCAAAAAATTCTGGGGGCCTATCAAACCTTTTCTAGGGATGTGCCCTCTCTGGGTTGATGTATATACTTTCCAAGTTAAATATGTTTCCTCTGGTTCTGAAGAGCCTATAATCTCTTGCTCCTCCTGGTGTCTGCCTGCAGTATTGTGTCTCTCACCTTGTTCTTAGCAGCCCCAACATGGCATCTAAAGTATACTACCATTTCCTTCACCACTCCAAGTAAGGAGAGACAGAAACCAGTCCATCAAGTAGCCCCCTAAAAATCCAGAATATTACATACATACTCTGCTCTCCTCTTCCTCCTCCCCCCTGAGGAAGACATCAAGAATTAGGAGTTTCCTTCTGATCACACCATGCAATGGAAAGGGCTATGACAAGCAAATGCAATGAACTTTCTTATCCACTTAAATGCAGCTCTCCTTGGCTTTCTGCTTGCCTGGGGTACTGCAACCACTTATCTGGTTTCTGGAGTTCTCAATAAGGCATTTTGGTCTATATATTATATCAATGCTTCCATGGGCAAATGAGGTCCTGGGGCTTCTAATTCCACCACCTCATTGATAACATTCCCAAATTACCTATAATTTTTGCCAACCAAAATGATATAATATTTAGGTATGCCTCATTGAATAAGATTATTAGTTACTAAGCTACAATGTAAATGCTATAGTTACCTTTACAAGTTACTTTCAAGTAAATTTACTTTCAGCAAGTAAGTTAATACTGCTATGTGGGCTCCTCAAGGACAGGGTTATCTTTTTGTTATCCCTGTTATCACACACACAATAGCTCATACATAAAGTTAACTATCAAGTAAAACCTGCTTAATGAATGTTTTCGTAGGAGTTTTGTATACTTGCCTTGAGAATAAAGGTCATTTTCATTTTTAAGGATTTTTTTTTTCTTTTTTTAAAAGCTATTCATGATCTGTATATATCCACCCAGATTCTGTTAAGGAGCTAATACCAAAGGTCCAATGTAACACCAATCCTTAGTATTTTGTTTCTTTTTTTCTTATTGAAAAAAAATTATCTGAAGTCCTTATTTTATTCAAATTTCCTTAGTTTTTACCTAATGTGCTTTTTCACTTTCAGGATACTACATTACAGTTAGTCATCATGTCTTCTTACTTAGTCTTCTCTCAAGTTGGAAAGTTTCTTAAACTTTCTTTGTTTTTTAATGACCTTGGAAATTCTAAAGAGTACTGGTCAGGTATCTTGTAGAATGAAAATCAACCAGGATTTTTCTGATGTTTTTCTCACAGACTGTGGTTATATGTTTTAGAAAGGAAATCTAGAAATAATAGACCATTCTAATCACATTATATCAAGGGTACACGGTATTAATATAACTGTTGATATTGACCTTGATCTTCTGGCTTACGTAGTGTCTGTCTGGTTTCTCCAGTGTAAAGTTACTCTTTTTTCCCTTCTTTTCATATTATACTTTTTGGAAGGAAGTCACTATATGCAGGACATTATATTTCTGAAGAAAGAGCCTATTATCTTGTAGAGTATTCCATATTCTAGTTTGCTTGATTTTTTAATTGGTGTTGTTTGTTTCTTCACCCTATATTTCAGGTGAAGTGCAAGTGTGATTTAAATCTCAATTGTATGGTTGATGTCATGTACATTACACCGCTTGTAATATGATAATGAGCCATATTAGCAATCATTTGGTTAGGATGGTAACAATAGAGGTCTTCATTGTAAAGGGGCTCTTTTTTTTCTTTGCAATTAGCAAAAAATCTGTGGGACATACTTTGGAATCTTGGACTCCATCCATGGACATCTGTGCCACAAAAAAATACCACACAAGGCTACCCATGGCCCCAAAACTCCCCAGTCCTCTCACTCACTTCAATAGTTATTCATTCATTCATTCACCTGTTAGTTCGACAAACATCTACTGAATACCTAGTAAGTTCAAGGCAGTCTTTAGGTTTACCTGCTTGGGCTACAAAAGGGCTTTTCCTATAGGAGCACAGTCCAGTGCTAGGGAAAGGCAATCAAGAGTTTCAATAAACTGTGATCAGTCTACATTGGTGATAACCACAAGGTGCTTTCTTTGATGATTTTCATTACAATTATTCATCATATTTTGTTCATATATTAAATAGTTTCAATAGCAAATGTTGGGGAAAAAATGTCTGTGATCTAAACTTAATTTAACTAGCTCTTTTAAACCCTAAACATTCTAGTTAATTCTAGTTGCCTCCATAGAGGGACTTATCTAGTTACTCTAAAAATCTCTGGAGGACAAGGTAATTCAGAGGAAGAAATGTGGACTTCAGAGCTCAAAAGGATTGACTCGAAATCTCCATCTCCCATTTAGTAGTCATGTTACTAGCTTTGTGACCTGGCACAAATTATTTATCTCCTCTTAACAACTGATTAGCAAGAAATCTGGAGACTTCTGGTAAAATGGCACAATAGACAGATGCTGTGCTAACTGCCTCCCAGGATCATACCAAAATTACAAGCACATTATACAGCATTCAACCCTGGAGGTCCCCGGAACACTGGAGGAACAGAATCACTAAATGAAGAACTTTAAGAGGAGGCCGTGTCGGGTCTGGTAGGATGGGCAGAGACAAGAGAGGGTGAGCCCCATGAGGGAAGCCCCAGCCATGGGAAGCTTCTCTGGTTGGGGGAGAGACCCTCCGGCCGCACACGAAGCTTACCAGCCCAGAGTTCCTTTGCCGGGAAGAGGAGTTCTAAGATAGCTGGCAGTAAATTAGTGAGGACTCTCTTTGCTCAGCTCGGTGAGGCTAAGAGCAGCTGGAGAATTAGTGGGGCCAGCGCCCAGGCTTGCTCGCTGGTGAGCACTTACCTGGTTACTGGTGGAGGGAGTGCCTGTGTGAGCCTGACCCGGGAGCCTGCGGGGACGGACTGAACTGAGCACCTTTGGTGCAAAGCCTGGAGGTTTTTGGACTGTTGTTCCAGTGGTGTGGAGCCTGCACGTGAGTGGTGTAGGGAGGGCGCCAATTTGTCGGGCTTGGGCCTTCCCACGGAGGATCAGGTCTGAGAACTCACTGGTCTGGTGAAATTGGCGCAGAAGTGCGTGTGTGCATGCGTGTGCACATGCGGCCTTGGATCCCCACCCTCTGCCCGGCTTATACTGCATTGCCAGGGAAATGCTGGGTGGGTGCCCTCCGGCTCCAACAGGCTGCTCACTGAGACTCAGGAGTGCGTGAGCCGCCTCAGATCCCCACCCTCTGCATGGCTTGTGCTGCATTGCCAGGGAAACACCTGGTGGGAGTGCTCTGGCTCCAACAGGCTGCTCACTGAGATGCGGGAGTGCCCAAGCCGCCTTGGGTCCCCGCTTTCCGCACTGCACTTGCAGAACTGCCAGGCTGGTGATTGGTTATCGGGCGGCTCGGCCTGATCTGCGAGCGGCTGATTGGGACAAGCTGAGACTGGGAGTTTTCCTGGGAGTGTTGGGCCGTGAGCTGTGTGCCTGTGTGATCCATCCAGAGCTATCCTGGTGATCTATCTAATACATCAAAGCAATCCCAGAGCAACAGCCAGAATGGGGAAACAAAGAAACATATAACAAGTAAAAGATCAGAAGAAACCTCTAGAAATGGAACTAAATGAAACAGAGGGATTCAACCTTTCAGAGACACAGTTTAGAACACTGATGATAAGAATGTGTAAGGAACTTAGCAAGGACATAAAAAAGGATAGGGAAACCATAAAAAAACCTGTTAGAACTAAAGAATACAATAACTGAAATGAAGAACACACTCGAAGGAATCACCAGTAGAGTAGATGAAGCAGAGGAGCGGATCAGCGATTTGGAAGATAAAATAGCAGAAATCACCCAGTTGACACAACAAAAAGACCAAAGAATAAAAAACAATGAAAATAGTTTAAGAGCCCTATGGGACAAGGTGAAACACAAACATCTCCAACTCATACTAATACCAGAAGGAGAAGAGAAGAAGGGGCTGAAAATGTATTTGAAAAAATAATAACTGAAAACTTCCCCACCCTGGTGAAGGAAATCAACATACATGCCCAGGAAGTGCAGAGGGTTCCAAACAAGCTGAACCCAAACAGGTCTACACCAAGACACATCATAGTTAAAATGGCAAAGGTTAAAGAGAGAGACAAAATCCTAAAGGCTGCAAGAGGAAGACAGCAGATTACATACAAAGGAACTCCTGTTAGACTAACAGCTGACTTGTCTACAGAAACTCTGCAGGTCAGAAGGGAGTGACAGGAGATATTCAAAGTGACACAAAATAAAGGCCTACAACCAAGATTGCTCTACCCAGCACGGTTATCACTTAAATTTGAACGAGAAATAAAGAGCTTCTCAGAAAACAATAAGCTTAAGGAATTCATTACCACCAAGCCAGCATTGCAAGAAATGTTAAAAGGGCTTTTTTAAACAAAAGCAAGGGGTAAACAAGCTAACCCAGGGAGACTAGGAATACAAATAACAAAATGGCAATACATATGCACTTATCAATAATAATTTTAAATGTGAATGGGCTAAATGCTCCAATCAAAAGACAGAGAGTGGCTGAGTGTTGAAGAAAATAGGACCCATGTATATGCTGTTTACAGATGAAATAAGATATTTCATGCAAATGGAAATGAGAAAAAAAAAAAGCTGGAGTACCAATACTTATTTTGGACAAAATAGACTTTAAAATGAGTACAATAAAAGACAAAGAAGGGCACTATAACCCTAACAAACATCTATGCACCCAACATAGGAACACCTAATTACATATAACAGATTCTGACAGACATTAAGACAGAGATCAACAGTAACACTATCATAGTAGGGGACTTCAACACCATTGTCACCAATGGACAGACCCTTTAGACAGAAAATCAACACAGAAAGAGGGGCCTTAAATGATACTTTAGACCAGCTGGACTTCGTTGATATTTTTAAAGCATTTCACCCTGAAAAAACAGAATATACATTCTTCTCAAGTACACATGGGACATTTTCCAAGACAGACCATGTTAGGCCACAAAACAAGTCTCAGTAAATGTAAGAAGACTGAAGTCCTATCAAGCAGATATAAAGGAAAAACTGATGGTTGCTGACTGGGAGGGATTGGGGAAGAGGGAGAGGGAGAAGGTTTTGGACAGTGTAGATGGGACTACAATGTTGCCGCAGGGGTATGGGTGCAGTTCTGGGAATGTAATTGATAATGTTGTGAAGATACTACTATGTTGTGTGAAGTAAGTCAGTCGGAGAAGGGCAGGTACCATGTGATCTCACTTGTGTGTGGAGTCTGAAGAACTGAGTGAATGATCAAAGTAAACACACTCATAGATGTAGAGGAAAAACTGAGCGTTGCCAGTTGGGAGGGAGCTGGGGATGGGGGTGAAGAGGAAGGGATTAGACAGCATAAATAGACAACTACAGTATTTCCACAGGGATATGAAACACAGTTCAGGGAATATAATAATATTGTAAAAATTTTGTGGTGTGTCAGATAATCACATGTCTTATTAGGGAGACTACTTCATGGATGAAGTAGAGGCTTGATCACTGCACTGTACACCTGAAGCTGATGTTGTATAGTATTGTATGCCAACTGTAACTGAATATGTGGATGGTCATGGGATGTGGAGTATACTGTGGAGGGGAGTCAGGGGAGTTGTGATAGATATGTATGATATGTGGGGGGGGAGTGGTGTGGCGAACTGGGGGAGGGGGATTGTCACTTTGGGGGGTAAACAGTATAACTATTGCATTGTGTTGTACACCTGAAACTAATAAAAAAATGAAAATGAAGAAAAAATATGTGGGACATACATAAGCTAGAGAAAATATCTATTTCTAAGGATTTCTTGGAAGATTAAGCAAAATCACATATGAAGTGCTTATCAAAATTTCCAAGTTCCTGGCATATAATAAATATTTAATAAATGGTGTTCTGCTTAAAAAACACCAAAAACTACAAAGTATGCATATAAAGCAATTAATTACTCTGATCTGGGCACTTTTCCATTAGCAATATAAATATCACATAAATAAAACAAATAATATCATGATAGTAATATGGGTGGAAACTAATTCATATTTTCTTTTTTTTTTTTTTTTTTTGAGGGCAGTGTCACTGGCCCTCATATGTGGGACCGAACTGGGGCCACTGGCTTCCCAAGTCAGCGCTTAACCACCACGCCACTCGGCCGGTCCTCATATTTTAATTATAGTAAAAGAAGCTGACAAGTCTCAAACAAAAGTTTGCAAATTACCACCCATCCCTCTGCGTTGTTGGCTCTCCAATGAGCCCTTATATGTGCCTGCAGTACTGAGGGAGGAAGACGTTGGGAGCCCTTTGGACCAGTAATATATCTGACATGGGGTTAAACTTTAAAGGCATAAATATGGCACCACAGAAACCTTAGAGGCAGCAACTCTTAGTAAGAGGGTCTGTGCTCTAGACAGACAGAAGATACATCACCTTTCTGCTCAGCCAGCTCCCACAGGTCCTGAGCTGCTGCCCGAGACAGTGTCATGGGGTATTCCACAAGGATATGCTTGCCCGCATTAAGGAATTGCCTTTGGGAACAAGAAATAAGTAGAGAAAATACACTTCAAACAAGCTTCATTAAAATTCCCCTCATAAGAGTACAGAATGTTATAAATACACAAAAGTCTCTGTGTGTAAATGTGTCATGCAGGTGAGAGTCAAGACCACAGGATAAGAAGGATCAACTGTCCTCACATTATTTTCTACTATACTGTAAAGAATGACTTTATATTTATGTGTTAATTTGACATTCAGTTATTCATTCACTCACATATTCGATTAGGTACTATTTACCAGTTACTTCGGAGGAGAAATAAAGATATCTTAACAGGTAAATTGCTTGTTACTACATTAATTCAAATAAAGACTACAAAACCCATGGCAGCTACCTCTGCCTGAGGCAGTCTGAAAAGATTTCACTAATGACAATTGAACTGACTCTTTAAGAAGGCATTTTCCAGGTACAACTGAATGATGGAATCTCACTTAGAGCAGCACATATAGGGCATTTTATTGGCTTTATTCATTGGACAATGGTGTGAATTTCAGCATGGCAGGGGAGTAGGCTACAGGGATAGAGGAAAACGAGGTCATAAAAGTAGCTGGGAGCCTGAATGTTGAAGGATCAAGAATGCTGTGCTCAGAAGTTTGGATTTTATTCTTTAGGTATTCTAGAGCATAAGTATTTACAGTTGACTCGAACAATGTAAGGTTTAGAGGCACCAACCTCCCACAGAGTCAAAAATCCACATATAACTTTTGACTTCCCAAAACCTTAACCATTAATATAACATATTTTGTATGTGCATTATATACTATATTTTTACAATACAGTAAGCTAGAGAAAATGTTGTTAAGAATGTCATAAGGAAGAGAAAATACCTTATAGTATTGTACTGTATCAATAATAAGTTTATTCACCTGCATACAAGATGAATCATCTATCAGTACCTACATCAATATTGTCTTATATGATACAATACTGTAGATGCTATTCATATGACTAATACTAGACATAAAAAATGAAAATATGTGAAAAGAAAATTCACATGTATTTAGAGTTATAACGATTCATGCATTGATAACATAGAAGCAACAATATGATTGGTTTATGGTAGCCCAATGTAATGAATATAATTGCTACATGGTAGTCTAGACCATACACTAATGAATGAATAATAAAAATTTTTTGGCATACAGTATTACAGTCATATTCATATGCAGCATTGGAAACACTGTTACATTTTTTTAAGAACAATTATCTATGATGATAGGCTAATAGGCAGTTACCCCAATTATGAGAGGTATACTATACAGTAATATAATTCTTTGAAAGCAGTTATAAAACAGTAAGAACACTAACACATTATTAAATCAATATTATTACTGACCTTATGTTTATGTAATGATAGGCTATCCACTTCCATACAAGTCTCCCAAAGAATGTTCTATATGATGAATATTCAGGGGATGATGATGACAAAAAAGATTCATGGAGTTCAAGACATACAGTCATTAGATTTTCACATGAAAATACACACACATACACAACATAAGTTTATTAACTGTACAGCATCATGGTTATTTACTATTCCTTAAGTGGGAGTGTATCATCATAAGGGTCTTCATCCTCATTGACTTCATGTTGAGTAGGAAGAGGAAGAGGAAAAGAAGGGGTTGGTTTTGCTAGCTTGGGTGGCAGAGGTGAAAGAAGTGGAGGAGGTGGAAGGAGAGGCAGTTACTCAGTGTAGCTTTATGGAAATACACAGAAATTTCTGTCTGATGTTTTTGCTATTTCATTTCTCTAATGTTTCTATATGGTACCAATGCTCATCCACAGTTTGCTTTAGTTTCAGTGTTCATGTCGTAGAAGGGTCCATGTCATACTGGAAGTCAAAAACAGTCTTGAATAACTGGAACTCTTCTGCCAGATTGTCTAATGTCAATTTGTTTTCTGACACTGTCCATGTCTTCTTCCTCATCATTTGGCACTGGTTCGGAAGCACTCTTCTCCATCAAGGAGTCTTTTGTTAATTCCTCTGGTGTGGTGTCTATTAGGTCTTGAATTTCTCCAAGATCCATATCTTGAAACCCTTCAACACTGCCCACACCATTTTTTGCCATATCCAAAATCTCATAATTTTCTTGATTGGCTCTGTTATAAATCCTATGAAGTCATACATAACATCTGGGCACAGCTTTCTCCAGCAAGCATTGATTATATGGGGCTTGATGGCTTTCACAGCTTTTTCTTTAACAATAATGGCATCGTCAATGGTGTAATTATTCAATACTTTCACAATGTTCTCTCAATTGGGGTTCTCTTCATAAGTGCTGACAATCCTTTCCATAGAGTACCAATAATGAATCTTAAAGGTCCTTATGACCACCTGATCTAGAGGCTGAAGTAGAGATGTTTGCATTTGGGGGAAAGTAGACGACTTTGATGCTTTCGGTGTTGAACTCATGAAGGTCTGGGTGGCCAGGGGCATTTTATTTTATTTTCTTGTCTGACAGTTGTGGCTAGAACTTCCAGAACTATGTTAAATAGAAGTGGTGCAAGTGGGCAGCCTTGTCTTGTTCCTGATCTTAAGGGGAAAGCTTTTAGCCTTTCCCCATTGAGTACGATGTTTGCTGGGGGTTATCATATATGGCCTTTATTATGTTGAGATATGATCCCACTATTCCTACTTTGCTAAGAGTTTTTATCATAAATGGCTGCTGTATTTTGTCAAATGCTTTTTCTACATCTATTGATATGATCATATGATTTTTCTTTTTCTTTTTGTGAATGTGATGTATTGCGGATATTGAACCAACCTTGCATACCCGGAATGAATCTCACTTGATCTTGGTGTATGATCTTTTTAATATGATGCTGAATTCGGTTTGCTAGTATTTTGTTGAGAATTTTTGTATCTATGTTCATTAGGGATATCGGCCTGTAGTTTTTCTTTTTTGTAATATCTTTGTCTGACTTTAGAATCAGGGTGATAGTGGCTTCATAGAAAGAGTTTGGGAGCATTTCCTCCTTCTGTATTTTTTGGAATAGTTTGAGGAGAATAGGTATTAATTCTTCTTTGAATGTTTTGTAAAATTTACCTGTGAAGCCATCTGGTCCAGGAATTTTGTTTTTTGGAAGCTTGTTGATTACTGATTCCATTTCTTTGGCAGTAATCAGTATGATCAGAGTTTCTGTTTCTTTTTGGTTCAGACTTGGTAGACTGTATGCTTCTAGAAATTTATCCATTTCTTCCAGATTGTCAAATTTGTTGGCATATGGTTGCTTGTAGTATTTTCCTAAAATTTTCTGTATTTCTAAGTTACCTGTTGTCACTTCTCCTCTTTCATTTCTGATTTTATTAATTTGGTCCTCTGTGTCTTTTTCTTGGTGAGTCTGGCTAAAGGTTTTTTGATTTTGTTTATCTCTTCTTAAAACCAACTCTTGGTTTCATTTATCTTTTGTATTTTTTTGTTGTTGTTGTTCTCTATTTCATTTAT
Source organism: Aselliscus stoliczkanus (assembly GCA_033961575.1). NCBI lineage: Eukaryota > Metazoa > Chordata > Mammalia > Chiroptera > Hipposideridae > Aselliscus > Aselliscus stoliczkanus. The sequence continues at coordinate 60,978,229 of CM066740.1, read as the reverse complement.
TTCTGCTATGGGCTTTATTATTTCATTCCTCGTTCTCCCTTTGGGCTTGTTTTGCTTTTCTTTTTCCAGTTCTCTTAGGTGTAAAGAAAGTCCTGTTGATTTGAGACTTTTCTTCCTTGTTTAGGTAGGCGTGCACTGCTATGAACTTCCCTCTTAGGACTGCTTTAGCTGCATCCCAGAGATTTGGGGTCGTGGTGTTTTCATTTTCATTTTTTTCGAGGTATCTTTTGATTTCCTCCTTGATGTCATTTTTTACTCACTCGCTATTTCGTAGCATGTTATTCAACCTCATGTATTTGTGTGTTTTCCAGATTTCTTCTTGTAATTGATTTCCAGTTTCATTCCTCAGTAATTTTCTTGATGGCATCTGGTAACTTGTCTGCTGCCTCTTGGTGCACAGAAGCTGCTTCTCTAGTTATCTTGACATTTTTTAAGCCAACCTCTTTCTGAATTTATTAAACATTCCTTTGCTGGCATTAAATTCTCTAGCTTTATATCCTTCATCTATACATTGTTATGTAATAACTTTGGTTTTCTTCAAATCATATTAGAGTCTAGATATGCCTTTCTTACAATAATCCTGTATTTTCAATATATGATAAATAGATATTTCACAAAAAAGTACAGGATTTTCATACCTACTGGCATAGCTGCAGCAGAAGCTTCACAAATTTTTTTGTTTTTCCCCCAACAGTGGCCTTTATGATGGATACCTTTATCTTGAACTGGTGGGCAACTGAAGATATAGACCTCACTCTAAGGTACATATCAAGCAATTCAAATTTTTCTTGTAATGTCATATCATTTATGAGTTTCTTGGGAGCACTTACAGCATTACTAGTGGCACTTCATATGGCTCCCATGGTGTTATTCAAGGTCTATGGTATCACACTAACCATGATGAAAAATACACGAGAACTGAGAGGAATCACTGTTTACTGTGATATGCAATTTACTAGAGAGGTGAATGCTTAGGTAGAGATTATTAACATCGCACGGTGTTTTAAGTGGCAACTCACAATACTGAGCTCACTGCAAAAGCAACAGGAGGTAGCTACAAAATGATTATAGTAATATATAGTATATACTACTTAATTTTATGCAGTTATGATTTCTTTTGCATTTTCACATTTGTTTGCATTTCTCTTGACTGTGAATGGTACCATGTACCATCTGTGGTTGTGTGAGTAAATTTTGATAAATTTTAACTTTTCACAATAGATTTCTATGTATTTTACAGTAGTAAATGATAAAATAGGTTAACTTTATGCATTCATGGCATACCTAACTTTCTTAATTTTTTGATATTTCTAGGCTATAAGTTTGTGAGTATTTTCAAATTGTCTCAAATCTCAAAAAATTTTCCAATATATTTATTGAAAAAAATCCACATATAATTGGACCCATACAGTTCAAACCTGTTATTCAAAGATCAACTATATAAGCATGTGAATTACATGATCAGTTTTTTAAGAAAACATACTCTGGGAACAAAGAAGGTTAAGGGAAACCAAAGAAAGGTGTTTCTGTCCACAGAACAGTTGGCATGATAAAGAGGGTGCAGCTTACTCCTGGGGAACAGCATGGTGGTAGCAGCCGTACTTTAATGTAAGAACCTAGAAGGAAGGCTGAGATTCAAAGAGGCAGGTAACATGGCCTTCTTAGCTGCTAGGTGCTCTATGGAGCTCCTCCTTCCATGCTCAGTCCCACCAAATGTATGGAGAGCTCTAGGCTTTTCATTCAAAGGTGGGGCAGGGGGGCACTTCACTTCTCTTGCTCTATAAATAATGTCATCTCCCATCTCTGATGCCACCACTACCTCAATATTTATCTCATGGCAAAAACACTTCAGATTAGGAGCTCTCAGAGAAATTTCACAACGTTGAAAGTGCAAAGGATAAAATGTTGGAAGCTGATCCAAACATAAAAGGACTAAGATAATTGGCCAAGGTACAGAAAAGATGCTAGCTCTATATCCTAAGTTATATGTATGGTGAAAAAAAGGCAAACACTGTTCAAACTCTGTCAATAAATTTTTTACAAAGAAACAAAACACTTTAATTCTTAATGTTTTTCATGTTTTAAATTGAAGTGTACTAAATATTAGTTTTACTATATTTTTATTACCTTATATATTTATAACCAATAGTGGGAGTTTTTAATGTTTTGAAGACTTTTTTTTTTTTTGAGGGCAGTGTCACTGGCCCTCATATGTAGGACCCGAGCTGGGGCCGCTGGATTCCCAAGCCAGTGCTTAACCACCATGCCACTCGGCCAGCCCAGAAGACAATTTTTAAAGGTCACAGATCCACTGTAATTTTTTCCATTGATTATTAAGAGTCATTTGTGAGACTTCTGATTGCCCAGTGATTTATACAGTCCTGCACTACTGTACAAGGCAAGGACTGCCTGCATTGAAAACCCACCTGATGTAGTCCTCATGGCTGGTGCTTTCACTACAGATATAAGCAACCTCAACCTCTTGGCTGGAAAGAGCATCTTCCAAAGAAATCTGCAGAACTTCATCAATGCACTTGAGATCTCGTCTATTTGAGAATAACAGAGAAATGGAACTTGAAAGTAGGCAGCACACTGGCTTCAATAAATGAACACCATCTTTTTCCCTTCCTCCCAACAACATCCTGATGATGAGCTTTTGGAAATTAATTTCCTCCCTCCCACTTTCAGGGCATTTTCCACCATAGAGAAAAACAGCCTCAGGGTTGAAGTCAGAGACCCTGGCAATGAGTGCTAACAACCTGTATGATATATTTGAATTACTTCACATCTAAAATAAAAATAAAAAACTGATCTCTTTTTATCTCATGATAAGTGATCCTTATGGTCACTGCCAGCATCAAACACCAGGGCAAATACAATGGCTAGCAAACCTAACTCAAATCCAACATACTAGCACCTTTAAGGTGAAAATTGCTGTGTGACTTCAAGCTCCTTCATATATATCATTGCATTGTGATAGTCAAATGGAAGAGGTATCACTGCCTCCTTTACAGCTGAGCTCACAAAACCCAGAGAGGCAGCAGCTGCCATGGCTAACCAGCAGCAGGGGCAGGACATGAACTCTAAGTCTTTTGACTCTTAGAGTAAGAAGGAGCTCCTGAGTTATAAGAGCCAAGAGCCCTGGCCATATGCATGCTATCCTAGTGCACCGGCTGGAGCAGTGGAGCAATCCTCCAATGATGGATGTGACAGAGTAAACAGGGCAGCCAGCAGAAGTCTATCAGCCAGCTCAGAGCTCCACTCAAGCTGCAGCAGACAGAAGGCATTTGGGGAAGTTTGGCTGCCAAAGGATATTATGGTAGGTTTCTTTCCATAGGGGCACGTAATCTACATTGCTCAATTTAACCAGTATTTATTGTTTGCCTACTGTGTGTGAGGTACCCTATGGAAAATCATAAAGAATGAACTAAAAGTCCTCTGCTTCCAATAAGCTCACTTCTGGTAGAGGGAGTAAGAAACATACTCACACACGTGACAACAACACAAGACTAACATGAGAAATGTCCTGGGATGCATATGGGAGATTCAAGGAAGCAAGAAACAACTAGTTTGGCATTTCAGAAAAGGTTTCCTGGGGAGGAGGTAGGACTTAGCAGGTAGGTCATGAGGAAAAGGGTATGTGAAAAGAACAGTGTGATAATGGCAGTGGTGCAGTAGTGTGTATGAGCTGACCATTTTCCCACATGACCTGGGTACTTTAGGAGTTCCCACTGCATCAGTCATGGCACCCAGCTGGAAGAGTACTGAAGCTTAAGGAAAAAGGAGAGGCTCTGCTTTATCATGTTTTTTTGTGTGTGTTTTTTTTTGTTGATGGTAGTGTCACTGGGCCCCATATGTGGGACCCGAACCGGGGCCGCTGGCTTCTGAAGCCAGCGCTTAACCACTGCGCCACTCGGCCGGCCCTATCATGTTTGATCAGAGCTTCAAATAGGGGTGCAAGGGAATTACAGTATGGCTAAAAATAATTTTCATTTCCCATTTGTGTGCAGCTCCTTAGAATCTTACTGGGAGGGCGAGATTGACCAAGGGTGGATTCCCAGCACTTCTGGGTTTTCCTAGTGGCCCAACTTCCACTTTAAATCCTTAAAAAAAGGGGCCAAATTTTAAGACAGGCAAATTAGAAGAAAGTAGGTCCCATAAATTAAAATATACAAGAAGTCTGCACAGACCATCACAATAGTCGCTCATGCATTGTCTAAATATTTATTTGATTTCTCTCAAGCACTAAAAAGTAGAGACATGCCTAACTTGTTCACCTCCACATTTCCTCAGCCAACATAATACCTATATCTAGTTCACAAAATTGATATATGATGTTACATACTGTTAGTATGGTGAGTAGTGTGTGTGTGAGGAAGTGGTGAGGGGTAGAGGAAGGTGCTGAGCATGGGACAGGAAATAAGAAACATACTGATAAGTTTGGTTTTGGTTGGTTATGGGAGAGAAATGAAGCTTAAATGAAAAGTAGGATTCAAAATTATCAAAGGGAGAACACATAGTGTTTAAAAGATGGGCTTTGGAATAAAATAAACCTGCATTCAAATCCAGTTCTTAGATTTTCCAGCTGTGTGACCCCAGGTAAATTACTTAACTTCTCTGTAGTTGTTTCTTTATCTACATAATAGAGTTGGTTGATAATAGTATCTATGTCAAATAGTTGGTAAAGCTTGTAAAGCCCAGAGTCACTGCATGGATGGCTGTTATGATACCTGACATAATCATTAGCTGTTGCACATTTCAGCATACTTTCAGGCCAGCCCCATTACATGTTCGCTGTGCCCCTCCTGTAACTGTCCTCTTCCCTACCTGTGCCTTTGCCTTGGTTGTCCCTTCTAGGCTGACTCACTGCATATCCCACCTGCAAGCCCATCTACAGACCATCTGAACTTCAGATCTTGTGGGGCTGACCCTGAGCACAGTTCTCCGGAATGACCCTGGAGCTAAATCTCTCTGCTGGGTCTGGACAATCTCCATGCCCCGAGGCCTACTCCATCCCAGTGTGCTTCCCATGAATTACAAGGCACAAAGCAAATGGGAGCCACCTGGATACGAAGCCAATCAGGTTCAGGAATGCTGAGGAAGCATGTGGATTCTGCAAGTCCCTCATCCGCACAGAGCCGGCTCTGCCAACACCAACAACCACAACGCCAAACTTCCTCTCAGGCTAAAACACAAGGGACAAAAGTGGGGTTTAAAAACATTCCTGGCATCTAGCAGAGAACATCAAAACGACATGTCGGCAGGATGAGTCATGGTCCAGATAAGCAAAATAAAGAGCCAATCCAGAACACACAGAAGCCCCGCAGCAGTGAGGGTAAGATAAGACACTCTGAAATGAGCAGAGAGAAGTCAGCTCTACCAAAAACCTAACTTTATGGTTAAAATAAATTTTTACTCATAAACTGGGTGACACAAAGAAAATGGAGAAAGTCAGATTTGTCAAAGGTAGAAAATAAAAATGACTCACATTCTCACCACCTATAGATAAATACTGTTAGCATTTTGGTAGATAATTTTTAGATTTTATTTTTTTCTCTACATATATGTATATGTGTGTGTGTGTACATATGTGTATTGTTTTATTTCTGTTTTACTAGCTGCAATTGCACTGTTGTTGTTTTTTTAAAGATTTTTATTGGGGAATTGGGGGAGGGGAACAGTGCTGGGGAACCGGGGAAGGGGAACAGACAAGTTGCTGTCCTTTTGTTCTTCAGTCTAGTTGTGGAGGAAGTCACTTCACTGGCCCATGTTGGTATTATCATTGCACTCTTCCTAGGTGAGGCAGATTGGTCGCTGGCCTCTGGACAGCCACTCACTGGCAGCTCTAGGCCACTCACGCTGGCTGTCGGCCACTCATTGTAGCCTATGGCAGCCCACTGCAGCAGGGGCTGCAGCTATGCTATCGCCGGCGACTCACAGCAGCCCAGCTCCAGGTGGAGCTGCCATCCACCATCTCAGCTATAGAGGGCAGTGTCACTGGCCCTCATATATGGGATCCGAACCGGGGCCCTGCTGCTCAGAGCCGGCATCCCAAGCCAGCTATTAACCAATGTGCCACTCGGCAGGCCCTGCACTGTTTTTTATACTGCATTGTTTTTAACCGAAAGGAAAATTTTACATAGGCATCTTTAAACAATATCATTTTTTTTAGCTTCAGGTGTAATATTGTTCTATTTAAAAATAAAGATTCTTATTAAAATACAGTTAGCATACAATATTATATTAGTTTCAAATGTATACAATAATTACTCAATATTTATATACCTAAAAAAGTGATAACCATGCTAAGTCCAGCATCATCTGACACAGTAATATCACAATATTATTGACTATATTCCCCATGCTGTACATCACATCCCCATGATTTATTTGCATTATACCTGGAAATTTGAATCCCTTATTCCTCTTCACCTTCCCTTACTTTATTTTTCAATTACAACTGACATTTAATATTATTTTATATTTTTTCAGGTGTACAGCATAGTGATTAACATTTATATAATTTAAGTGTTCCTCCTGACTAATCTATAACAGTACCCACCTGGCACCATACACAGATATTACCATATTACAGGCCACATTCCCTATACTTTACTTTACATCCCCATGATTAGTTCATAATTACCAAATTGTACTTCTTAATCCCTTCACTTTTTCACCCTGCCCCCAATCCCCTCCCATCTATCACCCCAATAAATCTAATACCCATCAGGCAACATACATACTTATTACAATGTTATTGACTATATTCTTTAAGCTATACCCTACGTTCCCATGACTAGCTTGTAACAAACCAATTTGTATTTCTTAATCCCTTCCCCCTTTTCTCCTACTTCCCAATCTCCCTCCCGTCTGGCAACCATCAAACTGTTCTCTGTATCTATGAGTTTGTTTCTGTTTTGTTTATTTTGCTCTTCATATTCCATATATAAGTGAAATCCCATTACATCTGTCTTTCTTTGTCTGACATACCCCTCAGCACAATACCCTACAGGTCCATCCATGCCACCACAGATGGCAAACATCTATTCCTTTCCATGGTTTAGAAATACTCTACTGTATATATGTACTACCTCCTCTTTATCCATGCATCCATCTACGGACGCCTAGGCTGCCTCTACATCTCAGCCATTGTAAACAATGCAGTAATGAATGTACGGATGCACATGTCCCCTCAAAGTAGCATTTTGGGTTTCTTTGGCTAAATACCCAGATGTAGGATTACTGGGTCTTTCTTTGTCTCTTGGTATAGTCCTTTGTTTTAAGGTCTATTTTGTCTGGTGTTAAGCATTGCTACCCCAACTTTTCTCTCGTTTTCATTAGCATGAAATATCTTTTTTCCATCCCTTTACTTTCAGTCTGTGTGTCCTTTGATCTGAAGTGAGTCTCTTGTAGGAGTCATATGTAAGGGTCTTGTTTTCTTATCCTTTCAGCCACCCTATTTTTTGATTGGAGCATTTAATCTATTTACATTTAAAGTAATTGTTGGGGCCGGCCGAGTGGCTTGGGAAGCCAGCAGCCCTGGTTTGGGTCCCACATATGAGGGCCAGTGACACTGCCCTCAAAATAAATAAATAAATAAAGTAATTGTTGATAGATACTGTGCTTCCTCCAAAATAATACTGGGTCTTAATAATAATTTTTCCTCCAACAATCTACATTTATTCATTTATTCATGTACAAAAATCTGCATTTATTCAAACAGATGATCTTAACTGGGGCTTATGTTTGGGGTAGGGCTTATATAACGAGCATCCGGAAAAATCATGCTAGAGCTTACTTTCCAGTCAGATCTTAAATATTTTTAGGGAAACATGGTATGTAGTTATTACATTTTTATGATTCATAGTTTTGACTTTTTGTTTTGTTTTGTTTTAAAGAAGTCCCTTCACCGTTCTTTGTAATACTAGCTTGGTGGTTATTAACATTTTTAGCTTCTTGTCTGGGAAGCTCTTTATCTGTCTTACGATTCTAAATGATAGATTTGCTGGGTAGAATAATCTTGTAGGTCCTGGCTTTTCACCACTTTGAATATTTTGTGTCACTCCCTTCTAGCTTGCAAAGTTTCTGTTGAGAAGTCAGCTGATGGTCTTATGGAAGCTCCCTTGTAGGTAACTCACTGCTATTCTCTTCTTGCTTTTAAGATTCTCTCTTTGTCTTTAATCTTTGGCATTTTTGATTATAATGTTATCTTGTGTGGGCCTCTTTGGGTTCATCTTGTTTGGGACTCTGTATTTCCTGGGCTTCTAGGTCTATTTCCTTCATGAGGTTAGAGAAGTTTTCTGTCATTATTTCATTATACAGGTTTTCAATTCCTTGCTTCCTCTCTTCTCCTTCTGGTGCCCCTATGATGTGAATGTTGGTAAGCTTGATGTTGTCCCAGAGGCCCCTTAAAATCTCCTCATGTTTTTCGCTTCTTTTTTTTTTTTTTCTGTTCTGATTGGTTTTTCTCCTACCTTATCTTCTAACCCATTAATTCAATCCTTAGCTTCATCTAATCTATTGATTTTATCTCACGTATTCTTCATCTAGTTACTGTATTCTTTATTTCTGACTGGTTCTTTTTTATATTCTCTATTTCATTTTTATATGTTTCCTATCTTTTTGTTGAACTTCTCCCTAAGGTAACTCAGCATCCTTATACCCAGTGTTTTGAACTCTGTGTCTAGTAAATAGATCGCTTGTCTCCATTTTTAGTTCTTTTTCTAATACTTTGTTCTGGTTTGGGAAATGTTTCTTTGTGTCCCCATTTCGACTGCCTCCCTGTGTTTGTTTCTGTGCATAAGGTAGGGATGCTCTGTTTCCTCATCTTAGTAGAGTATCCTTATGTAGCTGGTGTCCTGTGGAGTCCAGTGGTAGTCTCCCTGGTCACCTGAGCCAGGTGCTCCAGGTGTACTCATTGTGTGGGTGGTGTATGCCTTTCTGTAGTAGTTGAGCCTTGGTTGCTGTTCGCATGTCAATGGGAGAAACTGACCCTCAGGCTGGTTAGTTGCGAGGACTGGCCTGTGACTACAGTGGAAGAGCTGTTGTGCAGGGGCTGACCCTATGGAGCAGGATTTGCTTTATTAGGCAGCTCGTGCCTGTCATTCTGTCCTTTGGGTGTGTTGTCCTTGGAGGTGGCTGAGTGATGCTCTCACTCAGGTGCCAGTCCCATAGTGTCCTGCGAGGAGCCCCACCACAGGCCAAGTTCATCCAAAGATTGTGCCCTGCCCAGGGTCATCTGGCATGAGCCACAAAGGAAACTGCAGATGGCTGCCACCTATGCTGGGCTTGGAGATGCCTTCAGAGGACAAGTCATGAACTGAGGTTGGCCACCACTAATGCTGGGTTTGGGGCTTCTCGGCAAGAGTTATGAGACATGCCAAAGCCAGATGCTGCTTGTTTGGGGTTTTTGAACCACTGAGGGATTTCAGGAAAGTCTGCAGCATGAGTCAAGACAGGCCATTTGTATGGAAAAGCCATGGAAAGCAGCCTGGATGGGCCCACATGTTGGGTGGGACAGGGTCACAGGGAATAACCAGGGCATTGTGAATGGTGTTAGCCAGGTTGATGGAGATTCAGACATGATGGCCACTGTGTCTCCAGGTCAGAAGAGGGAAGGGATCAACAAAGAAACTGTGGACTCTGCTAGCACCTTAGTCTGGGAGAAAGTTAGTCCCTCAACCCCTGCCCCAAAGCCAGACAACTCAGCTCCCCACCTCAAGCCAACACTCCAGAGATGGAGCTCAGAGAAAGTGAGTCTGTCAGCAAATAAGGCCATGTGTGGGCCCTTTAACAGACTCAGCAGCCCTTTGTTTCACTAGGCCACATTGGTATTTTGATAGGGATTGCATTAAATCTATAGATTGCTTTGGGTAGTATGGACATTTTAACAATGTTAATCTGCCTACCCATGAGCACAGTATATGTTTCCATTGATTTGTATTTTCTTCAGTTTCTTATAGTTTCCTGAACACAGGTGTTTTACCTCCTTGGTTAAATTTATTCCCAGGTATTTAAATTTTTTGATACAATTGTAAATGGGATTGTTTTCTTAATTTCTCTTTTTTACAGTTCATTATTGGTGTACAAAAATGCAACTAATTTCTGAATATTAATTTTGTATCCTGCTACTTTACTGAAATCATTTTCAGTTCTAATAGTTTTTTGCTGGAATCTTTGGGGTTCTCTATTACATAGTGTCATGTCATCTGCAAATAGCAGTTTTACTTCTCTCTTTCCAATTTGGATGCATTTTATTCTTTTTCTTGTGTGATGATTGCTGTGTCTGGAATTTCCAAAACTATGCTGAATAAAAGTGGTGAAAGGGGACATTCTTTTCTTGTACCTGATTTCAATGAGAATGTTTTTAGCTTTTCCCCTATTGATTATGATATTAGCTGTGGGTTTGTTATATATGGCCTGTATTATGTTGAGATATGTTCCCCCTATACCCACTTTGATGAAAGTTTTTATCATAAATGGATGGTGAATTTTGTCAAATGCTTTTCCTGCATCTACTGGTATGATCATATGATTTTTATCTTTCATTTTGATTATATGGTGTATCACGTTAGTTGAGTTGCACATATTGAACCCACCTTGCATCCTAGGCATAAATCCCACTTCATCATGATGTATGATCTTTTTAATATATTGCTGAATTCGGTTTGCTAATATTGTGTTGAGGATTTCTGCACCTATGTTCATCAGAGTATTGGTCTATAATTCTCTTTTATTATAATGTCTTTGTCTGGTTTGGGAATCAGGGTAATGTAGGCCTCATTAAGTGAGCTTGGGAGGCTTCCCTCCTCCTTTTTTGGAATAGTTTGAGAATAGGTGTAAATTTTGTTTTGAATGTTTAGTAAAATTCACCTGTGAAGCCACCTGGTCCAGTTCCTTTGTTTTTTGGAAGCTTGTTGATTACTGATTCGATTTTGTTGGTAATAATTGGTCTGTTCAGATTTCTTCTTGATTCAGCCTTGGAAGATTGTATACTTCAAGGAATTTATCCATTTCTTCCAGATTGTCCAAGTTGTTGGTGTAGAGTTGCTCATAGTGTTTTCTTAATTTTATTTTGTATTTCTGTGATGTCCGTTGTCACTTCTCTTCTTTCATTTCTCTCTTTTTTCTTGATGAGTCTGATTAAAAGTTTGTCAATTTTGATATCTTAAAAAAAAAAAAAAAAACCCAAAAAACAACTCAGGTCTTGGTTTCATTGATCTTTTGTATCTTTTTTTAATTAGTCTCTATTTCATTTATTTCCACCCTGATCTTTATTATTTCTTTACTTCCACTCACTTTGAGCTTTGTTTGCTTTTTTCCCCAAGTTCCCTTAGGTGTACAGTTAGACTTTTGAGATTTTTCATTTTCTTTTTTTTTTTTTTTGAGGGCAGTGTCACTAGTCCTCATATGTGGGACCCGAACCGGGGCCGCTGGCTTCCGAAGCCAGCACTTAACCACCGCGCCACATGGCTGGCCCTTATTTTTCTTTTTTAAATTAAAATTTATTGGGGTGACAGTAGTTAGTAAAATAACATAGGTTCCAAGTGTACAATTCTGTAACGTATTATCTATATATCACATTGTGTGTTCACCACCCAGAGTCAGTTCTCCCTCAATCACTATATATTTGACCCCCTTTACCCTTTTCTACCATCTTCTTCTCCTCCATTACACTCTGTTAACCACTAAACTATTTCTGTGTCTATAAGTTTCTGTTTCTTTACTTATTTGTCTTGTTCCTTTGTTGTTTTCAGTTTTATATCCCACATATCAGTGAAATCATATGGTTCTTGACTTTTTCTGTCTGACTTGTTTCACTTAACATAGTAATCTCAAGATCCATCCAAAAACCACAGTGAGATATCACATCAAACTGGTTAGAATTACTGTCATCAACAGTACAAATAACAAGTATGGGAGAGGCTTTGGGAAAAAAAGGAAGCCTCATACACTGTTGGTGGGAATGCAGGTTGGTGTAGCCACTGTGAAAGGCCGTGTGGATGTTCCTTAAAAAATTAAGAATAAAATTACCATATGACCCAGCAATCCCTCTCCTGGGTATCTACCCTCAGAAATCTGAAAACATTTATCCATAAAGATATATGTGTTCCTATGGTCATTGCAGCTCTATTTATGGTGGCCAAGACATGGAAACAATCAAAGTGTCCTTTGATAGATGATTAGAAAAAGAAGATGTGGAATATATACACAACAGAATACTATTCTGCCATTTGCGACCACATGGATGGATCTTGTTTCTTTATGTATGTCTGCAATACTTTGAATTTCCCTCTCAGGACTGATTTCATTGAGTCCCATAAATTTTGGGTCATTGTGTTTTCATTTTCATTTCTCTCAAGGTATCTTGGTTTCTCCCTTGATCTCATTGTTGACCTATTCATTATTTAGTAGCATGTTATTTAGTCTCCATGTGTTCATATGTTTTTCAGTTTTTTTCTTGTGATTGATTTTTAAATTCACACCATATGGTCAGAGAAGATGCTTGATATGGTTTCAATCTTCTTAAATTTACTGAGACTTGTTTTGTGCCATATATGTGGTCTATCTTGGAAAATGTTACATATGTACTTGAAAACAATGTATATTCTGCTTCAGGGTGAAATGCTCTAAAAGTATCAATTAAATCTATCTGCTCTAGTGTGTCATTTAAGGACCCTATTTCCATGTTGTTTTTCTGCTAGGACAGGGGTCGGCAAAGTGCGGCTCACGTACAACATGCGGCTTTTTGGGTATGTTCCATCTCAAAAGTTTGCCAAGGGCCGGCCGAGTGGCGCGGTGGTTAAGAGCTGGTTTGGGATGCCAGCAGCCCCGGTTCAGATCCCACATAGGAGGGCCCATGACACTGCCCTCTAAAAAAAATAAAATAAAAAAATAAAAAAATAAAAATTTTGCCAAACCCTGGAAGAGCTAATCCCGCCCCTCACAACAATTTAAAAACTATTCCACAGCCATAAATATATTTTAGTTCAAATAAGGAAAATTTTGGTACAAATAAGGAAAATTTAAAGTAATATTATAAATGAAACTATGATAGTTCTATTTTCATTTTCAATTATACTTCAGAGCCACAACAACATACCCAAAGGGCTGCACAGTTTGCAGACCCCTGGCAGCTCTTCCATCTCCAATGTTTGCCAAACCCTGGCCTAGAAGATCTGTCCATTGGTGTCCGTGGGGTGTTAAAAGTCCCATACTATGATGTATTACTGTTGATCTCTGTCTTTGTCAGTCAATATTTGCTTTATATATTTAGGTGCTCCTAGGTTTGGTATGTTAATATTTACTAGAGTGATATCCTTTAGTTGGACTGATTCCTTCATTATTATGTAGTATCCTTTTAGTTTCTTAATATAGTCTTTGTTTTAAGTCTATTTTGTCCAATATAATTACTGTTATTCCAGATTTTTTCTCATGTTCATGTATGTGAAATATATTTTTCCATCCCTTTACTTTGTCTGTGTGTGTCTTTCGATCTCAGGTGGGTCTCTTGTAGACAGTGTGTGTGTGTGTGTGTGTGTGTGTGTGTGTGTGTGTGTATGTTTTCTTATCCATTCAGCTACCCTATGTCCTTTGATTGGAGCATTTAATCCATTTAAAGTAATTACTGGTAGGTACATAGTTACTGTCATTTTATTATTCAAGTTTTTATATTATTTTGTTTGTTTTCTCCTTTTACAGCTTAAAGAAGTTCTTTTAACATTTCTTGTAATATTGGCTTTGTTGTAATGAAGTCCTTTAGCTTTTTCTTTTTGGAGAAGCTCTTTATCTTTCCTTCAATTGTAGATGATAGCCTTGCTAGATAGAGTAATCTTGGTTGTAGGCCCTGTTTTTCATCACTTTTAGTATTTCCTACCATTCCCTTCTGGTCTGTAAAGTTTCTGTTGAGAAATCAACTGAGAATCTTATGGGAGCTCCCTTGTAAGTCACTAATTGCTTTTCTCTTGTTGCTTTTAGGATTTTATCTTTATCTTTAACCTTTTTCATTTTAATTATGTCTTGGTATGGACGTGTTTGAGTATGTTGTTTGGGACTCTCTGTGCCTCTTGGTTTGTATGTCTATTTCCTTCATCAAGTTGAAGAAATTTTTTGTTATTATTACTTCAAACAGGTTTCCAAATACTTGCTTTCTCTCTTCTTCTTGTTCCCCTATGATGTGAATATTGTTATGCTTGATGTTGTCCCAGAGGTCTCTTAAACTATTCTCATTTTTTAAATCCTTTTTTTTTTTTCCCCTGTTCTGATTGGGTGTTTTCTGCTACCTTGTCTTCCAAATTGCTGAAGCAATCCTCTGCTTCACCTAGTACGCTGGTGATTCCTTCTAGTGCATTCTTAATTTCAGTTATTGTATTTTTCATTTCTGACTGGTTCTTCTTTATGGTTTCCATGTCCTTTTTTATACTTACCATCTCTTTGCTTACACTCTCACTGAGTTCATCTATTCTTCCTCTAAGATCACTGAGCATCCTTCCAACCATTTTTTTCAACACTATCTGGTAGGTTGCTTGCCTCCATTTTGTTTAGTTATTTATCTGGCATTTTCTCTTCTTCTTTCATTTGATATATATTTCTTTGTTTCCTCATTTTGGCTGCCTATGCTTGTTTCTATGTATAAGGTAAATCCGCTATGTTTCCCAGTCTTGTCCAGTTAGCTTGACGTAATAGGTGCACAGTGGGGCTCAGTGGCACAATCTCCCAGGACACCTGCACTGGGTGCTCCAGGAGTGTCCCCTGTGTGGGTGTGTGTACCCTCCTGTTATACAAGAGCCTTGATTGATATTGGCACATCAGTGGGTGGGATATACCCTCAGGCTGACTGGCTGTGGGGTTTGGCCTCTTACACAGCTTATGAGCTTCTGTGCAGGGGACTTATCCCACAAAGTAGGATTCACCCCAGCAAGCTCTGGTGCCTGCTAAAGTCATCCATTTGGTGTGCCACTTGTGAGGCTAGTTAGGTGAAGCTCTGCTGTAATCTTCAGCCAACCTCTATGTATGTTGGTTCTGTGACCTCTTGGGCAGGGCTCTGGTACAGGTCCAAGTCAGCCACTGCCTGAGACTGGCTGGGGGCTACCTGGTAGGAGCTACAAAGCGATCTGCAGCTGATTCCTGCCTCTGCTAGACCAGGAGGTGCGTGGAAGAGGCCATGCTGTGAACTGAGGGTGCCTGCCATCAGTACTAGGCCTGGGCAAAAAGCCCAATACATGGCGAGGCCTGCTGCTGCCAGCTGGGTCCCATAAGGCTCAGCCATTGATAGAGCCTTGTGTATTATGGGAGTTGGGTGAGGCGGGGTTTCAGGGTGTCACTAAATTGAGACAAGTGGTTTTCACTAGGTTAGATTCTGATTTGGTGCCAAAACTAAGCGTGAAACTACTCAACAGAAGTCAGAGTACACTGAGACCAGCTGCCATCTGCCTGAGGCCTGCAGACCCTCTGAGAGTTCTGCAAGAAAGCGCATAATGCAAAGGGGACTGGCTGCTCGCCAAGAAATTGCCTTCAGCATTGCATGACTTGGGTGGGGCAGGGTCCCAGGGAGTCACCAGCACCTGAATCCAGGAGAAAGCTGCCCTCTTATCCCCCACGCTAAAGCGAGACAACTCAGCTCACCCTCGAGTTGCCACCCCAGTGCTGGAGCTCAGAGAGCAATGCCTCTGGCACTGAGTGAGTTGAGTGGGGCAGAGCTTGCCAGGCCAATTTAAATTCTGATTTGGCAATGCAGGTGAGGGTTCAACACAGGAAGGATGGTGCCCAACTGCTGTCTGCATAGGAGGATTCTACACAAGGAAATGGCAACTGTTTCAGCCTCACCTTGAAGCCACACAACTCAGCCTCTCCCCGTATGTCTCTGATGACTCCCATGTCACTGTTCCTCTGCTGGAGTCCAGGGTGGGTGCCTGTGGTCAGTGTGTGCACAGGCCTTTTTAGAGGACATCTGGGTTTCCTGCAGCCTTTCATCCCACCCTGATGGTCAGAATCTCCACTGTTTTTCACAACCATATGTTGTGGAAGCACCTCCTCCTAGCACAGGTACTCTGGGCTAGGAAGCCCAGTGTGGGGCTGGGGTCCCTTGCTCCTTGGGGGAGGGGGAATCCTTCATGGCTGAGATATCCCTTCCACATTTCAGCCACCACAGATGTGAATCCAGCCCATTCTGTATCTCTGCCCCTCCTATCAGTTTCTTCAAATCCTTAGTTATAAAACTTCTGTTCAGCTAGACTTCAGACAGTTCTCCAGGTTGACTGTTTTATAATTTAGTTGTAATTTTTTTTTTTTGAGGGCAGTGTCACTGGCCCACATATGTGGGATCTGAACCAGGGCCACTGGCATTCCAAGCCAGCTCTTAACCACCGTGCCATTTGGCCAGCCCAATGTAGTTGTACTTTTAATGTGGTCACTGGAGGAGGCAAGCACAACATGTATCTACTACACCATCTTGGATCCTCCCTCAATAAAATTCTTTATTAACAACTATCAAATCTTTTTTTTTTAATTTATTTATTTATTTTTCATTAGTTTCAGGTGTACAACACAGTACAATAGTTATACTTTTTACCCCTCAAAGTGACAACATATCAAATCTTTTTCAAACTTTCAAAATAATTTATAGAATATAGATAATATATTGAATTCCACACAGAATTCGTTAAGCTATTAACTATAAATATGTATAATTGAAGCAGCTCTTTAAAAATATAAGACCCACAAATACGTCTATCTTTAATACACATAATTGAAATGAATAAAACCTAGAATAGCAATATTGTTACATTATGTTCTGTTACAATCTTTTTAAAAATCAACTGGTAATCCATTTGTATATACAAAATTCATATATATGAGTTTAAAGAAAAAACACTCCTGTACATAACAAATAGAAAGTTTTGTACACACACACACACACACACACACACATATACCAGGAGTCTGAAAAAATGTATACAAGTGGTCACTTTGGTCAGTGTTGTGCAAGCAGTAGTTTGCCATACAGAAGTGTCTGGATGTTGATGGCAACCACTTTGAACACCTCTTGTAATTGTAGAAGTCAAATGTGACTTGTATTCATCTTTTGTTATCAGTATATATTATTATAATTTTAATAGTTTTTTCTTTTCTTAAGATGTGTGCACACTTTTTGGCACTGTGTGTGTGTGTGTGTGAGTGTGCACGCATGTGTGTGTGTGTGTCTAAATATATATATATACTGTAATTACACTTTGGCTTACTCCAACCTCCCTTCCTGAAGATTGCTCTATAATGACCGGCATCCTGTGCTGCCCTACTTGTAGGACCCTGTACCTCTAATCATGCCTTGTCTAGTACCCACAAATCATCTGACTCCTCACACCATAGGCTATAACTACCACCTCCATTCACCTTTTCCAACCAAGTATAATCTGGTTTTCATTACCACACCTCTCTACTTTACCACAGGTCACCTGAGACTTCGTTGCTAAACTCAAGAGCTTCTCCTGGATCTCAGACATATTTGAAATCTTGTTGGACCTTCTGGACCTTCTTTAAATTCACTCCTTTCTTGTCTTCTCTCACCTCATACTGAGGTTTTCTTTCCACATTTCACCACTTCCCTTCTCCATTATGCCCCCTAGATGTACATATTTCTCAAAGCTCCATCCTTGTCCCTGTTATTTTATCTTCATGTGGGTGGGATGGGGTGGGGGAAGAACTCATTAATAATGTTTATATTACCACTTTTATGCTAAAGACTCCAACATCTTGAGCCGTGAACCATCCTCTCCTCCAAGCGTCAGTTCCAAAATGAAATACAAACTGGGCATTTCCACCTGGCCATCTCACCCTGACCTGGTGATCCATCCCACCTGATTGATGGTTCAAAGGCCAGTGGCTCCACAAATTACATCAGGCACCCAGCTTGAAATGCTTGAAACCCTGGAAGCCATTCATACCTTTGACGAACATCCTCTGAAAATGAAGGGATGATTGTGGCTAGTGGTCCTTCTCCACCCTTCTCCTCATAAGTTTTCCTTGAAATTTTCTGTCATGATTTCATTCCTCTACATTTTCACTGACCTACCAAAGGTCTGGATTGCATTACAAGATTACTAAACAGTTTCTGAATTATCTTATCATTTAGTCAACTGTATTTTAGTGAGGACAAACTATGGGTGAGGACATACTAAGATGAACAAGGCACACACACAACTATACTTGAAGTCAGAAAATGGAAAGTAACAAAATAGTGATAAGTAAAGGGCAAAGGAAATTCACAACAAGAAGGTATTACTTCCAGAGAGAAAACTCTAAGAAAATGTTTCATATAGCAGAAATGACATTTGAATGGGATGGATAGGATTAGCTGAATATAGACAAGAAAAAGGGCATTCATGGCGTCAGAAACATCAAGGTTTGATGTTTCTGTGCCTGATACCCTTAGGGCAATTTACTTAACTCTCATTTTCCTCATCTACAGAACAGAGGTAATAGCAGCATGTTGCTCTTAGGTGTTTTGTTAGGATTAAATAGGTGCACAGCATGGGGTACTGTAAAGCACATTAACTATATGTTACATCATGAAAACATAAAGAGAAAAATAAAGAGAATAAGACATAAGCTGTAACACAATACAATTATTTAAATTAAAGTATATCACACAGTGGGTGCTAGGGGCTAGGGATCAGGGAGGCTGTGACAATAAAGGAGTAACAACAGAATGTTTTGGAGGATCTGAATTCTGATAATAGTGATGAGTACACAAATCTATGCATGTATTTTAACTCACATAACTATACATCAAAACAATGATGAATTTTACTGTTTGTAAATGTAAAAAGTATTTGTACAAAAAAATAACATATTTTCATGAATACATGTAAATGAAAAGGTAAATGTTTACTACATTAGAACAGCTGTGTTTGGGAGGATGAGAATGGGGATGGAGACAAAAAAGAAAAAGAAAATAAATATAAGAGAAGAGCCTTGTACAGACCATCAAAGACAAGGTGTCATGCCCAAGGGCCGAGGAGTACCCTCTGTGGCTGAGGTCTCCTCCTCTACCCTCAGAAAGGGAAAAGAATGACCTAGAGGAGGATAAGTAAAATAAAGGAGATTAAGTATAGAATTAGGGAAGTGAGGAAGTGATGAACAGGCAGAAAGTAAAGTAAGAAATAAACAGATTTGAAAGATATTATGGTATAACAAGTTCAATAAGTGTGTTGTTACATAAATTTTGGTGACTGATTAAATCAATGAAAGAACAGGATTTACAGCATGGAATGTGGAAAAGGAATGAGGGGGACATCAGGCTTTGAAGCCAGGTAAATAAAGGGCAGTGGTGCCCTTCCCTGAGAGGTCCCCATAAAAAAAGCATATTTGGGGCAGGTGAAAAACAGCAAGTCCAGCTTAGGTGATAATGTGTTAGGATGCCTGTGGAATCTCTAAATGAAGACAAGCAATCCAGGCTTCTGGAGGTATGGATCTGGAGTTGAGGAGAAAGATCTGGATGGATACATCCATTTTGGACATTCCTAAACATGCAACAGACAAATAAAAGCTGTGGGATCAGGTGAGTTCCCCAGGACAGTGGTCAGAGCAAGAAGTACCCTAGGGAACACAAACTTTTAAAGAGACAAGAGGAGCCTAAAAAAGAATCTAGGAAGAAGTCACCAGAGAGACAGACAGAAATCTGGGGTGTCATGGGGGAAATTTCAATGTCAACAGTGTCAAATGCTTAAAGGAAAAGGTTTTGACCAAATTTGGCAGTATTGAGGCCAAAACTTTACCTGAGAAGTTTTAGTAGAGCAGTAAGAACCAAGTCAGACTGCAGTGGGACCAGATATAAAAGGGAAGTGAGAAGGTAGTCATAGACATGAAATAAAGAGTGTTTAAGGCAGAGAAGGGGGAATCATTGGAAGGGGGCCAAAGGTCTGAGAATGTTTTTAAAAGGTTGAGAGGAAAAAGCCATCCAATAAGGAAAGGTCAAAATTATAGGACAGAAGTCATAATTGATAGTTGATGTAACTGTTACTAGACCAGGTTGTATAAGCTTAATATTAATGCCAAGTTTCTACCCTTTCTTCAGAACTTGTAAGATATGAGAATTTGGGTAAGTCATGGTGGCCTTCAGATAAAGGGGTCAGAGGCATCAGAAAATGGTGAACAGAAGTCAGCTTTGGGGAGGGGAGATTAGAGGGATGAGGTAGTAGGAACACTAACTTGACCGTTTACCATTTTGTAGCTTTTAAATTTTGTACTAGGTATGTGTACCTATGTTACTACAAAATAAGTTGGTTTGTTTTTTTTTTTTAGTTATTTAAGATGAATTTCATTAGGGACCAAAGCCAGACTATGGCAGGTTAAAGATGACTCAGAAAAGAAAATGGAGAAATTAGCTGCAGACATCTCTGTCAAGAAGCCTGCCTCTGAAGGGGGTGAGAAAAATAAGACTACATAGCTTGATAACATACTATGTGTTGTTTTGTTCTGAAAAAAAGTAAAAACTAAATAAAGCATTTTAAAATATTAATAAGAATGTGCTAGTAGAAATTAGGTAAACAACGCAGCTGGTAAAGGAGGTAATGAGGGAGGCAGTGTAAGGTCTGAACAGAGAGGATGGAGAGGGGTGCATTTTCACCAGAAATGTCTTGGAGTAGATGCCATAGATCCATTTCCTATGTCCCCCCACCCCCCATTTCTTCTTCCTATAACCAACCTAGTGGTAGGGGCTAAGCTGCTCCAGGTGGGCATGAGGAGTCTAAGCCAACTGGCTTAGAAGACACTAGCTCCTCTGACATAGGAATTGGTCTAAGAATGGGAATGGGACCTGAGTCTAGCCACAAAGTCCTAAGAAGGCATTTGGTAGGGCTTCAGGGATAGAGGTTCCCACTCTTCTGAGAAAGCTGAAGGAAGCTCTCTCTCCTGCTCATAGGGAACAAGAAAGAAAGTAGCCCCAACTACTGCTGGCTGCTGTCCTATAGACATAAAGGGCTGACCTCTGGGATGGAACTGACACTTGCAGGGAGAGCAAAGGTGCAAAGATCCTGAATCTTCGATGAAACAGCTGAGCCACTGCATCAACCTGCCCTCCTTTGGACTTCCTAAACAAAAACTGCCCTCCTTTGGACTTCCTAAACAAAACTACATTGTTGGGTTTTCCTGACCTTGCATCCTGGAGCTCTATAACTGATAAACATCCCTCCCACTGTGATAAGAGGAACAAGACAAATGGTAAGGCAGGAATTGAGAGGGATGATGTCTGATGGTTCCCATCTTTCTCTGTAAAGTAAAAGGTGATCCAGCTGCTCAGAGTGTGAAGGGAACTGGGCAGAGTGATGAAGACCGGATCTGGCTGTTCAGTGCAATGGGGAAGAAAGCTGCTCAAGGCTACACAGAGTACCTGGTGGGCAGTGCTTAGCCCACATGGGGTTTTGAGACAGTTGCCTGATGCAAACAGCATGAAGCTGTGCCACTCACCCAACACCACCATTCTGTGGGAACAGACTCTGGGATTGTGACAGCGCATCAACAGAACAAGAGGAAAAGGAGGTGAGGGCAGCAGCATAATAGCAGTTGAAGAGATGGACTCCAGGGTCTAGACTGGAAGGTAGTGAAAAGAATGGGGCTGATCAGTCAGGAACAAGTGAAGGGACAAAGGACTAGACATCTCATTGTATCAAAGAACAGGTACAGCATCTGCTGTCAAGGAGATGATGCAGAGGAAGTTTCTAATAAGCAGCAATATGTATCCCCAGAATAACACAAAGCAGGGCTCTGGAACCAGCATCCCCATAGGCCACTGTCTAAACTCCCCCTAGCCTGTAAGTGTTGTTCCAGGATTAACTGTAGTAGATAAATTCTCATCTAATTGAAGCAGGACAGACACAGATAAGAACTCAAAGGGGACTAATTCTTCCTCTGTCACCCAGAGACAGGTTAGAGGGGAAATGCTTCTGAAAGCTCTACAGGGAGAGAAGACACTCTGTGAAGGAGAAATGAAGAACCATTGCAAGAAAAACATTCCTTCAACAGGTACCTTTAAAGAACTCACCACTGCATTCATCTTGGTCTCTTCCTCCAGTAGCTGTGAAGACAAAAGCAGAGGTTCAGGACCCTCATGGCACCTACTCCAATCTCCATGCAGATACTCCCTAGTCCCTCCCCCTAGTCCCTCCCCCACTATTTCCTGTCCTATTGACCCCATCTTCCTTAAATGCCTTCACCACTTTGTGCCCTCCAGCAAGAGTACCCAGGCCAGAGGCTGACTCCCCTGGGACATCACATCAGTGATGTTTCTCTAAAAAGGAAATTTCCAACCTCAAAGGTCTGTACTAGAAGACCAGCTGTGAAAGTTATGCCTCTGTGTACTTGAAAGAATGATGTACTTCCCAAAGCTGGTGCTTAGAGAGGACAGCTTTGTATCTATCTTTCTTTTATGGGGACAAGCAAGGCAGTGAGAAATATACTTTTTTTTCTCCCCCTAACTGAGTTTCCAGAGGTCTTAAGTTTATTATGTTAAAAAAACAGCTCAACAGGCTACTCTGAACCTTTAGCATTAAGGAGGAGGAATGAGAGTGCAAACAGGTGAGCATGAGTCAGAAGGAATGAGGAAAGAAAAAGGGAAGATAAGGGGACCAGGGAGAGAAGGAAAAGAAATAAGGAACTAGTAAGGAATAGCAGTGATTCCAAACTTTAATGTACTTCTGGGACTGCTTGTTTAAAATGTCTATTTCTAGGCTCCACCCCAAGAAATTCCAATTCAGGAAGTCTATGGGGAAGGGAAAGCTAAGGATCTGCATTTCCAACAGGCACCCAAGAGATCTGTACACATGGTCAAAGAGCCACACGTGGAAAAACACTAGAGTTGAGAGTAGAACAGAGGCTTTCTCATTCATTTTTCAGAACTGTTAGAATTGCTATTTTATTTTACATAAGACCAGGGCAGGCAAAGGCAGGGTGGGAAACTAGAGGTGACAGAGAAAGCACTAAAAATGCCTCTTCATCCTTCCACCTGGGGGAGATGTTCAAGATGCCAATGAAAATGACTGTGGTAGCCCCTGTTCTTGGACTCAGTTCTGCATTTGATCTTATTCTCTTTCAAAATATAGGAAAAGTTAGGCAGATTGATGATGATCAGAGATAATAAGAGTGAAATAACACCCATTTAAAAACAAAAACAAACAAAAAACCTTGATTCTTGGCAATCCAAAGAACACCTGGTATGATCATCTGGGCTGTGTGTTGAAAAATACACATTTTTCAGTAATTCCCTTCCTTTCTCTTTTCCAATCCCTCCTTTCTGCTTTAGAGTGGATCAAAATCTGGCAAGCACATATACTGTTTTTCCTTTGGAAATCTGGAGCCTTTAAATGTTTCCTGGAAATCTAAAAAAGGTAACTTGCTGGAAGACAAACTCTAAGAGAATGACAAAGTGGATAAGCTTTCTTCTCAGATCTCTGGGAGTCAGTAGGAGCGTGATGTTTTATTTCTATTTTTAAGAACTTTAGTTTAAGTCTCCCTTGGATCTTACATCTGAATGGGAAAGTAAGATAATAAAATGCACAAATAAAAGGAGGGTGATAACAGTGCTGAGCCTACTTATGTCACTACTTTACATACATTAACCCTAATCCTTGAAACCTTGGCATAAAAAGCTAATATTAATTCCATTTCACAGATGAGGTACCAGAAGTTCTGGGTGAGTAAAAGCACTTAGCCTCAGGCCAGCCGAGTGGCGCGATGGTTAAGCGCTGGCTTGGGAAGCCAGCGGCCCCCGTTCGGGTCCCACATATGAGGACCAGTGTCACTGCCCTCAAAAAAAAGCACTTAGCCTCATAGTTAAGACATTGTGACATTGCACTGTAATTTCCAGGTTTTCTTGTTCTAGTGCCAAACCCAAGATTGCCCCAGGGATCTTTAAAGAACCTGTTTTATTGTCACCCAGACAGCTTTTATGATAAATAGAAGCTCTGGTGTTTACTCCTGCTTCAGTCAAGGACTAACCAAGTGACCAGCTCTAAAATGTTCTCTGATTCCCAGAAAAGAAATTTCAGATGACTCTTAAAACAGGTGGAACAATGCTCAACCTCAGTCATGAACACTGAATGCAAATCATTTCACCAAGATGCTGTATCAGATTGAGAGAGATCAAAATGTGTGCCACAGTGTGTTGGTCCAAGTGTGGGGAGGAATACTCTCTGACATTATAGGGGGTCTACAGACCCCCTGGCATCATCTCAACAGAAGAGTTCAGCAACATCCATTAAAATTCCAAATGCACATAACCTCTGACCAACAATTCCATTTCTTCCTATTTCCAACCCCAAAACCAAATTCAGGAGAAATCATTAAATTGCCCTGAGTCCTTTGTCCTTGTAGAAACATTACTACCACTTGCATTCTCCTCCTGATAAGAACTTCCAGGAAAGCTTTCCTATATAAAAAGCCAACAAAACATTACTTAAAAACTTTACTGCTTTCCCACAGACTCAGGGGAAAGCAAAACAAAAGTAAAAGAAATAATTTGAAGAGATGAACATGCATTGCGTTGTAAGGTCACTTGTAAAACACATTCAACTGTGGTATCCTGGCCCAGATCTTTTCCATGCTCTTTCCCCCCCCCCATTATATTTCAACTTCCCTTATAATAAGATGGCACTGTCAAGGGAAGCAGCAACCCCAGGCCAGATGAGCTCTGGCTCCACCTTTCAACACCCTCCCTGCCCATCTCACATGTCCTTCTCCTTTCCTCCCCACCATCCTGCCAAGACCAGACCAGTTAAAGTTTGAACAGAAACCATGGTGGCAATTACTATATATATATATATATATATATATATATATATATATATATATATATATATATATTTAAAGATTTTATTGGGGAATTGGCAGAGGGGAATAGCATTGGGGAATCCGGGAAGGGGAACAGACAAGTTGCTGTCTTTTTGTTCTTCAGTCTAGTTGCGGAGGATGTTGCTTCACTGTTGGTATTGTCATTGCGCTCTTCCCGGATGAGGCAGATCGGTCACTGGCCTCTGGATGTCGCTCACCGCGGCTATTGGCAGCTCGCGCTGGCTGCCGGCCACTCACTGTAGCCCTGGCAGCCCACTGCAGCAGGTGCTGCAGCCTACTCCGTTGCCAGGGCTCACACAGCCCAGCTCCAGGTGGAGCTGTTGTTAGTTGTAGAGGGCAGTGTCACTGGCACTCATGTGGGATCCGAACCGGGGCATCCCAAAACTAGCGCTTAACCAATGCGCCACTCGGCCAGCCCTATATATTTTAATATAAAAGATCTATGAGTTAATCCTCTAACAACAACAAAAATTAGGTTTATTTATTTCCAGGGTTTAATTATAAATGGTCAAAAACTAAAAGGCTTTAAGTTTCTGATATTTAGTATTATGTTTACAAAGATTTATAGACACATTTTAAATTTTCTTTTAGATTGTTCAATTTTTTATTTACTTACATTTTTAAATCAATCTAAATTATACCTTAATAAATGGCATAAGATTCTAACTGTACTTTCCCCAAAGAGACTTGCTCCAAATTATTCATTGAATATTTAATCCTTTTTGCCAATGACTCATATATAAATTCCTATGAACACAATTATTCATTTTTTCATTGTTTCTGATCTCTATTCCCATGGCTATAATATATCATTTACATGATTGTGGCTTTATAATATGTTTTGATAACTGATTTTTTCAGTTATCTCATTAACTTGTTCAGTATTCTTATATATTCTTGCTTGCTGAGACCTCCAGATAAATTTTGGAACATATATATCATGTTAAATACAAAATCTGAGTTTTAGTCAAGATGGCAAAGTAGGTAAACACTATGTTTGCCTCCTCTCATGACAACATCAAAATTACAACTATAGAACAATCAATCATCATTGAGAATTGCCTAATGTTTAGCTGGACAGAAATGTTTATATCTAAGGATATACAGAAAAAGTCACCTAGAGACTGGTAGGAGGGGCAGAGGTGCGGAAAGTCCTGGTCCCACACCCATGTGTTTGGCAGTTAAAAATTGGGAGGTATATCTTAGCTGTGAAGGACCCTCTGAGGACCACAAGGAAGACCCTCTGGTGTGGGCCCCAGTCCCACACCAGGCTCCTAGCCCACAGTTCCACAGTTGGGAAGAAAAGTCTCCATAACTTCTGGCTGTGAAAACCAGCAGAGATAGTGGCTGAGTGAGACAGAGAGTCGCTGGATTCCCAGGCATTCCTCTTAAAGAACACACACACGGACTTACTCACTGATGGGCTCACTCATTCTGAGCTCCCATAATGGAGAAGCAGCTCAGAAGACTCCAGGGACACACAAAGAGAAACTGAATTGTCTGGTTTCAGGGCAAGGTCTGGAGAGGCAGCTTCCTCCCAGACCTTGTACTGGCATTGTTTCTTTATTGAGTCCCCTCCCCCCCAACCAGCATACAAACACAGGTGGACACCATATCTGAGACTCAATCAACCTGGTTAATTAACACTGCCCTGACACTGGCCTTGTGATTCCCAGGGACCCCGCCACATGCAACCTGCAGGCCCACCCAAACCACTTCCAGTGGCTTTTCCGTACAAATGACCTACCTTGGCTCATGCTGCGAACTTTCCTAAAAACTCTCAAAGGCTCAAAATACCCCAAAAAGGAGCATATGGCCTCAGCATGCCCTGTATCTCTTGCTAAGTAGTCTCAAGCCCTGCACTAGTGGCAGGCAGCCTCAGTTCACAGCTTTGCCTCTCCCAGGCACCTGCAGATCACTTTGTAGGTCACATCAAGTGGCTCTGGGGCAGGGCACAAGCAGTAGCTGACCTTGGCCTCTACCAGAGCCCCTCCCAAGAAGCCCCAGAACTCACACCCCATGTGGCCAGCTTCAAACCACACCAGGGCACCACCCAACAGCCTCCACAAATGACACACTCAAAGGGCAGACTCAGCAGGCACCATAGCCCTGCTATAGCAAATCCTGTTTCTGTCATCCCCTGAATAACAGCACCTTCAGTGCAGTCATGGCCAGTCCTCACAACTAATCAGCTGGATAGTTAATACCTCATATTCAAGTGCAAACAGAAACTAAGGCTCAACTATAACAGGAAGGCACACACACCTACACAAAGGGACACATCTGGAGTAGCCAGCTCAGGAAGATTGCACCACTGGGACCCACAGGAAACCTACTACATAAGGCCACACTGCTAAGACCAGGAGACATAGCAGCCCAACTTAATACATAGACACAAATACAGGGAGGCAGACAAAATTAGGAAACAAAGAAACATGTCCCAATTGAAAGCTCCAGAGTAAGAATTAAACAAAATGCAGACAAGCAATCTACCAGATGCAGAGTTCAAAACACTGGTTAAAAAGAAGCTCAATGACTTCAGGAAATGATTTCAACAAAGGGACAGGAAACATAAAAATGGAGATACAAAACATTAAAAAGAACCAGTCAGAAATAAAGACTACAGTAATTGAAATGAAGAATATGTTACAGGGAATCAGTCGTAGATTAGATGAAGCAGAGGGTTGAATCTGTGATTTGGAAGATAAGGTAGCAGAAAACAGCCAATCAGAACAGAAAAGAGAAAAAAGAAGCCAAAAACATGAAGAGAATTTAAGGGGCCTCTAGGACATCATACATACCAACATTTGCATCATTGGGGTACCAGAAGAAGAGAGAGAACAACGAACTGAAAACCTATTTGAAGAAATAATGATGAAAAACTTCCCTAACCTGGTAAAGGAAATAGACATATAAGCCCAGGAAGCTCAGAGAGTCCCAAAAAAATTGAACGTAGACAGGCCCACACCAGAACACATCATAATTAAAATGCCAAAAGTTAAAGATAAAGAGTGAATCCTAAAGCATCAAGAGAAAGATAACTAGTTACTTACAGGGAGTTCCCATTAAACAATCAGCTGACCTTTCAACAGAAATTTTACCAGACACAAGGGAGTGGCAGAAATATTCAAAGTGATAAAAAGCAAGGACCTACAACCAAGACTACTCTACCCAGCAAAGCTATCATTTAGAATTGAAGGACAGATAAGAGCTTTCCAGACAAGAAAAAGCTAATTGAGTTCATTACCACAAAACCAGTATTATAAGAATTGTTAAAGGTACTTTAAGAAAAAGAAAAAAAAAGATAAAAAGATATGAGTGATAAAATGACAATAAGTACATAAATTAATTTAAATGTAAATGAATTAAAGGCTCCCATCAAAAAACAGAATGGTTGAATGGATAAGAAAACAAGACTCTTACATATGCTACCTACATGAGACTCACTTCAGAGTGAAAGACACATGCAGATTGAATATAAAGGAATGGGAAAATAAATATTTCATGAAAATGGAAACAAAAATAAGGTTGAATAGCAATTTTTATGCCAGACAAAATAGACTTTTTAAATAAAAAGGCTATACCAACAGACAAAGAAGAACCCAGTAATTCCACTTCTGGGTATTTATCTGAAAAAAACCCAAAACGCTAATTTGAAAAGATATATGCATCTACATGTTGGATACAGCATTATTTACAATATCCAAGATATGGAAGCAACCTAAGTGTCCATTGATAGACAAATGGATAATGAAGATGTGGTACATACACAGAGGGTGCCAAAAAAAATGTATACATATTTTAAGAAAGGAAAAAACTGTATTAAAATTGTAATACTCAATATATACCAAATAACAAAAGATGAATATAAGTCATGTGTATAAATTTTTTGGGGCATCCCTGGTATTTGACGCAATATTTCTCAAACATGAAAAAGAATGAAATCGGGCCGGCCAAATGGCGCAGTGATTAAGCACTGGCTTGGGAAGCTAGCGGCCCCGGTTCGGGTACCACATATGAGGGCCAGAGACACTGCCCTCAAAAAAAAAAAAAAAAAAAAAAAAAATGAAATCTTGCCATCACAACAGCATGGATGGACATAGAGAATATTATGCTGATTGGAATAAATCAGACAGAGCAAGACAAATGCCATACGATTTCACTTATATATGGAATCTGAAAAACAAAATAAATGAATAAACAAAACAGAAACAAGTTCATAGATACAAATAACATTTTGATGGTTGCCAGATGGTAGGGGTGTGTGATAAAGGGATTAAGAAATACAAATCAGTAGTTACAAAGTAGTCATGCAGATGTAAAGTATAGCATAAGGAATATAATCAATAATATTGTAATACCTGTGTATGGTGTCAGATGGATACTAGATTTATTGGAGTGATCACTTCATAAGTTATATAAATGTCTAATCACTAAGTTGTAAACCTGAAACTAATATAATACTGTATGTCAACTGTAATTGAAAAATTTTTTAAATTATTTTAAAAAAATCCACTGGGACAATGCCTACAATTGCATCAAATTTGTAAATTAAATTAGGGTTCATTAATAAGCCTTCCCATCTAAAAATATATGGTCTGCCTCTCTAAGAGCAGATACTTAAAAAGAAAAAAAGAAAAAAGAAGGATCTTCAGTTAGTTCCTCAAGTATTGCATGACAAATGGCAACTCAAGCTGCAGTGGTTCACTAGAAAGTTAAAGAAACAAATCAACCTTTTTGCACAAATGACCTGTTTAAAGCAATTTAAAGTAGGTTTCTCCTTCCTTCATATCTACTGCAGCAGCCCTACTAAACAGTGTTGGCAGTCTGAGCATGATGTACTCAAGTACACGAGGACAAGCTGCCTGTCTAGGCAACAAGAGCCGGCCTGTGATTCAAGAGACCAAAATTCTAGACCTGGCTCGGGAACTCATTAGCTGTCTGACCAAGGCTGTGGCACACTGTTTCTCAGTGTACTGGAATATGCCTCCTGAAAAAGGAGGTGGGCAGATGAACTCAGACAAACTTAGATGGCTCCTACTCTCTCAGTGCTGACATGGTATAATTTGAACCCACTTTATTTCTATTTTTTTGTTCTCTTTTGGTTTAGCTTTCTTGGTGTTTGGCTTGGTTAACTGGAGGATATGAGCTGCACTTCTGGTTCTCTCAGGGGCAGACATACACAAGTAGGACAAGGCTCAGGTTATCAGAACTAGTGAAGCTTCTACAATGGAGGCCCCAGGCATAGAGTACTAAACATGTAGAACTTTCCTTGGCACTCTCCCTAAATTTAAGCCACTCTTCCCTACCCCATCTTTCCAGCCCCTCCCATCTTTTCCATGTTCTCTTATTCCTCTTCATCACCATGTCAAAACCTTCTACCTTTTGTTGAAAGTTATCTTGACAAAAATAGGAGAAAATGAGATAACAAGAATCAAATCACTCTTACTAATGAATAAAAGATTTATATTTAAACTTGTAAGGATATATCCATGTTTCAAGAGGGCAGCTTACTAACTCAAATAATTGAAGAACAACGTGCAACTCGATTTCAAAATTCAGTTGAGATTAGGACATTTTGGGACCCATACATGTTGTTAGACATTGATCCCCCACAGGTCCAAGTCATAAATTTAATTCCCTATAGCTAATTTCCTATAGCTGAAAGACTAGTTCTTTCTGGCCAAATGTTATAGGAAACCATGAACTTTTGAAACAGCTGATCATAGTACAACTGACAGTGGAGGGAATACAAATCTTCCACATAAGCAAAACATGTATAGTTGTAACTTTTGTTTTTAACAGTTTTTAAGCTTGTGGATGAAAAAAGTCCAGCCTAAGACAAAGCTTATAAGAGTTTATTTGAGCCAAAGCGAGGACAATTGTCAGGAAGCAAAATCTCAATGGACTGAGAAAATGCTCTGCAAAATGGCAGTTTGCAGCTTATTTTATACATAGAATCAAAGGAGGAGGGTTACATGAAATCCATTGGTGGTAGATTAAGGAGGTGAAAAAAAGCAAAGCAGGAAAATCTCTGAGGTTGGATAAAAGTAAATTGGAAAGACAGGTACTTCTTTCACATAGGTGGGAACAGGATAGTTAATAGCTTACATAGAGATGTTAGTCAAGGGACAAGATTAATAATGAGGGATTCTGTAGTTTCCTGCTCTGGTCTGGAAAAAAGGATTACTGGCATTCCAAGGATGTCATCTTAGATGCAAAAAGACAATAGAAGGCTCACTTAAGGTGAAGGTTGACTTTATGAAGGAAGCTTCAGGTTAAAGATGTGACTTCCTGCCATGGCCCACATTAGTTATGAATTTTTTTTTTTTGTTCATGCCATCTTGTGTGGTCATTTTCAGTCTCCCGACTTTGTCAGGTTTAACCTGTGGCTCCTTTTCTGTCCTCACACTCAATTATACTTTAATTAATTAATTAATTAATTAACTTATAG
This sequence comes from Aselliscus stoliczkanus, assembly GCA_033961575.1. Lineage (NCBI taxonomy): Eukaryota > Metazoa > Chordata > Mammalia > Chiroptera > Hipposideridae > Aselliscus > Aselliscus stoliczkanus. The sequence continues at coordinate 60,946,929 of CM066740.1, read as the reverse complement.
ATGAGCCATCCTGCCACCTGTTGGCAGCTCAGCTCAGGCTGGGAATTGAACCGGTGACCCTGTTCATCAGAGCTCACACTTTTTTTTTTATTGAATGTTATATTAAAGGGTTTTTTTGTAATCCTAACTTTTAAGCTTAATACAGTGACACCTTGTATTTAGTCAAACAAACCCTGTATTCATTTACAATTCAAAGTGAAATCTATTTTAAGCCTTATCAGATTATGAATTTTTGGCCATTCTTTATCTTGTGGTTTCTAAATTATCTCACTGTTTGGCATATACTAAACTTGCTTAATTAATTTAGCTTACTGAGTCGAGGTGAGATTATTATAAATAGGTGGATTAAATGAGAGCAGGAACTCACTATATTATAAAATATGGGGCCGGCCGAGTGGTGCAGTGGTTAAGCGCTGGCTTGGGAAGCCAGCAACCCCGGTTCAGTCCTACATATGAGGGCCAGTGACACTGCCCTCAAAAAATAAATAAAATAAAATTTTAAAAAATATGACAGAAATATTTTAGTGCAAATTAAGGCAAAAAATGCTGAGACTCAGCTAAACTATTTATAGCTGGTTTTATAAAACAGTGAAGGAAAGTTTAATTCTCACTTATTCTTTGGTTATTGAATTTTTTATTAAAGTGTTTTCTTTTTCCTAATCCTACCTTTTTTTTAATCCTTTTATTGTAAAATAAACTTTAAAAAAAAAATTAGTTTCAGGTGTACAACACAGTGCAATAGTTATACTTTTTACTCCTCAAAATGACAAACCTCCTCCCCCATTTTGACACCCCACTCTCCCCCTCCCCATATCATACATATCTATTACAATTCCTTTGACTCCCTTCCACAGTTAAGAGCTCACACTCTTGAGCAAGCTCTTAACCAACTGAGCACTGGGGCGGCCCTCAACTATGTTTTTAGAGATCTCTAGAGAGAACATGTTTTCTTTCCTTAGAAAATCAGATTTTTACAAGCGAGATTTCACAATGTGTCATTTGTGACCTTGGTATTGACTACACAGATCATTTTATTCTACAGAAAATATCATGTTCTGTCTCAATGTTGCACCTGTTTTGTTTTCCTATGCAGTTTTTTCCAGCTTTATTGAGATGTAATTGACATCTCAATATAAGTTTAAGTTACATTACACAATATGATGATTTGATAAAGGTATATATTTTATACATGTATATATTTCTTATGCAGTAAAGGAATTCCTTTTTGAGACTGTAAATTCCTAAATTTCAGCTGAAAAACTTGAAGATTTTTTTTTTTTTTAAGATTTTATGGGGAAATTCAGGGAGGGGAACAGTGTTGGGGAATCAGGGAAGGGGAACACACAAAATGCTGTCCTTTTTTTTGTTCTTCAGTCTAGTTGAGCATGTTGCTTCACTGGCCTATGTTGGTATTGTCATTGTGCTCCTCCTAGGTGAGGCAGATTGTTTGCCCACCTCTGGACAGTCACTCACAGTGGCTCTTGGCAGCTCACACTGGCTGCTAGCCACTCACGCTGGCTGCCGGCCACTCACTGCAGCTTGTGGCAGCCCACTGCAGCAAGGGCTCCAGCATACGCCATCATGGGCGACTCATGGCAGCCCAGCTCCAGGTTGAGCTATTGTTCACCATCTTAGCTGTAGAGGGCAGTGTCACTGGCCCTCATATGTGGGATCTGAACCGGGGCCCTGATGCTCAGAGCTGGCATCCCAAGCCAGCTCTTAACCAATGCGTGACTCAGGCAGCCGTTGAAGACCCTTTTAAATTCAGAGGTCTGATGTGGTTTTGTGATGATTAAAAAATAAATAAATAAAAAGGAAAAAATTAAGCTACAAGAAGAACCGTTTTCTGCAAGTGAAAGGTATATATATAATATCCAACATTTATTCAGGCATGGGCAAACATATATTTCAGTACAAACAACAGTACAACTGAGTTAGAACACAGAAGCTAAAAAAACTTACAGAAATCCTACAGTGAAGTTAACCAAGATGGCAACAGGAGGCTCCTGAGCCCCCTTCCTCCCATAGATACACAGGTTGTACAGCTACACCCAGAGCAATTCCCTCTGAAAGAAATCCAGAAAGTAGCTGAGTGACTCCAACACACCTGGTAAGTGAAAAAATATTCCCATCAAAACAGGTAAGAAAGGCTAAGACCTTTCACCACAAACCAAATCCCAGGTAAAATGCCATATAGTCAGAGGGCACCCCCAACTCCCAGCTTCTCCCAAAGGAGTGAGGGGTCTGGATCTCAAATGTAGCACCTCAACTTTTAATACTCAAATCCAAGGGATGGGTGTGTGTGTGAGTGCACATACATACATACATACACACACACACACACACACACACACACACACACACAATCTAGCTCTGAAAGCTAATGGAGCTTGCATCCATGGTACCACAACAGTATGGCAAACAAAGAAGCAGTTCCTAACAGGCGCACAGCACATGCCCGGTGTCCTGCAGAACTCAGTGCAGAGGGACGAGGTCAAACATCCATCTGCCAGTTTTTCCCTGGCAGGGCTCCATCTGCATACCTTACAAGCTTCTGCTTGAGGGTCAGGGTTTACCTGGGATCCTCCCCAGAGCCTGGGGAAGCCAATGCATGTGTCCCCCATCTTCTTCCTCCAGCCTACTCCAAGTTGAGAGTATCTCCTTGAAAGAAGCTTATACACACTTTTGTGCCAAAGCTTTTGCTTTGGTAGCTATCTCCTGTGAGAAAGATCTCCAAATCACCTGATCTGATCGTTAACAGGGCTTCCATTCATAAGTCTCACAGAACTGCAGCAAACAAAGGAGTTCTTAACCAGCTATCCTCCCCACCACCACCACCATTAGCACAGAGTAAGCAAACAAAAACATCATTCCCCATTATTTCCCCAAAATAGCTCTATCTACATACTGCAGAAGCTGCTGCTTGAGAATCAGGCTTCTAACATAAACAGGTATGTAGGGTCCGCCTGGATGCTCCTCAGAGACTGAGGAGGCCATATACCTATGAACCTTATCCATCCAACTCACTCCAATAATAAAAGCAAGTTGCCAGTCTCTTCCTGTGAGGGGGCCCAGGTGGTAGGGCCTCCCAGGGTCAGGAAATGTTTAAAGGCTTTGGAGACTGGCAGCCCTGACCCTTCCCCTCAGGATGAATCAGCAAGAAAAACAATTATGTTTATGTAAGTTGCTCCTAGTGTGTATGTGTGTTGGCACCATGACACTATTGTTCCTGTGTTATAAAAACCCCAGCTCTGCTTAACGGGACTCGGTTCTGGATTCTGCCTCTGCTGAATAAAGTGTCTCTGCATCCATGTCAAAGACTCCGCAAGCTTTCTTCTGTTTGGGTACTTCACCAAGGAAACCGTCCTTAGCCAAGCAACTCAGACCCGACATCCTGGAATGATCTAGTATACATAGCTGGCATCCCAGCTTTTATGGATGCTGCCTGAGCAATAGCCCCTAAATCAACTGGCTATGTAGGAATGGAGCTTGCATTCACAAATCCCACAGGACTGTAGCAACTAAGGAAGCAATTCTTAATGGGCACAGGAACAGCTTTATCCCCACCCCACCTCTGCACCCAACACAAAGGGAGCCAGTTTCTCCCTGGAAGGGGCTTAGCTACATATTTTCCCAGATACTGCCTGGGGGGTCTAGCTTTTAATAAGGCTGCATCAAAGTGCTAACTATAATCGTGCCCTTTAGGACACTGAGGGGTCCTAGTACACCCTTAACTACTATAGCCACTAAGAAAAAAAATGATATTTTTAACAATCAAAAAGGTTTGAAAGAAAATCAAGAGCTCAGTACAGGCTGATTGATAAGGTTCATCTACTACACAATATGAGTCTCTCAGGCTGGAAGATATAGCTGTTTTTTATTGATGTGTAGAAACCAAAACAGGCAAGGAAAATGAAGAAACAGAAGGACATATTCCAAACAAAAGAACAAGGTAAATCTCCAGAAAAAGGTCTTAATGAAACAATGATAAATGATTTATCTGAGAATTCAAAATAATGGATATAAAGATGCTCACTAAGGTCAGGAGAACAATGCATGGACAAAATGAAAATTCCAACAAAGAGAAAATATAAGTACTAAACAGAAATCACAGAGATGAAAAATACAATAACTAAGCTAAAAAATTCAATACAGGTTTTTAACAGCAGACTATATCAGTGGAAGAAAATATCATCAAACTCAAAAACAGGGCAGTGAAATTAATAAAATCAGAGGGGCAAAAAGAAAAAAAAGAATGAAGAAAAGTGAAGAAGCTTAATGGATTTACGGGACATCAACAAGCAGATCAATATATATATTGTAGGGGCCCCAGAAGGAGGAGAGAGGAAGGAGCAGAATGCTCCTTTAACCTGGGGAAGCAAATAGACATCCAGATCTAGAAAGCCCAAAAAGGTCCAAAGAAGCTAAATCCAAAGAGACCCACAGAAAGATACGTTATAATTATATTGTCAAAAGTTAAATCAAGGAGAAAATCTTAAAAGCAATATGCTAAAAACAGTTAATTACATGGAAACCCCATATGACTATCAATATATTTTTCAACAGACACTTTGCAGGCCAGAAGAGAATGGGATGACACATTCAAAGTACTGAAAGAAATAAACTAGCAACCAATATACTCTACCCAGCAAAGTTGTCCTTCAGAATTGAGGAGAGAGAAAAAAAATTTCCAGGAAAACAAAAGGTGAAGGAGTTCATGACCATATACTGGCCTTAGAAGAAATGTTAAAAGGAGTCCTTCAAGCTGAAACAAAAGAATGCTAATTAGTAACAAGAAAAAACAAAACACTTAAATATACAGTTAAATTCAGAATACCCTATAGTGTAATGGTTGTAGATAAAGCATTTGTAAATCTAGTATGAAGGTTAAAGACAAAAGTATTAAAATCAATATAACTAGGGGCCGGCCTAGTGGCACGGTGGTTAAGTGCTGGCTTGGGAAGCCAGCGGCCCAGGTCCGGGTCCCACATATGAGGGCCAGTGTCACTGCCCTCAAAAAAAAAAAAAAAATCAGTATAACAACAACCATTTCTTAATGAATACACAATGTAAAAACACGTAAATTGTGACATCAAAACAAAAAAGTAGGGGTGGTAGCATATAAAAGTAGAGCTTTAGTATGCATTTGAAGTTAAGTTGTTATCAGCTTAAAACAGACTGTTATAAATGTTTTATGTAAGCCTCATGGTGACCACAAAGTAAAAGCCTACAGTAAACACACAAAGGAGAAAAAAGAAGAAATCAAACAATACTATTCCTCATAATCATCTAATCACAAAGAAAGAAGACAGCAGAGGAGGAAAGGAATGAAGGAATTACAAAACCACCAGAAAACAATTAACAAAATGGCAATAGGAAGTCCATTACTATCAATAATTACCTTCAATGTAAATGGACTACATACAATAAAAAATACAGAGTGGCTGAAGAGATTATGAAAACAAGACAACTATAGGTTGCCTACAAGAGATTTACTTCAGCTTAAGGGACCCAAATAGACTGAAAGTAAAGGGATGGAAAAAGATATTCCATGCAAACTGAACCAAGAGAAAGCAGGGATAGCTGTACTTATATCAGACATAGCAGACTTTAAGCCAAAGAGTGTAAGAGACAAAGAAAGTCGTTATATAATGATAAAGGGGTAAATCCATAAAAAAGGTATAACATTTGTAAATATTTATGCATGTAATAAGAAAGCACTTAATGCATAGAAAAAATATTAATAGATCTGAAGGGAGATAGACAGCTATACAATAATAGCATGGAGCTACAATACCCCACTTTCAACAATAGAGAAATAATCCAGATAGGAAATCAATAAACATTGGACTAAACCTACATGTTATACCCAATTAACCTAACACACATATACAGAAACTTCCATCCAAAAGCAACAGAACATACATTTTTCTGAGGCACAAAGAGAAAATTTTCAGAATAGCCACAAATGAGTCTTAATAAATTTAAGAATATTGAAATTATATCAAGCATCTTTCCAGACCAAAATGATATGAAACTAGAAATCACAGAAAAAAATGGAAAAATTCATAAATATGTCAACGTGCTCCTAGACAATCAATATATAAAAGACGAAATCAAAAAGGGAATTAAAAAAAAAACTCTTGAGAGAAAGGAAAATGGAAATACAACATACTAAAACTTGAGATGTAGCAAAAGCAGTTCAAAGTGGGAAATTTATAGCAATAAATGCCTACATTAAGAAAAAAAATCTTAAATAAACAAGCTAACCTTATACCTTAAGGAACCAGAAAAAAAAAAAAAAAGCAGTCTAAGCCCAGAGTTGGTAGAAAGAAGGAGACAAGAAAGATGAGTGGGGAAATAAATAAAACAGAAACTAAAAAGTCAATAGAAAAGATCAATGACACTAAGAACAGGTTTTTTTGGCAAAAATAAAGGAAACTGAAGAACCTAACACAAGTCTCTAAAAGAAAAAAAGATAGAGAACTCAAATAAATATAATAAGAAATGAAAAAAGAGACATTACAACTGATAACTCAGAAATACAAAGGATCATACGATACTCTGAACATATATACATCAACAAATTAGACAACCTAGAAGAAATGGATAAATTCCTAGAAACACACAATCTACCACAACTGAATCATGAAGACACAGAAAATCTGAACAGACCATTTACTAGTAAGGAGACTGAATCAGTAATCAAAAAAACTCCCAACCAAAAAAAGTCCAGTATCAGATAGTTTCACTGGTGAATTCTATAAAACACTTAAAGAAGAATTAGTACCAATCCCTCCCAAACTCTTCCTAAAATATTAAAGTGGAGGAAACACTTACACAATCTCATATTATGAAGCCAGCATTACTCTGATACCAAAGGCAGACAAAGACACTACACCAAACTAAATTACAGGCCAATATCCCTGACAAACACTTGTGCAAAAATCATCAACAAAATATTAGCAAACCAAATTCAGCAATATATTTAAAAGATCATGCACCACAACCAAGTGGCATTCATTCCAGGGGTCCTTGGATGGTTCAATATCTGTACATCAATCAGTGTGATACACCACATCAACAAAATGAGGGATAAAAATAATATGATCACTTGTAACGATGCAGAAAGAGAATTTGAAAAATTTCAATATCCTTTCATGATAAAAACTCTCAACAAACTGAGTATAGATGAAATAAACCTCATCATAATAAGGCCATGTATACTAGCCACAGCTATCATCATACTCAATGGTTAAACGCTGAAAGCTTTTCCTCCATGATCAGGTGTCGCATCCCACAAGACTAGGATAGGTGGGTGTGGAGAAGGGATGGCAAAAGGTTAAGGAAAAGAGATAGAGACACACAAAAATAGGAGAGAAAACAGTTTGGGGCCAGGGGACCCCAGCCTCGTGGACTGGAGCCCCGAATGGGACTGACTGTTCCTTTTATTATCTTACACATAAGCAAGAGTCAATGTAGGGTCAATGTAGCTTCAGTGTGGCTTCTGAGGTTTGTGTGTCCCATGCCCAAAAACATAGCTCAAGGCCAAATCACTACACACCTGCAAGCTGCCATTACTGAAGGTCCCATAAGGTTATTGTCATGCACCTCTTAAGAGACAGAACTCCTTCTGTCAAGGCTTACTGATAAGAATGCATGGAGGACAGATATTATTATATCAATAAGTCATTTGACAGGCAGGTTGCTAGACCCTGAAGCAAGGGATCCACGCCATATTTCTGTCAACTCGTGATTCCTCCTGTTGGTAACCACTGGTACTCACTGGCACCCACGGGCACCCACAGGCACCCATGCGACCGTGTCTGGCTTGGGTTGTCCCTCTCATAGGATCTTACCCGTCACTGACTAAGTGGCCATCCTTTGGTGCCAAACAGGGATATATACAGCAAGCATAATACTGATGTTATGATCTGTCTTTATGGAGAGGTGCATGGAGGCAGACAGGCAGGCTATAATGTGACAATCAGGAACAAGACAAGGACGCCCACTTGTACTATTTTTATTCAATATAATACTGGAAGCCTGAGCCAGAGCAATCAGCCAAGAAAAAGAAATGAAAGGTATCCAAATTAGAAAGGAAAAATTAAGACTGTATTTATTTGGAGATGATATGATATTATACATAGAAAACTCTAAAGACACCTCCAAAAACAAAAGCAAAAACAAAAAACTGTTAGAACTATTCAACAAATTCAGTAAAATTGCAGGATATAAAATTAACACATGAAAATCACTTACATTTCTATACACCAACAATATCAGAAGAGAAATTAAGAAAACAATCCATTTATGAAAACATAAAAAACACTTAGGAATAAATTTAACCAAGGAGGCAAACTATATGAACACTGAAAACTGTTAAGACATTGATGAAGGAAATTGAAGAAGACACAAATAAATGGAAAGATACTCAGTGCTAATAGGCTAGAAGAATTAATGTTATTAAAATGTCCATATTACCCCACACAATCTACAGATTCAAAGCAATCCCTATAAAAAGTCCAATGGTATTCTTCTCAGAAACAGAAAAAACAATCCTAAAATTTGTATAGAATGACAAAGCAACCACAAGAAAGAAGAACAAAGTCAGAGCCATCACACTTCCTGATTTCAAATTCTATTACAAAGCTATAGTAATCAAAACAGTATGGTGGTGGTATAAGAAGACAGATATACATATAAGGTCAATTCGTTTTTGACAAAAGAGTGAAGAATATATATTGAAAAAAGAATAGTTTCTTCAACAAATGGTATTTGGAAAACTAGATAGCCACATGCAAAAGAATGAACCTGAACACCTATCTTAAACCAGAAACAAAAATCAACTCAAAATGGTACACACTTAAACATAAAATCTGAAACCATAAATCTCCTAGAATACAAAATGGGTAAGCTTCTTGACACTGGTCTTGGCAATGTAGCCATCTGTCAAATTATCACACTGTATGCTTTAAATACAATTTTTTTTTTGTCAATTATACCTTAATAAAGACGAAAAATAAATCTAATCCTGCAGTAACTAAAACAGTACGACTTGACATTACTGCATGAAACAGAAACACAGGTCAAATGAGCAATGGCCTACAAGTATATGTGTTTTATTTTTCAAAAACAACTTTTGCCTATCTTCATTTACTGCCATAGTATCCCTTAAAAAGTGGAGGCCCTAAATCTTCATTCTGCACAGTCAGGATGACACTGGATCACTTGCTAACAGTAGTTTGCCATCTGCCCGCCTCCCACACCCTCAGGAGGCTGGCTGACTTCCCCAGGCCACACCACCCAGGCTCCTTCACCCTTCCAGCTTCCACTTGGGTTTGGCCAATATAGAAGATCAGTGGTCAAAGGAGGAGAAAGAGAGAAAGGCCAGTGTACTTACCCCTACCTGCCCCATTCCACTGGGTTACTGCTCTGGCAGTAAGTGCCTTCTGCCAAGGTCACAGCAGCCCTAGAGGGCAGCCCTCATCCAGTGCTCCAATTCCCTGCCCTCTACCCCCAAGGTCTAGTACCACAGACCCTTCCCTGCCCCTTCAGACCAGGGTGGGGATGATGCCCCAATGATGCTCTTCTATGGGTGCCCCACTATCACTTGTTGGTTCCCTAAATCCTACCCACTCCTCTATAAAAAGTGCTCTCCAAAATTCCTTTCATTTTTATGCTTTTTCCTGTTGTGATCCTGATAATGCTTGCCCACTAAAATCTCACAGTAAATTAATGGTTCAACCAGGGTAAAACAGCTTCCTTGGCTTAAGTTATACCTCTCTTTAGACCCACATGCAAACTGGAATATCAATCTCTTTAGAGCCTGTCAGCAATAATTTGGTGATTTCCACTAACCCAGTAGTTCTCAATTGACATTTCTGATTGTCATGATGTGAAGAAGACGGCGTATGCCAGGAATAGTGCTAAACATCCTGTAATGCACAGGACAGTCCCCATAACAATGAGTTATCCACTCCAAATATCAGGAGTGCCAAGGTTGAGAACTGGATTACTCATCTTGCAGAATGAATCACAACCATGACCAACCTTCCTCTTCTTTCCTCCTCTCTAAAATGTTCTCACAGGTGCCTATATCCATTGCCCCAAAGCCAGGCAACAATTATGAAAAAGGATTAAGGAGAGGGGCCAGGTGCTGACCTGAGAGAGCCAACGGTAAAGGTAAAACTGATCCTTACTTCCAGACTGGATTTCCCTACATGGGGAGAGCTGAATATTTTAGGACCTATGAAGGAAAATGAAATGACTCCATGAGACAAAAATCTGGAAATATATGCATCAAAGTATTAACAGTGATTATGACTTTGAATGGTGAAATTTTTAGTGATTTAGGTTCTTTTTGCCTATCTGTATATTTAAAATTTTGCTATACAGGTTAATATTTTTATAAAAAATAAAAAATTAAAACTGTAAAAAAAAAATCGATAAATTATGCCATATTCACTGACTCCATCCCTCTCAGCCCCAATTCCTCAAACAAACAGCCTTTTACACGGCAATATACCAGGGTGCTGTAATAATGACCCACAAAAAATGGTCCTTATAGCAGATTATCAGGAAAAGCTCTGCTTCTTTCAAGGCCATTAATATTTGAGGGAGGAATGTATGAAGTCACCACTATGACTTATTTCCAAATGATAAGAACTACATAACTGATCAAGTTTACCCTCCTAGAGACAAATTTGAGGCTCAACCACAAAGAAACAATATAGGCCTGCACTGTGCTACAAGGTAGCCACTAGATACATGTGACTGTTTAAATAACAGTTAATTGTATAAATATGAAACATTTCCAATATCACAGAAAGTTTTTTTGGACAGCACTGACAAACTTTCTTTCCCTCCTCCCCCAATTACCTCCTGTTCTTACAATGTCTCTGTTCCCAATATCTAATTATATTTATTTTATAATATTTGTTACTATTCTACGGTTTTGTTGTAAACTACCTTAATTCCTTTGTGAAAACACTTCAGGGTATCAGTACTTTGAAATATCTGTGTATAAAATTTGTTGCTGGGAGTTCAGTATTTTTTTTTTTTTTGAGGGCAGTGTCACTGACCCTCATATGTGGGACCCAAACCAGGGCCTGCTGGCTTCCCAAACCAGGGCTTAACCACTGCATCACTCGGCCGGCCCCAGGGAGTTCCGTATTTTTTAGCGTGCCCTTAATTCATGTAAACCCTCACATCAACATCTATGAAATACGAAATATTTTCCACTTTCCAAAGAGGAAAGTGCGGTCACAAGCAGTGTTTCGTACAGGACTGGTACCAGAGGAGCAGAACCCCAAAGTCCTGGCACACCCTCAGATTTCCAGGGCCCAGCGCACCCTAAATTGGAGATGTCCCCATAGAACCATGGGCTCAAAGCCCGGCCGCCTAGATTATGTACGCCATACACGGACGTAGCAACTAAGCTAGGTCTACATAAAAACCAAAGCCATAAACATTTTGTAAGTGAAATACAGACTTAATATTTTTAATAGTTTGTCTTTTGTTCATTTGCGAAAGCACCTCGGGGAGGAGCGCCCCGTGAACCCTGACCCGCCAGGCCCGGGCTGGGCGAGATGGGCGGAGCGCAGGTTGCGCTGCGCCGCGCTGGGTACTCCAGGCCCAGGCAAGCCCGCGCCTGGCGGGCACGACTCCCGCTGGCAGCCAGGGGGTTTTATAAAAGCCGCTGGCTACCCCCACGCTCCTGCACTAGCCTTACCTGACCCTGGTCACACAGCTCAAGCTCTTCCTGTAGCCTCCAGGAGTGGTGACCCGACCAGCGCACTGGATGAGAGCAGCCTGGGATTGGCCGCCTGGCTGGAAGAGGTGGGGCGCGCCGGGCGCGGAAGTCCGCTTGGGTCCTGTGAGAGAAGTGATTCTGTCTCCTTCGGCCTTCTGGAGGGACGGCAACTACCCGCTGCTCCGGGGACTCCCAGGGCTGGCTTTGAATGAGCCAAGGCCCATGGATACAGCTGTGCCCTCCACTGTTCCGGCGGCTTGCTTGGCAGCGCAAGCAACAGTGGCCGTGTTAAAAGAATATTAACTTCCAGGGCTGAAAGTGTTTTTAAAAGAAGAGGTGTATTAGGCCATTACTAGAAAGAACAAACAAACAAACAAAAACCGGGTTCTGGGGCATGGAGTCTATAAACTACCAGGATCAAGGCTAGGTAGAAAAGACAACATGTTCTACATCTAAAGAGTTTTGCGAGCGTTTTTATACATCAAGTAGCAGGGAGAAAGATGTAAGCATTTCTGATGGAATTTACATTAGCTATAGACAAAGGGGATGGGAGAAAGTGAATCCAGACTTCAATAGTTCAGGGATAGGGGCAGCAAAGTTGTTAAAGCTTGTGTTAAAATAACAAGAGGAATGTAAAACTGAAAGAAACAAAGGCCAAGACAAAGAAAAACTCATAGTAGTATAGTGGTTATCAGAGGGGAAGGGGGATGGGGGTCGGGGGTGGTAGATGAGGGTAAAAGGGATCAAATATATGGTGATGGAAAGAGAACTGACTGGGTAGTGAACACACAATGTGATATATAGATGATGTATTACAGAATTGTAATGCATCATCTGAAACCTATTAACTTTACTAACCATTGTCACCCCTGTAAGTTTTAATTAAAAATAATATAAGCGGAGGCTCCTGGAGTTCCATGGAGCCTAACTATTCTCTCTCTTTTGGATAATCCCAGACATAGCCATCTGGAAATTAATCCTAAATTTCAACATATACAGGAATGTGAGCAGTCTGTTGTCAGAGCTAGTCCACAGCTATTAACAAGCTAACTATTTTTCTCTCATCCTCCAGCCACTGTAATTTTATTAATAATTAAGAACATCTCAGAATTATTTTCTTATCTGGTACATGCCAATTGGAAGGAGGTAGTCCCTAGACCCAAGCTCTGGGGCTTGTGGAGTTGTCAGGGGCCCTCACCGTGTGCTCTGCTGGGAGTAGGGGGTTATGGCAGCCCTCTCCTCAACCCCACTCCAACCACATGAAAACTGCTGGGTAATTTTTGGGTTAGTAGCCAGCGGCCCCTACTGAACAAGCAGCAGAAGCTGCTTTATGGTTTTGTTTTGTTTGTATTTCTTTTTCTTTGCTTTGTGTGTGTCATGAAATGCACAGCAAAATTTACCATCTTAACCATTTTTAAGTGTGCAATTATCAAATATATCCACATTATTGTGAAAAAAATCACCACTGTCCATTGCCATAACTCTTTTCATGTGAAACTGAAACTATTTAAGCAGAGTTTCATTAGGCAATAAATCCCCATTATCCTTTGCCTTCCAGCCCCTGGCAAACACTGTTACTTTCCATCATTATCTTTTGACTACTCTAAGTCCCTCATATAAGTGGAATCATATAGTGTTTGTCTTTTTGTGACTGGCTTATTTTATTTAGCATAATGTCCTCAAGGTTCACCCTTATTGTAGCTTATTGTAGAATGTCCTTCCTTTTTAAGGCTGAACAATATTCCACTGTATGTATTATCCACATTTTGTTTACCCATTCATCCATTGATGGACACTTTAATGATCCATGGTTTAACAATTGTGAATAACGCTGCTATGAACACAGGTGTACAAGTATCTCTTTGAGACCCTGATTAAAATTTTTTTAGATGTATACTCAGAAGTGGAATTGCTGGATTATACATGGTATGACAATTAACTTTACAAACTTGCCGTTGCGTGCTTACATTGGTTGCATTATGCAAATAGCTCAGTAAGGTTTCATGACCTTGGTTGGCATATCTGTCTCACAGTGTTCGTGTTCGTGTTGATGTTGGTGGTATCTGAGTAGCATCCATTATTGCTGTGTTTTTGTGTGCTGTCCCAAGACTGTCTGAACTTGAATTAGAGCAATGAACAAACATTAAATTTCTTGTTAAACTTGGCAAGAGTGGAAGTGAAATCAGGAAAATGTTAGTCCAAGTTTATGGGGATAATGCCATGAAGAAAACAGCAGTGTACAAATAGATTAAATGTTTTTCTGAGGGGAGAGAGCATGTCACTGATGAAGACAGGTCAGGGCAGCCAGTAAGGAGCAAAACTGAGGAAGACATTGTAAAAATTGTCAAATTCTGCATCAAAATCATTGGCTGACTGTGAGAAGCATAGCAGACCAAGTAAACATTGATAGAAAATAGGAAACTCTTAACTGAAAATCTTGGCATGAGAAAGGGGTGTGTAAAAATGGTCTTGAAGACAGTTAATGGAAGCAAGAATTTACACTGGGGTAAAAATAGTCTATTTAATAAATGGTGCTGGGAAAATTTGACACACGTAAAAAATTGAAACTGGACCACCTTCTTATGCCATATACAAGAACAAATTCAAAATAGATTAGAGACTTAAATGTAAGACCTGAAACCATAAAACTCCTAAAAGAAAATATAGGGAGTACATTTGCAGACATTACCCTGAGCAATATTTTTACTGATACATCCCCACAGGCAAGGAAAGTAAAAGAAAAAATGAACTTATGGGATTATATCAAACTTAAAGTTTTTTCACAACAAAGGAACCCATCAATAAAACAAAAAGGAAGCCTGCGGAATGGCAGAATATATTTGTGAATGATATATCTGATAAGGGGTTAATATCTAAAATTTATAAAATACTCATGCAACTCAACACGAAACCCAAACAACCCAATTAAAAAATGGGCAAAGGAAATGAAGAGACATTTCTCTAAAGAGGACATAGAGATGGCCAATAGGCACATGAAAAAATGTTCGACATCACTGATCATTATGAAAATGCAAATAAAAGCCACAATGAGGGCCGGCCGAGTGGCGCAGTGGTTAAGCGCTGGCTTAGGAAGCCAACTGCCTCAGTTTGGGTCCCACATATGAGGGCCAGTGACACTGCCCTCAAAAATAAATAAATAACTAACTAAATAAATAAATAAATAAATAAAAGCCACAATGAGATACCACCTCACTCCATCAAAATGGCTATCATCAATAAATCAACAAACAACAAGTGCTGGTGGGGCTGTGGGGAAAAGGGAACCCTGTTGCACTGTTGGTAGGATTGTAGATTGGTGCAGCCACTATGGAAGTCAGTATGGAGGTATCTCAAAAAACTGGAAATGGAACTACCTTTTCACCCAGCAATTCCACTCCTAGGTATTTATCCTGAAAAACCCGACACTAATTCGAAAAAATATATGCACCCCTATGTTCATTGCAGCATTATTTACAATAGCCAAGACTTGGAAACAATCGAAATGGCCATTGTCAGATGACTGGAGTAAAGAACTGTGGTGCATTTATACAATGGAGTATTACTCCACTATAAAGAAGAAAGAAATCATACCATTTGCAATGATATGGATGGACCAAGAGAACATTATATTAAGTGAAATAAGTCAGTCAGAGAAAGACAAATACCATATGATCCTACTTATATGTGGAATCTAAAGAACTGAATAAATGAGCGATGTAAACAGAAATAGTCTCAGAGACACAAAGAAAAAACTGATGAGGGCTAGATGGGACTGGGATGGGCATGAGGGAGAAGAGGAAGGGACGAGGCAACACAAACTGATAACTACAATACTACTGCAGAGACAGAGGAGACAGTTTAGGGAATATAATCAATAAGGTTGTAAATATTTTTCTTAAGAGGTCAGAAGGACTCATGTTTTGTCAGGGAGACCACTTCATGGACGGTGTAGTGGCCTGACCACTGCACTGTACATCTGAAGCTACCACTGAATAATATTAGATTTTGACTATAATTTAACATGTCATGGGATGTGGAATATAGTGTGGGGATGTAGTCAATGGAATTGTAATAGATATGTATGATATAGGGGGAGGGGGAAGAAAGGGGGAGGGGTAGTCACTTTGTAAGGGGTGAAAAAGATAACTATTGCATTGTTTTGTACATCTGTAACTAATAATAATAAAATAAAATAAAATAAAATAAATGGTCCTGAAGGAGCTCTTGCATCACAACAATGCATCAGCTTACAGGGCACTGTCTGTGAGGAAGTTTTTAGCCAGTAAACAAATAATGGTATTGGAACAACCTTTCTACTCATCTGCTCAGGTCCTCAATGACCTCTTTCTTTACCCAAAGATACAGGAAATATTGAAAGGAAGACATTTTGATGACATTCAGAACATCAAGGGTAATATGCTCTGATGGCCATTTCAAAATTTCTTTAAAGGGTGGACTAGGTGCTGGCATTGGTGCATAGCTTCCCAAGGGGAGTACTTCAAAGGTGACTGTAATGATATTCAGCAATGAGGTATGTAACACTTTTTCTAGGAAGAGTTCATGAACCTAATTGTCAGACCTCATAAGGTAATTCTATTTTTAATTACTTGAGGAACCATCATACTGTTTTCCATAGTGACTGTTCATTTTACATTTCCACCAATAGTTCACAAGGGTTCCAATTTCTACACATTCTTGACAATACTCATTTTTGCTTTCTTGACAGTATCCATCCTCATGGGTGTGAAGTGAAGTGGTAGTTTTGATTTGCTTTTCCTTAATGATTGGTGTTGTTGAACATCTTTTCATGTGTCTATTGGCCATCAGTATCTGTTCTTTGAAGAAATATCTATTCAAATTCTTTGCTGATGTTGGTGTCATGTTTGGGATTTTATTGTTGAATTTTAGGAATTCTCTATATATTCTGGATATTAGCTCTTTATTAGATATATGATTTGCAGATATTTTCTCCTATTTGCAGGTTGATAATGTATTTTGATGAAGAAAATTTTTAATTTTCATGAAATCTAATTTATCTATTTCTTTCTTTTATTACCTGTGCATTTGGTGTTTATCCAAGAAGTCATTGCTAAATTCAATGTCATGAAATGTTTTCTTTTAGGAGTTTTATTGTTTTAGTTCTTATATTTAGGTCCTTGATCCATTTTGAGTTAATTTTTGTATATGGTGGTAGGTAAGGGATCAACTTCATTCTTTTGTATGTGGATATCCAGTTTTCCCAGAAACATTTGTTGAACAGACTGTACTTTCTCCAATTAATGGTCTTGGGACACTTGTCAAAAATCATTTGACCACATACAAAGGTTTATTTCAGGGTTCCTTATTCTATTGCATTGACGGATATCTCTGTCTTTATGCCAGTACCACCTATTTTGATTACTGTAGATTTCTTATAAGTTTTAAAATCAGGCAGTGAGTGTCTTTCACTTTTGTTCTTTTTGAAATTGTTTTGATAATTCAGTCCCTTGAAATTCCATATGAATTTTAAGATGGGTTTTGCTATTTCTGAAAAAACAAAACAGAAAAAAATCATTGGAATTTTTATAGGGATTGCTTTGAATTGTAGATTACTTTAGGTAGTATTGACATTTTAACAATATTAAGTCTTTCAATTCATAAACCTGAGATGTGTTAGCATTTATTTATGTCTTCTTTAATTTCTTTCAGCAGTGTTTTGTAGTGTTCATTATATAAATCTTTCACCTCTTTGGTTAAGATAATTCCCAACTATTTTATTCTTTTTGATGCTATTATAAATGGGATTATTTTTGAAATTTTTTAAAGACTATCTATTGTTGATGTATAGAAATGCAACTGATTTTTGTGTGTTGGCTTCATATCCTGTTACCTACCTGAATTCATTTACTAGTTCTAATAGCTTTTTCCACTGTGGAGTCCATAGGGTTTTCTACATATTAGATCCTATCATCTGCAAACAGAGATCATTTTACTTTTCCCCTTTTAATTTGTATGACTTTTATTTCCTTTTCCTGCTTAATTACACTGGCTAGAGCTTTCAGTACTATATTCAATAGAAGTGATGAAAGTGGGCATCATTGGGCGGCTGAGTGGCACATTGGTTAAGAGCTGTGTTGGGACACAAGCGGCCCCGGTTCGGATCCCACATATGAGGGCCAGTGACACTGCCCTCTACAGTTAACAACAGCTTCACCTGGAGCTGGGCTGCATGAGCCTCAGCTATGGTGTAGGCTGCAGCCCCTGCTGCAGTGGGCTGCCATAGGCTACAGTGAGGGACTGGCATCCAGCGTGAGTGGCCAGCAGCCAGTGTGAGCTGCCAATAGCCATGGTGAGCGGCCGTCTGGAGGCTGGCAACCGATCTGCCTCATCAGAGAAAAGTGCAATAATGATACCAACATGTGCCAGTGAAGCAACATCCTCCACAATTAAACTGAAGAACAAAAGGACAGCAACTTGTCTGTTCCCTTTTCTTCATTCCCCAATGCTGTTCCCCTACCCCAATTCCCCAATAAAATCTTTGAAAAAAAAAAAGAAAGAAAGTAGGCATCATTGCGTGGTTCCTGGTCTTAGAAGAAAAGCTTTCATTCTTTTGCCATTGAATGTGATGTTTTCCATACATGGCTTTTATTACGATGAGGAAGTTTCCTTCTATTACTAGATTGAGTGTTTTTATTGTGGAAGGGTGTTCAAGTTTGTCAAATGTTTTTCCAGCATCAACTGAAGTGATTTTTTTTTCCTGTAGATGTGTAGTATTACATTGATTGATTTTCCTATGTTTAACCATCCCACTTGGTCATGGTGTATAATCCTCTTAATATGCTGCTGAATTTTATTTCCTAGTATTTTGATGAGTATTTTTGCATGAATGTTCATAAGAGATATTGATCTATAGTTTTCTTTTTTTTTACTTCTTGTTCTTTGTTTTTATTTAACTCAAAATAGCTAATAACAAAAAACATTCAAAAAATATCTCCAACCACCTCACTCCAGTCAGAATGGCTATCATCAATAAATCAACAAACAACAAGTGCTGGCGGGGCTGTGGGGAAAAGGGGTCCCTGCTGCACTGTTGGTGGGATTGCAGATTGGTGCAGCCACTATGGAAGTCAGTATGGAGGTATCTCAAAGAACTGGAAATAGAGCTAGCTGCCGTTTGACCCAGCAATTCCACTCCTAGGTATTTATCCTGAAAAAACCAAGACACTTATTCAAAAAAAGTTGTGCACCCCTATGTTCATAGCAGCACAATTTACAATAGCGAAGACTTGGAAACAACCAAAATGCCCATCAATAGATGACTGGATTAAGAAACTGTGGTATATTTACACAATGGAGTATTACTCCACTATAAAGAAGAATGAAATCGTACCATTTGCAATGATATGGATGGACCTAGAGACTACTATGTTAAGTGAAATAAGTCAGTCAGAGAAAGACAAATACCATATGATCTCACTTATATGTGGAATCTGAAAAACTGTATGAATGAGCAAAGTAAACAGAAACTGTCTCATAGATATAGAGGAAAAATCAGGGTTGCTAATTGGGAGGGGGATGGGGATGAGAGAGAAGGGGAAGGGATTAGACAGCAAAAATAGGCAACTACAATATTGCCACTGGGATATGAAAGACAGTTTGGGGATTATAATTAATAATGTTGTAAATATTTTGTGGGGTGTCAGATGGTCATAGGTCTTGTTAGGGAGGCCATTTCATGGATGGAGTAAAGGTTTGATCACTGCACTGTATAACTGAAGCAGAGGTTGTATACTTACTGTAATCGAATATATATAGATAGTCACAGGATGTGGATTATACTGTGGAAGACAGTCAGAGAAAGAGTAATAGATATATATGTATGGGGGGAGTGGGGTGGCGAATTGGGGGTGGGGGGTTATCACTTTGAGGGGTGAAATGTATAACTATTGCACTGTGTTGTACACCTGAAACTAATTAAAATAAAATAATAATAAAAAAAATCTCCAACACTTGACTATTCAGTTATTTTTGGTTGATGACACATGATTCTTGCTTCCACCATGTAGTAACACATCTATCATAAATATATCTCTAAAAGTTTGCAGCAGGCTTCAAACTTGTATAATTATATCCTAACCAAATAACACGATCCAGTAATTAGTTTTGAATCTAATCCCCCTCAGAGAAGCTTATTAAAACTAATAACCATAAATAGGCTAGCTATTAATTAGTTTTCAATGAAATGCCCAAATACAGCATACATCCAGATTGCATATATGCTTGTATCCTTTACTACTCAAAATATGAATGTCTGTAAAATGTACGGTGGAGTCATATCATAAACACATTTAACTTACATTAATTAATTCAACATGAGGTCAGTGAAAAAAAAAAACGATAAGGAAAAATAACACTGGCAATACCACCTATTCAATGAATGGATGCCCTTGAGTAAACCAAGTTTAATGTTGACAATGTCAGCGCACGTTCTGTGGCTGAGAGTATAGCATCTTCAGGGGTAAGTGTCATTCTAGTGTTTGAAGACAGGTGTTTGTTTGTTTGTTTGTTTTAAATTAATTAATTTATTTATTTATTTTAAGTTAGTTTCAGCTGAACAATACAGTACAATAGTTATACTTTTTACCCCTCAAAGTGACAACCCCACTCCCCCAATTCGCCACCCCACTCCTCCCCCCCATATCATATATATCTATTGCACTTCCTCTGACTCCTTTCCACAGTATAATCCATATCCCATGACGATCTATATATTCAATTACAGTTGGTATACAATATTATACATCAGCTTCAGGTATACAGTGCAGTGATCAAGCCTCTACTCCATCCATGAAATGGTCTCTCTAACAAGACATGTGACCATCTGACACCCCACAAAATATTTAAAACATTATTAATTATATTCCCTGAACTGTCTTTCAGGTCCCTGTGGCAATATTGTAGTTAACTATTTATGCTGTCTAATCCCTTCCCCTTCTCCCTCATGCCCACCCCCCTCCCAACTAGCAACCCTCAGTTTTTCCTCTATATCTATGAAACTATTTCTGTTTACTTTGCTCATTCATTCAGTTTCTCAGATTCCACATATAAGTGAGATCATATGGTATTTGTCTTTCTCTGACTGACTTATTTCACTTAACATAGTAGTCTCTAGGTCCATCCATATCATTGCAAATGGTACGATTTCATTCTTCTTTATAGCGGAGTAATACTCCATTGTATAAATGTACCACAGTTTCTTAATCCAGTCATCTACCGATGGCCATTTCGATTGTTTCCAAGTCTTGGTATTGTAAATAGCACTGCAATTAATATAGGGGTGCATATATTTTTTTGAATTAGTGTTTTGGGTTTTTCCATATAAATACCTAGGAGTGGAATTGCTGGGTCAAAAGGTAGTTCCATTTCCAGTTTTTGAGATACCTCCATACTGACTTCCATAGTGGCTGCACCATTCTGCAATCTCACCAACAGTGCAGCAGGGTCCTCTTTTCCCCACAGCCCCGCCAGCACTTGTTGTTTGTTGATTTATTGATGGTAGCCATTCTGACTGGAGTGAGGTGGTATCTCATTGTGGTTTTTATTTGCATTTCCCTAATGACCAGTGAGGTTGAACATTTTTTCATATGCATGTTGGCCATCTGTGTGTACTCTTTAGAGAAATGTCTCTTCATATCCTCTGCCCATTTTTAAATTGGGTTGTTTTTTTTTTTTTGGTGTTGAGTTCATGAGTATTCTATCAATTTTGAATGTTAACCCCTTATCAGATATATAGTTGGCAAATATATTCTCCCATTCAGTAGGCTTCCTTTTTGTTTTATTGATGGTTTCCTTTGTTGTGAAAATACTTTTAAGTTTGATATAATCCCATATGTTCATTTTTTCTTTTACTTCCCTTGCCTGTGGGGATGTATCAGTAAAAATATTGCTCCGGATAATGTCTGCAAATGTACTCCCTATATTTTCTTTTAGGAGTTTTATGGTTTCAGGTCTTACATTTAAGTCTTTAATCTATTTTGAATTTGTTCTTGTATATGGTGTAAGGAGGTGGTCCAGTTTCATTTTTTTTCATGTGTCGGTCCAATTTTCCCAGCACCATTTTTTGAATAGACTATCTTTACTCCAATGTAAATTCTTGCGTCCATTGTCATAGATTAACTGTCCGTAAATGACTGGATTTATTTCTGGGCTCTCTGTTCTGTTCCACTGATCTATGTGCCTGTTTTTATGCCAATTCCATACTGTTTTGATTACTGTAGCCTTGTAGTATGTTTTGATATCTGGTAGTGTGATTCCCCCCGACTTTGTTCTTTTTTTTTTTAAATAAAAAAAAAAGTTTCATCATTTCTCTGTGTTTTAAGGAAATCATCTTTATTTCCTAAAGGCAAGCATAGAACATACTTGTAATGCCTTTCCTATATTTTGCCATATTTACTCATACTTCACAAGCATACTATATACACACTCTCTTGCTTTCACTTTTTAGCAGTAGAGTTTGTAGATCTTTTCCCAATAATTCAAATAGAGATGTATATTTTTACAAATGTATTAAATTCTACTCATTGGTTGTATGTATCATACTTTATCGTAGTCTTCTATTGATGGACTTGGGTTGTTTGTAATCTTTTGCAACTAGTGAATATAATATACATTCATCACTTGGCATCAGTGGAGTAGGGATGTAATTACTGAGTCAAGGAAGGTGCAATTTTAAATTTTGATAGATAAAGCAAAAGTGCTCCCAAGAGAGGATGTTCCCAGTCAATATTCCTCCCAGCCATAGACATCTTTATCAACTGTGTTACAAACTTTTTAATCTTAGTAAATCTGAGTTGTAAAAACTATCTCATTATACTTTTAATTGGCTTTTATGAAGAAATCAGGAATTTCCTTCAAAACAGAGCCATTATTTTTCATATTATTTGTCATTAGAAAACCCACAATTTTATTGAGGTATGATTTATATACCATAAAATTCCTGACTTTGTTCTTATTTCTCAGGATCCCTGAGGCTATTCGGGGTCTTTTATGGTTCCATATATATTTTAGGATGATATTTTCTATTTCTGTGAAAGATGCCCTTCGTAGTTTGATTGGAATTGCACTGAATCTATATAATGCTTTAGGCAGTATGGACATTTTAACTATATTAATTCTTCCTATCCATGAGCATGGTAGGTGTTTCCATTTATTTGTATCTTCTTTGATTTCTTTCTTCAGTGTCCTATGATTTTCTGAGTACAGATCTTTTATTTCTTTGGTTAAATTTATTCCTAGGTATTTTATAGTTCTTGAAGCAATTGTAAATGGGACAGTTTTATTAATTTCTCCTTCTGTTAGTTTATTATTGGTATATGCAAATGCAACTGATTTCTGAACATGGATTTTGTATCCTGCTACCTTACTGAATTCGTCTATCAGCTCCAATAGTTGCTTTTTGTGTGTGTGTGTGTGTGTTTTTTGAGGGCAGTGCCACTGGCCCTCATATATGGGACCGAACTGGGGCCACTGGCTTCTCAAGCCAGCACTTAACCACTGTGTCACTCGGCTGGCCCTCCAATAGTTTTTTGATGGAGTCTTTGGGGTTCTCTATATACAGTATCATGTCATCTGCATATAATGACAATTTTATTTCTTCCTTGCCAATTTGGATGGCTTTTATTTCTTTTTTTTTTTTTTTGTCTGATTGCTGTGGCTAGAATTTCCAGCACTATGTTGAATAAAAGAGGATAAAGTGAACAGCCTTGTCTTGTTCCTGATCTTAAGGGGAATGGTTTTAGCTTTTCCCCATTGAGTCTGATGTTAGCTGTAGGTTTATCATATATGGCCTTCATTAGATTGAGATATGATCCTTGTATTCTCACTTTGCTAAGGGTTTTTAACATAAATCGCTGTTGGATTTTGTCAAATGCTTTTTCTGCATCTATTGATATGACCATATGATTTTTATTCTTCATTTTGTTGATGTGGTGTATCACATTAATTGATTTACGGATGTTGAACCCGCCTTGCATACCAGGGATAAGACGTGTGTGTTTTTTTTAAATACAAAACAGCCGCTAAACAAATACCAACAGCTTCCATTGGACTTAAGCCAAAGAAACAGTCATTTCTTCCAGCACTGGAAGAAAGGCTGGCTGTGGTAGATGGACAGATTTCCAATATGGAACCTTTCTAAAGGGCTTTCTAGGATAATTTTAATATCCCACTTTATCTAACGTACCAACATTAGACTAATTCCTGGGTATGATGCAACTCCACTGTAATGCAAATTAAAATGCCATGATTTAAAAAAAAAAAGCCCGAGTATGGCCAGCATAATTTAATTTCCAGTTTAGTTCCTTCCTAATATTTAGCAGTGTATGTGTTTCTGTGACACACTCCTGGTGCCACCACTTCAGACTATATATCTATCACTGGCTGAGAAAAATCTCATAATGAAAGAGATTAGTGTGTCACAAACTCTGAACAAAAAAAGCTATCAAAGTTGATCAGTCTTGGTATGATTCAGTGTAAGATTTTCAATTAGCAAATGATGTGCCTGAAGACGGGAGTCACTTGTTTTGTCACATTTGGTGCTCCTGGGGGTCTTCTAGACTCTCCTGTTCCTGGGTTTCTAAATTGGCAGCGACATTCTACTTCTTACACACTTGGCCTTAACCTCAGCACCGCCCCGGTTCAGTTTCTGTTTTTAAAAGCACCATTCTAATGGAAATGTTCCTGCCCTGAATTAAGCTGGGACTGTGAATTTTACCACTAGCTAGAGCTCTTATGTCATAGAGTTTAGGTTAATTTGGTAGTTATCGATTTCCTTGACTGCAACTTTGAAACTTGCTTCAGCTTCTGTCTGCTGGCCATGGAGGATTTCTACCTGGGCTGTAGATGAGGGTAAAATATCCCGTGGAGAACTCCTTCAATAACCACATTTGAAAAATCCCTGGTTGCAGACAAGACATATGGATCCCTGAGGAACAACAGCACTGGCTAGTGGGACAGTTTGCTTAATTCTTCGGATCCTGTCTCATCAAAAGATCCACAACTCTCCACCTTTGATAGAGATGGTAAGTGTCACACGTTCAGGAAATCAAGGAACAGTTTAGGAAGTTCTTCATTTTCTAAAATGACAGCCTGTAAATATGTTCCCAAACCTTGTCGTCGTTGTTCCAAGACTTTTGGGATCCAGTTTCTCACATGTTTAGATGGAATTTCTAGTGTTTTAATACATTTCTTAAGCTTTTTGTGCAAAGCATGAAATTCGCTGTACCGTTTCTCAACAAAATGTTTTCTTCCATTCATTAGCACTTCTATCTTAAACACCTGTGTATCCCCTCTCCAGGTCACTCTCCTCTTAGCGAAAGAACAGGATGTAGACCTCCATGGCCATGCCAGGAGGCCCATGGAGGCCGAGGAGGCGAGTGGCGGGCGGGCTCACAGGGGAGGTCGCCGCTCCGCCCCACTGTAGTTTTTCTGTTTTACACTGTCTTTATCTGGCTTTACCATCATGGCAATACTGACCTCATACAATGAGTTAGGAAGTGATCCCTCCTCTTCAATTTTTTGGAAAACTTCAGAAGGATAGGTATTAATTCTTCTTTCAATGTTTTGTAGATTCACCAGTGAAGCCATCAGTTTCAGGACTTTTCTTTGTAGGGAGATTTTTGAATACTGATTCAATCTCCGTATTAGTTATAGGTCTGTTCATATTTTCTAATTCTTCATGATTTAGTCTTGATAGGCTTCTAGGAATTTGTTGATTTATCTAGGTTATTCAATGCATTGGTATACAATTGTTTATAGTACTCTCTTATAATCCTTTTTATTTATGTAGAATCAATAGTAATGTTCCGACTTCATTTATGGTTTTAGTAATTTGAGCCTCTTTTTTTCTTCTATGTCCATCTAGCTAAAGTTTTGTAATTTTGCTGATCTTTTTGAAAAACCAACTTTTAATGTCATTGATTTTATCTATTGTTTTTCTATTCTCTATTTCTTTTATCTTAATTTTTATTATTTCCCTTCTGTTAGCTTTGAGTTTACTTTGTTCTTTTCTCGGATCCTTGGGTTGTAAAGTTAGGTTGTTGATTTGAAATATTTCTTATTTTTAATGGAAGCATTTACAGCTATAAATTTCACCCTTAGCATTGCTTTTGCTGTGTTCCATAAGTTATAGTATGTTGTGGTTTTGTTTTCATTTATCTCTAAATATTTTCTAATTCCCCTTGTATTTTCTTCTTTGATCTATTGTGTGTTTAAAGATGTTTAATTTCCACAGTTCCAGTTTTCCTTTTGTTACTGATTCCAAGCTTCATCCCATTGTGGTCAGAGACGATGCTTTGTATGATACCTATCTTTTTAAATCTATTGAGACTTAATTTCTGGCCTAATATATGATCTATCCTGGAAAATGTCCAATGGTCACTTGAGAATGTGTACTGTGTTGTTGTTGACTAGAGTGTTCTGTGTATGTCTATTAGATTTAGTGGTTTATTGTGTCATTTAACTCCTCTATTTCCTTAAGTACATTCTGTCTGTTTCTTTTTTATATATTATTGTGAATGGGGTACTGAAATCTTCGACTATTATTGTAGAACTATCTGTTTCTTCTATTCTGTCAGATTTCCTTCATATATTTTGATGGTTTGCTACTAGGTGGCTAAATGTTTATAATTCATATATTTTCTCGCTGTATTTAAATTTTTATTAATATATAATGTCCTTCTTTGTCTCTTGTAACATTTTTTGATTTAGTCTTTTTCGTCTGATATTATTATAGCCACATCTGCTCTCTTTTGGTTACTATTCGCATTGACTATCTTTCAATCCCTTCACTTTCAACCTGTTTGTTTCTTAGGATTTCAAGTGAGTCTCTTGAGACAGCATATATTTGGATCATGAATTTTTATCCATATTGCCAATCTGTCTTGTCATTGGACAGTTTAATCCATTTACATTTAAAGTAATTACTGATAATGAAGTACTTACTTCTGTGATTGTACTTTTTTTTCTATATGCCTTATAGCTGTATTTTCCATTTCCTTTTCTAAATTTATTTTTTATAAATATATTGTGGTATATTATACCACATCTTCTTTATCCAATCATCTATTGAAGAACACTTTGGTTGTTTCCATGTCTCGACCACCATAAATATTGCTGCAGTGAATGTCAGAGTACATAAGGGGGGAGGGACAATGGCAGAAGACAGTAAAGGGGCTCAAATATATGGTGATGGAAGGAAAACTGACTCTGGTTGGTGAACACATAATGCAATATATAGATAATGTATTGTACAGTTTTACACTTGAAACCTATGTAGTTTTGTTGACCATTGTCACCTCAGTAAATTTTAACTAAAAAAAATAAAAAATGTATTCTGGTGACATTGGTTAATAAGATTATATAAGTTTCAATTCCATAATATTATATTACATTATCTGTATATTGCACTATGTGCTCATCACCCAAAGTTTAGACTCCTTCCATCACCATATATTTGAGCCCCTTTACAATTTTCTACCTTCCCCATCCTTCCTCCCCTCTGGTAACCACCATATGGTTGTCTTTCTCAGTGAGTTTTTTTTTGTTCTGGTCATTCATTTGTGGTTTTCTTTTTATATCCCACATATGAGTGAAATCATGTGATTCTTGCCCTTTTCTGTCTGACTTATTTCATGCAGCATGATACTCTCAAGATCCAACCATTTTATTACAAATGCAGTATTTCACTTATAGCTCAGTTGTATTCCTGTGTGTGTGTGTGTGTGTGTGTGTGTGTGTGTGTGTATCACATCTTCTCTATCCAATCATCCATCAAAGGCCAATTAGGTTGTTTTCATGTCTTGGCTACCATGATTAATGCTGCAATGAACATGGGTGTACATATCTATTTATAAATAACTATTTTCTAGTTTTCAGGTAGATACCCAGAAAAAGGATTGCTGGGTCATATTCTTAATGTTTTGAAGAACCTCCATACTATTGTCCATAGTGTCTGTATCAATTTATAATTTCACCAGCAATTTATGAGGGTTCCTTTTTATTTCACCTCCTCTCCAACACTTGTTATTACTTGCCTTGTTGATAATAGTCATTCTAACATGTGTGAGGTGATATCTTATTGTGGTTTTAATTTGTATTAGCTAGTGAACTTGACCATCTTTTCATATGTCTGCCAGCCATTTGTATGTCTTTTGGGGGAATGGGAGAAGTGTCTCTTCAGGCTCTCTGCTACTTTTTAATTATTTTGTTTTTTGTTTTTGGTAAAGTTGTAAACCTTCTTTATATATTTTGGATATTAGTCTCTTGTCAGAAGTATGATTTGCAAATATCTTCTCCCATTCAGTTTTGTTTTCTTGATGGTTTCTTTTGCTTTGCAGATGCTTTATAGTTTGATATAGTCTCATTCATTTATTTTTGCTTTTATTTCCCTTGCCTTTGAGGTCAAATTCATAAAATCCTCTCTGAGACCAAGGTCCATAAGTTTAGTACCTATGTTTTCTCTATGTATTTGTTTCAGGTCTTATATTTAGGTCTGTTCATTTTGAGTTAATTTTTGTGTATGTTGTCAAAAATCAGTCTACTTTTCTTCCTTTGAATGTGGCTTTCTGATTCTCCCAGTACCTCTTGTTGAAGAGGCTTTCTTTTCCCCATTGTATATTTTGGATTCTTTGTAAAAAATTGGTTGCCCATTTACATGTGGGATTATTTCTGTGCTCTATATTCTGTTCCATTTGGTCCCTGTGTCTGTTTTTCTTGCAATACCATACTGTTCTGATTTTTGTAGATATTCAGTATAACTTGAAGTGAAGGAGAGTGATACCTCCAGCTTTGTTCTCTATTGTCAGGACTGCTTTGGCTATTTGTGGTTTTGGGGGGTACTATAAAAATTTGATACATTTTTTGTTGTATTTCTTTGAGAAATGCCATTGTGCTTTAGATAGAGATTGCATTATATCTGTATATAGCTTTGGGTCATATGGCCATTTTAACTGTTTTGATTCTTCCAATTCATAAATACAGATTAGCTCTCTATTTCTTTATGTCTCCTTCAATTCCTTTCAATAATGTTTTGTAGTTCTTAGTGTGTAGGTCCTTCACATCCTTTCTTAAGTTTATACCTAGGTATTTCATTCTTTTGTTGCAATTCCAATTGAAATTTTTTCATTTCTTTTTCTGAAATTTTACTGTTAGTATATAGGAACACAATAGACTTTTTTCTTTTTTTTATTAGTTTCAGGTGTACAACACAATGCAATAGTTATACTCTTTACCCCCCCCAAAGTAACAACCCCCTCCACCAGTTCACCACCCCACTCCCCATGCATATCATATATATCTATTACAATTGCTTTGACTCCCTTCCACAGTATACTCAACATCCTGTGACTATCGATATATTCAGTTACAATTGGCATACAATATTATACAACATCAGCTTCAGGTGTACAGTGTGGTGATCAAGCCTCTACTCCATCCATGAAGTGGTCTCCCTAACAAGACATGTGACTATCTGACACACCACAAAATACAACATTATTATATTCCCCGACTGTGTTTCATATCCCTGTGGCAATATTGTAGTTGTCTATTTATGCTGTCTAATCCCTTCCCCTTCCCCCTGATTCCCACCCCCCTCCCAACTAGCAACCTCAGTTTTTCCTCTGTATCTATGAGTCTCTTTATTTTGATAATTCATTCAGTTTTTCAGATTCCACATATAAGTGAGATCATATGGTACTTGTCTTTCTCCGACTGACTTATTTCACTTAACAAAAAGTCTCTTCACAACATTATCAATCACATTCCCAGGACTGCCCCCATATCCCTGTGGCAACATTGTAGTCACCCAGCTATGCTGTCCAAAACCTTCCCCCTCTCCCTCATCCCCATTTACTCCCAGCCAGCAACCATCAGTTTTTCCTTTACATCTGCATGATATGACTTCAATCTTCTTAAATATACTGAGACTTGTTTTGTGGCCTAACGTGGTCTATCTTGGAAAATGTCCCATGTATACTTCAGAAGAATGTATATTCTGTGTTTTCAGGGTGAAATGCTCTAAAAATATCAACGAAGTCCAGCTGGTCTAAAGAGTCATTTAAGGCCCCTCTTTCTGTGTTGATTTTCTGTCTAAAGGGTCTGTCCACTGGTGACAATGGGGTGTTGAAGTCCCCTACTATGACAGTGTTACTGTTGATCTCTGTCTTTATGTCTGTCAAAATCTGTGATATGTAATTAGGAATTCCTATGTAGGGTGCATAGATGTTTATTAGGGTTATAGTGCCCTTCTTTGTCTTTTATTGTAGTCATTTTAAAGTCTATTTTGTCCAAAATAAATATTGGTACTCCAGCTTTTTTTTTCTCCTTCCCATTTGCATGAAATATCTTATTCCATCTGTAAACAGCAAATACATGGGTCCTATTTTCTTATACACTCAGCCACTCTCTGTCTTTTGATTGGAGCATTTAGCCCATTCACATTTAAAATGATTATTGATAGGTGCATATGTATTGTCATTTTGTTATTTGTATTCCTGGTCTCCCTGGGTTAGCTTGTTTACCCCTTTCTTTTGTTTAAAAAAGCCCTTTTAACATTTCTTGCAATGCTGGCTTGGTGGTAATGAATTCCTTAAGCTTATTCTTTTCTGAGAAGCTCTTTATTTCTCCTTCAATTTTAAGTGATAGCCATGCTTGGTAGAGCGATCTTGGTTGTAGGCCTTTATTTTATGTCACTTTGAATATCTCCTGCCACTCACTTCTGGCCTGCAGAGTTTCTGTAGACAAGTCAGCTTTTAGTCTAACAGGAGTTCCTTTGTATGTAACCTGCTGTCTTTCTCTTGCTACCTCTAGGATTCTGTGTCCGTCTTTAACCTTTGCCATTTTAACTATGATGTGTCTTGGTATGGACCTGTTTGGGTTCAGCTTGTTTGGAACCCTCTGCACTTCCTGGGCATGTATGTTGATTTCCTTCACCAGGGTAGGGGAATTTTTAGTCATTACTTTTTCAAATACATTCTCGACCCCTTGCTTCTCTTCTCCTTCTGGTGTTCCTGTGATGCAAAGGTGGTTGCGCTTCATCTTGTCCAATAAGGCTTTTAAACTGTTTTCATTGTTTTTTATTCTTTGGTCTTTTTGCTATGCCAACTGGGTGATTTCTGCTATTTTGTCTTCCGAATCGCTGATCTGCTCCTCTGCTTCATCTCCTCTACTGGTGATTCCTTCGAGTGTGTTCTTCATTTCAATGATTGTATTCTTTGGTTCTAACTGGTTGTTTTTTATGATTTCTCTATCCTTCCTTATGTCCTCACTGAGTTTCTTAAACATTCTTATTATCAGTGTTCTAAACTCTGTCTCTGAAAGGTTGGATCCCTCTCTTTCATTTCGTTCCATTTCTAGAGGTTTCATCTGATCTTTTACTTGTGACATGTTTCTTTGTTTCCCCATTCTGGCTGTCGCTCTGGGATTGCTTTGATGTATTAGATAGATCACCAGGAGAGCCCTGGCTGGATCACGCAGGCACACAGCTCATGGCCCAACACTCCCAGGAAAACTCCCAGTCTCAGCCTGTCCCAATCAGCTGCTTGCAGATCAGGCCGAGCAGCCCTACAACCAATCCGCAGCCTGGCAACTTTGCAAGCGCAGTGCAGAGAGCTGGGACCTGAGGCAGCTTGCACACTCCTGCATCTCAGTGAGCAGCCTATTGGAGCCGTAGCACGCCCACCAGGCAGCGCAACTGCAGCACAAGCCATGCGGAGGGTGGGGATCCAAGGCAGCTTGCGCACTCCCGGATCTCAGTGAGCAGCCTGTTGGAGCCGGAGGGCACCTGCCCAGCGTTTCCCTGGCAACACAGTATAAGCCGGGCACAGGGTGGGGATCCAAGGCCGCATGCACATGCGCGTACTCACACACGCCCTTCTGCGCCAGTTCCACCAGATCAATTAGGTCTCGGACCTGATCCTTCGTGGGAGGGCCCAAGCCCGACAAAATGGTGTCCTCCTTACACCACTCGCGTGCAGGCTCCACACCATGGGAACAACAGTCCAAAAACCTCCAGCCTTTGCACCAAAGGTGCTCAGTTCAGTCTGTCCCTGCAGGCTCCTGGGCCCGGCCTGTTACTGGCCAACTGAGCAGCACCAACTCCCACCACTGAAAAACTTTAATATTTTCTTTTCTATAGAAATGTTAAGTATAAAAATATTAAGTCTACTCCCTAGTTCTTTAGTTTCTTAGCTCTTTGCCTTAGATTGCTTTTCTAACCAGTTTGTGAATATTGGACCGAAGTCCCCCCTTGCTTCTTAATTGCTTTGTAAATCAGTTCCTGAATCTGAAACAATATAAGTCTCCTACCCCCACTTCCAATAACTACTTAAAAGCCTGAGACTTCCTAATATCCCCTAGGCCAGGAAGCTAAATGTCAAATCCATTCTGTGTCCAGACAACTGACTCCACCTGAGTGATGAACTGAATAGACACAAGTTTCATAAGAAGTAACAGATTTATATTTTTGTCCTCATTCAGGAGCCTTGAGGATCCAGGGGATACCCCAACAAGCAAAGAAGCCAACACGGTCTTCCAGGTGGAGCTTGAGACCCCTTCCTCTCATCAGAGACCAGCTAGGGTGAGAGTTCTGTGAACCCCAATAGGCAGGGACAGCTCTATGCCCCTGCCCAGCAGGAAGCAGATACAGAAGAAGAGATCTCCTGTCCCTCAGCTTCCCATAGAGATTTTATGGGGATCACATCTCTCAAGGAGAAACTAGGCAGGCAGTTAGAGGAAGGCATCGGGTCTATGCATTCCTACACATCCCACAGAGTGCAACCGCCTGAGGCACTTCCCCTCTCCACCCAAAACTCCCCATTGTATTGTAATTACCTACACCTGCAAGAAGAGCAAGTGGATACAAAATATCCAACTAGAACAGACCAGTCACTTACACCTACACAGTACCTCTTGTTAATCACAGGTGCCAATCAAGTGGTCCTATGCCCAGAAAGAATAGCCCATCCTGGAGAAAAAGGATAAAAACCCCAAGCCCTGGAAGGGAAGCCCAGCTGCTACAGCTGCTACTGCTGCTGCTGCTTTTTCCCTGCTCCTTTTTACCACTTCTTCCCGTTAAGCCTCACCTTTGCATGTGCCCCCTCCACACTCTTTGGTAATGGGCCCTTGAGCCATCCTCTAGTACTCAGGTCTACCTCTATTTCTAAATGTACTATCTTTTCTAATAAACTACTTATTCTACTGCTTTACTCTGGTATCTCGTTCAATTCTTTGCTTGAGTTGCCAAGGACCTGGACTTTGTGCCGAGAAAGGCCCACTCTCCGACAACAGGCCCACACAGGTACTCCCTCCACCAGGAACCAGGTAAGTACTCATCGGCGAGCAAGCCCGTGCACTGGCCCCACTGATTCTCTAGCCGCTCTTAGCCTCACCGAGCTGAGCAAAGAGAGTCCTCACTAATTACTGCCAGCTATCTTGGAACTTCTCTTACTGGTAAAGGAACTCTGGGCTGTTGAGCTTGGTGTATGGCCGGAGAGTATCTCCCCCAACTGGAGAAGCCTCCTCACAGCTGGGGCTTCCCTCACGGGATTCGCCCTCTCTCGTCTCCGTCCGTCCTACCAGACCTGACGTGGCCTCCTCTTTAAGTTCTTCGTTTAGTGGTTCTGTTCATCTAGTGTTCCAGGGACCTCCAGGGTTGAATGCTGTATAATTTGTTTGTAATTTTGGTATGATCCTGGGAGGTAGTTAGCACAGCATCTGTCTATTCTGCCTTTTTACCGGAAGTCCCACAATAGATTTTTGTACATTGATTTTGTATCCTGCAACTTCACTGTGTTAATTTATTGTTTCTAATAGCTTTTTGGTAGTCTTTATGGTTTGCTGTATAAAGAATGATGTCATATGCAAAAAGCGTTAATTTGAATTATTCATTCCCAGTTTGAATGCTTTTTTTTTTCAGCTGAGCCATCCTGCCACCTGTTGACAGCTCAGTGGCAACTCAGCTTGCGCTGGGCATCAAACTGCTGTTGCTCAGAGCTCAGTTCACACTCTTGAGTGAGCTCTTATCCAACTGAGCCACTTGGCCATCCCCTGAATGCTTTTTATTTCTTTTTCTTGCCTGCTTGTGCTGGCTAGGACTTCCAGCATTATTGAATAACAGTGGTGAGAGTGGGTATCCGTGTCTTTTCCTGATCTTAGAGGAAAAGCTTTCACTTTTTTAACATTCAGTATGCATTAGCTGAGGGTTTGTCATATATATCCTCTATTATGTTGAGATAATTTCCTTCTATATCCATTCTACTAAGTGTTTTAATCATAAATGGATGTTGTATCTTGTCAAGTGCTTTTTCTGCATCTACTGATATGACCATATGATATTTTTTATCCTTTATATTATTAATGTGGTGTACTGTTGATCAATTTGCATAGGTTAAAAAATCCTTGTGCCCCTAGAATGAACCCTAATTGATTGTGATGTATTATGTTTTTAATGTATTGTTGTATTTGATTTTCTAGGTCTTTCTTTCTTTTTAGGATTTTTGTTTCTATATTTGTCTGAGATATTGATCTGTAATTTTCCTTTTTGTGTGCTGTTCTTGCCAGGTTTTGGTATCAGGGTAATGTTAACCTCATAAAAAAGGTTAAGAAGTATTGCCTTTTATAAAATATTGTGGAAGAATTAGGAAGGACAGGTATTCAATCTCCTCTGAATGTTCAGTAAAATTCACTAGTGAAGCCATCTGGTCCTGGACTTTTGGGAAGGTTTTCTATGACTGTTTCATTTTCCATACTGTTGATCAGTCTGTTTTGATTTTCCATTTCTTCATGATTTAGTTTAGAAGGTTATATACTTCTAAGAACCTGTCCATTCCTTCTAGGCTGTAGAATTTGGTGGCATTATTCTTGTGCCCTTTTCATAGCATTCTTGTATATTCCTTTGTATTTTTTTGGTGTGCAATGTAATTTCTCCTGTTTCATTTCTGATTTTGTTTCAGTCTTCTCTATTTTCCTTAGTGAGTCTAAGTAGAGGTTTGTCAATTTTATTAATCTTTTCAAAACACCAACACTTAGTTGCATTATTTTTTTCTATTGTCGTTTTGTTTTCCATTTCATTTATTTCTGTTCTAATTTTTATTATTTTCTTTATTCTACTGAATTTGTGCTTTGTTTTCCTTTACTCATTTTTTTTAAGGTAAAATGTTAGGTTATTTGATAGTTTTCTTGTTTGTTGACATAGGCCTGTAGTGATATAAACGTCCCATTAATTACCACTTTCACTGTATCCAAAATATTTTGATATGTCATATTATCATTTTCATTTGTGTTTATGTTTCTTTTTGATGCAGTTATTATTTAGTACCATATTGTTTAATCTCCACATATTTGTGGTTTCCCCACTTTTTTTTTCAGTTGATTTACAATTTCAAAATATTATGGTCAGAGGATATGTTTGGTATGCTTTCAATCTTAAATTTGTGTTCTGGGCCGGCCAAGTGGCACTGCGGTTAAGCGCTGGCTTGGGAAGACAGCGGCCCCAGTTTGGGTCCCACTTATGAGGGCCAGTGACACTGTCCTCAAAAAAAAAAAAAAAAAGAAATCTCCTTAAATTTGTGTTCCAATATATGGTCTATCCTTGAGAATGTTCAATGTGTTCAATATAGAGAACAATCTATATTCTGGTGTTCTGAGATGAAAACCTATAAATATGGATTATTTCCATTTGTCTAATGAGTAATTTAAGGCTTATATTCCCTTATTCATTTTCTGTTTGGAAGATATATATATATATATATATATATATATATATATATATATATATATATATATATATTATATATTTGTTAATGAGAGCTTTAGGACCTCTATTATAATTATGTTTTTTGGCAGTTCCCCTTTCTAGTTCTGTCAGTAGTTGCTTTATATATTTTGGTGTTCCCAGATTGAGTGCATATATATATTAATACATGTTATATCTTCTTGGTGCATTTTCCCCTTTATCATTATAACATGTCCATCTTTGTCTCTTGTTATCATTTTTATCTTGAAAACTACATTGTGGGATATAAGTATGGCTATACCCACTTTTCTCTGGATGCTATTTGCTTGGAGAATCATTTTCAATCCCTTCACTTTGAGTCTATGTTTGTCCTTTCGCTGAGATGCATCTTCTGAAGGCAGCATATGAGGTCTGACAATTAGGCTCATGAACTCATCCTAGAAAAAGTTTACATACCTCATTGCTGAATATTACTACAGCCACCTTAGAACTACTCCCCCTTTGGAAGCTATGCACCAATACAAGCACCTAGTCCACACGTCAAAGCAATTTTGGAACTATTTTTCTGGAATGGCCATCAGAGCTGTCATAGTATTACTCTTGGTGTCCTGAATGTCATCAAAATGTGTTCCTTTCAATATGTACTTTATCTTTGGGTAAAGAAAGAAGTCACTGGGGGCCAGATCAGATGAGTAGGGAGGGTGTTCCAATACAATTATTTGTTTACTGGCTAAAAACTCCCTCACAGACAGTGCCCTGTGAGCTGGTGCATTGTTGTGATGGAAGAGCCATGAATTGTTGGCTAAAAGTTTAGGTCATTTTCATCTAACTTTTTCAGAGCTTATTCATCATTTCCAAATACTAAACTTGGTTAACTGTTTATCCAGTTGGTACAAATTCATAATGAATAATCCCTCTGATATCAAAAAAGGTTAGAAACATCATTTTGATTATTGCTTTGGACTGACGGAAATTTCTTCATCATGGAGAACTGGCTGACTTCCGTTGTGCACTTTGATGCTTTGTTTCAGGGTTGTATTGGTATACCTACGTTTCATAACCAGTGATAACATGGCCCAAAATATCGTCTTGCCTTTCCCAAAGGTCTTGGCAAACTTTGACTCTCCTTTGCTTTTGTTAATCAGTGAGCTCTTTCAGGACCATTTTTGCACACACCTTTCTCATGCCAAGATTTTCAGTTAAGAGTTTCCTAAGTATTTCTGTATTAATGTTTACTTGGTCTGCTATGCTTCTCACAGTCAGACATCAATTTTTGACGCAAAATTCGACAAATTTGTGCAACGTTTTCATCAGTTTTGCTCTTCACTGGCCACCCTGGCCTCTCTTCATCAGTGCCATATTCTCTCCCCTCAGAAAAACGTTTATTCCATTTGTACACTGCCATTTTCTTCATGACATTATCCCCATAAAGTTGGACTAACATGCCCCTGATTTTACTTCCACTCTTGCCAAGTTTAAGAAGAAATTTAATGTTTGTTCATTGCTCTAATTCAAGTTCAGACATTCTCATGACAGAACACAAAAACACGCAACAACAATAATGAACACCACTCGGCCCAGCTGAGTGGTGAGTTGATTAAGTGCTGACTTGGGACGCCAGCTCTGATCAGCAGGGCCCCAGGTTGGATCCCACATATGAGGGCCAGTGACACTTCCCTCTGCGACTAAGATGGTGAACAACAGCTCGACCTGGAGCTGGGCTGCCTTGAGTCGCAGGCGACGGAGTAGGCTGCAGCCCCTGCTGCAGTGGGCTGCCAAAAGCTGCACTTGAGTGCCCGGCAGCCAGTGTGAGCTGCCAAGAGCCACCGTGAGCAGCTGTCCAGAGGCCAGCAACCGATCTGCCTCACCTGGGAAGAGAGCAATGATGATACCAATTGAAGAACAAAAGGACAGCAACCTGTCTGTTCCCCTTCCCTGATCCCCCAACGCTGTTACCCTCCCCCAATTCCTCAATAAAATCTTTTTAAAATTATAAATAAATAAATAAATAAATAAATAAATAAATAAATAAAAGCCACTCAGCAAGATACCGCTACATGTCGACTCAAACACCGCTGTGAGACACTGATACACTAAAGTTATGAAACCTTACCAAGATGTTTGTACAGGGAAGTTTGTGAACTTGTCAGGCATAGTGTAGTTGCTTTTTGTTTTTTGGTCCAACCTGCTACTCTGTGCCTTTTAATTGGTGAGTTCAGTCAGTTTACGTTTAGAGTGATTATTGATATATTAAGATTTTCTGTAGCCATTTTATCTTTTCTTTTATGGTAGTTCTTTCTCCATTGTTTCTTTTCCCTTGTGTTTCTGTCTGTTGTTTTAGTTTGATGATTTTATTATTGTTTTCTCCATTTATTCTATTTTTTTTTTTTTAGATTTTTATTGGGGAGTTGGAGGAGGGGAACACCATTGAGGTATTGGGGAAGGGGAATAGACAAGTTGCTGTCCTTTTGTTCTTCAGTCTAGTTGTGGAGGGCATTGCTTCACTGGCCCATGTTGGTATCATCATTGCGCTCTTCCCAGGTGAGACAGATTGGTCTCCGGCCTCTGGACGGTTGCTCACGGTGGCTCCCATTTCCTCTTTTTTTTAATGTTATGTGTTTCAGTTATAGATTTTTGTGTGATTACCATTGTTTATGCAAAAAAAAGTTCCATATATGTATAGTAGTTCTTTTTCTTCTGATTGCATCTTAGCTCCATTAACCTATGCAAATTCAGTCCTCTACCCTATCCCCTTTTATGTTTTTGTTGTCACAAATAATCCCTTTTTATGTTGTGAGTTTATTTCCAAATTGCAGTAGATATTTTCTTTTTATTATTTTTAAATATTTTACTTCCATGAACTTTTATGTTATATTTAAGTGTTTGATACCCTGTTCTGAACAAGGGTTGCAATGTCCTTGATCTGTCTCTCTGTTAATCATCCTGCTCATAGTGTTGTATTTTTCATCCTGCTCATAGTGTTGTATTTTTGTCTTTTTGTTTCAGGTAGAATAACCTTCTTTAGTATTTCCCGTAATGTAGGTCTTTTGTCAGTAAATTCTCTTAGCTTCTCTATGTCTGGAAAAGTCATTATTTCTGCTTCAGACTTAAAGGGTAACTTTGTTGGATATATTATTCTTGTTTGGTGATCATTCTCTTTCAATAATTCAAATATTTGATTCCACTGTCTTTTAGCTTATAGGGTTTCTGCTGGCAAATCCAATGATAATATAATGGGGTTTCCTTAACAGTTTACCGTCTTCTTTTTAATGGCTACCTTGAGAATCTTTTGTCAGTTTTAATATCATGTGCCTTGGAGAAGGCCTTTTGAATTATAATAGTTAGGTGTTCTGTTAGCTTCTTGTATCCAAAGATCCAGTTCTTTCCACAAGTTTGGGATTTTTTCATCAGTTATTTGT
Organism: Aselliscus stoliczkanus; assembly: GCA_033961575.1. NCBI lineage: Eukaryota > Metazoa > Chordata > Mammalia > Chiroptera > Hipposideridae > Aselliscus > Aselliscus stoliczkanus. Next base: position 60,907,985 of record CM066740.1, on the reverse strand, counting down.
TTGAATAGACTCTCTGTTCGCTTCTCCCACTCTTCACCTCCTGGCACAGCCATTATTCTTATATTGCTCTTTCTAATAAAGTCAGATATTTATTATGTATTTTTGTTTAAATTTTCGATTACCTTTCTTCTTCCACCTGAGTCATTCTAGATTTCTATCTTCTATATCATTAATTATTTCCTCCATATGGTGTGCTTTTTCCTAAGCTGGCTAGTTCATTCTTCTCCTTCTCCTTCTCCTTCTTCTGATTCAGTTCTTCAGTTCCAGAATTTGTTTGGTCCTTTTTTTATAGTTTTGTCTCTTTGTTCATTGATTTTCTTTGTGAGTTAATTGAATTGCCTTTCTCAGTATATCTCACTGAGTTCTTTTCAGAACTGCAATCTTGAGTTCTTTGTCATTTAAATCATATATCCATGTCTTTAAAGTTTGTTTTCTAGGGATTTTTCATTTTCTTTTTTAATTCCCTTGTTATCTTGGTTATTCATTGTTCTTGATGGATTATTTTTGTGCCTCTGAATTTGTGGAAATGAAAGCTGCTATTTAAAATAATTTTAGTTGATAAGTAGATGTCTGTCTTTTGTTTCCAATATATGATGTAAAGTGCAAGCTTTTGTTTTCTATTACCTGCATCACTGAGGCTTCTGAGATCTCTGTGGGGATGGTGTAACCTGGCTGTAGGAAACACTTCATATTCCCAAGAGGTGGGGAAATATGGCCCTGTTACCTTGGTCTCAGGGTACCACTCCCATGGATTGGAAGGCATGGGCTATAAATCTCCTGTTTGTTTCTGGCATCACTTTCCTTTAGGTACAATCTGCCATAGAGCTGCTGTGAGTTGACCCAACTTCTTCTACTAAGCTGTGTTGCAATTGTTGGGCAGGGGATGTGGGTTCGCAGGTCTGCAGTTCTCCTCTTCCTTGTGGGTTTAGCAACAATGATTACAGACCACTTAGGCTAGTAAATTTTTTTCCCTCTAGCACTTTTGTGATCTACCAAATGAGGATTTCACACAGAAGGATGGGGTGGGTGGATTCCCCTTCTGCAGAATTCTTTGTTCAATTCTGGAGGGCGTTGGAACACTTGGTTTGTTTTTTTTTTTCCCACTGTTTCTCTGCCCTTGTCCTTGTACCCAACCTCAGTGTGTGCCAGCCATCCAGGTCCAATTGCTTTCTCTGCCCCTCTGATCTTGTCTAGCCAGTGGGGGCTGTACCCCAGCCATTCACTACTATAGTGTCCATTGGGGCCATGGCAAATACAGAGCTCTGTGCATCTTCTGTTTCAGTCCTTCTCCTTCCTCATCCCATCTCTGCTGTTCATTCAGATATGTCCACCTTCAGATGTCTCTGAGTAATGTCTCAGATGTGTTTATGTGTTGAATAAGGAACCCTTTGATGAATTCTAGCTGTCCAATTAGTTTTCATTTCAAGGGGAGACTTGGAGGTCCTCTCATGCTGCCATGTCTCTGACACATCTTTTAGCTTTTTTGTTCCTCATTTCTTGTATTACTGTATTCTTTTTCCTTTAGTTGGTCTTTTATAGAGAAATATTTAAATTTCTTTCTCATTTTTTTTGTGTATGTTCTATAGCTATTACTTTGTGGTTACCATAGCAATTACATTAAACATCCTAAAATTATAATACACTAATTTGAATTTATACCAGCTTAACTTCAATAACATACAAAAACTGCTTCTTTACATTTCTATACCTACCCCTTTCAATTATTGATGTCACAAAATTATATATATATATATATATATATATATTACATATTTTAAAGACATGAACTAATAATTCTTTTAAATGTGTCAGTCTGTTAAATTATATTAAAAATAAGATTTGGAGTTACAAACCAAGGTTATAGCAATACTAACTTTTACATGAATAACATTTTATTTAAAAAAATATATTAGTTTCTTAAGTTACATAAAAACAAAAACTGTAATTGCATTTGTTATTATAATACTAACTCCTTGATTGTCCATATATTAACTTTTATTGAAATCTTTATTTCTCCATATGACTTTGAATTATTGTCTAGTGTCCTTTTATTTCACCTTGAACAGTTATTGCCAGCTATATCTAGTGGTCACAGACTCCCTCAGCTTCTGTTTATCTATGTACTCATATGCTTAACTTTTCCCTCACTTTTGATGGTGAATTTTGCTGAATATAGGATTCTTGGTTTAGTTGTTTTGTTTTGTTTTTTTCTTTTAGCACTTTGACTATATGTACCCACTGTCTTCTGTTCTCCAAAGTTTTTGATGAGAAATCCACTGGTAATCTTATTGAGGATTTCTTGTATGACCATTTACTACTCTCCTGCTTCTTTCAAGATTGTTTCTTTTTCTTTGCCTTTTGAAAGTTTGATTATAATGTGTCTCAGTGTGGGTCTGTTTGAGCTCATCTACTTAGAGTTCATTGAGTTTCTTGGAAACATATTTATGTTTTTCATTAAATTTGGAAAGTTTTCAGCAGTATTTATTCAAATATTCTCTCTGCTCCTTTCTCTCTCTATTCTTTCTTAGACTTCCACAATCCATATATTGTTCTGCTTGATAGTATCCCATAGGTCCCTCAGGCTGTTTGCTTTTCTTCAATTTTATTCTTTCTGTTTCTCATACTCAATAATTTCCATTGTACTGTCTTCCAGTTCACTGATATTTTTCTTCTGCCTGCTCAACTCTACCATTGAACTCCTCTAGTGAAATTTTCATTTCAATTATTGCAACTTTTAGCTCCAGAATTACTTTTTTATTTATTTTTAGGTTTTCCCTTTCCACATATTCCTTTAGTTCTTTGAGCATCTATAAGACAGTTGTTTTTAAAGATTTGTCTTTTGGTATATTTACCATTAGGTCTTTTTTTCAGGGATAATTTCTATTGATTTATTGTTTCCTTTGAAGGGCCATACTTTCCTGCTTCTTTGTATGCCTTGTGATTTTTTTTATGGAACACTGATCATTTGAATGTAATTATGCAGTAATGCTGGAAATCAGAATCGCCCCCTTCCCTAGAATTTGCTGATTTTTATTAATTTTTTGAGGGAGGTTGTTGTAGGTTGTCTCTGTGGTGAGGATTGGCTTGAGGTCATTTGTGAGCACTTCCCTGGGCAAGTGTAATCACTTTATAATTTTCCCCTTATATGCAATTGTTGTTTCATGTCTTAGTCTTTAATTTCTGGGTCCAAAATTGGGGAGAGGGAAGCAAAAAAGAAGGGGAACTGACACTCTGTGTATGCTCACCAACTCTAGCATAGCAGCAGGCTGTTGGCTCTGCCACCCCAGCTGTCTGCATCCTGTCTCTTTCAGGTGGAGGTAGATGACAGCTCAAGAGTCCCCCAAAAGTAAATGGGAAAAAAACAAAAAGGGGAAGGATACTTTAAATGCCTGGAAGTCACTTTAGTTGGAGAAGAGGGGCTTGTGACAATAAGGAGAGGTACAACAACAATGGCTTTTTACCTCTTTGACTGCTTCTCTGTGATCCTAAGCAGCAATCAGTAATCAGAGCACAGATATTTGGAGGTGAAACTTCTGGCTCCTGCCAGCTGTGTGTAAGCTGCTCCAGGAATATGTGCAAAACTGCCTGCCATATGTCTGGGGATAGGATGGGTAGCTGCTACTATGCTAATAAATGAAATTGACTAAGATTAACCATAATTTACAATCCAAGTTGACCCTTGGATATTACGAGATTTTGACAGACTCCAAATTTCAAAAATATTTATCTCGGCCTGGCTGAGTGACGCATTGGCTAAGAGCTGGTTTTGGGATGCCAGCAACCCCGGTTCGGATCCCATATATGAGGGCCAGTGACACTGCCCTCTACAGCTAACAACAGCTCCACCTGGAGCTGAGTTGTGCGAGCCCCGGCGATGGTGTGGGCTGCAGTCCCTGCTGCAGTGGGCTGCCATATGCTACAGTGAGTGGCCGGCAGCCAGCGTGAGCAGCTGGCAGCCAGTGTGAGCTGCCAATAGCCACGGTGAGTGAACATCCAGAGGCTGGCGACTGATCTGCCTCATCTGGGAAGAGTGCAATGATGATACCAACATGGGCCAGTGAAGCAACATCCTCTGCAACTAGACTGAAGAACAAAAAGGACAGCAACTTGAATGTTCCCCTTCCCCAGTTCCCCAACGTTTCCCTCCCCCAATTCCCCAATAATGTCTTTAAAAAAATTATCTCTTTATTGTTTAATGCTGTTTAAGACAGTTCTGCCAGTGCAGTTGTTGCCTACCTGTAATGTTGACTGGTTTTTCACTAAACAAAGAGTTCTCATCCTTTATTCCATGACCCTACAAGTCTACCTAACTAAGTGAAGTTTTGTTGAGTGTGCAGAGAGAGGACAAGTCTTGTCTTATCTTGCCCTTAAATTTTCATCTATATGTGTCCTGATTCCTTTATTCATGTGTCATATTCCTTTATTCATCTGTCTACTTAATATCTTCTCTTGGATATCTAAAATATATCTCAATCTTAGCAGGTCCAAATCTGTGCCCCTGATCTTTTTGTCAAAGTTTGCTCTTTCCATATCATTACCAAATCCATCCTTCCAGTTGTTCAAGCCAAAAACCTTGGTATTAATATTTACTCATCTTTCTCTCACATCCTGCATTGATGGTCAGGAAATTCTGTTGACTTTTATATTATAGCATATTCAGGGTCTGACTGCTTTTTACCCATACCTCCTTCATCTTTCACCTGAGTCACTGAAGTGGTCTCATTCCTGGTCTTCCTGCAGTTTATCTCCATGCAGCAGCCAGAGTGGCCTTGAAAAAAAAGAAAGACCATGTCCCTTATCTGCTTAAGCCTTCCTATGGTTTCCCATTTAATTCAGAATAAAAACCAAAACCCTTACAAGTTCCTACATTATCTGCTTACTCCATTACTCCTGCAACCTTCTCTACTACTACTCTTGCCTTTGCTCACTTCGGTTAAATCTCTGTGACCATCTTGCTATTCCTTGAATAAGACAGGCAGTCTCTGGTGTTAAGCCTTTATACTGGCAGGGCTCTCTCTGGAATGCATGGCTAATTCCCACTCTTCCTTATGTTTGCTCAAATTCCACTTCCATGAGAACTACCCTGACCCACTCCATTAAAAGTTATCATTTATTCTGCTTCTGACTTCCTTAGTTTGCTCTATTTCTTCCCATAGCACTGGTCATTGTCTAATATATTTATTTGTTTATTATGCTTATTGTTTATTATCTGTCTCTTCTATCCACCTATCCATACACCTTCCTCTTAGGCCATGATATGCCTTTCTTGAAAAATAACTGTCATTAGAGGTATGCCACATTTTCACTGTCAATGCCTAGATCATAAGCCAGCCTCTGGAGTCTGAATGTGACATCACTTTAAATAAACCACAGGGAGAAGAGGTGGTTCCCCAAAAGGAAATGCTGGATTCTGTTACTAGGAGAGAGATGCTAGCTAGGCAAAATCCACAGATGTTCACAGTTAAGTCAGACTAGCACACCCAGAGGAACTTTGGGAAAATCTGTGAGAGGGCCCAGACATGCCTTTGAGAGTAGCATATAAGGATGGGACTGCCAACACCCTAATTTTCTTGTAATGAAATGTTATGGATGTGTTAGTTTATTTATCTTAATCCTTGTGAAGTCTGATTTTGTATTCAGTCTCTACTCCTTTTTTTTTTTGAGTGAGAACTTCCCATTGTACAAAGTAGTAACCTTTTCCAACCTGATAGACTTCATGGTAGGTTACAGGGACAGGCTGCCTTAGGCCTCAAGTATCAGGAAACCCCCACTCAGGCAGCAATAAGGAGCTATGTTGTCACCCCAGCTCCATTTCTCTGTGCTTTTCTTTGCTCTTCTCCCCCATGAGTAACAGATTTTATATAGGTTTGTGAAGATTTTTATTAAGACAATGGGATACACTAGATATGAACTTCTAGGATGGAATCAAAGTGGAGAGAGGAATTGTTGAAGTCTCTGATGAGTTTTTGCTATGCTGTGAGTTCACCTCCTCCCCATTTGAGGCAAGCTGTAGCCAACCTATTTCCCTCATATCATGCCTACATCTTTGCAGAAGACCACGGGGGGAATTTGATAAGTGTGTCAGTACTCTTGGGGAACTCTCTGAATTGTCACCTACCTCCCACCTGGGAGAGGAAGGCTGCAGATATCTGGGTTGGCAGAGCCAAAACCCTGCTTCTATGATGGAGTTGGTTAGCATACATCGAGGGTCAGTTCACTGGATGCATTTGTGTTTGCCATAGATCAGATGTGTGCCATGCAGGAGAGACTATCTTCTTGGGTCCAGTCCAATAAAGCTTCCTGGAGGGGCAGAGGGATCCCATCAACAAGAAGCTGGAAGTGAATGTTAGATTTGTAGAGAATGGGGAAGAAGTCAATGTACATATGCCTGGGGCAGAAAAATGGCTTGAATGAGGTCCTCTGTGATGGTTATCTCCAAAGAGCTTGTGAAGACCCCAGTACAAAATCAATAGGAACTGTTGGACTAGGTTCCATTTACTATCCCTTGCCAGTCAGAGCCCTTTTAGGATCTCCCTCTTTCACATCATCAGCAAGTTTCTTATGAATTCATTTTTCTCTATTATAGAAAATTTGCAAGTGAGAGGTATTTTTTCTCCTGCATTTTGTTCCATCCAAATGTCAAGACCTATTTGATTTTAAGACTCAGAGAGGCCGACTCCTACTTCTAGTCCCTTATGAAAAATGCAGAATCACATGATTAGGGGGTTAAATATTTCGGAAACTTTTATTTAAAGTACTCAGTTTTTTTGTTTTGTTTTGTTTTGTTTTTTAAAGATTTTATTGGGGAATTGGCGGAGGGCAACAGCTTTGGGGAATCGGGGAAGGGGAACAGACAAGTTGCTGTCTTTTTGTTCTTCAGTTTAGTTGCGCGGAGGATGTTGCTTCACTGTTGGTATCATCATTGTGCTCTTCCCGGATGAGGCAGATCGGTCGCTGGCCTCTGGATGTCATTCACCGTGGCTATTGGCAGCTCATGCTTGGCTGCCAGCCGCTCACTGTAGCCTATGGCAGCCCACTGCAGCAGGGGCCCACACCATCACCGGGGCTCGCACAGCCCAGCTCCAGGTGGAGCTGTTGTTAGCTGTAGAGGGCAGTGTCACTGGCCCTCATGTGGGATCCGAACCGGGGCCGCTGGCATCCCAAAACCAGTGCTTAACCAATGCGCCACTCGGCCAGCCCTAAAGTACTCAGTTTTATATATCTGTATACCATTCCAATAGAAAGTTTCCTGTAGCCTTAGCCCCACCTATAATAAATTCATCTTAAAGCAGATAAAAACCTTTTGGCTCAAACTCCAGTTCCCTTTCCCCCCAAAGACATCTGAGTACAATTTTTTAAGGCTTTATAGCTCGTTTGGTTAGAATTAATCCCATGGCTCCATTTAACTCCAGGACAGGTTGAGAAATATGGGGGACCAAATGGAATTCTTAGTAGGTATTACTCTTTCTGCCACCTAAGAGCATAGTGAAGTCCATCATTTTACAGATATCTACTGAGTACATACTATGAGCACTGGCACAAGGCCAGTGCCCTGGGGGAGACATGTTAAATAAACACTTATAGCTGGCAGTGCTTGAAGGGTGTTGTAGTTTTGGAAGCATCTCAGACAGAATCAAGAGAGTGCACTATCCAGCATGAATTGGCCTGTATGTGAACCTCTTTGATGTACCACCTAAAGAGGGGGACACTGCACAAAGTCCTGCATTGTATGTATGAGTGATCTGCTAGAAAAAAAAAAAAAAGGCAAGTAAGTGTAAATGTGACCTTATCTATAAACACAGGCAGGGTCAGTTTGAATACATCAGAAACATACCTACATATTCTAAATTTTTGAACATAGGGTACAATGTACAGGTGGGAAAGGATTACTACATTGTCCATGATATCAGAAAAAAAATCTTGCATCCCTGAGTGAGCTGCATCTCTATCCCCTTTAAAATTTAGAAGGACTCCTCACTTTCCAAGAGCTACTGCTTAGGAAATCCTGCCTCGTTTTTGTAAAAGTAACCAGTGATCTAATATGCTACTTAAATTGCCTACCCAGGAAAATGGGTCAACTACCTATCTCTCCACCCCCTTCTGCTTCTTCCATAACCTGCACTGGACCTTCTTTATTGACTTCTTTTACTAACCCACATTTTCTTTTCTTTCTGCAAAATGTATTGACCAATGCAAAATACTTGCTGTTCTAGTATGGCAACACTTTTGTTCCCACCACCTGGGCAATAAATTTAACAAGCATCAGTGTAGCTTGTGGATTGTTATGGGTTGAACTGTGTCCCCCTAATAAATATCTGTTGAAATCCCAACTCCCAATACCTCAGAATGTGACCTTATTTGGGATACAGTCTTTACAGAGGTATTCAAGTTAAAATGAAGTCATTAGGGTAGGCTCTAATCAAACATCACTGGTGTTCTGAGAAAAGGGGAAATTTGGACAGACATACACAGAGAGAAGACATCCATGTAAAGACAGAGAATTAAAGTGCTGCATCTACAAGCCCAGGAACACCGAAAATTTCTGGCAAACTATCTGATGTTAGGCAGAGACAAGGAAAAGCACTCCTTCTATATGTTTTACAGGAAATATGGCCATGCTGCTACCTTGATTTCAGACATCTAAGCTCTAGAACTGCAGGACCATAAAGTTGTGTTTTTTACAAGCCACTTAGTTTGTGGCACTTTGTTATGGCAGCCACACAAAGTTAATGCAATCTGTGTATGCCAACTCCAGTTATATGAGTTTTTGTAATTATCTAATTTAAGAATTATATAAACCAAATAATATATGCAAAAAGAAGCTATTGTTTCTAACATCTAAGTTGATTGCTTTGGAAAGACTTGATAGAAGGGAGATTGAAAAACTTGTTGTTGAATAGTGGGCAAGGAATGGTAAACTAATGGAAGAAAAAATTGCTGAGTTCTGCACTCAAATTGCCTTGGAAGTATCTTAAAGTTCTACTTTAAAGAAAAAGAAATTACAAATCTTTCATGATGCCTGGCATGTTTCATGCAAGAAAAATATTATGATATTCTGATCATCAGTCACATACTCAAATGAATGCCTTGAACCTACAAAAAAGATTGGCAAAGAAATACGCATTTGTGTGTTTTAAGTTAAAATATATGAGATATGTGTGTATCATTTTAAATTAATGCTTCACTTTGACTCTTGGTTAATTGATAATTTACATGCAGATTACACAAGTGAAAGGTCTCCAACTATATTGTTGTGGCATGTTGGAACTACATATGAGTTTAAAACTTGGTTCAATGAGCTGTGCATATTGTGCAAGGTACCAATTTTTTCTAAGTTTTATTTACCTCAGTTGTATGAAATGAGAACAATAATACCTATGACACACAAGTGTTGTGAAATTAAATGACACAATGTATTTAAAGTGTCTAGCAATACTAAATATTTTTCTGTTGAAAGTGTGAGAAAATTAAGACTACCATGGTTTAAATGAAAAGAACGTGTATTGGTTTGTGACATTAACAAAATTCTAAGGGTATGGTTGGCTTCAGGTACAGCTGGACTCAATTCTGCAAGTAAAGTCCCATAACCCAGATTTTCTGTCTATGTCTACCAACTGCTCCTTGTTGGCTCAATCCTTGGACAGAATATTTTTGATGTCCACAACAGACATTTTTTCATAGCCTCCCAGATTCAAAATCAGTGACAAAAAGTAAACTGCTTTACTCTCAGAGCCCCATAAAGTCCTTGAATCTGAATCTATTATATACCTATCTCTGGGTTAATCACTATCCCAGAGGAATGCAGTGATTTCATTTGGGAGGATTAGGTAAAGTACTATGCTCCACACAAACCATATGGACTGAGTAGGAGAAGATTTCTCTTGAGAGATAATAGAACAGTATCAAAAGCAGGAGTAGTGGGTTTGGGGTGGGTAGAAACAACAAATATTCCTACACTAGCTCTGAGGATAATGTCTACTAAACAATGACCATTAGCTACCTCCTTTCAGTGTTTTGCACCCCCTACCCCTAATTCCAAGTTCCCTTTTGGCTCTAATGAGAGTGCTGACTTCATTAGGGCAGGTGTTCACAGCATTCCCCATCTCTGCTGTTTCCTCTGCTTTCAAATTCTTGACTGTGACCACAATTGATCTGCCAGATCAGGTTGAGGCAAATCTCCCCTGGCCAAGTTCTTCTTTTCTTCCAACAGTCTAGCAATATGCTTAGTTATTATGACCATTATCAACTAATTGCTCTCACCCACAACCCCAGTTTAGGTCTCCTTTAAGTTTTAAGATTGCCCCTCAGTTCTAAGACGTTAGGATGTGGTAAAGTATTAACCTCTTCATGACTTTTCATGACTTTGAACATTTAACTCTTATTCTTACTTTTTGTCTTTCCAAACTCAAATCTTAACTTGATTTAAGTCACATATGGAAATGTATCTATCTCCTATCACTTGCGTTGGAAACCTGTACTTTGTCTACTACTTTTCCTTTGACATGTTTGCAGTACATATTCAGTCATTGTAATTGGCTATAAGTAGAATACTGTGGTAGAAAATATTAATCAACACCAATATTGATTGTACTGCTTTTAGTCCTCCAAATTTTAGCTGGGCACATGTTACCCCTAATGGAGCACATTATCTAGTCTCCTTTGCAGCAAGGTGTGGTCATAAGATTAAGTCCAAATTGGAAGTATATGAAATGAAGTGATTTTCACAATTTCCAAGTCACATCCTGAAATGACAAGAGTGTTCCCTCAACTGATCATTTCCCCTTCCCTTTGGGCATGGTCTTTTGACTTGGAAGAGGGCAACATCCTTGGACAAGAGACATCATACTTTTCCTGTAAAGGGACAAATATTAACTATGTTCAAGTTTATGAGTCATAGTTTATGAGCTCTGTCACAAATGCTCAACTCTGCTGTTGTAAGGTGAACGCAACCATCAACAATATGAAAATGAATGGGTGTGGTTGTGTTCCAATAAAACTTTATTTACAAAAACAGGTGGTGGGGAGTGATGTCAGAAGCATAGCATTGTGAGGGGTCCCCTTGATCTCTTCCACTGAAGTTACAATAAATTGAAAAGCTATAATTCAACACAGTATTCTCTGTGCAACACAGAAACACACCTGAGATCTGCAGAATGAAACATCTGAGGGTGAACTGACTGAAGTAAACAAGGGAGGATGAAGGGGAGAAGAGTACATATAGGTGCCATGAATGCAATCTAGAGCTCACTACTGCAGATGTAGCCCAGAGCTCACTAGGAGTCCCAGGAAAGGGGAGAATTCAAGCTGCAGGTGTATTCTCAGTGGCCCCAAGTGTTTCTGCCTGTGTGATCAGCATATAATATGGCTGAATCCAATGATTGGGGAAGAGAAAAATAAAGAAGTGTGGCAGCTGTGTTCTAGCAGTTGCCATTGCCAGTCAGGAAACAAAGCCATGGAGCCTGGACACCTCCCCCCACCATCCCAGAGCTTGTTTCCCTGCACCCTCCCAAAGCTAGTAGCAAGCCCCAGAACAAACAGTAGTAGTAAGAGTTGGGTAGGAAGCATAATAACTACAGCCCTGGGAACTGGAGAGACAGTTCCTGGGTGACAGACTCACACTGAGGCTAATCCCAGTGACAAGGGTGAAAATACAAAGGTGAGGCAGCTGAAGTCTGACAGTCTCCATTACTGAGAAAATAATAAAGCCACAAACAAATCAGTGACCTCTCCCAGCCCACCCTTCTCCCACCCTTCACAGCTGATGGGTGGGCCCATCTGGGACAGCTCAGGTGGGCCCATCTGGGACAACTCAGGCAACACAGTACTGCATCTGGCTGCAGAAGTAGCTCTGGAGATTTAAGGGCTCAGAACACCATCACCCACTACACTCTCCCACAAGGGTGGTGTCCTGAGATCAAAGTGACCTGGTTATAAAGAAGACAGACACCCACCCTGTCAGGGAATGCAGGCATCTCCCACCACCCAGCAGAGATCCAAAAAGCCAGCCAAGACATTGCAAAAACTGAATGAATAAATAAATAAAACAAAATACTCCAGCTCCACCTACTGGAAAAAAACAAGACCTCTTATCATCAACCATCTTATCAAGCAGAATTCACTCCCATAGATGCCTAGGCAGAGAAATAACCCATCAAATGTCATGAACAACCAAGGCAACAAAGTAGTACAGAAAGAAAATTAAAAACCTCCAGCAGGGTCGGTGGAGTGGCGCATTTGTTAAGAGCTGGTTTTGGGATGCCAGCGGCCCTGGTTTGGATCCCACATATGAGGGCCAGTGACACTGCCCTCTACAGCTAACAACACCTCCACCTGGAGCTGGGCTGTGCAAGCCCCGGTGACAGTGTAGGCTGCAGTCCCTGCTGCAGTGGACTGCCATAGGTTACAGTGAGTGGCCGGCAGCCAGCGTGAGCGGCTGGGAGCCAGCGTGAGCTGCCAATAGCCATGGTGAGCAACCATGAGGCTGGCAACAGATCTGCCTCATCCAGGAAGAGTGCAATGACGATACCAACATGGATCAGTGAAGCAACATCCACCGCTACTAGACTGAAGAACAAAAATACAGCAACTTGTCTATTCCCCTTCCCCGATTCCCCAACGCTGTTTCCCTCCCCCAATACCTCAATAAAATCTTTTTTAAAAAAAACAAAACTCCAGCAAATAACCTTAAAGACATGGAAATATATGACTTAACAAAGAATTCAAGACTGCAGTTATGAAAAAACTCAATGAGATGCAAGAAGACTCAGGTAGGCAGTTTAATGAACTCAGAAATAAAATTAACAAACAAAATGAATACTTTACCAAAGAGATTAAAAATTTTAATGTTGAAATAATATTTTGGCTATATTGAGTTAAATAAAATATATTACAAAATTTTTTAAAAATTTAAAAAGAACCAAATAGAAATTCTGGAGCTGAAGTACTCAATAAAAGAGATGAAAAATAAAATAGCAAAATTAGAAAATAGAGTTTATCAGATGGAGGAAAGTATTAGCAATATCGAAGATAGAAATTTGGAAATAATGAAGATGAAACGAGAGACTTGAGAGTTATAAGAAATAATAATGATAAAAGAAACTCTACAGAACTATTTGACTTCATCAGAAAGAGCCATATTAGAATAATGAGTATACCAGAAAAAGAGGATAGGAAGAAGGGAACAGAGACCTTACTCAAATAAATAGTTGATGAGAACTTCCCAAACCAATGGAAAGAACTGGATCCTTAAATCAAAGAAGCAAGCAGAACACATAATTACCTCAGTCCTCACAGGCCTTCTTTAAGGCATATTATATTGAAGCTGTCAAAAAGTAATGATAAAGAAAACATTCTCAAGACAGCCAGGGAAAAGAAGACAGTAACCTGAAAAAAAAGCCCATTAAATAATCATCAGATTTTCAAGCAGAAACTACAAGTGAAAAAGGAATGGAACCAAATACTCAAACTACTGAAAGAGAAATTACCAAGAATAATACATCCATGAAAGTTATCCTTTTGATATGAAGGAGGAAAAAGACCTTTCCAGACACACGGGAACTGAGGGAATTTTCCACCACAATGCCTGCATTACAAGAAATACTGAAGTGGGTTTTTCTACCAGAAACAAAAAGACAAAGGATACAAAAGTATGAATAAGATGACAGACAGAAGCAGGAAATGGCAACTCCTATTCAGAATAGGGCACTGTCCACTTAAATATAACATAGAGATTAAAGAAGGTAAAAACATAAGGAAAGAAAAAGAGAAGAAAACAATTGCTACTGCAACTCAGAAATGAACTGATAACATAAACAAGGATAATTTGCAACAGCAAAAACATAAAAGGGAACGGGGGTAAAAGTCTGAATTTGCAAAAGGAAATGGAGATAAGATGCACGCAAAAGAAAAACAACTACTGTATATATGAAAATTTCTTTTACATAAACTGAATGGTAACCCAACCCCCAAAAAATCCACAACTGAGACACATTGAATAAAAAAAGAGGAAACAGGAAAAATCATAGAATACTACCAAGCTAAAATAACAGACAGAAACAAAGGGGCAAAGAAACAAGCTAATAGAAAACAAAAGATAAAATGGCTAGAGGAAATCCTTATATATCAATTATCATGCTAAATGTAAGTGGTCTGAACTCACCAATAAAAAGACTCAGTAGCACACTGGACAAAAAAACAAAACCCAACTATATGCTGCCTTCCAGAAACACATCTCAGCTGCAAGGCCAAATATAGACTCAAAATAACTGGGTGGAAAACAATACTCCAAGCAAATCACATCTGGGAAAAAAGTGGATGTAACCATGCTTATATCTGACAAAATAGACTTCTAGATAAAAAATGTAACAAGAGACTAAGATGGATTTTTTTCATAATGAAAAAGGAGACAATACAGCAAGAAGACTTATCTAAACTTATCAAAACATATGGTCACTATCAGAGCACTAACCTAACATTACATCCTAAAGAACTAGAAGAAATGAAGCCCAAAGTTAGCACAAGGAAGAACATGATAAAAATTAGAGCAGAGTTAAATGAAATAGAGAACAAAAAGACAATAGAAAAAATTAATGCAACAAAGAACATGTTCTTTGAAAAGATGAATAAAATTGACAAACCCTTGGCTAGGTTCACTAAGTAAAGAGAGAAAAGAAACAAATAAAGAAAATCAGAAGTGAAAGAGAAGTTACCATATCTACCACAGAAATACAAAGGATCATGCAAGAATACTGTGATAGACTAACTGCCATAAAATTCAAAACCTAAAAGAAATGGATAATTTTTTGGAACTATATAACCTTCCTAGATTGAATCACAAAGAGCTGGAAAATCTAAATAGACTGATCAAAGGTAAGGAAATTGAAACAATCATTCCAAACCTACCCAAAAGCAAAAGTCCAGGATCAGATGGCTTCACTAGTGATTCTACCAAACATTCAAAGATGATTTAACACGTGTCCTTCTCTTTAACTCTTCCAAAAAGTTGAAGAAAAGGCTATACTTTCTAACTAATTTTATGAGGCCAACATTACTCTGATAGCAAAACCAGGTAAGAATAACACCAAAAAAGAAAACTACAGACCAATATCTCTGATGACTACAGATGCATAAATCCTAAACAAAATACTAGGAAATTCAATACAACATTACATTAAAAAAAATAATACATCATGATCAAGTGGGGCTCATTCCAGGGGTGCAAGTATGGTCCAACATATACAAATTGATCAATGTGATACACCACATTAAAAAAAGGGTAAAAATCATATGATCATATCAATTGATGCAGGAAAAACATTTGACAAGATTAAATATCCATTTATGATTAAAACGCTTAATAAAATGGGTATAGAAAGAAAGTACCTCAACAAAATAAAGACCACATATGACAAACCCTCAGCTAATATCATACTTAATGGTGAAAACTGAGAGCTTTCCTTCTAAGATCAAGAACAAGACAAGCATGTCCCCCTCTCACCACTGTTATTCAATACAGTTTTGGAAGTCCTAGCCATAGCAATCAGGCAAGAGAAAGAAACATAGGAGTCCAAATTGGGAATGAAGAAGTTACATTGTCACTTTTTGCAATGATATGATTCTTTATACAGAAAACCCTGAAGACTCCACCAAAAAAACTATTAGAAACAATAAACAAATTCAGTGAAGTTGCTGGATGCAAATTCAATGTATAAAAATCCATTACATTCCTATATGCTAACAATGAAATGTCAGAAAAAGAAATGAAAAAATAATTACTTTTGCAATTGCAACAAAAAAATAAAATACCTAAGAATAAAATTAACAAGGACCTATACACCAAAAACTATAAGATATTCTTAAAATAAATTGAAGAAGACACAAAGAAATGGAAAGATATTCCACATTCATGGACTGGAACAATCAACATAGTTTAAATGGCCATACTACCCAAAGCAATATACAGATTCAATGCAATCCCAATGACATTTTTTAAAAGAAATAGAACAGAAAAACATCATTTTTGTATAGAATCATGAAAGACCCTGAATAGCCTAAGCAATCCTGAGAAAAAAGAACAAAGCCAGATGTATCACACGCCCTGTCTTCAAATTATACTACAAAAAGACAATAATCAAAAGTGTGGTATTGGCAGAAAAACAGACACCATGACCAATGGAACAGAATTGAGAAGCCAGAAATAAACCCACATATATACTATATATGGGCATACAATTTTCAATAAAGCAGCCAATCATACAATGGAGAAAAGAAAGCCTCTTCAACAAATGGTGCTAGGAAAATTGTAAAGACACATGCAAAATACTGAAACTAGACTGTTATTTGTCACTACACACCAAAATTAACTCAAAATGGATCAAAGGCCTAAACATAAAACCTGAAACAATAAACTGCACAAAAGAAATCATATGTACTAAACTTAAGGGCCTTGGGGCCAAAGAGCATTTTATGAATTTGACCTCAAAGGCAAGGGAAGTCAATGCAAAAATAAATGAATGGGACTATATCAAACTAAAAAGCTTCTGCACAGCAAAAGGAATCATCAACGAAACAGAGACAACCAACCAAATGGGACAAGATATTTGCAAACAACGTCTCCAGCAAGGGGCTAATTTCCAATATAAATAAGGAACTCATACAGCTCAACAACAAAAAGACAAACAATCCAATTAAAAAATGGGCAGAGGATGTGAACAGACACTTCCCTCAAGAAGACATACAAATGGCCAACAGATATATGAAAAAATGCACAACTTCACTGGCTTCAGGGAAATGCAAATCAAAACCACAATGAGATATCACCTCATACAAATTAGGATGGCTATCATCAATAAGACAAATAATAACAAGTGTTGAAAAGGTTATGAAGAAACAGGAACCCTCATACACTGTTGGTAGAAATGCAGATTGGTGCAGCTGCTATGAAAGACAGGGTGGAGGTTTCTCAAAAACGTAAGAATAAAATTACCATATGACCCAGTAATCCCTCTCTTGGGTATCTACCCACAAAAATCTGAAAACATTCATCCATATATACTCCAATGTTCGTTGCAGCTTTATTTATGGTGGCCAAGAAGACATGGAAACAACCAAAGTGTCCTTCGATAGATGATTTGGTATATATACACAATGGAATACTACTCTGCCATAAGAAAAGATGAAATACTGTCATTTGTGATAACATGGGTAGATCTTGAGATTATTATGCCAAGTGAAATAAGTCAGATAGTGAAATGGGTCAGACAGAAAAAGTCGAGAACCATATGACTTCACTCATATGTGGGATATAAAATTGAGGGCAACAAAGGAAAAAGACAAGCAAATAAAGTAACAAAAATTCATAGACACAGAAAACAAGTTAGTGGTTACCACAGAGTAAGGGGGGAAGATGGATGGTAGAAGAGGGTAAAGGGAGTCAGACAAGTGGTGATAGAAGGAGAACTGACTCCGGGTGTTGAACACATAATGCAATAGATAGACGATGTATTCTAGAATTCTACACTTGAAACCTATGTAGTTTTGTTGCCCGTTGTCATCCCAATAAATTTTAATAAAAAGTCATCATGTTGTACATTTTAAACTTACACAATGTTGTGTCAATTATGTCTCAAAATTTTTTAAGTATACCATGAGCCCATGTATTTTAATGTACTTAATGCATTTAATTCAATGTAGTCATTACTTTTTTTTCGCTTTTTTTTTTTTTGAGGGCAGTGTCACTGGCCCTCATATGTGGGACTAAACCGGGGCCGCTGGCTTCCCAAGCAGCGCTTAACCACCGCGCCACTCGGCCAGCCCTTTTTTTCCTTTTTTAAAAACTTTTTTTATTTTTTAATTTATCTTTTAAAACAGTGTAGTAGTTATACTTTTTACCCCTCAAAGTGCCAACCCCCCTCCTCCAGTCCAACGCTCCACTACCCCCATATCATAATATCTACTACAACTCGCCTGATCCCACCCCCACACTGTACTCCTCATCCTGTGACTATATGTATACATTCAATCACAGTTAACATTCAATATTATACAACATCAGCTTCAGGTGTACAGTGCAGTGATCAAGCCTCTACCCCATCTCTGAAGTGGTCTCCCCAACAAGATACATGACCATCTGACACCCCACAAAGCATTCACAACATTATCAATTACAGTCCTAGAACTGCCCCCCATATCTCTGTGGCAACATTGTAGTCACTGTCCAAAACCTTCCCCCTCTCCCTCATCCCACCCTCTCCCAGTCAGCAACCATCAGTTTTTCCTTTATATCTGCTTGATATGATTTCAATCTTCTTAAATTCACTGAGACTTGTTTTGTGCCCTAACATGTGGTCTATCTTGGAAAATGTCCCATGTGGAGTTGAGAAGAATGTATATTTTCTTGTTACGGGGTGAAATGCTCTAAAAATATCGATGAAATCCAGCTGGTCTAAAGTGTCATTTAAGGCCACTCTTTCCATGTTGATTTTCTGTCTAGAGGACCTGTCCATTGGTTATAACGGGGTGTTGAAATCCCCTACTATGATAGTGTTACTGTTGATCTCTGTCTTTATGTCTGGCAAAATCTGTTTTATGTAATTAGGGGCTCCTATGTTGGGTGCATAGATGTTTATTAGGGTTATAGTGCCCTTCTTTGTCTTTTATTGTACTATTCATTTTAAAGTCTATTTTATACAAATTAAACACTGCTACTCCAGCTTTTTTTCTCATTTCCATTTGCATGAAATATCTTATTCCATTTGTAAACAGCATATACATGGGTTCTATTTTCTTATCCACTCAGCCTAGTCATTACTTTTTAATGTAGTCATTACTTTTCAAATTTGTCTGATCATTGGCCAGGTCAAACAAATGTCTGTGTCCTTCAAATATGACTCCAGTAGTCTTTGATAGCAACCCTGGTTTCAGACATGCCAAGGTATCCCCGGTACATTTTCATATTTCTGGCCCACTATCTGGAATCAGTCACTTTTTTCAGAGTCTGGTTTCTTTAAAGAAGAAATAGTATTTTAAGACTACAATCAAAACACCAGAGGTATTCATTGCTAGTGGATTGCCATATTTAGTGAACAAGGCTAGGAAATATGTATTTACTTAGTATGAAAAAAAAATCCTGCACTTATAGCAATATTTTTTATTGAAAATAAGGACTATCAGGTTTTTAATTATTTCATTTTGTATTTTCATTTCATTTTCTTATCATGAAAAAATTGGTTCCCAACAGTAATGTAATAACTTCAAAATAACAATATTAGCACAAATGAAACCTTCTGAATTCAATTTAAGACTTCTTTGCAGGTATTTTGTCTGTAGATACACAGTCAAAACACAGTGCTTCTAGGTCATGATAATTATTCTCAAAGTGGTTATACCACTAATTTGATATTGAGTAGGTTCATTTGTTTAATTTTTGCTTTGAATAGTTTTTATTTTAAAATATTTTTTAAATTTTATTTTTTATTATGTATAGACTATATTCTTGTTAGCAAAATGAAAATTAAACTCTGGTATATTTAGAGGTGCAGCCTCCATCCCTGTATTTTTTACTCATTCCTCCTCCACTTAGTATAAAATGATTATATTTCATTTATCTTTTGTTTTCCCAAGGTATACTTCCCAAAAATATGCAAATAGATATTCATGTCTCTGTCCCTCCTCCTGTTTCCTATACACAATATGGCATGTTATCCATACTTTTCTGACTTTTGATTCTTTTTGACACTACATCCTGGAACTCAATCCATAGTCCTATGAAGAGGTCTTCATTATTTCTTTTTATAACTGCACACAACTCCATTGAATAAATGTATCCAAATTTATTTGACTAGTCTCCAGTTAATAAGATATGTGAGTAAAACCCAGTCTTTTACTAATGCAAATAGTGCTAAAATAAATAGCTTTGTGCATATTTCATTTTTTTGAAAAGTTTATTATGGTGACAATTGTTAGCAAAGCTACGCAGGTGTCAGGTATACAATTCTGTAATACATCATCTATATATCACATTGAATGTTCACCACCCAGAGCCAGTTTTCTTTCCATCACCATATATTTGATCCCCTTTACCCTCATCTACCACCTCCCTCCCCCTTCCCCCTTAAACTATTGTTTGTGTATATAAGTTTTTGTTTCTTCATATGTTTGTCTTGTTCTTTTGTTGTTTTCAGTTTTATATACCACATATCAGTGAAATCATATGGTTCTTGGCTTTTTCTGTCTTATTTCACTTAGCATAATAATCTCAAGGTCCATCCATGTTGTTGCAAATGGCATTATTTCACCTTTTCTAATGGCAGAATAGTATTCCATTATATATATATATATATATATATATATATATATATATATATATACAACTTGTTTATCCAATCATCTACTGAAGGACACTTCGGTTGTTCCCATGTCTTGGCCACTGTAAATAAAGCTGCAATGAACACTGGTGCACATATATCTTTGGATAAATGTTTTCAGAGTTTTGGGGTATATGCCCAGGAGAGGAATTGCTGGGTTATATGGTAATTCTATTCTTTTTTTTTTTTTTTTTTTTTTTTTTATTGGGGAATTGGCGGAGGGGAACAGCGTTGGGGAATCGGGGAAGGGGAACAGACAAGTTGCTGTCTTCTTGTTCTTCAGTTTAGTTGCGGAGGATGTTGCTTCACTGTTGGTATCGTCATTGCGCTCTTCCCGGATGAGGCAGATCGGTCACTGGCCTCTGGATGTCGCTCATCGCGGCTATTGGCAGCTCACGCTTGGCTGCCAGCCACTCACGCTGGCTGCGGGCCACTCACTGTAGCCTATGGCAGCCCACTGCAGCAGGGGCTGCAGCCCACACCATCACCGGGGCTCGCACAGCCCAGCTCCAGGTGGAGCTGTTGTTAGCTGTAGAGGGCAGTGTCACTGGCCCTCATGTGGGATCCGAACCGGGGCCGCTGGCATCCCAAAACCAGCGCTTAACCAATGCGCCACTCGGCTGGCCCGGTAATTCTATTCTTAATTTAAAAAAATTGTTTTAAAGATTTTATTGGGGAATTGGGGAAGGGAAACAGTAGAGTTGTTGTCCTTCAATCTTAGTTGTGGAGGGTACAGCTAGCTCAGCTCCAAGTCCAGTCACAATTAGCCACCCATCAGCAGCTTGCAACCGCTCAGCTCAAGGCGCCATGTTCAGTCTTGGTTGCGGTGGGCGTAGTCCACCATTCCATGTGGGAGTCTAACTGGAAACCTTGTTGTTAGGAGCATGTGCTCTCACCAGCTGAGACATCATGTCACCTGTTGGCAGCTCAGCGACAGCTTAGCTTAGGGCATAGCATCACTGGCCCATGTGGGAATCATACCATCAGCCCTGTTGTTCAGAGTATGCGCTCTTAAGCCAACCCTTAACCAACTGAGCCACTCGGCCGGCCCCTAATATGACCATTTTACCTATGTTGATTCTTCCAATCCATGAACATGTAATGTTTTTCCATTTCTTTGTGTCTTTTTCAATTTTTTTAAAAACTGTCTTATAGTTTTCAGTATATAGGTCTTTCACATCCTTGGTTAAGTTTTTTCCGAAGTATTTTTGTTTTTTTGTTGCAATTGCAAAATGAATTTTTTTTTGAAATTTCTTTTTCTGAGATTTCACTGTTAGTATATAGGAATGCAATGAACTTTTTTTTTTTTTTGAGGGCAGTGTCACTGGACCTCATATGTGGGACCCGAACCGGGGCCACTGGCTTCTCAAGCCAGTGCTTAACCACCACGCCACTCAGCCGACCCTGCAATGAACTTTTATATGTTGATTTTGCAGCCGGCAATTTTACTGTATTTGTTTATCGTTTCTAATACTTTTTCATGGGGTCTTTAGGATTTTCTACATATAGCATCATGTCATCTGCAAAAACTGACAATTTAACTTATTCATTCCCAATTTGGATGCCTTATATTTCTTTCTCTTGCCCGGTTTCTCTGGCTAGGACTTCCAATACTATGTTGAAAAGCAGGGGGTGATAGGGGACAGCCCTGTCGTGTTACTGAACATAGAGCAAAGGGTTTCATCTTTTTCACTGCTAATTATGATATTAGCTGAGGGTTTCTCATAAATGTCCTTTATTATGTTAAGGTATTTTCCTTCTATATGCATTTTATTAAGTGTTTTAATCATAAATGGATGTTGTATCTTGCTTTTTCTGCATCTATTGATATAATCATATGATTTTTGTCCTTTATTTTGTTTATGTGGTGTATCACATTGATCGATTTGCATATATCAAACCATCCTTGTGCCCCTGGGGTGAACTGCACTTGGTTGTGATGTATAATCTTTTTAATGTATTGTTGCATTCAATTTGCTAGAATTTTGTTTAGGATTTTTGCATCTGTATTCATTAGAGATATTGGTCTGTAATTTTATTTTTATGTGTTATCCTTACCAGGTTTTTGCATCGGGGTCTCATAAAATTAATTATGGAGTATTGTCTTTTCTTCAATTCTTTGGAAGAGTTTGAGTAGAACAGGTATTACATCCTCTTTGAATGTTTGGTAGACTTCACTAGTGAAGCCATCTGGTGCTGGACTTTTGCTTTGGGGAAGGTTTTAAATGACTGATTCAATTTCCTTATTGTTGATAGGTCTATTTAGATTTTCCAGTTCTTCGTGATTCAGCCTAGGAAGGCTATATGTTTCTAAGAACATGTACATTTCTTCTAGGTTATTAAATTTGGTGGCATAGAGTCCTTCATAGTATTCTTGGATGATTTTTTGTGTTTTTGCGGCATCTGAGGAACTTGCCCTCTTTCATTTCTGATTTTGTTAATTTGTGTCATTTCTCTTTCTACCTTAGTGAGTTTAGCCAAGGGTTTGTCAATTTTATTAATCTTTTCAAAGATCCAGCTCTTTGTTACATTTATTTTTTTCTATTTTCTTTTTGTTCTCAATTTCATTAAGTTCTGCTCTGATTTTTATTATTTCCTTACTTCTGCTGACTTTGGGTTGCATTTTTTCTTCTTTCTCTAGTTCCTTAAGCTGTAACATAAGGTTATTTATTTGGGATTTTGCTTCTTTCTTTTTTTTCAGCTGAGCTGTCCTGCTACCTGCTGGCAGCTCAGCTGCTGCTCAGCCCGGGCTGGGGATCAAACTGCTGTTGCTCAGAGCTCAGCTCACCCTCTTGAGCAAGATCTTAACCAACTGAGCCACTCGGCTGGCCCCTTCTTCTTTCTTGAGGTAGGCCTGGAATGATATAAATTTTCTTATTATTACTGGTTTCACTGCACCCCAATAATTTTGGTAGGATGTATTTTCATTCTCATTTGTTTCTATGTATCTTTTGATCTTTCCTCTTATTTATTCTTTGACCCAGTCATTCTTTAAAAGTGTGTTGTTTAATCTGCAAATATTTGTGGTTTCTCCTGCTTTCTTCTTGCACTTCGTATCCTATTTCAAAGCCCTGTGGTCAGAGAATATGCTTGGTATGATTTCATTCTTCTTAAATTTGCTGAGGCTAGTTTTATGTCTCAATATATGGTCTATCCTTGAGAATGTTCCACGTACACGAGAAAAGAATATATAGTTTGATGTTCTAGGATGAAGTGCTCTATAAATATCAATTATGTCCATTTATCTAATATGTTCTCTAGGACTGATGTTTCTTTATTTTCTGTTTGGATGATCTATCCATAGCTGTCAGTGATGTATTTAGGTCCCCTGCTATAATTGTGTTTTGGTCAGTTTCTCCCTTCAGTTCTGTTAGTAGTTGCTTCATATATTTCAGTGCCCCCTAATTGGGGACATAAATATTTGTCGCATCCCGCATGACAAAGAGCAGTGAAATTCGGGAAGAGTGGCAAGGGTTGAAATAAAAATAATAAGCCAGAATTATGATATAGCAGGGGCCAAGAGACCAGCAACTTCTAACTGGGAATGCCAGTCCCGGATCGGGCTGATGCAAGCTTTTATTGAGAAATATTAAAGGAAGAAAGATTTATTTCTCCAAGGTCTGTGAAACAGTGCCTACTATCTCTCCGCCACTCCCCTTTGCATTCCAACACATCCTGTGCCTTTGTGCACACAAGCTTCACCCCAGAGATGGTGCCAAATATAATAAAACCATCTGATAAGGGAGACAGCCTGATATCATTCCATCAGGCCCACCATGCCAGGACTCTCCCTCAAGGAAGCTTTACTGATATCATTCCACCAGGTCCCTGGTTTTCTGAGACACTTCCTTATGATGTCATTTTTGACACAGGGCAAGCACAGGGAGAGTAAGCAGGTTGGTAGTTGCTAGACAACAAATATTGATGACTGTTATGTCTTCTTGTTGTATAGTTCCCTTTATCATTATGAAATGTCCACCTTTGTCTCTTGTTACCTTTTTTATCCTGAAGTCTGTTTCATCTGATTTCAGTATAGCTACACCTGATTTTCTCTGAATATCATTTGCTTGGAGTATTAGTTTCCACACTTTCATTTGGAGTCATTATATGTCCTTGAAACTGAGATGTATTTCTTGGAGGCAGCATATGATTGGGTTTAGTTTTTTTATCCAATCTGCTACTCTACGCCTTTTTATTGGGGAGTTCAGTCCATATACAATTAGGGTGATAATTGATATATGAGGATTTCTGTCACGTCCTGCGTGGCAAGAGCGAGTGGGACACGAGAGGGGCGACGCAGATTAAGGAAAAACAAGAGACAGAAGAAAGATAGGAGCGAGACCAAGGGACTCAGCCAAAGACGACTGAGCCCCGAATCGGGTCAGCACATAGCTTTTATTGAGAATTTTCAAGGATGCAAACTGCAACAAATCATTAACGGTGGTTTGTAGTTCTCAGGATTTACACAGTCCCCTGAAAGTGCTCTTTCCAGGGTGCACTGTGACTTACTCTTCTGTTAAAGGATTACCTTGTCTTTATTATGATAATTGCTATGAAACCCAGACTTGGTTTCTGTAAGTCACCTAAAGAATGTTTACTAAAGCTATCTTGACTATCTAGAAATCATCCTAAATTCTAGCAGTTAAACACAATCATAAAACTCACAGTATACTTGAGCTATACCAAAAGACTAGGAGTGGCTGTGTTTAAGGTAAAAGCATCTAAAATCTATTCGTTTGTAAATAACAATACCTAGCAACCAAAAGCGTTTCACACCTCTCTTATCCTACAGAGGGCTGCATCCGTTTCTCAAAGCTTCAGTATCTGCTGCTGCAACAAGGCACTGGGCAAAGGAATTCACACAAGGCTGATTAACAAATCCATGGTCAGTGGATGTCTTAGAGCTGCCTCTTACCCGGAACTCTCATGGCCTGAAGACTTAATCTTCCAGGAGACTATTCACAGTAGGGCCCTTAGGCAAATGCATCAGCTTCTCACAGGCCTGAGTTTTCTGGCCTGAGTTTGTCAGAGGTCTGTGCCTCAGTTTCCAAGGGGCTTGAGTCCCCAATATCTCAGTTCAGGGGTTCCCCACGGAACTACCGCCTGGTTTGGGTTGTCTCCCCTCTTTTAGGAGATCTTACCCGTCATTGGCTGCGTAGTTAGCTCATTGGGGTACCACAGGAACATGTCACAAGTGTAGTGAATATATTGTCTCCTATAGAAGAAAAGGCACATGGGTTCACAGAGGCAGGAGATATTACATGACCAACCATAAGGCAGCATCCCTAATATCCAGTGCTGAGCAGGGCAATGTGGCCTTGTCAGACACTGGGGTGCTATCAACTTCCCACAGATTTCCTATTATTCTATCTCTCGTTTTGTGGTAGGACGGTGTCTCCATTGTTTCTTTGCCTTTTTGTTGCTGGCTATTATTTCAGTGTGGTAGTATTGATTTTTTTTTGAGGGCAGTGTCACTGGCCCTCATATGTGGGACCCGAACCGGGGCCGCTGGCTTCCCAAACCAGCGCTTAACCACTGTGCCACTTGGCTGGCCCAGTATTGATTTTTTTTCACCTCTATTTCTTTTTTTAAAAAAGATTTTATTGGGGAATTGGGGGAGGGGAACAGCATTGGGGAACAGGGGAAGGTTGCTGTCCTTTTGTTCTTCAGTCTAGTTGCAGAGGACATTGTTTCACTGGCCCATGTTGGTATAATCATTGCGCTCTTCCTGGATGAGGCAGATCAGTTTCTGGATGGTCGCTCACCGTGGCTATTGGCAGCTCACGCTGGCTGCCAGCTGCTCACCCTGGCTGCCGACCACTCATTGTAGCCTATGGCAGTCCACTGCAGCAGGGGCTGCATCGCCAGGGACTCACAGCAGCCCAGCTCCAGGTGGAGCTGTTGTTAGCTGTAGAGGGCAGTGTCACTGGCCCTCATATGTGGGATCCGAACCGGGGCCGCTGGTGTCCCAAGCCAGCTCTTAACCAATGCGCCTCTTGGCCGGCCCTCTATTTCTTTTTTTATGTTATATATTTCAGTTCTGAGTTGTTACCATTAAGTTTATGTAAAAGAAAGTTTCATATTTAGAGTATTCATTTTCTTCAGCATGCTTACTTTCTCCATTTTCTTGTGCCAGTTCCAACCTTTACTCTCTCCCCTTTTAGGTTTTTGTTGTTACAAATTATCCCAATTTATGCTGTGAGTTGATTTCTGTGCTGCAGTAGCAAGTTGTCTTTATTGTCTTTTTAAAAGTGTTTTCTTCTTTCTTTACCATGTATGTTATGTTTGAATGTATAGGGTCCTATTTGGTGTAGAGGTAGCCATTTCCTGCTTCTATCTGTTCATAATACTACTCATGGTTTTAATTCTTTTGCTTTTTTTGTTTCAGTTCAAATAGCCTCCTTCAGTATTTCTTGTAGTGCTGGTCAGGTGTTAGAAAATTCCCTCAGCTTCTGTATGTCTGGAAAGGTCTTTATTCCTCCTTCATATCTAAAGGATATCTCTGCTGGATATATTATTCTTGGCTCACAATTTCTCTCTCAATAGCTTGAATATTTGATTCCACTGCTCCTGGCTTGTAGAGTTTCTGCTGAAAAATCTGATGATAACCTAATGGACTTTCCTTTGTAAGTTACCCTGGCTGCCTTGAGGATTCTTTTTCATCCTTAATTTTTGACAGCTTCAATACAATGTGCCTTGGAAAAGGCCTGTTGGGATTGAGATAATTAGGTGTTCTATTTGCTTCTTGGATTTGAGGATCCAGTTCTTTCCACAAGTTTGGGAAGTCCTCAATGCCTATTTGTTTGAATATACTTTCTGTTCCCTTCTCCCTTTCTTCTTCTTCTGGTATGCCCATTATTCTTATGTTGCTTTTTCTGATGGAGTCAGAAATTTTTTGTCGAGTTCTTTCATTTCTATTAACTCTCTTCTTCCAACTGTGTCATTTAAAGATTTCTATCTTCTATGTCACTGATTCTTTCCTCCATATCGTCAGCTCTACTACCTATGCTGGCTAAATCTTTTTTTTTTTTTTTTTGAGGGCAGTGTCACTGGCCCTCATATGTGGGACCCAAACTGGGGCTGCTGGCCTCCCAAGCCAGCACCTAACCACCGCGCCACTCGGCCGGCCTTAATTCATTCTTCTTTTATTGAGTTCTTCATCTCCAGAAATTTTGTTTGGTTTCTTTTAAAATTTCAATCTCTTTGGTAACATGTTCATTTTGTTCTTTAATTGTGTTTCTGAGGTCATTAAACTGTCTGTCTGTGTTTTCTTGCATCTTTTTTAGTTTTTCCAGAACTGCAATCTTGAATTCTCTGTCATTTAAGCCACATATTTCCATGTCTTTAAGTTCATTCTCTGGAGACTTTTCATTTTCTGTTATTATTTCTCTTCCTAGGCATCTGCAGGAATAGTTTCTACAACAGGTTGATAGAAAGAGGTCTTTCTTTTGCTTACCTGTAGGTGTTGGTAGAATGTTTTATTTTCTTTCTGATGCAGCCTTTTATTCTCTCTTATGCTGTAGTGTTATATTTTCCATGCACTGTTCTGGCTTCTCACATGATGGTGGGGGGTTTTCCTGGAAGGTGGGCTTCTCCTCTGTGAGCAGGTCACCTGGGTCTCAGGGCACCGCCTCTGTTGGGGGATGTGGGGAGCTTCTGAAGTTTTGAAGCTCTTCCTGCACCCATTTTAGGGCTTATGTGTTTCAGCAGCTCTGTTTACCCCTGCAGGGATCTGCCCAGGTAGGTGAGCGCAAGGGCAAGTGTGTTGTGAGAGGTGGCTATGAACAATGGCAGTGACAACTAGCTTAGCCAGTCCTGCACTGAAGGCTCCCTCCCCTTTGCCAGAACTAGCTGGGCTGAAAGGCTCAGTCCATGGCTGCAGGCTGCAGCTCTCAGAACTGCAAATATTCTGTTCTTTTGATCTGACACTGCTACTGTTCCGCTTCTAGCACTGGGCAGATGGGGGTGGGGCGAGCTCCGGGAGGGTAGAAAAAAGTCAGTTAAGCTCAGTGCTTATGCCCTCCATCTTCTGCTTGGCAGTGAGGGCTTAAACCACCATTCTAACCCTTCTTCCATCAGTCTTTGCTCTGAGGTCTCTGCTGTGAGCATTGGGTTCAGCCATATTATATGCTGATCCTTCATGGAGGACTGTGGGCCACAAGCAGAGCTCTAGCAGTCTAAATTCTTCTCTCTCCCACAACTGTAGTAGCTATGGAGTGCAGGGAGCTCAGAGCTCCAAGCTCGGTTTGCGTTCTGTGGCCCCCACCACAGCCCACGTCATTTCTTCTTCCTTCCCTCCTCCCCCATTCACCCAATTTGCCCACCTTTAGATGATTTCAATAGCGTGTCTCAGTCTTGCCTGACTCTGCACAGGGAGTCCTTGGTGAAATTATAGCTATTCCATTTGTTGTAAATTCTAGGGGAGATTTCAAGAGGCTTACCTCATGTTGCCATTTCTATGACATAATCTCCACATTTCATTTTATATTTTAGAAAATTTAATGGTAGTGTAATATTGTATCTTAAGGGTATGTTAGATCAGCTTAATCATTTTCTTAACATTAGACATTTAACAATTTTCTAAATCTTATTATGAACACCATGGTTAACATTTATTGCATAATTTTATTTGAGCTTCTGATTATTTCTTTTAATCATAATTTTTATAAACCATCTTATAATGATGAACATTGAAAATATTATGCTAAGTGAAAGAAACCAGTCATTAAGGCCACATATTGTATTACTCTGTTTTGAAATGGCTAGAATAGGCACATCTATAGGAACAGAAAGTAGATTACTTGTTGCCTATGGATATCAGTGCTGGTAAGGATATTGGCGAGTGACAGCTAAGGGATTTGGGGTTCCTTTTTTGGAATGATGAAATGTTCTAAAATTGATTGTGGTCATAGTTGCACAACTTTGTGAATATACTAAAACCATTGAATTGTACACTTCAAATGGGTGAGTAATATAGTTAATTACATTTCAGTAAAGCTATTAAAATAGGATTTTGATTTGTTAATTATGTCTGCTGCTTTTCTACTCTCCTTATTTCTGCTTTTATTT
Organism: Aselliscus stoliczkanus; assembly: GCA_033961575.1. Lineage (NCBI taxonomy): Eukaryota > Metazoa > Chordata > Mammalia > Chiroptera > Hipposideridae > Aselliscus > Aselliscus stoliczkanus. The sequence goes on along the minus strand of CM066740.1, from coordinate 60,878,553 downwards.
TCATTATTCCCTTCTTTTGATTTACTTTATTATCATTTTATCTTATTTCTGATCTGGGAATTTAATTCATTTATTTTAATTCTTTAATTTTGATTAAAATAGTGTTTAGTGTAACAAATTCTCCTCTGATCATTGCTTTACATGCATTCCATTGATTTAAATATGTAGATTTAAATAATTTTTTCAATTTAAATCACTGTCATTTTTTTCTAATTATATAAATTTTTATTTCTTTTCACTGAGAGTGTTTAGGAAGTCTGAAAAGACGAATCTAGAATTTGAGGTTGACAATTTCTCCCTTTTCATCATATTAAAGATGTTTAATTTTCCTGTGGCCTCCATTGTTTCTGAAGAGAAACCAGATATCCTTCTTAAACTTGTGTCCTTTCTTTCCATCTCTCTGCTTTTAAGGTTTTTCTCTTAAAAATTTCTCTTGTTTTTTGGGATTAGTACTTTGATCATGCTGTGCCAAAGTGAGGTTTTCTGAAGTCCTGGGTGATTGCTAAGTTTCCTGGATCTGTAGGTTATTGCTGTTGCTACTATTTTAAATCAGAGTCAGAGAGTTTGGGCTACTTTTTTTTTTTTTTTGGCTTATTTTGGAATATAAGATTATATTTTGTCTATTTGTTTCGTCATCTATTTGTTTCTTTGTGTGTGTGTATGGGTGTAACTTTATTGTCTGTAGGGATGTTATTCTGCTCCTTTTTTCTCACAGTAACTTTGTATAAAATTCAATTATGTTATCTATTTGCTTGCTCATTATTTGAGATGAGTATTTCTATACCAGTGGAGGAGGCAAGAATTTTCCTAAATTCTCAGCTCCCTTTTCTTTGTTTTCATAAAGCATTCCTCAACCCCACCCTCACCCCCAACTCCAGTAATTGTACCTGCCGTTTTTTTCACCCTCTTGACTAGCTCAATTCTACTGCTGGCAGTTTCTCTTTAATGTGGGCTTTGTTCTTTAAGAAAACTTTGGTCACTTAGAATCGACAATTTATAGGACTCAGGCTGCTCCAGTCCTTCTGATCTTACTTGCGACTTAGGGTCTGTAAAGCTGCATCCAGTTTTAGCTGTTGTTCTCAGATTGGCCTGGTGAGCATTTCTGAGGGTACTTATGGTAATTTGGGGGTTCTCCAATTCTGAGGCCTATCAAAACACTCTCTGAATTTTCTCTGCTCTCTCCTGCATAGTTATTGATACCACGTGAATTTTATTAGTGTTGGAGTTTCTTTTTCTTTTTTGGCTTTATACTGCTTTTAATTTCTGCCCTAAAAAAGAAAAGGCAGGTGAACAACATGACAGGTTACAGTGACTTCATCTTTACCTTTAAAATGATCTTTGCTTTTGGGGGCAGAAGGGGGAAAGAAAGACAGGAAAACATCAAAGTATGACAGTGAAATAGTGAACAAGACACCTCAACCTGGCTATCAAGGACTCTAAAATCCTGGAGATGGTGCCCTCAACCCACTAGCTTGTAAACAATGACAGGACACATTAAGAACAACAACAACAACAAAACAGAACAAAACCCTCATGATTCCATTCTAAAATCAAGCACATAATCTGACAGTGAAATATAAGATCACACGTGCCTGTCTACTCTGAAGGGCTTTCTGGAGGCAACCAGTGGTGTGGCACATGTTCAGGAGTCATGTGACACCTGCGTCACACAGAACTCAGGCTGAACTGAACGGTGTGCCCTCCTCCCAATGCAGCTTCCTTCTGCAGATGGGGGTGGGACACAATGGCCTTAGATGGAAGGAGCCATGGGAACAGGGTCTGTGTGTTTTTGAGGCTCTGCCTCTGACATGTTCAACACTTGGGCTGTTCTGGGCAGTGGGTTTGAGTTAGGCTCCATACACTATTTAAATGCTCACTGTATTTTTATGTGCAAACTGTCACTGTCTAAACCTTTCAGAAAGATCTGTACAGATATGAACACCCTGCAGAGACAGGGGTCATCAGGAATTAGGGCTCCTCCCGCCTGAGTGGAGGGCAAGGGATGCTGAGGCATTACAGAAATATTTAGAGAAATGGGGTGTTCTGCTGCAGTTAGACTCTAGTCTCTAATTTGGTCTATCCAAAGGTTGAAGGTCCTCAACAGGCAATTGTCTACTCTTTGACAGAGGCATCATGGAAGGTCATGATCAGCAGGTGCTCATCCAGCCAAACCAGGCTGCTGACGTGGTGGAGTTGGTGTGCATCTTGGATCTTGACCCTGGTCTCAGGGTCACTCAGGTTCCAGACATACACCATGATGTCCATGCCACCCAAAGCAAAACGCTCATTGTCTAGTGACCAGGCCAGGGAGAAGATCTTTGCATGGTGTCCATAAAAACGATGTTCTCCAAGTAGCCATCAGTGACACTGAAGACCATGTCCACATGCTGGCACTGCACACTGTGAGGAAGGCGTCCTGGTGGAAACATGCCAAGTCAGTCACAGGGCCCTTGGCCTCCAGGAGCTGCCGTTGTCCTCCAAGGTGGTGCCCAGAGTGGAGTATAAGTGGACATTTATGTCCATGCCCCCACAGTCACTGTGTTCCTGCTTGGGTGCACCACTACCACTTGGACTCATAGCTGGGGTTGTCGATGCTGGAGCACTTCTGACCCTTTGGCAGGCTATGTGCCCAATGCAAACAAACAATGCATATTCTTCAGGGCGAACAGCCATGCACTTTGGTTGAACATCCAGTTTCATGACTCCCTGTATGCTATAGTCCTGTAGCATGAGGTTGGTATATAGCACCATGTCGTTAGTGCTGCAACTCTCCAGCTGCTTGGACTCATCCATAGTCATCCTGAACACTTGGTTCATGTGGCCTTTGACAGCAAAGGAGTCATTCTCACATCTCAGAATCCCAGTAATTAATGTGTCACTGTGGCTCCCAGAGTAAATTTAAGACTTGCTGATATTTTTATGCAGTGTCAGGCACTGAATTGATTTGCTGTGACCATTGATGACCTGTAGGGGTATGCTGGGTTTTTGTTTTGTTTTTTTGTCCAGGTAATTGATGTACCAGACAGGGAGATGCTGAGGAGGTGGTCCTTCCACAAGCAGCCCAGCTGCCAGTAAAGAACGTTGGAACCCATGGTAAGTGTGCTGACAACAGAGTTCACATTGATGTCCACAATTTTAGAGGTTTTGTCTCCAGGAGCAGAAAGCAAATGGGGCTATCAGGACTCCAACTAATAGCATAAATGTCTCCATCGTGAGCCTTGCTTGTTCCCAATACACACACTTTCTCTCCCATCTTTCCATCATAGATGTGTATCTGGCCATCAGCACTGGTCATGACAAATCTGTTCCAGTGGGGAGAGAATTGCATGCAGTTGACAAAGGAGCTGTAGTTGCCAATTGTAAACTTGACCTTAAAAGGTGGCCTCTCAAAGAATGCGGTGCAGTTATTGTTGCTCCTCGTCACTAGCCAGTATGGCCTGCTCTACTTGACGTCCACGCTGTTGATGACTTTGTTGTGTCCCGTGATCTCACCTATGGAAGTGCTACTGTACCACAGAAAGGCAGTTCAAAATTTCTTCCTGCCTTCTCCAATGGCTACAATCTTCCTACTGTCTTCCATCCAAGCAATGTCCTTGATCTTCTCAGCAGAAGGCAGATACTCCTACTTCAAGAGGTGCTCCTTCTGCATGGTATCCCAGATTCTCAGCTTCCCAGACAGATCTCCAGAGGTGGTATAGAATCTGTTGGGTGCATATTTGGCCATCACCACTTGATAGGAATGCTCTAGGTAGATGTCAGCAAGGGCTGAGTTGTCAATGTTCCTTAGGATGACGTACTTTCCATTGGTGTAAAGAAAATTGTTGACCTTGGGGTCACTGCTGATGAGTTTGGAGATGCCTCTCTCCACCTGGGAGAGGCTGGTGAACACCTTCTTTACCTTCTAAAGCATTCTTGCCAGCTTGTTACAGTGCAGAGCTCACCAAGCCCCTCCAGGGCCAACCACGCTGAGAATCAGACATGGCCAGAGGCCCAGCCCTGGACAGGGACCAAAAATGGTGGAATTTGATTCTTATCTACTCAAATTTGAGAGTTTGTGAGAATACCTTGCCACCTAGTTTGTTGTTGATGTTGTCTGTAGGTTTTTGGCTTTCCTACCCTATTTCCTCTGTTTGTTTTTATGGGAGGCTTTAGGGAAATTAAAAAACATGTGGTACCACTGTCATTTTCCCACAAGGCACAAAGACAAAAAAACATATTATGAAAGTTTTTTGAAAGTTGTTTCCATGTTTGAAATGTATTTAAGAGAATGGTTTAAAGCACAGTCTGATGGTGGGGCAAAGGTGTAAGGGTCATATTAAAGAGAATGTATTTTCAGACCAAAAGTCAAAGTAGGAAACTCCATAAAATATAACATAATTTATTACAGGGTAATTTATTTATGCAAGATTGGGCCAGAGTGAAAAAATGGCCCAGTTGTTTTGTGCAAATTATTCTCTGCTAAAGGCTCTTGTTACTGGAATGGTTTTATAACATAACTTGGGTGCTACTGATTGACAAGACAAAGGGACAAATAATTCAGTAGCATCAGGGACCATAACTCCAGATGGCTTATACTATCACCAGTTTGATATTCATCTCAGTTGTCATTTGGGCCATTACTAACAAAAGTATTTATATTTATGATTACATTTTAGGGAACACAGATAATCATTAACTAAAAAAGCTTTGATATGCTTACTAATGACACTGAGATTGGTCAAAGGTTGCAGCATGAAAGGACACAAAGTTGGAGACAGTTTTTGTTCAGATTTATAATACATCTATGTACTCCATCCCCAGTATCTTTGTAGCCTGCATAATCTTATTCATCCATCTTCCACAGAGTCCGTAGCACCAGTGATTGGTGGTAGCCTTCATGCTTTTACCTCAACAGCAATACAAGCTGCATAAGAGCAGAGTATGCCTACTAAGCATAAAAGAATCCCAAAAATAGCCAGACTCCATTTCCCAGGGAGAGAAGCAAACCAATGACTAAATAAATCAGAGAAGGAAATCTCTTATGCCTTACCTATAGAATTTTTCATATGGGATAAGAGGTCAGTAATGGTAGATTCATAACAAGGAAACCATTTTTTTTATTTGAGCAGTTTATTGGCTCAGCAAGATAACGCTCTGTCTAGGATCATTTAAGGCAGTTACTGTGAACTGAGCCAAGGCTTGGATTTCTAGCTTGGCACTAATACTGACATACTGGGGTAAGAAAATGGAAACAGGCCACTCCCACCAAGACAAACTACAAATCCACCCGGACTTCAGAGCAGGTAGATTTGGGGGGGTTCCAGGTAAAGTCTCATAAATTTTCCGTTAAGGTAGGGAAGCCCAATGTAGAGTGGCCAGTTCACTCATAAAGGAGATAGGGCCACAAAATTTGTGCCATAAGGCACCTGCCTCTGCAGCCAGAGTCACCTGCCTTTAAAGATTTGTTTTATTTTCCTGTCCAATTTAGTGTCTAAAACCTTATGTATTGTTTGACAAGTAGTGGGTGGGAGCCACCCATGTGTCTATGCCCATGTATGGTGTAGTTACTCCACTCTGTACAAAACAGAACAAACGCAGCCAGTCATCCATGTTTAGCATATACCTATGCTAAGCTATCTTAAATGTTATAAGCTGTGGGGGTCATAGAAGAGTTAGTTCAATGTCTAAGTAGACTGGAGATATACTTTTTCATAGGTTCATAAATAAAGGAGGGACTTTTAGCCCTGGTCCTGGGAGTCAATCTTCCAAGGTTCTGATGAGCAGCCTGTCCATCTATTGTTCCCAGTCAGAGACCCTGAAGGGAGAATCACCAAGACATCACTTCTGTGCTGGACTTGGCAGTAATCTGCAGACCCAGGAGTCAGACTGGTTGAGTATTCCTGTGTAATTGGCAGCCCAGGAGAGGAAGGCATTCCCTGACACTATGGTAATGGTTTCCAGGAAGAGCAAATGAAGGACAGTAAGGCAAATGTTTAGTAGGCATTTGGTAGGAGGGTTCCTCCCCTAAAATCATGACAACAGCAATAGTTTCATCCTTATTAGTCAAAATGAATGCAACCTATGGATTCAGGGTAGGCAGTGCATATGAGTCATGTTGCTCAAGGTGTGAGGGTGTCAGGGTTATTTGCAATTTGAGTGAGATGGCAAAAGACCTTGATAAGCAGCCAATTACAGTGCCCTTTGGTAGTGGCTTTTGTCTGTTGTACTCATGCCCAGATGTCTAGACCTAGACTCTAGCAGGATCAACAGGTACCACATTCGCTGGCCAAGATATTCCTCACTCTCTGGCAAGAAGTATCCTATCCAATCTTGGGGAGGTTGCCAGTCCAACCCCCATTTAAATGTACCCTTCCCTGGTTTGATGTCTCAAGGAGCTCTGAATAGTAGTTGACGTTAGTCTGTTATCAGCTCGGACATTAAGTCATCAGGCTGTAGCTTTCTAAAGGATGTAGTCAGTAGAACATTCTGTGTAGTAGTTCCTAAGCATTGATAGGGAGCCAATCCCATGCTTGTTATTTATTGGGTTGTCAGAAAATCATGATGTATTTTTTCTGTTTTTCATTGCAACAATGCGTCCTGACTTTTCTGACAACCCAATATTTTCCTAACTGCCTGGGCAAAGATCTTCACCCACCTGTGCAAGGAGGAGGATTGTAAAAGGTCACACAGCTGTGCCTTTATAATACCATGATTATTTATGGATGGGGACTGTACCTTTTTTCATTGATGAGGGTATCTCTTGTGGAGGTGCTACAATGGGGGCCAAAGTTGATTCATAATACATTGGCCCCAGAATGGCCCGTAGAACTCATTGAACAAAGGACTTGTGGAAAGAGCATTGCACTGTTGCAAATATCCATGCCATTTCTGCAGTGTAGAGGCTTGGGTATCAGTTGAAGTGGGTTTTGTAAATAATCCTTCTACCCACCCCTTGCGTGGGGAGAAGTTCTTACTGTAACTGGCTGCTCTTTGGTAAGATCACTGTATTCATTGCCAATAGTTGTTCTGTTGAGGTATATCTGATGTTTGCCCCTTTTTATAATTGGGATTAAAATCTAAGGGGCATTTGCCATAATGCAGTCAATGTCTTCCAAGGTTACTGAAACATCTAATTCAAATGGCAAGCCACCTGTGAGATCTCAAGAGCTTTTATCTGTTTGACCAGCATTTTATTTTTCTCAAAGGGTCCCCAGTCCCATATATTCATACGTCCCTTCTTAACTATGTAATATAATGGGTGAAGGCATTGAGCTAAACAGGGCATAAAAGTTTACCAATACCCCCAAATTCCCATAAAAGCTTGTACCTCTTTTACATTTCTGGCATGGGATAGGCTTGCGTTATATCTCTGACAGTCTTGGAAGTCAACACACGTTTTCCCCAACCATATAATTCCTCCAAACTTTACTGCAGTGCCTGGACCTTGAATATTCTGTGGAATCACTGCCCATCCTCTCTGTTGCGGGTGGTCCAGTAAAACATGGAAGATTTTCTGTAGGAGAGGCAAATCTTCACAGGTTAACATAATGTTGTCATTATAAGGAGTCCATTTCATAGAGGTTGGGAAGGAAAACAGTGACAGGCTCTGAGCCACTATCCCATGGCATACGATAAATAGCCTTGAATGAGCACTAGGAAGGTAAACCCCAAGTGGGAAACACATTTTGTAACAGTTTCTTTGCCATTGTGAGGGTATTAGCCTTTAGATAGAGAAAGACTTCAACCCATCCAGAAAATATGCATACAACAAGAACATACTGATAACCCATATTAAGTGGTCTTGAATGAAGTCCAGCTTAAATGCACTAGGGTGGACAAAGAAATGCAAAAACTGAGAAATGGAGCTTGCTGTGCAGCCATGAGGAACGAAGTGGCCATCTTGGGTTTCTCATAACCCCAACAATTTGCTTAATATACAGCCATTGTTTACCTGTCTTAATTTCCCTGGTTCAGGAGACAAGACTGTTGTCATGTTACAAGGACATTAGGTGGCAAAAGTCTGGCAATGAGGGGTCATTTTTGTAGAAAGAGAATGGATTTTATTCATGTGCACCTCAATTTTGATGATAGACACCATATGCCAGAACATCTCACATTTTCAGAAATTTTGCATAATCTCTGGACCACTTATAACATACACAAGTACAACATAATTATCATTTTCCTATTTGACAAAGCCTCCCATGCAATTTTAATATATCAAATAGGCCTAATTCATTTAAATATTCTCCTTTATAAAGAGAAAATCTTTGAAGCATTCCAGGAGTCTATGGGAATAACCCAAAGCCATTTTCAGTTTAAGAAAAAGTCTCCTTTTAAACTTTGATCCCTGGGAAGTTTGTTAACCATATTTGACCAAAAGGATCATATATCATTACAAAATAATATTAAATTATCTATTTACCTAAAGTGAAAACATAAATACAGGTTACCTATGGTTAGTAAAACCTTAGTTTTTTTTTTTTGTTTGTTTGTTTTTTTGAGGGCAGTGTCACTTGCCCTCATATGTGGGACCCGAACCGGGGCAGCTGGCTTCCCAAGCCAGTGTTTAACCACTGTGCCACTCGGCCGACTAAAAACCTTAGTTCTTAAGACTGAGAAGATTGTTTTTCTTGATTAATCAAGTACCAGATTAAGACAATATAAACCACAGAAAACTATTTTAATGAAACATAGAATCTTTGCTTTCTAGTTAGAAAACTTCTTATGTCTTATCTAGAGCAGAAAGATACAGGAAAATATTGTCCTTTTAACAGTGTAAAAGAGAACCAAACTCTAATTCTGTGTCAGCTTATTTTTGATATTTAAATTCACTTGCTTAAATTTATTTAAATCTTATTCAGCTGGATCACATAAAGTTTTCTTTTTCAAGACTTCTTTTCATAAGCCTTCCACATTTTCCTTTTTACATTCAAATTTTGTCCTTCTTCCCCTAAAAAAAAAAATTTTTATACTTTATACCTTTTATACTGAAAACATATTATTTTCTTCCATATTAATTAGAATTCTTAACCCGTAGTAACTTTAAGACACATTTGTTCTACTTAAACCAGCAAGCTTAAACTTGCTTTTATTTATTGAAGATTAACCTTAGATCATGTGATACTGAAAAGCATTTAGATTAGTCTCTATGTTTTTGAGAATTTTGTAATAGCCAGTCCTTACAAGCACTTGTTTTTAAGCCTATGAAACATAGCTCTTTTACAAGTTAGCAATACCATCTGAAGTTAGAAAATACCACTCAAATATAGGGACACCTACATATGAACATACAAATACAAGCAAACAGAGACGTCATGATTTCTATAAAAGTGGTATCTGTTCAAAGGAACTTTTTTCCCCAGTCCCCATGCTAAAAGAGCTGTAGACATTCTAACGTCTTTTTCTAGTTTCAGTTCTTTCTCTAACTTTCTAACCCTGGCTTCCACCTCTATCTAGCTTGCTAGTTGGTGGCCATCTGAATCACCCATAAGAGGTGCTAGCCCACAGCCGTGGCCATGCCTGTTCTTTCCTTGCCACAGTGAGTAACGTGTACTTTTTCAAATTCATAAGACCAGCTGGAGTTTTCAGGGCATCCCCCTATTCATGAGTCAGTCTAGCCAATTCTCCCCAAATAAAAGTAGATGGCCAACTTGGGATTTCCCCCAGGGAAAGCGTGCTTTTCCCCAGCAGGGACAGTGGGCTCCCGACCCCTCACTTTCCCCTTACCCATGCCTGTTTGTAGTCTCCTGGCTGGCTCTTCAATTGTCCAATGATAGGGCAAAGGTGTAATGACCACCATAACAAGAATGTATCTTCAGGTCAAACAGTGAAACAGGAAACCCCATAGAATAAAACAGAATTAATTACAGGATAATTTATTTATGGGAAGATTGGATTGGAGCAGAAAAATGGCTCAGCAGTTTTGTGCAAATTATTCTCTGCTAAAGACTCCTGTTACTAGAATGATTTTATAATATAACTCAGGTGCTACTGATTGAGAAGATAAAAAGACAAAGAATTCAGTAGCACCAGGTACCATAACTCCTGGTGGCTGATACTATCACCAGTTTGATATTCATCTAAGTTGTCATTTGGGCCATTATAACAAAAGTATTTATAATTACATTTTAGGGAACACAGATAATCATTAACTGAAATGCTTTGATAAGCTTACTAAGGAAATTAGATTGGTCAAAGGTCAAGCATGAAAATACACAAAGATGAAGATGGTTTTTGTTCACATTTACATGTATACAAACATGAAATTAGAGTTGCTCAGTCTTGGATTAAAATCCTACTTCTGATGTTTATTATATGATCTGTGCAGGTGATTTATTCTTAGTCTCAGTTTTCCTAGATTTAGGGGTGTTGTTAAAAAAAATTTAATAACTGGTATAGTCCAGGTGCTAACCAATCACACAGAACATTGTGACCAATCAAAATGGTGTTGAATACTGGTTCAATTATACCAGTATGGACTGACTGAAGATCAACACTGCTCACCTGTAAAATGGAATTGTAATTATATATGTCTGGCAGCTTTGTGAGGAAGAGACGCAATAAATGTTTGTAAAAAAGGCACAGAGCCTATGACATAGTGAGAACTTAATAAATGGTATTTATTAATACTATTAGAAAAAAGTTGGGAAGCACCAATGTGCTCTGCAATCTTTTCCTGGGTGCTCTTTTTGTCTCTCTTTGTCCCATCCACCATTGTCAGTGAGTATTCCATTCTCTGAGTTTTCATAACTCTTTAAATCACCAATATAGCATTTTATCATGTTTTATTGTATTTAGTGGTAGAGGATGGAGTGAAATTCAAAATATCATAACAGAAGCTGTCTATAATGTCAGGCCTTTTGTTGTTGGATCATAGGAATGTCTGGTGGGTTTGAGATGAGACCTGGATGTGCATAAAATTGCTGTTGTTGGGTGGGGGTGGTGCAGGGTCTTATGGCATCAGCTATTTATCAACTAGTACAGAAGTATTTGGGAAGCCAGTGGCCCCGGTTCAGGTCCCATATATGAGGGCCAGTGACACTGCCCTTAAAATAAAACAAAAAAAAATTTATGGGCTGGCCAAGTGATGCAGTGGTTGGGTGCTGGCTTGGGAAACCAGAGACCCCGGTTCGGGTCCCACATATGAGGGCCAGTGACACTGCCCTCAAAAATAAACAAAAAAAAAAACCTGGCTATTTTGGGCCCGCCGAGTGGCGCGGTGGTTAAGCGCTGGCTTTGAAAGCCAGTGGCCCCGGTTTGGGTCCCACATATGAGGGCCAGTGACACTGCCCTCAAAAAAAACCAAACAAACCCAGAAGTATTTTTATCTGTGGCAACCAATAGGGTCAGACTGGTATGCTCTGGCTGAATTTGAGCTCCTGGTACAGGCTGCATCTCCCTTACTAGGCTCTGCCTCTTTTGTGGCTGACTTGGATAATCAATATTGATTTGTAATGGAGTTAAAAACATGCACACACATAAAAGAGGCAGTTGAAGAAGAGCAGAGGGGAATGAGGGTTGGTCTTAAAGAAGGAAAATATAGTTTCAGAGAAAATTTTCCCAATAAATAATAGAGATGAGCAAGAATACCTGTGCTGTAGGAGTGGAAGAAAGGATCAGTGAGGATACACTGACAGCAAGATTTTAAAGCAAAGATAAAAACCACTCACACCTGATTGTCACAGTTGGTTAGTAAAGTATTTAACAAAATCATCTTCCAGAGTAAGAAGAAGAACTGGGGAATAAAAATTTAAAGAGAGTTTGTTTGCAATAACCTAGGTATAAATTGTCTTGATAAATCTGACTATTAAATGAAAAGATTTATGAGAAATTTTAAAATTCAAAGTGAATAAGCTACTAAATTTCTCACATTGGATGATTAAAGTTATAATTTTACTGAAAAGACAGCATGCTTGCCACAAAATTATACAGGTGAAGAAGAGATTAATGATTGCCAGGGATTATAGCAAAGGTGGGGAGGCTGAAAAGACAAAAATGGACTGTGACTATGAAAGGGTAATACCTGGGATATTTGTGGTGCAACTATTCTGTATCCTGAGTGACTACCAACACACACACACACACACGCACAAACACACACATACACACACACACACACACACTGCTTGAAAAAATCTGAATAATCTCTTTGATGTTATACCAATGTCAATTTCCTGGTTTTGATATTGTAGTATAGTTACAAAAGATGTTACCACTGGAGAAAATTCGGTGAACATACACAGGACTGTCCTTTACATTTTTTTCAGCTTCCCATGATCTGTAATTATTTCAAAATGAAATGTTTTTTTTTTAAAGGACAGCATACTTGAATGTCACATAAAGTTTATGTACTTTTAGAAATTGCCCACTTCTTTTCATAACTCAGTGTTTTGTCTCAGGTGGAAATATTCTTCCCTTCGTCTAAATCCTACCTGTCATCTTAGAACATCTCCTAGCAGCTTTACCTAATTTGCTTTTCATTGTTCTTCTGTTAAGCAACTTTGTATATCTTAAATCTAATCTGGCTCTTCCTAATTTTTTTCTCTTCCCCTCTTAAGTGAATGGTGTCTGCTGGAACACACAAACTGAAATGAAAAACTCATTACCGCACCTGCTAGGAGCACCCTTCAGCAACTACCCCATTGAAGAACAGTTTCACCATGTTCCTATCTTAGAATGGTCCATATCCAATAACCTCTTGCCTAATCTCAGGATTGAAAAGGTCATCCCATCTTCAGAATTTTTAATATATGTAGGATCTGTAAAGGTAACTCCTTTTTCATCCCTGATATTCTTAATTTGTGTATTATTTCATAATCAGTCTTGCTAGCAATTTATGGATTTTGTTAATATTTCAATTATCTAATTTTTAGTTTTGTAAACATTATTTGTTTACTATTTTATTTCTGATTTTATCTTTATTATTTCTTTCTTTGTACTTTCTTGGGCTTTATTTGCTCTACTTTTTTCTAGATTCCTAAGGTGGAAACTTAGATCACAATTCACACCTCTTTTTTGGTTTTTAATTTTTATTTATTTATTTTTAATTAGTTTCAGGTGTACAACACAGTGCAATAGTTATACTTTATACCCCTCAAATTGACAACCCCCTCCCCCATTTAGCCACCCCACTCCTCCCCCCCATATCATATATATCTATTACACTTCCTCTGACTCGCTTCCACATTACAATCCACATCCCATGACTATCTATATATTCAATTGCAGTTGGTATACAATATTATACAACCTCAGCTTCATGTGTACAGTGCAGTGATCAAGCCTCTACTCCATCCATGAAATGGTCTCCCCAAAAAGACATGTGACCATCTGACACCCCACAAAATATTTACAACATTATTAATTATATTCCCCGAACTGTCTTTCATATCCCTGTGGCAATATTGTAGTTGCCTATTTTTGCTGTCTAGTCCCTTCCCCTTCGCCCTCATCCCCACCCCCTTCCCAACTAGCAACCCTGTTTTTCCTCTATATCTATGTGAGACAGTTTCTGTTTACTTTGCTCATTCATTCCGTTATTTGTCTTTCTCTGACTGACTTATTTCACTTAATATAATAGTCTCTAGGCCCATCCATATCATTGCAAATGGTACGACTTCATTCTTCTTTATAGTGGAGTAATACTCCATTGTATAAATGTACCACAGTTTCTTAATCCAGTCATCTACCGATGGGCATTTCGGTTGTTTCCAAGTCTTAGCTATTGTAAATAGCCTGCAATGAACATAGGGGTGCATAAATTTTTTTGAATAAGTGTCTTGGGTTTTTCAGGATAAATACCTAGGAGTGGAATTGCTGGGTCAAAAGGTAGTTCCATTTCCAGTTTTTAGAGATATCTCTATACTGATTTCCATAGTGGCTGCACCAATCTGCAATCCCACCAACAGTGCAACAGGGTCCCCTTTTCCCCACAGCCCCGCCAGCACTTGTTGTTTGTTGATTTATTGATGATAGCCATTCTGACTGGAGTGAGGTGGTATCTCATTGTGGGTTTTATTTGCATTTCCCTAATGACCAGTGAGGTTGAACATTTTTTCATATGCCTGTTGGCCATCTGTGTGTCCTCTTTAGAGAAATGTCTCTTCATATCTTCTGCCCATTTTTTAATTGGGTTGTTTGTTTTCTTGGTGTTGAGTTTCACGAGTGTTTTATAAATTTTGGATATTAACCCTTATCAGATATATCGTTGACAAATATATTCTCCCAATCAGTAGCCTTCCTTTTTGTTTTATTGATGGTTTCCTTTGTTGTGAAAAAATTTTAAGTCTGATATAATCCCATATGTTCATTTTTTCTTTTACTTCCCTTGCCTGTAGGGATGTATCAGTAAAAATATTGCTCCGGGTAATGTCTGCAAATGTACTCCCTATATTTTCTTTTAGGAGTTTTATAGTTTCAGGTCTTACATTTAAGTCTTTAATCCATTTTGAATTTGTTCTTGTATATGGCATAAGGAGGTGGTCCAGTTTCATTTTTTTGCATGTGTCAATCCCATTTTCCCAGCACCATTTATTGAATAGACTATCTTTACTCCAATGTAAATTCTTGCTTCCCTTGTCATAGATTAACTGTCTGTAAATGCCTGGATTTATTTCTGGGCTTTCTGTTCTGTTCCACTGATCTATATGCCTGTTTTTATGCCAATACCATATAGTCTTAATTACTGTAGTCTTGTAGTATGTTTTGATGTCTGGTAGCATGATCCCAACTTTGTTCTTATTTCTCAGGATTGCTGAGGCTATTCGGGGTCTTTTATGGTTTCATATAAATTTTAGGATTATATTTTCTATTTCTGTGAAAAATGCCCTTGGTAGTTTGATAGGAATTGCATTGAATCTATATATTGCTTTAGGCAGTATGGACATTTTAATTATATTAATTCTTCCTATCCATGAGCATGGTAGGTGTTTCCATTTATTTGTATCTTCTTTGATTTCTTTCTTCAGTCACACCTCTCTTTTTTAATACACATTTAAGGCTCTAAATTACCCCTAAGTATCTCCAAATATTTAGGGGTTTTCCAGGTATTTTTTCTTTTATTTATTTCTAATTTAATTCCATTATTGTTAGAGAACATATTATGCATAATTTCAATCTTTTAAAGTTTATTGAGATTTTTTTCGTAGCCTGATATATGATCTATCTTGGTGAATAAATCATGTATATTTGAAAGGAATTTGTATTCTATAATTGTTCAGTATAGTGTTCCATAAAATATCATTAGGTCAAGATGGTTGATGATAGTACTCAGATCTTTTAAGTTTTTACTAAATTTTTATTTAAAGATGCTACTAATTGCTGTGAGAGAAGTGTTGAAAGCTCCAGCTATAATGGTGGATTTGTTTATTTCAACTTTCAGTTCTGTCAGTCTCATTTGGCGTGGGCAGAAGCTAATGTCTCCCTTCAGTTTTTGAGCCTTAACTCAAAAGTCTGCTGCACATATGTGTATTTCACTCAGAAATATGAGCAGTTTATAAACAAAATTTGGCCTTTGTTGTCACATGGCAGCCTACCTGTCTGCCCCCATGCACCTTTCCATAAAGAATAAAGACAGATCCTTATAGAGACATTACTTCAACATTATGCCTACTCGTTTCCCTGTTTGGCCCCAGAAGATGGCTGGTTAGTCAATGACGGTTAAGATTCCTCAAGGAAGGAACAACTTAAGACAGGCACAGTCACGTGGGTGTCATAGGAGAGATCACGGAGTTGAGGAAAATGGGCATAAACCCCTTGTCTTAGGTGCTGATAGCCTGCCTATGGGATAACCTAATAATGTGATAACATCTGTTCTCTGTGTGTTCTTATCAGTGAGTCTTGGCATAAAAAGTTTCTGTCTCTTATAAGGTGCATGTACAATAACATCCTGGTACTTTCGGTAATGGCAGCCTGCAGGCACAGGTGATTTGACTCTGAGCTCAGTTCTCTGGTATGATGTATGGGACTTACAGACCATGGAGAAAACAATGCTACTTCCTTGTGTAAATCCTAAAAGCCAAGCAGTGGCATAGTTCGGAGCTCAGTCTTTGAGGCTTGAGTCCCTTGGCACCACATGCATTTTTGCTCTCATTTGTGTCTCTCTTTCTTAACCTTTCGCAGTCTCTTCTCGCTCTCCCACTGCTCTGTCGTGCAGGACACGACAGGTCTTCTTCCTCTCTGACTTCTCTCCTTTTGGGGGATTTCCTTCTGTAGATTTCCCCCCACTTTCCAGTTGCTGTAATTGTCCCCAAATCTATCTTCTGCTTTTTCAAGTCAGTAAGACTGAGGGTATCAACTGGAGCCTGCCCTCAAGCAAAAAGCCATAAAACCAGGAAACTCTCTGAATACCATTTCTTTCTTACAAGTATTCACTTATTTCTGGTATATGCTTTCTTTTGGTGTTTTCCCATTATCTCCAGTAGTTACTTTTTCTATTTGATCCAGAGTTCTTAGTTTTTACCTGTGGAAAGTCCAGTACAAAGTTCTCAGCTATTACTGAAAGTGTAACCCCTTATTTTTCTACTAATGTTTGTAGGATCTGTACTGATTTCTCTTCTTTCATTCCTGATATTGGTAATATGTGCCCCCCTCCTTTGATCGATCAGTTTAGCTAGAGGTTTACCAATTTTATTGAGCTTATTAAAAAATAACTTTTATATTCAATTGATTTCCCAAATTATCTTTATTTCCTTTTCGACTACTTTTGCTTTTTTTCCTAATTTCTTAAACTTAAAGCTTACATAATTTATTATAAACTTTCCTTTTAGTTCTAATATAAACATGTAAAGCTATAAATTTTCCCTCTAAGCACTGCTTTAACTGTGTTCCATACCATTTGATGTATTTTTATTTTTAATCAGTTCCAAATATTTTCCAAATTTCTTTGTGATTTATTTTTGGACCCATGGGTTATTTAGAAGTGTATTGTTTAATTTAAAAAATATCTGGAGTTTTTTCATATAGCTTTCTGTTACTGAGTTCCAATTATATTATAATCAGATAACGTATTGTATAATTTCAACTATTTAAATGTATTGAGATGTTTTATAAACCATCAGAAAAGTGAATACTCTGCACACTTGAAAAGGTACATTTTGCTTTTTATGGAGTGTTTTATTTATTTTTATTTTTATTTGAGGGCAGTGTCACTGGCCCTCATATGTGGGACTGAACAGGGGCCACTGGCTTCCCAAGCCAGCGCTTAACCACCGTGACACTCGGCCGGCCCTTATAAGTATCAATAAGGCAAGGATGATTGATAATATTGTTCCAGTCTTCCATACACTTACTGATGTTTTTGTCTAGTTCCACTAATTACTGAGAGGTGAATGTGAAAGTCACCCACTGTATTTGTCAATTTTTCTAATTCTCCTCTCAATTTTTTTTCCATATATAATAAACTTCTGCTATAAGCTGCATACAAATATAGGATTGCTATGTGTTCTTAATGACCTGTTATCATTACAAAATGTAATTTTGTAATAGCATTACAAAATTTTCTACAACCAGCATATTTGAACAGATACAATTTCCTATAACAAAACTATAGTAATCCATGCAATTTCCCATAACAAATACATAGAGCACGGATAGACTTTGGACTAAAGGTGATCTTTTCTAAGAGAAAGAACTTTTCCAGGGTTACAAATTAAGATATCATAAGGGAATTACTTATAAACTAAATAGTCAGGACACAATTTCAATGATGACAGTATGTTAGATAAATAAGAAAGGATATTGATCCCAATATAGCTGTTAATTTTATTAGTGTCTTTGAGGCAAAATATTGTCTACTTTACACTTACTTTTATGAAAAGATGTAATGGTATGCTCAATGCTTTGTTTTCTCAAAACCTCTGTGCTAAAATTTTCACCCTTCTCTCAAAGGCTGGATATTTCCTTGACATGATAAAAGATATCTACCGCAGTTCCCAAAACTAGCAGCACACTTAATGGGAAAAGTCTACAGATGGCCCATTAAAGGTAGGACTGAGAGAAGGAGCCCACTGTTATCACTATTATTAAATATTTTTACTGAAAATACTAGCCAAAGTAATTAGGTATCAGAAATTAGAAGTGTAAAACTTGGAAAGGAATAGGTAAAATTGTCACTGATATAATCCTACAAAATCTAAAAGAATAAACTCTAAACAATAAGCAACTTAGTAAGGTAGTGGAATATTAGTATGCAGAAAATGACACTTCCATGTATATAAACAACTGCCCCATGTACTGGGTCTTTGAAAAAGTCATGACATATTTTGTCTACGTTTTTCAAAGGTCATTTATTTATATAAAGAACAAAGATCAATCAATGATGTATTGCTCATTTTGTTCCATAACTTTTTGCCATCTTTCAGTGAGTTTCACAATTCCTCGTTCATAAAAGGACCTGTCTTTATTTGTGAAAATCTGAACAAGGTGCTGCTTTACAGCCTCATCTGAATTGAACATTATACCATGCAAGGAGTTTAGAAGAGAACAAAACAAGTAGAAGTCTGACAGAGCAAGGTCAGGTGAGTACGGCGGGTATGGCAACACATCCCATCCAAACTCCAATAATTTTTGACGGGTGATCAAACTTGTGTGTGGTCTCACGTTGTCATGAACACAACTCCTTTACAATTAACAAGGTCTGGACATTTCTGGATGATGGATTCATTCAAACTGTCCAATTGCCAACAGTACACATTTGAATTGATTGTTTGGTTCCTTGGTAGGAGTTTGAAAAAAAAAGACACCTTTCAAATCCCAACACTGAGAGCATAACCTTCCTCTGATGAATGTCTGCTTTTGATGTCATTTGAGGCAAGTCATCACATCAGGACCAAGATCGTTTGCACACCATGTTGTTGTAAACAATCCACTTCACATCACCAGTTATCAGTCAATTCTCAATCACTTCAAAAAAGGATAGTTTTCCTCATGTTCAATGAGCATATTGCAGATGTTTATATGCGCCATTAAATGAACTTCTTTGAGTTCATGTGGAACCCAAATATTGAGTTTGTTTACATATCTCAGCTTCTTTAGGTGGTTGTAAACCTGAAGCTTAAATGATGGATGTTCAATGTTTCTGCAATCTCTTATGTTGTGTAACGTGGGTTTGACTCAATCAATGCCTTTATTTTGTCGTCATCAACCTTGGTGGGCCTCCCTGACTGAGGAGCATCAGTGAAATCAAAATGCCAGTGTTGTGTCCTGCATGACAAAGAGCAGTGAAACTCGGGAAGGGGGACAAGGGTTGAAATAAACACAATAAGCCAGAATTATGATATAGCAGGGGCCAATGGACCAGCAACCTCTAACTGGGAATGCCTGTCCCAAATTGGGCCAATGCAAGCTTTTATTGAGAAACATCAAACGAAGAAAGATTTATTTCTCCAAGGTCTGTGAAATAGTGCCTACTGACCATCTCCCTGCCACTTCCCTTTGCATTCCAACACATCCTGTACTTTTGTGCACACATGCTTAACCCCAGGGATGGCGCCAAGGATAATAAAACCATCCAATAAGGGAGACAGCCTGATATCATTCCATCAGGCCCCAGCATTCCGGGACTCTCCCTCAAGGAAGTTTTACCGATATTATTTCCACCAGGTTCCGGTTTTCCAGGACACTTCCTTATCTGTCATTTTTGACATGGGGCAAGTGCGGGAGGGACCAAGCAGATTGGTAGCCGCTAGGCAACACACCAGCATGGAATTTCATGAACCATGGTTGGCACTGATGTTCTTGTAGAGCATTGTCACCGTAAACTTTATGCAACTTTTCACAAGCTTGCTGAGCGTTCTTCCCTCTATGGAAGTAAAACAGTAAAATATGGCAAAAATGCAGTTTGATCTTCCATTTTCAACTTGTAAAATCTCTAAAACTCAACCAAATCACTCAATGTATTTTTAGAATGAAGCTAGAACTGTCAGCTGTCAAATGACAAAGCAATAACATAGATGAGAATGACTCTAGTACTTCCAAAAATGAAGTAGTACCATGTGTTGCAAACATGCGTCATGACTTTTCCAAAGACCCAATAGTAACTCCATTCCAATTTAATATTTATAGACTGCTGCTTAAAGATAGATTTGATATGCTAGATTGGATCCAGCTGCTATTCAGTGCATTTTTCAAAGTAGCCATTTTTCCACTTAATAGTACCCCTCATAGACAGCATTATAGTCTTTCTACCCTCTTATTTCTACCATCTACTCCTGCTCTGGCAGCTTAGAAGTCAAGAGGTAGAAAAACAGATCCTTTTCTTAAATATATAAGAAAGCGAGTGTATCAGATAGGATACTTTTGGTTATAAGAAGTACATTCCATGTCAAACTGACTTAACAATAATGATAACTAAAATTTATTGAGCACTTACAAACTTATTAGCACTATTTTAACTTATTTTATCTTCATACTATATCAGAAAATAATAAAGAAACATATTAGATATCCCTACATGAATTTCAGAAAAAGGGTGAGCTCCAGGTTTGGAATGATATTTCTATCACTTTGTTCAGCGTCCTCAGAAGCAACTTTATTCCCTTGAGGTTGCCAAGATGGCTGCCAGTGGCACTGTGGGCTAGATGTTTCCATGTCAAGAAGAGACTGTGTTAGAAACTTTCTCCTAAGCATGAAATGGAGGTCTGATTGAGCCAACTTGCATCATTGGCATATCCCTTGACCAATAATCATTCCTAGGGGAATTCTGTATGGTGATTTTTTTTAGAGTTAATCAGTATCATTTTTGGTGCTGGGAACAGGGTGACAATCTGAACAAAAACAGGTTTTGTTACAAAGGAATACGATGGGAATAAATATTGGGTAGATACATAGCAAATTTATTCGCTATAGAGTATTTTTTAAATCGTATTAAAAATTCAGATCAAACTTTAGCAGATTAAGTCCAATAATAGAAATGTAAATTCTGAGTTTTCAAGCAAATGGTCAGAAAAACCTATTTTATGCTTTCTTATTTACCAAGTAAATATGTTTCCATTTCAGGTATGGTACAGGAGCTAATTGATCTAGAGTCCATTTTCATGAATGTTGTATGAAATACATCTATACAAAATCTCAGTTTTTTCCTAGTTGATTTTTTCTGTGAAATATCAAGCTTGGTGTAAGACATTGAAAACTTCATCTCTTTCTTTGGAAATTTAAGAAGTCATTCATCAGCCGGCTGAGTGGTCAGTTGGTTAAGAGTTGGCTTAGAGTGTGCTCTGAGCAACAGGGCCACTGGTTCAATTCCCACATGGGCCAGTGAACACTGCTCCCCAGATGAGCTGTCGCTGAGCTGCCAATAGGTGGCAGGATGGCTCAGCTGATGTAACAACAAGGTTGCCTGTTCAATGACCTGCCTGCAACTAAGACTGAACTCAGTACCTTGAGCTGAGCTGCCACCTGGATGGCTCAGTAGATAGGGCATGTGCTCTTAACAACAAGGCTGCAGGGTTCAACTCCCGCATGGGATGGTGGCTATGCCCACCGGCAACTAAGATTGAACACAGCACCTTGAGCTTAGATGCCACAAGCTGCTGATGGGAAGCCAGATGGCAACTGGCACCCTCCACAAGGAAGACTGAAGAACTAGGCTGGTCCCCTCCCCCAATTCCCCAATAAATTCTTAAAAAAAAAAAAAGGAAGTAATTCGTCAATATTGGGTCAATGAAAATTACTCAATGTATATCTCAAAATGCTATTAGTTTATAATAATTATTTGTAAAAAAGCTATTTCAGGGATTTATAATTTATTGATAGGCCCCACGTTAAAGTCTGCATTTTAGCCAGTGGACAAAGTGATGGAATGAATGTATGGCAACCTATTTGTTGCATGGGAAGAAAATAATAGAACTTCTATTCATATATTTATCTCATGTTTTTAAAGTTCTATTTCTTGGGACAGTTTTACAGTACTCATACTATATATAAATACCATACACAGTACATGTATTTAATCTAATTTTTTTCTGGAAAGGGATGTGTGAACAACAGTTTGAAGAACACTGCCTTAGATTAAACTGGAATAGTCTGGTTATGAAACACATCAAATTTAGCTAACCCACCAATCGTGAGACTCATTGCTTCAAGGAGGAAATATATTTGGTCTTCAAGATTGACAATGAAAAAGTAAATGATAATAGGCTTAGGTCAAGATGTCAGAAAAAAAAAATGCTGTGATTATACCCTCTCATGATAACATCAAAGTTACAACTAAACTACAGAACAACAATCATTGGGAATTGCTTGCAGTCTAGCTGAACTAAAGTCCTACAACTAAGTACATACAGAGAAGTCACCTTCAGACTGGTAGGAGGGGCAGAGACTTGGAATGAGCTGGTCCTACACCCATATGTGACCATTAAAAATCAGGAAGGATATCTCAACTGCAGAAATTGGAGGTCCATCCCTGGAGAAGTGAGGGGTCCCATACCAGGGACCCGTAGCTCCATACCAGCTTCATACCAGGCTTTCCAGCCCAGGGTCTAGTGCTAGGGAGAGATGTCCCCATGACTTCTGGCTGTGAAAACCAGAGATTATGGCTGAATGAGATGATGGGTGACTAGACTCATAGGCACTCTTCTTAAAGGGCCCACACCTGGGCTTACTCGCTGATGGACTCACTTGCTTTGAGCACCAGTGCTAGGGCAGCAGCTTGAAAGGCAGCAGGGACATACAAGGAGGAATGGAGTTGTCTGGCTTCAGAGAGAGGGTGGAGGAGTAGCTCTCTCCTGGACGGAGGAGCTGGCAGAAGGCATTGTTACTTTGTTGAGCCCTCCGCTCTATGGGTGTGCAAAAGCAGGCAGCCACTATATCTGAGTCTCCATCACCTGGCTAACACTATTTGTCTGCCCTGCCCTGGTGATTCCCTGAGACCCCCACCCCACCCAACTTTTGGGTAAAACCAAGCCACTTCCAGTGGCTTTTCGTACAGATGGCCTGTCTTGGCATGCTGCAGACTTTCCTAAAGTCACTCAAAGATTTACAAAACCCAAACAAGCAGCATCTGGCTTTAGCCTCTGGCCGAGCAGCCCTAAGCCTGGCACTAGCAACAGCTGGCCTTGGTTTGCAACTTGGCCTCTCAAGGCACCTCCAAGCCCAGTGCAGGCAGCAGCCATCTGTGGCTGCTGTGACTGAAATTGGTCTGCAACAAATCCCCTCCCAGGAGACAGTGGGGCTCGCATAACTGGTGTCCAGCTTCAGACCAAGCCAGAGCATCACCTCACCATCTCCAAGGATGACACACCCAAGGGAAGACTGGGCAGGTATCAGAGTCGTGGTAAAGTGAATCCTGCTCCATAAAGTCATACCCTGTACCAAAGCTCCTCCACTATAGATAAGGCCAGACCTCACAACCGATCAGCCCGAGGGTCAATCCCTCCAAATGATGTGAAAACAGCAACCAAAGCTCAGCTTCAGTAGAAGGGCACATACAACCCATACAAGGAACACACCTGGAGCACCTGGCTCTGGTGACCAGGGAGGCTGGGCCACTGGGACCCACAGGAAAACCTACTACATAAGGCCACTTTACTAAGACTGGGAGGCATAGAAGCCCTACCTACTACACAGAAACAAACACAAGGAGACAGCCAAAGTGGAGAGACAAAGACACATGTCCCAAATAAAAGAAGAGACCAAAGTTCCAGAAAAAGAACTAAACAAAATGCAGACAAGCAATATTAAAGGCGTTTTTTTAAAATGAAAAGATAAAAAATATGAATAAAATGGCAATAATTACATACCTATCATAATTGCTTTAAATGTAATTGGATTAAATGCTCCTATCAACAGATAGGGTGGCTGAATGGATAAGTAAACAAGACCCTTACATATGTTGCCTACAAGAGACTCATTTCAGATCAAAAGACACACACAGACTAAAAGTAAAGGGATGGGAAAAAGACATTTCATGAAAGTGGAAATGAAAATTAAAAGAAAAAAAAAGCTGGGGTAGTAATACTTATACAAGACAAAATAAACTTTAAAACAAAGGCTAGGTCCGGCAGAGTGGTGCGGTGGTTAAGCACTGGCTTGGGAAGCTAGCAGCCCTGGTTCGGGTCCCACATATGAGAGCCAGTGACACTGCCCTCAAAAAAAACCCAAGAAAAAAAAACCAAAGGCTATAACAAGAGACAAAGAAGGCCCCAGTAATCCCACTTCTGGGTATTTATCTGAAGAAACACAAAAACACTACTTCGAGAGAATGTGTGCATCCGTGTTCACTGCAGCATTGTTTACAATGGTCACGATGTGGAGGCAGCCTCAGTGTTCATTGATGGAATAATGAATAAAGAGTAGGTGGTACATTTATACAAAGAATATTGCTCGGCTATGGAAGGGATGGGTTCTTGCCATCTGTGGTGTCATGGATGGACCTGGAGTGTACTGTACTGAGTGGAGTATGTCAGACAGAGAAAAAGATGTCATGTGATTTCGCTTATATGTGGACTGTGAAAAACAAAATTAACAAACAAACAAATCGGAAACAAACTCATAAATACAGAGAACATTTTGATGGTTGCCAGATGGGAGGGAGTTTAAAGGTGGGTAAAAAAGGAGAAGGGATTAAGACGTACAAATTAGTTGTTACACAGTAGTCATGGGCATGTAGCATATAGCATAAGGAATATAGTCAATAATATTGTAATAATTATGTATGGTGTCAGACAACTACTATTGGGTTGTTGGAAAAGTCATGACACATTTTTGCAACAAAAAAACATAGAAAAACTACGTCATGACTTTTCTGACAACCCAATAGATTAATGGGGTGATAGATGGGAGGGGGGTTGGGGTCAGGGTGAAAAAGGTGAAGGGATTAAGAAGTACAAATTGATAGTTACAAAATAGTCATGTAGATGTAAAGTAAAACATAGGGAATATAGTCAGTAATATGATAATTACTATGTATAGCACCAGGCGGGTACTCGACTAATCAGAGAGATCACTTCTTAAATATAAATGTCTACCTACTATGTTGTACAGCTGAAATTAATATAAAATAATAGAGAATGTCAACTATAATCAAAAATTTTAAAAGGGATGAAAAAGGGGAGGTGCAATAAGAGGTTCAAATTTCCAGGAATAAAACAAACAGGCCATGGGGATATAACGTACAGCATGGGGAATATATATAGTCAATAATATTGTGATAGCATGGTACAGTGTCACATCGATGCTAGACTTATCATGACGTTCACTTCTTTAGATCTATACATGTTAAATAACTATGGTGTACATCCAAAGCTAATATAACATTGTACATTAGCTATATTTTAATAAAAATATTTAAAAAATGTAAATGATAATGGTGATGATGACCATGGAATGATCAAGATGAAAATAATAACAGCTAATGTTTACTGGGCACTTACTGTTAGGTCTCTGAATGTTAGGTCTCAGAGATCTTGACTTATAGACAGAGCCACATCTGCAAGAAAACAACAAATGTCTGTTGGCCTGCACCTGCAGACGGAGCCAAACTTGTGATAACAGAAAAAGCCACAAAACAGCTACTGGCTTATAGGCAGTCAGCATGTTCTGTTCAAACAATGCTACCCTGTCAGCACCATCCCTATGTGACCCTCCTTTACCTCCTCCCTCCGGGCTGCAGTCTCCTTTGCTCAGCCTCTGCCAGATACTTTCTCTTAATAAAACAGACTTTCTCTTAAAAAAATTTCGTAACTTGCCTGACCCTGCGCGTTTCTTTACCAGCCGACCTATCACTTATCAAGTGCCAGACACTATTCTAAGTGCTTTACACACTCAAATCTATTGGGTAAATCCTGTTATTATCTATTTTACTATTAAACTCCATAGGAACAGAGATCATTAGTTTTTTTTCTTACCCCTGCATTCCCTGGAGCACCGGAGGCAGTTAATATGTAAATATTTGGTAAATAAAAGAAAACTTAGTGTTGCCCGATTTTCAGCCGAAAGGAGCAAGATGGACTTCAGCGCTATAGTGTGTGTCAGACGGACGGCCCGTGGTTTCACGTTCATCCGGCGTCGGCCAAGGGCGAGGTCCCTGGAAGGAGCAATATAAGCCAGTGGTTTAAATGTCCTAGACAGTCGCTGCTGTGGGCTACTGGGACCCAGAAAACAAAAAAAGGAGATTTGAGGAGGCGAATCCCTTTCCGGCGCGCGCCCCAGCGTCTAGGAAGCTGAAGCCCGGCCGCCAAAGCGATCTCAGCCAGGGATCATCAGCCTCGGGTCGCTGTGAAGCCACAGTGGGCAAGCCAAGCCCGCGCGTTCCTACGCTCTAGCCTCCAGAGGAGGAGACACCGGAAGTCTCCACTGCTCCTCCGGGCCTTTTCCCGCCTACTTCCCGCCTCCGGCAGAGACTCGCTCTCTTTCTGCGGCCACGGCAGTCTGTTACTGACAGGTTAGTTTTTTTTCTCCAGGAGGACTCTTCCGCCTACGCTCAGAAAGGTTTATTCAGGCGTTTGCGTGAGAGTGTGTTGCCGCCAGGGAAGGTCCCTTAACGGTCACCTCCGCGAGGCTCGCGCCACCGCCCGGTCGCACCCTCCCTCTGCTGTGTTGGTGCCTGGGGGGTCGGGGCGGTGGGCTCCGCGCCTTGGGAATTCTACTAGGTGCCCTTTCAACCCGGAGTTATAAGGCTGTGTGAGACTAACCTTGCCCTTTCCTGCAGTCCTTGCTAAGCGCTTTCCAGAGCACATTTGTGAAGCTATTCTTCTTGGGGGTCCTCTAAAAGAGGTGGAATAGGGCACTTTTTTGGTGGTCCTGTTACTTCACTGTGAGAAGGACCCTGCCCAGACGATTGTAGAATATTCTGACGCAGTGATCATAATAATTTTTGTCCAGATCACATTTGAGCTCCATACAGAGGCTCACTGTAGAACTGATTTTCAGCGTAGGGGGGAGGGTACATGTATATGTGCTAGTGTGTATGTGTGTGTGTGTGTGTGTGTATGTGTGTGTGTGCGCGCGCGCGCGCGGTGTAGTGACTGTAATTTTTAAAATTTAAATATTTTTAAAATGTATGAAGATTCTTGTATTTTGATTCTTGTTACTCCTCATACCTTGCCCTAACTCCTCCCCATTCTCACCGAGGGCTATTGCTCTACTTCCAGGTATTATATTGGTCTACTTCACCTTTGGATAGACGTAGTATCTCTACTTAAACTTTGCACATTCTGTTTTACTCTTCTGCGCAAAATCTTACTGGCCTTCCCATTGATTCAGGATAATACAAATTCTTTAGCCTGGCTTAAGACCTTTCAAGATCTTGGTTCTTGTGTCCTTTCATGGAAAACATACGTTTACATACACACTGTATATTCCCTCCATGCCAACCTGCAGTAATTTCATCACTTTGGATATGACAGTTTTATAATGTACCCATGTTTTGAAATTTATTTTTCTGTTCAATCAGGACTTGTTAAATACCTAATATTGCCAAGCACTGTTTTAGGAGCTGGGGATATAATGGGAACAACATAAATCTATAGTCCTTCAAAAAAAATAATAATAGCAGCTTATTTGAGATATAGTTCACATACCATAGAATTAGCCAATTTAAAATGTATGTTGATTTTTAGTACATTCACAAAGTTGTACCACCATCACCACTGTTAATCTAAGAATAAATGGCCTTTCAAAGTGACAGGCAACAAACATTTGTTTGCAACCAGAGTACAGGTATTTCTGAAGCATTGATTCAGGCAGAAGCCCAAATAATGCTCCAATCAGGAGACAAAAGCAAGGGGTATTTATAAGAAAGGGAAAGGGAACAATTACATCAATAAAAAGAAGGCATTTCTATTGGTAGTAATGCTAATTCTAAACAGTTTTTTTAATTTTTCAGTCCAGTAATCATAATACCTGTTTTCTTGTTATCTTTGCAAATAGTTCTTTGGGGCTCAGTTGCTTTTGGCCCATTCCAAAGGATATTTTGCCCTGTTTTAACATTCTAAGCTTTGAGATATAAAATGTGCAAGTCAGTTCCTCTGGGATGGCATCTCCGGCCACATTTTAACATTGCTCTGTTTGTATATATTTTTTTACATCCCGATCCATTTTAAAACATTTTCATCACCCCAAAAAGAAACCCTGAACCTATTAGCAGTCTCTTCTGATTTCCTTCCTTACCCCACTCCACTCCTAGTCCTATGCAACTACTAATCTACAGTCTATATATTTGCCTATTTTGTATAGTTCATATAAATGAAATCATGCAATATGTGGTCATTTTTGATTGTCTTGTTTTGCTTAACATTCATGTCATCCATGTTGTAGGATGTATCAGTACTTCATTCCTTTTTATTCCTAGATAATATTTCATTGTATGGGTTTACCACCATTTATCCATTGGTCAGTTGATGGACATTTGGTTTATTTTGGCTATTATGAATAATGCTGCTATGAACTTTCATGTACATGTTTTTGTGTGAAAAACATGTTTTTATTTCTCTCGGGTATATACCTAGGAGTAGAATTGCTGGGTCATAGGTAACTCTGTGTTTAACATTTTGAGGAACTGCCAGTCTGGTTTCTATAGCAGCTGAACGATTTTATATTCCTATTGTTGGGAACAGATTTTAGCCATGTTGCAAATAAAGACACATAAAGTCAAAAGTAACACAGCAAGGCAAACTTTACTTCTGCAGAAGGGTGCAGAGCCACCGTAAGCCAAAGCCAGTCTAGCAAGCACACTGAGTGGGAAGTCCACATAATTATTATCCCTAACACAGGTTCCACTATGTTGTACTCTATTGGCGAGAGCGTGATCTTATGATCTAAACCAATTGGCTAATAGAAAAGGAAGATCAGCCTAGTTACAAAATTAGGTAAGCTTGAAAAGAGGAATTACTACACAATGGTGAGAACGTATATTTTTAACGGAATCTACTACACAATAGTGAGAAAGTATATTTTAACTGGGACTACTTAAACAATAGATAGAAAGAGGAAGTATATTTTTATTTATTTATTTATTTATTTATTTATGAGGACAGTGTCACTGGCCCCTCATGTGGGATCCGAACCGGGGCCGCTGGCTTCCCAAGCCAGCTCTTAACCACTGCGCCAGAAGTATATTTTTAAACTTTGCTGTCTTTGACAGAAAAGACTAGGGCCTTTTCAGCAGTGTATGAAGGTTCTGATTTCTCCATATCCTCACCAATACTTGTCATTATCTTTTTTTTTTTTTTTAATCTTAGCCATCCTAGTGGGCGTGAAGTGTGTTTCACTGTTGTTTTGGTTTGCATTTTCCTGATGTCTAAGTGATTCAGAGCATCTTATCATATGCTTATTGCTCATTTGTGTACCTTTTTTTGGATAAATGTCTGTTCGTATCCTTTGTCCATTTTTTAATCAGGTTATTCTCTTTTCATCATCAAGTTGTAAGAGTTCTTTCAACTTCTAGTTACTTCTGTATATTTCAACTTCTGTATATATTCTAGATATGAGTCTTATCAGATATATGACAGCCTTATATTGGGTTGTAGGAAAAGTCATGACGTATGTTTTCTATGTTTTTCATCGCAAAAATGCATCATGACTTTTCCGACAACCTAATAGAAAGATTATGCTGTTGTTTCTTTAAATGACAAGCACATGAGATTAATATTTACTCTCCCTGGAGACCATGTTATAGGTCTGTGGGTAGTAATTCAGAGAGTAAGTTGAACAACAACTGCAATGTGTGGAAGACCAGGCCCAGGAAAAAATGCTGTGAAGAATATGTGAGCAGCATTTTGAGATTTGAAAAATGAAGCAGGGAAAAACAGTTTATATAATTTGTCCATTCCTTATTGAGTTTTGTGTTTTCCTTTATTGATTTGTAAGAATTCTTTGTGTAGAGATTTAACGCATTGACTGTTAGATATGTGGCAGATATTTTCAGTCTGTTTGCCTAGTAAATTTGTTCTATATCTTTTACTATACTGGTGTTTTATTTTTTGTTGGTTTGTTTATAGTCAGGACTGTCAGTTTTTTCCTTTAAAGGGCTTCTGGGTGGTAGTTTGGGATACTGCTGTTAAATTATATAAGTTAAAGAAACTGACATAGTGCTTCCCTGACATTTGAATTCCTGGTACTATATTAAAGTTTATAGTGTTCATTATTTTAGACACTCTTGCCTCCTTATCTCCCTACCATGAAAAATATGCTATAATCTGCTTCAGCTTTGTTGGTTCATTTAATTTTCTATTTCAAACAGGCTCCTAGAAGTTACCCCCTTATTTTCTTTTTATTCATGTTTAATATGCTGCATTAGATTTGTGAGAGCCATATTGGGCAGTTGGTCATCAAATAATGGTATTTATTTTATGCTAGCAGAAGTTTATTTGAAGGTTTAATATGTGCCGAGCTTGAATGTAACTATGCTGGTTCTATATTGATTCGGGCATACTGGGAATAGTAGTTTTATAAAATCCTATTAACATTATCTTGACATTTGTTTTTCTCATTTCATGAGTTTCAAGGTAGTGGTAACTCAAGGTCTCTGGACTTTTTGAGAAACTGAAGAAAGCTATATTACCATAGCTCTTTAGAAAAGTTTGCATCTCTTTATTTTACATACAATGTTCCAGGTTTCATCATCTCCCTGTGGCATGATTTGTTAGAACTCTGTGTTTCTTGCTTCACTGTTTGTTTAAATTGTGGTAAAATATGCATAATATGAAGTTTAGCATTTTAATGATTTTTTTTTTTTTAAATTGGGGAATTGGGGGAGGGGAACAGTGTTGGGGAACCGGGGAAGGGGAACAGACAAGTTGCTGTCTTTTCATTCTTCAGTCTAGTTGTGGAGGACATCGCTTCTCTGGCCCATGTTGGTATCATCATTGCACTCTTCCCGGCTGAAGCAGATCAGTCACTGGCCTCTGGAAGCCGCTCACACCTGCTCTTGGCAGCTCACACCTGCTGCCAGCCGCTCACGCTGGCTGCCGGCCACTCAGTGTAGCCTACGGCAGCCCACTGCAGCAGGGGCTGCAGCTATGCCGTCACTGGGAACTCACAGCAGCCCAGCTCCAGGTGGAGTTGTTGTTCACCATCTTAGCTATAGAGGGCAGTGTCACTGGCCCTCATATGTGGGATCTGAACCGGAGCTGCTGGCATCCCAAACCAGCTCTTAACCAATGTGCCACTCGGCCGGTCCATTAATTATTTTTAAGTGTACAATTCAGTGACATTAAGTACATTCACATTGTTGTTCAACTATCCCCACCATTCTCTCCAGAACTTTTATCTTCCCAAACTAAAACTCTGTACCCACTAAATAATAACTCCTCATCCTTTTCAACCTCTGGCAACCACTTCTCTACTTTTTGTCTCTATGAGTTTGGCTATTCTACGT
Organism: Aselliscus stoliczkanus; assembly: GCA_033961575.1. Classification (NCBI taxonomy): domain Eukaryota; kingdom Metazoa; phylum Chordata; class Mammalia; order Chiroptera; family Hipposideridae; genus Aselliscus; species Aselliscus stoliczkanus. Next base: position 60,847,259 of record CM066740.1, on the reverse strand, counting down.
ATCTTATATAAATGGAATCATATAATATTTGTCCTTTTTTGTCTGGTTTATTTACTTAGCATAATGTATTTAAGGTTTATTCATGTTGTGGCATATTGCAAGATATCCTTCCTTTTTAAGGCTGAATAGTATTCCATTGTATGCATATGAGTATGTCACATTTTTTTCATTCATTAGTTGATAGACATTTGGGGTGTCTCTATCTTTGGGCAATTGTGAATGGTGCTGTAATGAACATTGGTACACAGAAACTGAATACTTTTGGATATATACCCAGAAGTGAAATTGCTGGATCATAGTGTTATTCTGTTTAATTTTTTGAGAAACTGTCTATATGTTTCAGTGTTTTTTGTCATTCACAAGATATATGAAATTTTAAAGAACTATGTAATTTAGGCATGTATTATCACATTTACCTAAAAATAAAAATTCTAAGAGCCATCTTCTAGTTGAAGGGATGGAGATATTTTTGTATTAGCACTTGGAGATCTTTGAGTTTTAAAATTATTAGAATTCAGACTGAATTAAGGGTTTATCTGGATAGCTTTCCAAAACCTAAACTTCTTTACAGTCCAAGCTCTTGCGGTTTTTATTTGTTTGTTTTTTCTTAATTCTTTCTATGTTGTCACTTTTTGGGGACAAATTGCCCATCATGGCAGACACTCTTAAACAGCTGATTTTGCAAATTTGTATAATTATAAAGGTCTAGATTGTTCTGTTATGATCCCCACTTAACTCTGGTATGCTGTGAAAACTGCTGTTTCTAACAGGCAAGTTTACCTCTCCCTGTGTGAAGATATCCATGTCATTAATTAATGAAGAATGGGAAATAACCAACATTATTCTTTTTTTATTACTGTACCATTATTTTTTTCAACTATTCCTTTATTGTCCAAATTGCAAGTTGTTGTGGATACTGGGATCCCTCTCAATGACTGTAGCCTCCCTGTGATCAATAGGGAAATGTAGAAAAAAGACAAGAGTATGGCTCAAACCTTAGAAAATTAATATTTCCTATTGCCCACCAGACCCTCCCTCCTCCCCTCCTCCTCCAACTGCAACATCTGCTTAAACTCCTTATTTAATATTCCCTATCATGGTTACAGTGCTTAGACCCTAGTAAACAGCAAGCATATTATCAGTAGAGGTGGAAAGAACACAAATGTGTTAATAAAACTTTTGCTCAGTTTGGGTCCATTCATCACCTGGGCTCTCACTTGGACATCTATGGCACTTAAAGCATTTGACATCTACAAATGCACTGGAAAGGTCCCCAGATGGATTTGGATGCTGCAGACTCTTGGAACTTTAACATAACTTAGATTTATATGCAACTTTCCCAGCATCCAGCAAATACCAAGATTACACAGATGCTAAGTACCCAGCTCAACCTGTTTATGCTTCTGCTTTTTGAAAGAGGCAAAACAATCAAATAAAATTACCTTTTGTAAGACTTCTTTTTAGGTTACCAGGATCAAAGATAAATATTGATTCCTAGTTTTTGGTAGTAGAGTGTTACCTTTCTTCAGACCTATGCTAGGGGCAACATGATTTACTTCTAGTGTACATCAGTGGCCTTTAGAAACACTTCCAGATCCATATTTAAATATTTCAACATGCTTATGTCAGACTAGGACCTTTCTAATTTTGTTTTGGCCTTAGGCCTTTGGGCAAAAAACTATTTAATTTGTGTGAATACTTTTGCATTCTAACATTTTATGATTTTTCTTTCTTTCTATAAATATATGACACTATTTTATCATCTTATTCTGTATCTTTTTAAAAGAATTATACAGTAAAATTGACTATTTTTGCCTTTTGGTTTACAGTTCTGTGAATTTTAACACATGTATAGATTTGTGTAACTACCACTCTAATCAGTATATACCTTATCTAAAAAACTTCCATGCTATCTTTTCATGGTCACACCTTTCCTTCACCCAAGTAACCCAAACCAAAAAGTAAATATCATTTTGTACTTTTTATTATGGAAATCAGTACAGTTGAATTTATGTTTTTTTTCTGTTTACTAATGATTTTAGCCAACTGTGATGTGCTAGAAAGGACAAAATCAATATAGTCCTTTTCATTTTCTTTCAGAAACTCAAACTTGCTCAAAAACTTGATTAGGAATAAAAACATTTTTCTAGTGATGTTTTCCAACAGGTGGCAGTGTTGTGCTATAATAGAACATATTAATAAAGATTGTGATGCTTCTTGTCACCTGGAAAATAACTGCTTTAAGTTTTCACTTCAGAAAAACAGGACAGTTAATTAAGAATTAAACTTTAACTCTTGAATTTATTTTCTTGGATCCATTTCAAAATCTATCTTAACTCTTGTAGTGTTTCTAACAAAAGAAGCTGGGATAAAATACCCTTAATACTTACGTGTTTGTTTTCAAATAGTTTTATATGTTTTTAGAGTTATGAGTTAACACTTTACTTAAGGTTAACCTTTGTAGCAAGAATAACTCCAGTGTCAAGGATGAATCTGTGAGACTTCAGATATTTTATATTCTAGACTTTTCTATCCCATGTAGGAACCCCATCTATAACATCCCTCAGAATTTGTGGCATTAATTTCTTCAGCAGATGCAGAAGAAAGATGCAGATTTTGATTATCAGCATTCTGAGTTTTTAGCTTTTCTGGAAATGTTCAGTGGGAAATGAGGAAGTGAAGTTTTTGAGACATTCACACTTAGATGACTAATAAGTTTTTAAACCTAACACACCCAAAAAGGGATTCCCTTTTTCCTTATACGTCCAGCAACTTATATCTGGCAGTATATATTTCCCTGGGGATTGGAACCACCATTTATTCAGATGCTCATGCAAGATGTTGGGAACATCTTTAAGACCTTTCAACATTCTCTCTTTTTTTTTTTTAAAGATTTTATTCGGGAATTGGGGAAGGAGAAAAGACAAGTTGCTGTCCTTTTGTTCCTCAGTCTAGTTGTGGAGGACATTGCTTCACTGGTCCATGTTGGTATCGTTATTGCGCTCTTCCTGAGTGAGGCAATTGCTCACCGGCCTCTGATGGCTGCTCATGGTGGCTCTTGGCAGCTCACGCTGGCTACCGGCCACTCACTGTTGCCTATGGCAGCCCACTGCAGCAGAGGCTGCAGCCCACACTGTCGCCGGCCATCTTAGCTATAGAGGCAAACAGGTGGAGCCATCTTAGCTGTAGAGGGCATTGTCACTGGCCCTCATATGTGGGATCCGAACTGGTTCCCCGCTGCTCAGAGCTGGCGTCCCAAGCCAGCTCCTAACCAACGTGTCAATCTGCCGGACCTCAACGTTCTCTTTATTCTACCACTCAGGAAGAATTTCTCAAATCTTAGTCCAAACTACCATTATCTCTCTCCTGGATACTGCTTCCCAGTTGGTCTGCCAAAAAGTGTTAGTACCTCTACTTTATTGTTCATACAAAGGCTGTTTCAAAAATATAAAATCTGATCATGTATTGACATGATCTTGAAGCTCCTCTATTGTTTACCATTACACTAAGAATAAACCTGAAATATTGAATTTAACGCATCACATCCCTCCTTCCCCTCAACGCTGCTTTCTGCTAAAGCCTCGTATCATGCCACTTTTCCCTTGTTCACTGTGCTCCATCCTATCTGGTGTCCTCTTTTTTCCTTGATTGCAGGAGCTGAGGAAAATAGATGCAGGAAGGCCTAATTTTAAGCCAACATACATTTTAGGTAAGGAAAAGATGTTTAGTAAAATATTAAAATTTGTGGCTAATAGGACATTTTCATAGCAATTAAGAACTCATCACTTTGTCACTTTTCAGTTCCTCAAAATGTCTAAGGATAAATGCACTTCTGAGTGCAGAGCCTGTGTGGAAAAAGTTATATTTCAACTGAGAAAATGAAATTTAGGACCAGGCAGTCATTACCTGTAACATTCCTTTATATTTCACCTAGTGTAGCTTTCACTTAGTGTCCCTAAAATAACTTTATTTTTGTAATTTCATCCTTTTTAGCAATTTAATTATGCATTAACTTTGTTTTTAATGTGTGTTGGCCTTACCTCAGAAACCAGGTGGACCACACAACCACCTATGGCTTAGATACCGTGAGTAGCATCTTTACAAAGTGATTGTTGTGCAGCCAGTTCTTGAGTTTCTTGTTTCCTATGGCAGTTCACTCCTTGGCTGAATAGCTTTGTCAGCTAAGAAATTCTTGTACCAAATCTCTGGCCTGCATCTTTCTCATACTGGTTCTAGTTTTCTTTGGAGGCGTAGAGAACAAGTCTAACTTCTCTTCCCGCATTAGCCCTTTAACTATTGAAGTAGCTGTTGTAGCTCCTGGAATTTTCTTTTTGATAAACATCCTAAGCTTCTTCAACTCTTCCTGGTTGTGTTGATTATTTTGGACACTTTCTCTACTGATTATCCTTTAGTTCAGTGTTTGAAAGTTTGGTGTGGGAACCACCGGCATCAGAACCACTTAAGATACTTGTTATAACAGCTCCTGTGGGATTAAGATGGTAGATTGACTTTTCTAATCTTGCTCCCTATTGAGACCCCACTAAAGCTACAGTAAAAACACAGAAAGACAAGGAACATCAGAAAAGGAGACAATGGTGATACAATTTATAAAACTGACTAGCCCCAGAATGAGTGGAAATTAACTTAGTTGCCCTAGACTCCATGGTCATCCTAAATTGGCAGAAGGAAAAACTGAAACCAATCATATTTACCTTGTAAATCCTCAAAAATTGGCAATCCTCAAGAACTGGCAATGCCAGGTATCTCTGAAAATTGGGACATAGAGATAAAATGAGGAAGATTGGGTGAATATTATTAAGTCGTAACTCTCCCAGTGGAGGCTGTTCATCTTGGGACAAATTCTGGAGTTTCAAAGTAGATAATCTCTTGATAAAATAGCATTTCCATATGGAAAGGCATTCCTCACATTTCTCAGGAAATTTGTATGTTTATTTCAATCCCAAATCCTGAGGAAAGTCATTAAAAAGTCAGAAAAACAGAAAAAAGAAGCTTTTCCTGAGAATTAAAACTCAACAATCAATATCTTTGGATACTATTGGTTCTAAGAGCTCCATGACATCCAGTGGAGAGCAAGAACAAGCCATGGGGACAGAGTGAGTAGAAAGTAAAGGTGCTCATTTCTGGGAACTGAGACAGGAGCATCTCAAAGGAAATCATGATCCAAGCAGTCAGTCTTACTTGCAGCTGTTGCTGCCTTCTAGGTAGGTTTTTATGTTCTCCCTGCTGCTAACAGTGAGTTATTATTATAAATAGGATAAATAAGCATTATGAAAACGTATATGCATAGTATATTTCATATAGATCCTATGAGTAGTGTTCTAAGATATAAGTTTGAAAGCAAAATAAATCTGTAAATTGATAATTACAACATGGTATTCTTTTGTAGTACTGTTAACTTTGCTATGAGATCTCAAGTTGTAAATGTAAATACTACCCAGTAATGTTTCTGGTGTTTTTGAGTTCAGAATATTCATTATAGACTACAGTTTTTCATAAATAATTTACAGAGGAATTTCAAAGAGAAAAAGGTATGAATCTTTTTGTGGAATACTCCCACATGAAATGAGAATTTAATCTAAAACCTGAATTAGTAAAAGCAATATTGATTTTAAAGGTAAACCAAAATCAGAGTAAGCAGACAAAATAATTCATCATTAAGAAAAGTAAAGGAGTTTATGTGAAGCAACATGTAATTTAACATTCAACTTGATGATGCTTTTTGTTACATTCTGGATTTGACCATTGTCACCACAAAATGAATGAAATTTTTCTACATCTGGAATATTTATCATGAAAGACTATTGAACGGCAAGAAATAGATGGCGTATTTTAAGTTTTCATTTTAAGAATAACATCTAAATGTTTATAGTATTATCTTTCAATTTTACAAGGAGCAGTCTCTTCTGATCCTTTGTGTTTGTGTGCTATCAGATGTAATGTCTTTCATTTCTGATTTTATTTATTTAAGCCTTCTCTCTTTGTCTAGATAAAATGTTGTGAATTTTGTTTATTTTATCAAAAATCAGTTCTTGGTTTTGTTGACCTTTCTCATGTTTTCTGATCTCAATGTTATTTATTCTGTTCTGATTTTTTCTTTCTTTCTTTCTGCAAACTTTGGTGTGTTTTTTTGTTTTGTTTTGTTTTTGCTTTCTCTTTTTAGTTCCTTGAGGTGTGTACCTTGAGGTTGATTTTTGAGATCTTTCTTTTTTCTTAATTTAGTTGTTTATCACTATAAACTTCCCTCTTAAAACTGCCTGTTACATCCATACAGTTTAGTATGTTCTGTTTCTTTTTCATTTGTTTCAAGATTTTTAAAAAATTTCTTTTTTGATTTCTTCTTTGACCCATTGGTTGTTCACAAATGTGTTGTTTAACTTCCACACATTTGTGACTTTTTCAATTTTTTTTGCTGTTATTGATTTCTAGTTCCATACCATTTTGGTCCTAAAAGATACTGGGTATGATTTCAGTCTTCTTAAATTTGTTGAGACTTGTTTTGTGACTGAACATATGATCTATCTATGCTTTGTGTGTGCTTGAGAAGAATATACATTCTGCTGCTTTTGGATTGAATGTTCTATGTGTCTGTTAGGTCTATTAGGTTTAATATAAACTTCAAGTTAATACATTGATTCCTTATTGATTTTCTGTCTTGAGTGATCTAGTCATTGTTGCAACTAGAATATTGAAGTCCCCTACTATGATTGTGTTAATCTATTTCTCGCTTTAATCTGTTAATATTTGTTTCATATCTATAGGTGCTCCATTGTTGGGTGCATATATATGATTGATAGTATCCTCTTGATGAATTGACTGCATTTTTTTTTAATTTAATTTAATTTAATTTTTTTTTTAGCTGAACCATCATCCTGGCACCTGGCACCTGTTGGCAGCTCAGTGGCAGCTCAGCTCGGGCCAGGAATCAAACCGGTGAGCCTGTTGCTCAGAGCTTGCACTCTTGAGCGAGCTCTTAACCAACTGAGCCACTCAGCTGGCCCTTGACTGCATTATTTTATAAAACTTTTTTTGTCTCTTATTTTAGCTTTTGAGTTAAAGCCTCTCTTCTCTGAAATAAATACAGACACTCTTGCTCCTTTTGGTTTACATTTGCATGGAATATTTTTTCCATTCTTTCATTTTGAGCCTATGTGTATACCTTAAGCTGAAGTTTGTCTCTTTTATGCATCATATAGTTGTGTTTTGGTTTTTATCCATGCAGCCACTCTATACCTTTTATTGGAAAATTTACATTTACTATTAACCCATTTTCATTTAAAGTAATTATTGGTAGGTAGGGACAGATTAATGTCATTGTATTGTTTTTCTGACATGTTTTGTAGTTCCTGTGTTCCTTTCTTCTTTTTCTTGCTGTTTCCTTTGTGAATTGATGATTTCCCCAGCTTTTATTCCCTTCTCATTATTTTTTATATATTCACTGCAGGTTTTTGCTTCTTGGTTACCATTAGGCTTACATACAACATCTTACAGATATAACAGTCTATTTTATGCTGATAACAATTTAACTTTGCATATAAAAACTACCATTTTATTTTCCTCTCACCTTTTTTGTTTTTACGTCACAATTTATAACTAATTTACACATTATTGTAGCTATAGGTATTTTTCATACTTTTCTCCTTTAACTTTTATACTTAAGTGGTTAACACACCAACATGTTACAGTATTAGAATATTCTGAATTTGACCATGAACATCATGTGCCACTTAATGACAGGGATATGTTCTAAGAAATGCATCATTAGGTGATTTCATCATGTGAACATCATAGAGTGTACTTATAAAAACCAAGATAGTACAGCCTACTACTTACCTAGGCTGTATGACATAGCCTATTGCTCCTAGGCTACAAGCCTATACAGCATGTGTACAAACAACACAAGATTAAGTCAAGCACAAGAGAAAATGCTGCATTTAAAAGACACTGTAAACACAAGATGTATGAGGCTGCTGCTGGTGTAACATGGCATAACTGTTTTACATAATTATTTTTTAATAACTAGAAAGAGTATACCCTAATATAACAATTAAAAGTATAGTATAATAAGTACATAAACCAGTAACATAGTTATTTATTACCGAGTATTATGTACTGTTCATAATTGTATGTGCTACACATTTATATGACTGGCAGCACCGGTTTGTTTACACCAGCATAGGCCTACTACTGTATTGATCCCACCTTATATCTTCACTCCTTCCCACCTTATATCTTCACTCCTATGCCTAGAGGGAATAATACTTTCAATATTCGTAATAGCAGCAGTAATGATCCTAAACACACACCTTACCATCACCACAAACATGTGAGTAATATGTTGTACTATGACCTTAAAATGGCGACAAAGTCACTAGGTGATAGGAATTTTTCAGCTCCATTATAACTTAAGAGATCACCATCGTATATGCAGTCTGTAGTTGACCAAAATGTCATTATGAGACATATGAGTATACTAGTGTGTTGTATATGTTTTCATGTTACTAATTAGTGCCCTTTTATTTAAGCTTGTAGAACCCCTTTCAGCATTTCTTGTAAGGCAGGTATGGTAGTTATGAACTCTTTCAGTTTTTTTTGTTTGTTTGTTTGTTTGTAAACATCTTTATCTCTCATTACTGAAGGACAACTTTGCCAGGTAATGTAGAGTTGACTGGAAGTCCACCCCCCCACCCCCACCCCAAGCTCTGTGAATATATCACACTACTCTTTCTTGGCCTGGAAGATTTTCGCAGAGAAAACCACTGTTCACCTTATGGGAGTTCCCTTGTGAGGATTTTTTTCTCTTACTGCTTTCAAAGTTCTCTCTTTGTCTTTTATTTTAATGTGTCTTAGAGAAGATCATTTTGGATTGAATCTTTTTTGAGATCTGTGAACTTGATGAACTTAGATGTCCAAATCTCTTCCCAGATTTGGGAAGTTCTCAGCCATTATTTCTTTAAATAAGCTTCCTACCCCCTTTTCCTCTCTTCTCCTCTGGAACTGCAATAATACGTAGTTTATTTTTTCTAAATCGTTCACATAGGCCTTCTTCCCTCTTTTTCATTATTTTTTCATCATTCTCTGACTGGATAATTTCAGAAAGTCATGTCTTCTACTTCACAGATTCTTCTGCTTGATCCATTCTCCTGTTGATGTTCTCTATTGCATTTTTCATTTTATTAATTGTATTCTTCAGCTGCAGAATTTTTTTTTTTTTTTTTAGTTGAGCCATCCTGCCACCTGTTGGCAGCTCAGCAGCAGCTCAGCTCAGGCTGGGGATCGAACTGCTGTTGCTCAGAGCTCAGCTTGTACTCTTGAGTGAGCTCTTAACCAACTGAGCCACTCGTTTTTTTTTTTTTGTTTTGTTTTTTTATGATTGCTGTCTGTTACACTTTTCTCTCTTTTTTTTTTTTGTCTATTTACATTTGGTTCCATTTTCCCTTTTATTAAAAACTATTGGAGGATGAGAAATACCAAATTGAGAGTGAAAACTAAGAAGCAGAAAGACATGTAATATAGGAAACAAGAAATCAAAGGAGGAAGATGAGGGGAATCCCCAGAAAGATGACTAGAAGATTCCAAGGTGCCAGCTGTGTATTATATGTAGTGGATAACACCGTAGATTGGAGGCTATGACTCATGACATAGAAATATTAAGGCAATAAGTACAAAGTTGCTTGCTATCAATGTTCTATCTTTTTAACCTGAAGCCAGAATTTGCTGGTGAATGTAACCCAGATTTTAAATGTTCTCAGCTTGTCTTGACAATATACTAAAGAACTTCCTGCTCTCCCCTCATGTGCTGCAGACTGATGTACAAGTGAGGTGAATACATCATCTCTCTGATGTATTCTGCTTTGACCTACTCCTAAGATCTGGTAGGTAGCCATAGTGAGCTTAGGAAGAAAAGATACACAGTAGCCTCCTCTCACCTACATTCCTGCTGTTAGCTCAATGATAGCAGCCTGCATTATCCTACTATAAGCCCTGATTATTGTTAATCTATGTGTTTTCTAGGATTCATGTCTTTGCCTGCTCACTTTCAGAAAGGAATTCTGTTAATTTTCTGGAAAGCTGAAACTGGACAGTGACTTCAGAGTGTGTAGTTTATCTTTCTCTATCATTCTTACCTACCTTCATTTATAAGGGAACCCTGCCTTTGTTTATCTAGTTTTGTGATTTCTATTCAGAGTTAAGTATATTGTTATATATTAAAGTAAAACTAATCAGAAAAGCACAGGAGCCAGGAGAATGATTACCTCAGGAGAAGGAAGGAGATGGACTCAGGGGGCCTTTAAGGGCCTGGCAATGATCTGTGTTTAAAATAGGGGCAGTAAATATATGGGAGTTTATTGCACTCATTTTTCTTCATATGCACACATAGATGTTTTATATGTTCTTATATATGTATTTTTCATGCATATGAAAATAACACTTAAAAATCTTTTGAGGTATAATTGTCATATAACATTTATTGTTTCAAATTTCAATATAATGATTCACTGTTTATATATAATTTATGAAATGATCACAAGTTTAGTTAACACTCGTCACCATAGTTGCAAAAAAATTTTTTTTGTAATGAGAACTTTTAATATTTATTCTTTTAATAATTTTTATATTTCATAGTCACCATGCTATACATTGCATCCTCATCACTTACGTATTTTATAACTTGAAATTTGTACCTTTTGATCACCTTCACCCTTTTTGCCCATCTTATATCCCCCCGGCCTCTAGCAACTACCAATCTGTTCTCTATATGTATGAACTCAGTTGTTTCTTTTTTTTTTTACATTTCACATATAAGTGAGATCATATGGTATTTGTCTTTGCCTGACTTATTTCACTTAGCATAATACCCTCTAGTACCATCCATGTTATCACAAATGGTAAGATTTCATTTTTTATGGCTAAGTAATATTCTATTATATGTATGAGGTCTGACAATTAAGTTCGCGAACTCATCCTAGAAAAAGTGTTACATATCTTATTGCTGAATATCATTACGGTCACCTTCGAAGTACTCCCCTTGGGAAGCTCTGCACCAATACCAGCACCTAGTTCGCCCTTCAAAGCAGTTTTGGAACTCTTTTTCTGGAATGGCCATCAGAGCTGTCGTTGTGTTACCCTTGATGTTCTGAATGTCATCCATATGTCTTCCTTTCAATATTTCCTTTATCTTCAGGTAAAGAAAGAAGTCATTGGGGGCCATAACAGGTGAGTAGGGAAGTTATTCCAATACAATTATTTGTTTACTGGCTAAAAACTCTCTCACAGACAGCGAGCACTGTGTGAACTGTTGCGTTGTCATGATTGCAAGAGCTATGAATTGGCGAAAAGTTCAGGTTGTCTAACTTTTTCACACAGCCTTTTCAGCACTTCCAAATAGTAAACTTGATTCACTGTTTGTCCAGTTGGTACAGATTCATAATGAATAATCCCTCTGATATAAAAAACAGGTTAGCAACATCGTTGCAACAAGTTCATGAACTTAATTGTCAGATCTCATGTATAGTGTGCAGTTCAGGGCTTGGTGCAGAAAGAGCTTTATAAATTTAAAGGATTTTGTTTTATAAACTGTAATATATCTTCAACTAATGTTTCAGGAAGGTTATATAGATTATATAATTTCCAAGTTTATAATACCTTACTCTTTTTTTCGCAGTTTGGTTGGTGGTAGAGTTCTTGGATTGCGCTCCTTCTCAGGAATTTATTGTTGTTATTCCATTGTGTCCGGGAATTCATTGTCCTTTGTAGTATATCTTTTGGGAGAACTGATTTCTTTTTGGGTTTTTTTTTTAGTCCTCTAATAGAAATATTTTGCCAGGAAGTGTTGGTGAATGGAACTGGAACATGGTCTGGGTTTTTATATGTTTTTCAACTCAACATGTTAAAATTTTTTATAGTATAATTTTTGTTTTATCTCATTTTCCATTTAACAGCAATTAGAATTTGTTTGGTAGCCCTTTGTTCTAAAATCTGCATTTGTCACCTCACTTTGCATTTTCATATAGTTGGTCTGTTTTTCAACATTATGGGAAAACTTGAGTGTAACTTCCTCATTATGAATTCAGCTTTCCTGCCATGTTAATTCTGCTGTTTTTCTCCTATGCTAATGTCAGTTCTGCTATCGCGTTTTCAAGTTTCTTTGAAATCTCTCCTTATCTGAGTTTTTCCATTTTCTTCTTGGCATAGTGCCTCTTTGTTTCCATTCCACTTGGTTCTTACAGGCAGTGCTTTTGTATAACCAATTAAGTGTCCAAATCAATGCTTTTCTCTATGTTATTTTATTTTCTGAAGTAAATTGTTGCCATGGCCAGGCCTGACTCTACATACTGTGGAGTTGTGCTTACTTGGATTACAGTCTCCGAATGGATATAGAAAAAGAGCTTCTGGATGGGGACAGGAGAGTGGCTGTCAGGACTCACCCAGTTTGAGGCTGGCTGATCTGTTTCCTGATTGCTACAAACCCAGAAACTTTAGGTTAGGGATGGAGAGAAGTGAAGAGCTCAACCATCTTCTAACATGCTTCCTGGCAACGGTGCTCTTCCCCTTCAGAGGCAAGAGTGCAGTTGACTATTGGTGTGTTTCTCTGTCTTCATTCACACTGTAGTTAGTAGAAATTTCTCCCAGACTATACCAAGTAGTTGTTCAAAACAGACTCTCCTTTCTGTCTTTTTGTGTGTGTCTTTATAAGTGTTTTAAATGTGGGATTTGTAAATTCATGTCAGGAGATTATAGCCTGGTACCCTCTTAACCTACGTGTTGTCTTTTTTATCTTACATTTTATTAATCTGTAAAAAATATTAATCATTTTTATTGTCACTGGAGCCCCTCTCCAGGTAGCAATGGTTTACCTGGGATCACTAACATACTTTTGAAAAAAAGAATGTTGAACAGCCTTTTATTAACATTCTTAACTCAGCAGAACCAAAAGAGTGAAGTTACTAATGCAAGGTTCTTGCCTCAGGATTAGCCTGTTAAGAATAAAATATTATGCAAAACTTTTCCTTTAAAAGCATTTAATAATTTTAAGCCTCCAGAGGCAAAACTGGATTGAAAAGATGGCACTAACACTTTTATTATTATTTTTTTTTTTTTGAGGGCATTGTCACTGGCCCTCATATGTGGGACCGAACCGGGGCTGCTGGCTTCCCAAGCCAGCGCTTAACCACTGCACCACTCGGCCGGCCCGCACATGCAAACTTTTAAAGTAGCTTTTGGACAGCATATGAGAAGCTGGTGTAGGCTGCAGCCCCTGTTGCAGTGGGCTGCCATAGGCTACAGTGAGTGGCCGGCAGTCAGCGTGAGCTGCCAATAGCCGCATTGAGCGACCATCCAGAGGCCGGTGACTGATCTGCCTCATCTGGGAAGAGCGCAATGATGATACCAACATGTGCCAGTGAAGCAACGTCCTCTGCAACTAGACTGAAGAAAAAAAGACAGCAACTTGTCTGTTCCCCTTCCTCAATTCCCCAATAAAATCTTTTAAAAAAAAAAATCAAGGACATTTATCTGTAGTTTGGTTCATCTTTGCCAGCTGGGTTTTGGGATGATTGTCTTGCTGTGAGGGCCTCCCAAGCTCACCGGTTGTTAAACTAAGGGATTTCATCGCAGGGATTGGCAAATCTCTACTTGAGGCCCCCACCATCTGACCTGCCCTGCTAGGATGGTCTGCCTGTAGCCCAGTGTCAGAATCATGGGAAGACATCTGTTTCATTTATTGCCACAGGCTGTAAATCTTTCAAGATATGGTGGGTAGGTGGTGTGTGTGGCATGGATAGAAGAAAGCTATTTCTGTTTTCTAAGTTCCCAGGAACACTTAAGGGATCAAACAACCAACCTTGTCTTGTGCTTTGTTCCAGTAGATGCTGGTTCCTAAGTTTGGCTGTATATGAGGGTCACCTGAGTAGGCTAAACACACCAGTGCCTAGATCCCATCTCTCAGTTATATTTTAATGGATCTGGGTGTGACCTGGGCTTTTTTTTCTTTCTTTCTTTTTTTTAAACTTTTCAGGTGATTCTGATGTGCAGCCAAAGTTGAGATTGAACCACTGGACTGCTCCCATCCCTTCCTGGTTGGATCCTGCCTGGGGTTGAAGCCTTTTGGCTGCTTCTGTTCACCTCCTAGTGATGCTTCCTGCATATCCTTTTTTCTGGTCAGGGTTTCCAGGGGAGACAAACAGAGAGGCCTCCAACCCTGTGCCAGCTGGAGCAGATCTGCAGGCATCTGGTTGACAGATTGCACATTGGCTCTAGAAAGGGGTTCAGTAATTTTAAGCCATTGGCTTTTGGGGGCCTAAGTCACCCTTTGTATGTTAGAGCAGAGCTACTAGGACTGGTTTCTGTAGAGAACTTAGTATACTTTTTCCACCTTCCTGCAGCTAAACCAACCCCTTAATTTTCAAAGTGGGTTGCAGTTCTTTCCTCTTGGTAAACTATAAAGCAAAAAACTCTCTTTCCCTAACTGGCTGCATAGTAGACTAATTGAATTTGAGCTTCTTGTAGATTTTCACATCAAATTAAAAGAATTTCTATTCTTATCAAAAGCTTAGTTCTGCAATGTAGCCTTCCTGGAGGCAGCCAAAAAACTCTAGTTCTCTGCAGTGCCTTTTTTTTTTTTTTTTTTTTAAAGATTTTATTGGGGAATTGGGGCAGGGGAACAGCATTGGGGAATCGGAGCAGGGGAATAGAAAGTTGCTGTATTTTTGTTCTTCAGTCTAGTTGCGGAGGACCTTGCTTCACTGGCCCATGTTGGTATCATCATTGCGTTCTTTCTGGATGAGGCAAATGGGTCGCCGGCCTCTAGATGGTCACTCACCGCGGCTATTGGCAGCTCACGCTGGCTGCCAGCGACTCACTCTGGCGCCGGCCATTCACTGTAGCCTATGGCAGCTCACTGCAGCAGGGCCTGCAGCCTACACCGTCGCCGGGGCTCACACTCCAGGTGGGCTGTTGTTAGCTATGGAGGGCAGTGTCACTGGCCCTCATATGTGGGATCCGAACTGGGGCCACTGGCATCCCAAAACCAGCTCTTAACCAGTGCGCCACTCGGCTGGCCCTGCAGTGCCTTTTTGAATTTTATTTTCTGTTGAGGTTGGGGGGCTACTGAAGACTTTTCAAAAGACAGCTGATGGGGCAGGTAAACTGAAGCTGGTTAAAAAGGGGTAGGGGCTGAGCTCCCTTTCTTGTGGCCCAGGTCCCAAACCTGTCACCCCACTTTGACACATGGAGCAGCTCCCTGGAGACCAGGTGGATCATAACTGTCCCATCTTCCTTTGAATCAGGGTAGCCCATCAGAGCTTCCCACTATGTCTGCACTATTTTGGCCATTTGTAAAGTTCTGTGTATTGTTTTTTTTTTTTCTTGGACTGTGGTTGAGACTTTCATTATGGGATGTTATTTAAAAAAACCAGTTATTTGAAAATTGTGAACTTAAAAATACTGGGGATGCTGTTTGCAACAACAGCCACTTCAGAAAGTCCCTTTTTAAGTATGCATGAAAGAGATCTTTCTCAGGCTTCATGTTACTAGGAAATGTATTCCTCCTTAGTGCTGATTCACATTACCCCATGGTCATTGTGCCCTTGTGGCTGCTCAGTCTCCGCTTTCTGCTCAGCAGAAAGGAAACTCAGTGTCAGATCTGTGGCCACCTTGAAGAAATGTCTAGTTCATGAGTGTTTAATTTTGTGTACTTAATTTACCCCAGCTGTACTTTTCTTCTTAAAATTATTTTCCATTTGTCTTCATTTCCTTATCCATTTATTCTTTTTTTCTCTTCTAATGTATGTATCCTTGTTAACCCATCATCCTTTGTGGAATAAGCTAGTGTACAAATTAGCAAATAAATAAGAACTATCTTAAATATTTTAATAAACTGTCCTTTTGACCCACTCGCTTACTACCTAGGTCTCAGCTCTTGCCTTTCCTAATATGTCAAAAAGTCTCCAGCAGGTACTACTGTGTCGTTCTCCTCCTGCTGCATCCCCTCACCTGCAGAGAGAACGCAATGGCTCAGGGTAGATGGCTCTCCCTAGCAGAGCTCACCGCTATCCCAGCCCTACTTCCTGGGGTGCCTGTAGCTCTGCAACATTCTGCCATGTCTTGCCATTTGTGCTGACCTGAAGCCCTTCTCCCACTCCTGCCCCTTTCTCTGCTCAGAGTCACCTTCCTTTGTTATGCCTTTGCTGATGCCGTCCAGGCCTGGCTGACCACTTCCTCTCCTGGCACACACCTCCGGTCACGCTGAACAGGCTGCAGTGTGCCCATAGATGACTTTGTGAAAATTATAAGAAGGCGTCCATCCCTCTGCAAGAGACTTTATTGAACCTCCCACTGTTGGGACACCATATTTCTAAACGTGAGTCTGGGCTGTTCATCTGTGAGTGGCACCCTGCTAGGGGTGTGCCCTCTGAGCCGCACAGTTACCCTTGATGGCCCTGTCTGAGTTGTGATTGCTGTGAACTATTGGAGTCCCCTCAGCACTGTCTGTCTGACCAGAGCAGGCCCTCAACAGCTATTTACTAAGCAAAAGAAAGAACAAGGTGCAAATACATGCCATGCTCTTGTCTGGAAAAAGGGCAGGGGAGGCATGCCTGACAAGTCCTTTTGCACTGAACATTATGAATATATTGTAATTCAGAGACATATATTGTTTTTCACATTTCAGTATTTTTGAAATCAGTGGGTATCTTAAAGTCAGTGTATCATGGTAGTTGAGAGTACAGACCCTGGAGATAGACAGCCTGCATCTGAATCCCAGTTCTACCACTTAGACAGTTATTTGTGTGACTTCAGACACATTACCTAACCTCTCAGTGCCTCAGTTTATTCATCTGTAAAATGGAGATGATAGTGTTACCCGGAAATGACATTGAACCTCAGCTTTTCATCTTCTTGAAGGAACAAATTCAAGCAAGAGACAGAATTTTGTGCAACAATAAGACAGCAAGAAGTTTATTAGTAAAAGAGAGTACACTCTGAGACATGAAGTGGGCTGACGCAAGAGAAGGAAGCAGCCTCTCCACACATTGCATGAGGGCTTTTATTTCTGTGGGTAGAATGGCCTCCCCCTCTCCCTTCTCTTATCTCTCTTTCTCCCCCTGAGGTTCCTAGTCCTCTGGCATTTAGCAATGCTATTTCTTTTATTGAGGGACATGAGTAAACACACCCTTTTGATTTAGGGCGTATGTAAACACATCCCTCAGGGGTATGTGAAAGCCTGGAATCCTGCTGGGCAGCTGCCAGGGGTCTTGACCCAAGTAGGGGCTGCATATAGCAAGGGGCTTTCTAACTGGGGCTAAATTTTTCCTTCTCTTACTCATTTCTATCTACCTATTTACAGATCGACCAGTAAAGGAACGTGCATGCTCAGGCAAGTTAAGAAGGTCTTATTGTGTGAGAGAGAAAGTCTATCAGGCTGATCAAAGATAACTACAGCCCGGGCTGTACCTCTAAAGGAAACTGCAGCCTGGAGGGAGGAGGTAAAGGAGGGTTATATAGGGGCGGTGCTGACAGGGTAGCATTGTTTGAACAGAAAATGCTGACTGCCTATAAGCCAGTAGCTGTTTTGTGGCTTTTTCTGTTATCACAAGTTTGGCTCCGTCTGCAGGTGCAGGCCAACAGACAGTTTGTTGTTTTCTTGCAGATGTGGCTCTGTCTGTAAGTCAAGGTCTCTGAGACCTAACATTCAGAGACCTAACACCTACCCTATCAATTAGACTAAAATGACTTTTCCCAGATTACATTACTTTAATTGACTTCACAATCAACTTTGATAAATTTCTTGCATATTGTACAGCATCAGCTGAAACTCTCACAGCAGTTATAGTACATTTATTGGTTTCAGCCACAAAATAGTATATAAGTAAATAATTAAAGGATGATCTAAAACTTCACTCTGCCTAATTTTTAACAAAACATGTTATGTACATTAACTTGGATTCAAGGTTATGTCTGTATAGAACTAGTCTACTTGGGCTCTGTCCAAGGGATGTTTAATTATCAGTTCCCAGAAAGAACATCCAGGGGATGAACTTCCTCCAAAGGCCTTCTTATGGATTCATTTACCATCAGGTTTCGGAAAGAACAGGTATACAGTTGTTACTACTCTTCCTTTACTAGAAGGCAGAGAAGCAGATAATGGAATGTGTTTCCCTTGACTCACAGATGCAGCCAGTGAAGGATCTAGCATCATACCTAGCTCTTCACTGTGGTATCTCCAATCCCATTGGGTCACATCAAAGGCTGTTTTCTAAGGAAGCTCATGAAATCTAAGATTGAGTGTCCAAATGAGGACATAAACGTTTATCATCATCTTTTCCTTTATCTAAACCTGGAATTTCCATCTCAATCTCTCATTTCTTTTTGTAGAAATGTCAGCAAAGACAGAGGAATTTTTTTCACTTAGGGTAAGGCTGCCTGACGCAGCGTGGATGGTCACAGCACAGTGGAGGAAGCTGACAGAAAGAATCTAACTCACAGATGTATTATATTAGGTTTGTTTTTTAATTGGTTGTCAAAATTTAGAATTCAGGCAATTTCCCATCAAAGACCTCTTGAACAACTGGAAGAACCCTCAGACTTGGCTCCCTTGGTCACAGCCAGCTGGAGCAGAGCTGAAGCTTCTCCTTGACTGGGAAATGTGTTCCTCACCTTTTAGTGTCTGCTATCATTTAGGTGATGTTTCTAGCCCTGTGGGCATTGCAACTGTGATCCCTGATGTAAGCCAGTGTCCTAGTATTTTACAGCTTTCCAGAAAGAGCCAATGGGTGTGAACAGTGGTTAAGTGGCCTCCAGGAAGGAGGATCATTGGCCTCATCAAGGCCTACCTACTGCTCCTAACCCAGCCACGACCTTCAGGGGACAGGCGTGAAGGTAGACGTGGGTATGGTGCCCTGAATTTGCTGAGCTGGCTCTTCGCCATCTATTCATTCAGCCTGAAGGTCATGACCACAGTTTCTTCATCTAGGGGTAGGATGTTTTCCCAAATATGAAAGAAAGCAGCTAATGACCACTCAGGCCCATTTGAAGGCTCACAAGATGAGCTATTACTATAAAAGGCTAAGTGTCCTGTTTACTAGCCAGCACGCCCTGAAGTGTGTGTGCTTCCTCGCCCAGCAGGACTTGGCACAAGGCTGGGTTCTGTCCATCACCCCCACAGCCTGGGTCCTGGATGTGGGCCACCCTCAAAAGGGCATTCCTGCTTCAACTCAAAACCACTCCTGGCATTCTGAAAGCCAACAACAGAGGCCTCACCTCCTTGCTGGCTTCCTCCCTAGCTCCTGTGCGGCCCAATCTGGACAGACCCTTTGCACAAACCTGAATCTAACAATGAATTCCCATCTTTTGTTTTTAAGTCTCCAGGAAGCAGGATGCCAGTGCCTCTGGGGAAACTGGTCCTTTATAGCAGTGTGACGATGAGTGCGGGCTGTGCCCTTGCATATTACCTCATACAAAGTAAGTACCCAGCTATCATCTGAGGCTGGCCTTGTTGTAGCTTTCCTATTCTTGTTCCTCCATCAAAGGAAATAATTCAGATGCTTTCTGCAGATTAGGGAAAGGAGGAGAGGGCAATTTTGACTGCTTTTTTTTTTTTTTTTTTTTAAGGGCAGTGTCACTGGCCCTCATATGTGGGACCAAACCGGGGCCACTGGCTTCCCAAGCCAGCACTTAACCACCGCACCACTCGGCTGGCCCTGGAGAGGGCTATTTTTAGAAGCCAGTACATCTTTCCATTCCCTATAGCCTCCTCCTTATCCTATAATTCCGGTTTTTTAGGAGCCATGGTGCAAATAAAAGGACTCCAGTTTGTTTGCATAAGAAGCTTGCAAAAACCAAGATGTGCTTTCACTCCAGTACTCACACAGGAGATCCAATATTTCTGAGATGATATGAAGAACAGAGGGTTCACAGGTGGGGAAAACTGGCTATTTATCAAGTGTCCTCAACCTGTTTGCCCTGCCACTCTTTAATGTTGAGTTAATGGAGGAGGTAACCTTGAGCAAGGGACTCTGGTGAGAGCAGAAAATAAAAGCAGGGTCTTGATAGATGTGGCTTCCAACCCCACTGCACTCAAATTTGAATTTGCAAAGACAGGCCACAATTATTGTGAGCAGCCAAGACATTTAAGGTCATTTATCTGATACTGGTTATAAAGTAGCAGCATTTTTTTCTTTTTTTCTCTTTTTTCTTTTTAGAGGGCAGTGTCACTGACCCTCATTTGTGGGACCCAAACCCGGGCTGCTGGCATCCCAAGCCAGCTCTTAACCACCGCGCCACTCAGCCGGCCCAGCAGCATTTTTTAGAATGGCTTCTTTAAGCTCCTTTATGCCCTCCCAGCTTGGCTTTTACCCTGACTGCAGCATTTTCATTTCCTGCGGTGATGTTAGAATCACCAGCAGACAGGCAAACAGCACAGTGTCCTCTCTCCTGATTCTTCCCTACCTTCTTTCAGTTGGCCCAGAGATCCCAAGGATAATTCAGACTGGAATAAGTTGGCCTCTTCTTTCTGCCAAAGGGAGAGAGGCAGGACAGACAGGAATAGGTGCATATTACAGGGTCTGATGGCCTTCTCCCTTAGGAGGCTGGAGTTAACTGATAGCCACAGCTGAGCCGGGCTCTGCAGCTAACTGGTTCAATCCAGCTCCAGCTCTTGATTAGCTGTGTGGCCTTGTGTAGGAGTCCCTCACCTTCCTGGGCCTCTGTTATCTGTGTGATGAGGGATCAGTGCTTATGCATGAGGTTGTGAAATTAAATAAATCTTACAACCCATGAGATATTGAGAACATTGTCTAGCTTTGTAAATCGCTCAATAGAGATTAAGCATCTATACCTGCATGCATTCCTCCTTGCCCTGTCATGGCTGGCACCTTGCTCACTCCCGCAGTGCCCCCTGGGAATTAGCATAGGAGGGGCCTTCTCCTTAACCTCTTCCAGCTCACCGTGCTTTTCCCTTCTATTACTATGGTTGGGCCTACAGGAGGGAAGTGCTTTCTTGTTGCCAAACCAAAAACCTTCCTTGGGAAGCATACCTTTGCTGTCTCCTAGGGCAGCATGTATTTTGCACCTTCGGGGAGTTGCTGCCTGGAGTTCCTAGTAGACATTGGGCCAAAAAGGGTACCTGAGACTGAGAGCAGTTTATAAGCTTTATCTACATGAAATATTAGTTAAATCTGTAACTTGAAAAATTAACATTTTCATATCCTATTTCTTGGCCTGAGGGTTTTGTTGTTGTTGATATTGTGGTCTATTTTATGCTGGTTTATCAGGACCTTCATCTTAGTGGAAGAAATAATGTTTAGAAGTCCAGTCATAGATTCTGGCCTTAGGTCTGACTTGAACTAGCTGTGTCACTTTGAGCAAATTATGGTATCCTAGGATATTAGAACCAAAAGGAACATTAGAGAAGATCTGATCAAATCCTAGATGAAGAAATGAGGTAATAAATGAGGTGAGGACATGAGAGATGAAGAAATTTAGGCAAAGAAAGGTCAAGTAATTTGCCCAAGGTCATCTGCCACATCCCCATAGATCCTGACTTTGTAGACTTTAATTTGGAGTCTCTAACAATGGACAGTTTAGAGTAGATAGTCCCTAATTCTCTATAAATTTCACATTTGTATCTGTTTCCAGGTTGTACATGAATTGTGTCATTTAACTTTCTACAGAGTGTCTACCTGACCAAGCTCAATAAAGAAAAAAATGTAACAACTATCTTTCCCACTTAGAAACTTTTTCCAGGGCTTCCTATTACCAGTTGGCATTGGAACAGCTGCATAACCGCCCAGACGCCCTGGAAGCTCTGGGCACCCCTCTCAACATTCACTATCTCCAACTCACTGACAAGTACAACTTTGTGGACATTGCCAATGCCCAGGTAATGTGCTCCCCCAGTGAACTGCAGGCCAGTGCCTAGTGCAGGGGTGGGGAGGGGTTGCTGTAATCGGTAGAATGTTTTGGAGGAAATCTGGAGTAGGGATTTGGGATGGGAAAAGCCACTATATAAAACTACCACTAGGGATTACTTAGGACCTTTTGAAAAAACATTATGGATTAATTGATTTTCATATATTTCTTCCTTTCTGGGGAATTGATGTGACAGGGAATATAGTATTTGTGCTCAAGTCTCTGTCTTGAACTGATAGAGAAATGACCAGCGGTAGTTTGTCACTACGGATGTCAATTTTCAGCTTGAAATATATTTAAAGCCATTTAACTCTCATTCAAATATAAACGACTCTTTAAATTTTAGTTTTGAAACTTATTTATTTACATTGATTGCGTGGAATGCCAATCTATTTTTCAGCTGTGTCTCATCTTTTTTTTTTTTTTTTTGAGGGTAGTGTCACTGGCCCTCATATGTGGGACCAAACCAGGGCCACTGGCTTCCCAAGCCAGTGCTTAACCACCGTACCACTCGGCTGGCCCTGTCTCATCTTCTTTTATACTTCAGCTGATAAAACTCACCTGAATATAAAATGTATTTTTTCTTCCGCTTAACAAGTATGTGTTGAATACATATGAGTTAGAGGGAGGTCGTGGTCTGGTAGGATAGGCTGAGGCAACCTCATCATGAGGTGTACACACTTGATTCTGGCCAGCAGAAGCCCTGGATTATTTTGAGGGTAAGAGCGAGATGATCTGACCTAGTTTGTTTATTGTTATTGTTGTTACTATTTTTCATGGAAGTAGTTTTACTGTTTTTTCTTTTCTAACTGCAAAAGCAATTCATGCTCATGTATTCTGATAAAAAAATTTTTTTTTTTTTTGAGGGCAGTGTCACTGGCCCTCATATGTGGGACTCGAACCGGGGCCGCTGGCTTCCCAAGCCAGCGCTTAACCACCATGCCACTTGGCTGGCCCTGATAAAAATTTTTGATCTGTTTTTAAAAGAAGATAAATTTATTCAGACTGGGAATACCAAGGGCCTATAAGCCTTTATCAGAATAGTGTAGCCACACAGGTGTACAGTGGTGACAGTGTGAACCACAGCTGTGGTCTAGAGAAAGGAGATGTGGATATGAAAGTTATTATGGTGAGGTGCTACGATTTGGAACAGCTTTATGGTAGGAAAGGGGTGGGTCAGAGCTGATGCTCTAATGTGCATCCTGGGTTAAGTGGAGACGGTGATGCCATTAAGAGAGAGAGGGAACCCAGAGGAGAAAAGGGAAGAGGGTGGACTTGATGGAATGCCCACTCTGCCAGATGGCCTTATTTCCATTGTCACCAAAGCCCTCGCACCATGTGGTGTGGCTCCTCTGTGCTTCCCCATCTCTGGTCACCTGGCTGGATCCCCACAAGCACAAGAACTTGGAAAGGCCAGGCATTGGCTGTTCACAGTGTCCCTCAGCACGGAGCACAGTGCCTGGCTTCATTGCTCAGGAAGCCTCAGGTACATTGCTGAGGGCATCTTGATGCAGCATCAGCTCCCTTATCCAGGACCCAGTGAGTGGCTGACACCATGTTGGTGTTAGTGTGGGATTTCCTCTGGGTAGGCCCAGCCTTCACTTTGACCTGGTCTTCCAGCACTGCTGGCTGCTGCTGAGAGTGCTTCCCTGCAGCCCAGGGCCCCTGGGCACCACCATGATGGTGTTGGCTGTGGTGCGAGGGACTGGCCTCTGCTGCTGCCAAATACTGTAACCTCACAGTGACAGGAGTGCAGGCGGCTGCAGAACCACCTGTGGCCCCGGCCTTCACTCCTCCGGTTTGTGATGTGTGCTTGCCATGCTCTCAGGGCTCTTCACCTCCCTGACAATTAGCAATTTATAAGGATGCTGCGTGCAACACAGACTATCTTATACCAGGGTCCCTATTTGTAGTTCCTTTATTTTGTCCAGAGGTAAGAAGTTTCATTCATGAGGTAGTTGTCATACTAAACAATTTTTTCCTATGCATGCATGTGAAATAAACACTGTGTACCAACACTTGGGTATACCAGATACTCTTGCTTTACTCTTTGGCAAGCTCTGGGCAGTGAAGAACCCAGTCTATGAAGTGCCTCAAATACCCACACAGGCACAGCTGCCCAAAGTTAAGACACTGATTCCTCTGTGTTTGCTGTTCTTCAAAATCCTACTTATTTCTTCTGCCCTTTTCTTGCTTTTTCTTTTTCTGTTTTGCATGCAGTGATGCTCAATGTACGTTTTGTTTTCTAATTTTATAATCTCTTGGGAAGAGCTGTAGCTTGATTCTAAAAGTAAAACCCTGAAGAATTGCTTTAATGTGACTAGGTGACTGCTTGTCCACTTGGGGTACAGAGCCACCATCCCAAAGCCTGTGTCTTTTTTAAAGTTTGTTTAAATAAATGAAAGAGAGAGACTTTTGGAAAACACAACGTGTGTTTGTACCATAGCAGTTCTTTTTCTTGATGATGATTTGGAGTGGATGAGATACACCATCTCTTAGCCCAGGAAAGTATCTTTGCCCAACACCTTGGGAGGTGCCTGATGACGGGCTTTCTTGGCACCACATTGTGTTCCCTTCACAAGACTCACACTGTCTTTAGTTTTCACTGAGAAACCAAAAATATTGCATTCAGTATTTTTCTATATAGGAGTATTAGCAAACACCTACCAGTTCAATCTGAGGTTCCGAGGCTGATTCCCTAAGCTTGGGTCATGGCAGCATCCAGTCAGCACCACCTCTGTGATGTGAAACTAGCCTGTGGGGATTGGTGACAAATAACAACCAAGAACTCCTTGCCTTTTACAGGGGAGTGTTCACATATTTTCCTTAAGTTCTGTTCTTTGTAGCCCAGGTCAAAGCATGCACCACAGTGGACTTTTTTCTATTTGTCCTTTTTTTTCTGTTTTACAAGGTATGCTAAAACAATATGATGAATGTTTAAATAAAAAAGATTATTAGAGTAAAAGACAACATTGCCATTAATCCTCTTCAAAATACTCCCCCTTGCTTTGAACACACTTATCCCATCGTTCTTGCCATTTTCTGCAGCAGTCTGGAAGTTCTCTTTCATGAGTGTGTTTAGTTGCGCTGTCGTGGGTGCCTCAGTGTCCTGAATCATTTTGACTTTGGGGAAGAGCCAGAAGTCACACAGTGCCAGATCCAGTGAATGAGGTGGATGAGGACACACTGGAACATTTTTATTTGACCGAAACTGTCATACCAGAAGCGATGTGTGACAGAGAGTCTTTCATTGTGATAAAAGAAATACAGTGAATGCTGCTGCCAAGTGTCATCCAATGGAAAGGCAGGGATCTTTAATATGGGAAATGGCGTGTCAAACCTTAGTAACAGTGTGTGAAGAGTTTCAACTTGCTCTGTGCAGTCAGTTAGGTGTGAACTACTCGAGAGAAGGTATGTTTTAAAGTGTGCCGTAAATCATCCTCTATCATGACAGTGCACCCTGTCATACATCACTTCTGGTACAGCAATTTCTGTCAAATATTAGGTTGGTGCAAACGTAATTGAGGTGGGTTTTTTTATTTTTTAAAGATTTTTATTGGGGAGTTGGGGGAGGGGAAGAGTGTTGGGGAATTGGGGAAGGGGAACAGACAAGTTGCTGTCTTTTTGTTCTTCAGTCTAGTTGCAGAGGACATTGTTTCACTGGCCCATGTTGGTATCGTCATTGCGTTCTTCCCGGATGAGGCAGATTGTTGGGAGCTGTCAGCACCCCAACATATGACAAGGTTTCATGGTCGGTTATAGTCTCCATGCCTGTGAACCCATGTGCCTTTTCTCTACATCAGATCCTGTAGGAGACAGTACTTTCGCTGTGTTTATGGCAAGTTCTTGTGGTACCCCAATGAGATAACTACGCAGCCAACGACGGGTAAGATCTCCTAGAAAAGAGGGGACACAACCTAAGCCAGGCGGTAGTTCCGTGGGGACCCCAGGACTATGAAATAGGGGACTCAAGCCCCTTGGAAACAGGCCCAGACCCCTGGCCACATAAGCCAAAAAGCCTGGCTGTGAGTAACTGATAATAACATAATCCGTTAAGCTCGTTTGCCTAAGATAATCACAGTGAAAAGTCTCCTTGGAGAATAAAAGTCTCCAGGCCATGAGAGTTCCGATAAGGGACAACTTGCTGACCATGAGCTATGTTAATCTATAGCCTTAATTGGATTCTTTGCCTTATATATTGTTGTAGCAACAGACACTAAAGCTTTAGCTCAAATATATGCCCTGTGAGTCTTACTACTGGAATCTAGGACTAGATAATCAAGGTAATCATGGTAACCATTCTTCAGGTGATTATGTAGAAACTGAGTCTGGAACATAAAGAGATTATCATAGATGAGATTATCCTTAAACATAGAAAAGGTCACAGTGTGCCCTGAGGAGAACAATTATAAGGACTAAAGGTCTTAAGAGAAAAATACATCAAAATTATGTGGAACTTAAACTTGTGATTGGATAATGGTCAAAAGTCCCTATAAAAAGGACATGTTATTGCAGTAAAGTGTGACACTTTTTTCTTTATAACTCCCCCGGTGTCTACACTGTCTCCCTTCTTTATTTTCCTCCCCCGCCAACTCCGTGTCCACCTTCTTGAGCCCTGGTCAGCGGAGGCTGGTCCCCCGCAGCAGATCAGTCGCTGGCCTCTGGATGGTCGCTCACTGCGGCTATTGGCAGCTAAGGCTGGCTGCTGGCCGCTCACGCTGGCTGCCAGTCACTCACTAGCCTATGGCAGCCTACTGCAGCAGGGGCTGCAGCCTACACTGTCGCCGGGGCTCGTACAGCCCAGCTCCAGGTGGAGCTGTTGTTAGCTGTGGAGGGCAGTGTCACTGGCCCTCATATGTGGGATCCGAACCGGGGCCGCTGGCATCCCAAAACCAGCTCTTAACCAATGCGCCACTCGGCCGGCCCCGTAATTGAGGTTTTTATTGTTGAAATTTGCCTTTGATATTGGAATACATTTTTAAATAAATGTGGTTGTTATACATAATTTTAATGCACATTTCCTGATTTATGTTTTTTTGCTAGTGACTTATTTCTTGTTGTTTATTTTACATGTATTTGAGACTATGAAAATGATGTTAGTACAAAAGCAAATTTGAGTGATTTTCTTATGCAAGTTCAAAATGGGCCATAAAGTAGCGGAGACAACTCAAAACATCAATGCATTTGGCCCAGGAATTGCTAGCAAACGTATAGTGCAGTGGTGGTTCAAGAAGTTTTCCAAAGGAGACAAGAGCCCTGAAGATGAGTGTAGTGGCTGGCTATCGGAAGTTGACAACAACCAATTGAGAGCAATCATCGAAGCCAACGCTCTTACAACTACACGAGAGGTTGCCAAAGAACTCAACATTGACCATTCTATGGTCATTCGGCATTTGAAGCAAACTGGAAAGGTGAAAAGCTTGGTAAGTGGGTGCCTCATGAGCTGAATGCAAATTTTTAAAATTGTTGTTTTTTGTTTTTGTTTTTTGTGTTTGTTTTTTTTTTTTTAAATAGGCCCAGTCAATGCCATTTATTGTACATGTTGAACAGCCTCAGAGACCAAAGGGCTCCCATATGAGGTTTTTTTTGTTTTTTGTTTTCTTTTTTGCATCAAACAGGTACTTACTTCCAAGAGCCTGCTCACAAGGAAGACAAAAACGGAGTAATCCTCAATAAAATAAAACAAAGAGGAAAAGCTGAACAGTCTACATATCGGGGAGGGGGGGAGGTTAAAAATCTCACCAGACAAAAACCACACCAAACACTCATCCCATTTAATATCCTGTTACATGCACTGAGGAAACTGAGAACATCAGATCCCAAGGCAGCAATGCTCTGAGGTTCTAGCTCAGGTTCCCTCTTATGTGACAGATTCATGCACACACATCTGCACATATCACTGACCCAAGCAGAAGTACACATGCATGCACAGATGGCCAGAGAACCACAGTGGGGGATGAGAGAAAGGAGTGGGGGGCTGGTCAAGGGTGTGGTATCAACTGGGGACCCAAAGAACCCTTGCACTGCAGGCTAAGCAAGAGTCAAAATTAAAACAAAGTCAGAACACAGGATAAATGTAGGATGCTCAGAGAAGAGACTGGATAGATGAAAAGGGAAAGATGGGGAAGTTTCAGGAAAGCAGCCTCAGAAGAGGAGGTTTTTCTTTATTGGGAACTCCAATGGGCAGAGGGCCTGTGTCTCCAGTGATAAAGTGAGTCTGAAGGAATATGCCAAAGCATTACCTTTGCCTCCTGTGCTCTCCCAAGGTAGACACACAAACATCCACCCTCTGGCCTTCCCTATTGCCATGCTTAAGGACTTTCCAAGGTTCACCCTGAAAAATGACACACACACCCCCCAAACACAACGTTAAGCCCAGCAAAGGGCCAAGCATAGAAAGCCTCAGTAACTCTTCTTTGTGGAACCAAAGCCAGAGAAGCCCATCACAGCTGCCATCTCATCCTCCTCCTCAAATGTCAAATCCTCCTCAGTCCTCCTTTTCTTCTCCTTCTGTTTCTCTTTCTTGTAGGCTTTGGCCTTTTCCTCCTCTTCTCTGAGCTCCTTCATCCTTTCTTCAAAATCATAATCTTTCTGCTTCTCTTCTATATTCTTTTTATTGACTTCAAAACGTTTTTTCACTTGCTCCAAGATGGAACATTCCACACATATAGACATGCCCAGGTTTCGCTGATGTTTCTTTCCATTAATATGATCCAGGAAGTTGATGGAGTCCTTCACGACACAGTCACAGACATTGCAGTAATATCCTCCCATCTCAGACTGTGGGGTGGTCTTGGTAATGACAATTGTCTTCCCAAGCTTGGATTCCAGGTCCACCTTGTAGTCCCTATGCCGGAGAAGCTCCCACTTGACTGGCTGCACTGGTTTTCCAGCCTTCTTTTCTCTCTCTTCCGTGAGCCTCTTCTCGGCGAGCTTTTCATATTCATCTTTATCCTACTTTCGGTGAAAGTCCAAGTTTTTGTCCCACTCCCCGACGCCATCTTCACCGTGAAGTCAAAAATTGTTGTTTTGAAGTGCCATCTTCTCTTATTCTATGCAGCAACAATGAACCATTTCTCAATTGGATTGTGACATGCAATGAAAAGTGGATTGCATATGACAACAGGTGACAACCAGCTCAGTGGTTGGACTGAGAAGTAGCTCCAAAGCTCTTCCCAAAGCCAAACTTGCACCAAAAAAAGGTCATGGTCACTGTTTGGTGGCTCGTTGCTGGTCTGATCCACTACAGCTTTCTGAATGCCAGCAAAACCATTAAATCTGAGAAGTATGCTCAGCAAATCCATGAGATGCACCGAAAACTGCAATGCCTGCAGCCATTGGTCAACAGCAAGGGCCCAATTCTTCTCCATGACTGCTCAATTGCACATTGCACAAACAACACTTCAAAAGTTGAACGAATTGGGCTACGAAGTTTTTTGTCTCCTCCACCATATTCACCTGACCTCTTGCCAACCAACTACCACGTCTTCAAGCATCTCAACCACGTTTTGCAGGGAAAACACTTCTACAACCAGCAGGATGCAGAAAATCCTTTCCAAGAGTTTCTCAAATCCCAAAGGATGGATTTTTATGCTACAGGAATAAACAAACTTATTTCTCATTGGCAAAATGGGTTGATTGTAATGGTTCCTAGTTTGATTAATAAAGATGTGTTTGAGCCTGGTTATGATGATTTAAAATTCACCGTCCGAAACTACAATTACTTGTGCACTAACCTAATAAAAACATTATGGTGTATCCTCATCCACCTTATTCACCAGATCTGGCACCATGCGATTTTTGGCTCTTCCCCAAAGTCAAAATGACCGTTAGAGGTAAACGTTTTGAATTAATTTGGGACATTGAGGCAGCCATGACAGCACAACTAAAGACATTCATGAAAGAGCACTTCCAGAACGGCTTCAGAAAGTTGCAAGAACAGGGATAAATGTGTTCAAAGAAAGGGGGAGTATTTTGAGAAGAATTAATGACAGCGTGTCTTTTACTGTAGTAAATTTTTTTTATTTAAACATTCACCATATTGTTTGGTCACACCTCGTGTTATGACAAGTTTCAAACTTACACAAAAAAATAAAATAATGTGTACTGTGGAACCCATATCGCTGCTACCTGGATCCTACAATTAATATTTTGTTCTGTTTGCTTTACCCCGTACTGTTCTTCTAGCCATATCTTTATTTGTCCATGAAAACATTATTTTCAAACATCTGTACACTTCACATTTAAACACATAAGCATGTATATAATTAACTAGTGTTTAACATTCTTTGAGGTAAACTTTACATTCTGTGAAAGGTAAGAATCTAAGTGTCCTATTTGATAAATTTTAACAAATACGTACACCTCAATCCCCTATCTAAATGTAGACTATTCCCATCACCCAACAGTTTCCTCATGCTCTTCCCAGTTCATCACCTTTCACATCCCCCAGCCCCACCAAAAGAAATCACTTTTCTTGATATTGTTTTTCAGTGGAGGTTAGCCTGTTCTAGAATATGGAATCATGCATTATATACTCTAAGTCTCTTTCAGTTAACATGTTTTTGATATTCATCTATATTGTTCCATATATTAGTAGTTCTTTCTTAACTGGATTTTTAAATCATTGCAAAGATTCAGGGCGTTTTGCCTTGCAAAATAAGAGGATGGCCCTTGGCCTCACCAATCCATCCAAAAAGAGGCAGGACATTTGGAGGAAACCAGATAGAAAACCAGGTGAATTCTCCAGGTAGGCTTAAGTTAGGAAACAACCAGATTCTGTTGATAATCACTGGATTTTATAGGGTTAGCTCTAGAAAGCATTGTTTTGTCATTTCTTGAAAGGACAGCAACA
Source organism: Aselliscus stoliczkanus (assembly GCA_033961575.1). Lineage (NCBI taxonomy): Eukaryota > Metazoa > Chordata > Mammalia > Chiroptera > Hipposideridae > Aselliscus > Aselliscus stoliczkanus. The sequence goes on along the minus strand of CM066740.1, from coordinate 60,816,481 downwards.
TATTCAATTATACCTCTCTTTTTACACCCCCAGTTGAAGATTCCTGTCTCTGGATCCAAGTCAGAGGGCCATCTTTATGTCAGCTCATCCAGAGATGCCCCCTTTAAGAGGTATAATGACTCATCCATGGAAGGGAATGGGTTCTTGCTATCTGCAGCTGCATGGATGAATGGACCTAGAGGGTACTGTGCTGAGTGGAGTATGTTGGACAGAGAAAGACAGATACAATGTGATTTCACTTATATGTGGAATCTAAAGCACAAAGTAAATAAACAAAACAGAAACAATATCACAGGTATAGAGAACATTTTGATGGTTACCAGAAGAAAGGGGGTTAGGGGTGGTTGAAAAATGGGAAGGGATTAAGAAGTACAGATTGCTTGTTACAAAGTAGTCATGGGGATGCAGGGTATAGCACAAGGAATATAGTCAATAATATTGTAATAACTATGGTGTCAGACAGGTATTAGGTTTATCGAGGTGATAGCTGGGATAAAAGGTAAAGGGATTATGAAGTACATATTAGTAGTTAACAAAACAGTCATGGGGATATAAAGTAAAGCATAGAGAATATAGTAAATGATATTGTAATAACTATGTATAATGCCAGGTGGGTACTAGACTAGTCAGGGAGATCTCTTCTTAAATTATGTAAATGTCTTAACCACTATGCTGTACACCTGAAGTTAATATAAAATAATATTGAATATCAAGTATAATTGAAAAATTTAAAAAGTAGAGGAAAGGTGAAGGGGAATAAGAGCTCCAAATTTCCAGGTATAAAACAAGTCATGAGAATGTAACATACAGCACGGGGAATATAGTCAATAATATTGTGATAGCGGGCCAGCCGAGTGGCACGGTGGTTAAGAGCTGGCTTGGGATGGCAGCACCCCGGGTTCGGATCCCACATATGAGGGCCAGTGACACTGCCCTTAAAATAAAAACTAATAATAATAATAAATAAAAGTTAAAAATAATAATAATATTGTCATAGCATGGTATGGTGTCAGATGGTTGCTGACATAATGATCATTTCTTTAGGTATATAAATGTTGAATAAGTATAGTGTACACCTGAAAATAATAGAATATTGTACACTAGCTATATTTTTTAATATATTTTTATTTATTTATTTTTAATTAGTTTCAGGTGTACAACAGTACAATAGTTATACTTTTTACCCCTCAAAGTGACAACCCCCCCATTTAGCCACCCCACTCCTCCCCCCCATATCATATATATCTATTACACTTCCTCTGACTCCCTTCCACATTATAATCCATATCCTGTGACTATTTATATATTCAATTACAGTTGGTATACAATATTATACAACCTCAGCTTCAGGTGTACAGTGCAGTGATCAAGCCTCTACTCCATCCATGAAATGGTCTCCCTAACAAGACTTATGACCATCTGACAACCCACAAAATATTTACAGCATTATTAATTATATTCCCCAAACTGTCTTTCATATCCCTGTGGCAATATTGTAGTTGCCTATATTTGCTGTCTAATCCCTTTCCCTTCTCCCTCATCCCACCCCCCACCCAACTAGCAACCCTGTTTTTCCTCTATATCTATGAGACAGTTTCTGTTTACTTTGCTCATTCATTCAGTTTTTCAGATTCAACATATGAGTGAGATCATATGGTATTTGTCTTTCTCCGACTGACTTATTTCACTTAAGATAATAATCTCTAGGTCTAATCTCTAGGTCCATCCATATCATTGCAAATGGTACTATTTCATTCTTCTCTATAGCAGAGTAATACTCCATTGTATAAATGTAACACAGTTTCTTAATCCAGTCATCTACCAATGGGCATTTCAGTTGTTTTCAAGTCTTAGCTATTGTAAATAGTGCTGCAATAAACATAGGGGTGCATAAATTTTTTTGAATAAATGTCTTGGGTTTTTCAGGATAAATACCTAGGAGTGGAATTGCTGGGACAAAAGGTATATTTCCATTTCCAGTTTTTTGAGATACCTCCATACTGACTTCCATAGTGGCTGCACCAATCTGCAATCCCACCAACAGTGCAGCAGCGTCCTCTTTTCCCCACAGCCCCGCCAGCACTTGTTGTTTGTTGATTTATTGATGATAGCCATTCTGACTGGAGTGAGGTGGTATCTCATTGTGGTTTTTATTTGCATTTCCCTAATGACCAGTGAGGTTGAACATTTTTTCATATGCATGTTGGCCATCTGTGTGTCCTCTTTAGAGAAATGTCTCTTCATATCTTCTGCCCATTTTTTAATTGGGCTGTTTGTTTTCTTGGTGTTGAGTTTCATGAGTGTTTTATAAATTTTGGATATTAACCCCTTATCAGATATATCGTTGACAAATATATTCTCCCATTCAGTAGGCTTCCTTTTTGTTTTATTGATGGTTTCCTTTGTTGTGAAAAACTTTTAAGTTTGATATAATCCCATATGTTTATTTTTTTTTTTAACTTCCCTTGCCCGTAGGGGTGTATCAGTAAAAATATTGCTCCGGGTAATGCCTGCAAATGTACTCCCTATATTTTCTTTTAGGAGTTTTATGGTTTCAGGTCTTACATTTAAGTCTTTAATCCATTTTGAATTTGTTCTTGTATATGGCGTAAGGAGGTGGTCCAGTTTCATGTTTTTGCATGTGTCAGTCCAATTTTCCCAGCACCATTTATTGAATAGACTGTCTCTACTCCAATGTAAATTCTTGCTTCCCTTGTCATAGATTAACTGTCCGTAAATGTCTGGAATTATTTCTGGGCTCTCTGTTGTGTTCCACTGATTTATGTGCCTGTTTTTATGCCAACACCATACTGTTTTGATTACTGTAGCCTTGTAATTTTGATGTCTGGTAGTGTAATCCCTCCAACTTTGTTCTTATTTCTTAGGATTGCCGAGGCTATTCGGGATCTTTTATTGTTCCATATCAATTTTAGGATTATATTTTCTATTTCTGTGAAAAATGCCCTTGGTAGTTTGATAGGAATTACATTGAATCTGTATATTGCTTTAGGCAATATGGACATTTTAACTATATTAATTCTTCCTATGCATGAGCATAGTAGGTGTTTCCATTTATTTGTATCTTCTTTGATTTCTTTGCTCAGTGTCTTATAATTTTCTGAGTACAGATCTTTCGCTTCTTTGGTTAACTTTATTCCTAGGTATTTTATAGTTCTTGAAGCAATTGTAAATGGGACAGTTTTCTTAATTTCTCCTTCCGTTAGTTTATTATTGGTATATGCAAATGCCACTGATTTCTGAACATTGATTTTATATCCTGCTACTTTACTGAATTCGTCTATCAGTTCCAATAGTTTTTTGATGGAGTCTTTGTGGTTTTCTCTATACAGTATCATGTCATCTGCATATAATGACAATTTTACTTCTTCCTTGCCAATTTGGATGCCTTTTATGTCTTTTTCTTGTCTGATTGCTGTGGCTAGAATTTCCAGCACTATGTTGAATAAAAGAGGAGAAAGTGGACAGCCTTGTCTTGTTCCTGATCTTAAGGGGAATGGTTTTAGCTTTTCCCCATTGAGTATGATGTTAGCTGTAGGTTTATCATATATGGCCTTTATTATGTTGAGATATGATCCCTGTATTCCCACTTTGCTAAGGGTTTTTAACATAAATGGCTGTTGGATTTTGTCAAATGCTTTTTCTGCCTCTATTGATATGACCATGTGATTTTTTTCTTCATTTTGTTGATGTGGTGTATCACATTAATTGATTTATGGATGTTGAACCAGCCCTTATACTAGCTATATTTTTAATAAAAACCTTTAAAGAAAAGTATTATGGGAAAGTGGGTGGGATGGAGGAACAGGAGGAGAACCTTCAGACAGAAACAGTCCTGATTCCCTTTTTTACCTGTAGTTATATTATTGTGGTTATAAGTATTAATTTTTCAAAGCTAGAGAAGTCTCATGGGCAGCAAGCCAGTTCTTTGGCTCTTAGTTTTGTCCAGACATTTTATCCAATGCAATCTATGCAATTGTCCACTCCTAACACTGCTGAATTTGAAGAACTTTACAGTTATAGTGTAGGTCTACTATAATTTGATACAGCTTCTAACACTACCCCTTCAATTGTTACAAATAAAGGATTAAGTTCCTGTTTCAGAATTATTCAATACATTCTTTACTCATTTCCTCCACGGGAAGCTTCTCTCAGACATGTTTGCTATTTAGCCAGGATGTGTTTCAATTCCCCAGGACAAAAAGAGCAGACCACCCTTAGGCATAGGCAGCCCCTACTAAGCTCCTCCAGGGCTCGTTGACTCCAGAACCTGGGATTAGTGGAGGAGCTGACCAGGGTCTAGCCAAGAATTGAAGGTCCATGTGAATTAGGAAATCGGGAATAAGCTTCTCCTTTTTCCTTGATTCCCCTTCAATTCACTCATCAGTCATTAATTGTTAAACTTGCCTTGACAATGATGCTGGTTAAGTAATGAGAGCCTATAATAGAATGTTAAAACGTCATGTTAATATAGTTCTAACATAAAATAGTCTTTAAAAATATTTAAGGCATTGTTCCAAACAACTGCTTTTTTTTTTTTCCTTTTTGACAGTGTCTTTTGCCTCAGTGTTCATTTGATTAGAGACTTTACTTTTGGTTTCCATCAGGTGGCACCTTGAGGAGGTCTTCTTAGAGCTCAAGGATGGTCAGAAGTTTCCTGTGTTCAAGCACAGTGGGGAGAATGGTGATGAAGTAAAAAAGGAGTAAAGGTGATTTAAAAACCCAGCTTTCTCCATGCACAGCTTTCCCTCACCACCTTGTACCCTTCATGGCTTTAAGCCCATTTTCCCACCACCAAATGGATGATTGTATGTGCTGGCATATGGTAATTTTGGTATAATTCTAATTTGACAGTGAACACTATTGAAGTTTCCTTTAATTAAAAAGAAACATTTACTGTAAGTTTATAATTACTTGACAATTCTTTGTACAAAAGCATAGAATAAAAGGAATCAGTATTAATAAAATGTCTGTTGATTTTTGCTGGTGCCATCTCTTTCTTTTCTTTTCCTCTCTGCACACACTCCCCATAGTTTTCAGCTCCATCAATGAGAAGAACGAGGTTTACTAAAAAGGTTTTTAAATCAAGTACTTTATTTATTTGTTTGTTTTTTTAGCTGAGCCCTCCTGCCTCCTGTTGGCAGCTCAACGGCAGCTCAGCTCGGGCTGGGCTCGGAGCTCAGCTCTCACTTAACCAACTGAGCCACTCGGCCAGCCCTTAGGAGGTTTTTAATTGTCAACATTAAAATGCTGAGGAATAACAGTCTTTTGGTCATTCAAGAATTCATATTGTTAAGTAGCTTGTGGACCATCTCATTTTGTTTTTTGTTTCTTTTCTGCTTTGTTGTTCTATTTTTTTATTTCTGTTTTAGTCATCAGTTGTCTGCCCTATTGAAGATTTGCAAAATAATTGCGTTACTCCAAACATTTTGAAAATTTTAAAAAAACTATGTGTACATAAGCACATGTGAAAAACATAGGAAAGTTAGTTTAAGCTAACAGGTTCCCAATCCTTCGAGGTTAAGTTGTTGCTTTCCATACAACTTAACCACATTTCAGAGAACCCTACCTTTAGGATTTTCTTTAGTATTATAAGACGACTGTATTATGAAGCCAAAGATCTTCCTTGCCTCTGAGCACCAGAGTTTACAAAAACCAGAAATCGGATACCTTTGCTTTGCAAAGGCCAATTTAACCCTCTTAGTATTACAGGATTACTGCAATTACAAGTGCCCACAATAAAGGACATTCATGAGCTCTTTTCCGACATTCTTTTTTTTTTTTTTCTTTTTAGAGGGCAGTGTCACTGGGGCTCATATGTGGGATCCGAACAGGGGCGGCTGGTGTCCCAAACCAGCTCTTAACCACCGCGCCACTCGGCTGGCCCTTTTCCGACATTCTTAATATCCATTAGAGAGAAGTATCTCAGAAAAAACTAGGTTTAATCATTGAAAATTATTTTTATTCTGGAGTTTGTTTCTTTAAAAATATGTTCTTTGAATAGATTATGCAGTGAAAAGTCTGTTTCCCTGAGAGCACTTTTGCTAGTGTTTATTGATAAATATTACAATCTATAGAATCTTTTCAAATAAATGGTAGAACACTGTACTCACAGTTTTGTGCTGCTTTATTCAACAATTGCATACTATTTTCGTGTATATGTCAATTTCTGTATTGTTTCTCATCAGTTCCTGTTTGATAGATTTCTTGGGGGGAGAGGGGGGGTTGTTTGTTTGTTTATTTATTGCTGTGGCCAAATCATAGAAAACCAGAAACTGGGTGGGCCATCTGTTCTGAAGTAAAAGCAAGCAACAGTTTTTGTTTGTATAGAATTTGAATTGAGTGCTTTTCTAACCCAACTAACAGGAAATAGTGTTATGTAATGCAAAGCTCCTTGATTTCTTTTTTTTTTTTTTTTAATTAGTTTATTGGGGTAACAGTTGTCAGTAAATTTACATGGTTTCAGATGTATAATTTTGTAATACATCATCTATATATCACATTGTGTGTTTACCACCCAGAGTCAGTTCTCCTTTCATCACCATATATTTGTTTCCTTTTACCCTCCTTTACCACCCCTCTTCCCCTCTCCCATTACCCTCTGGTAACCACCAAACTATTGTCTGTGTCTATAAGTTTTTTCTTCTTCATTTGCTTGTCTTGTTCCTTCACTGTTTTCAGTTTTATATCCCACATATCAATGAAATCATATGCTTCCTGACTTTTTTTGTCTGATTTGTTTCACTTAGCATTATAATCTCAAGATCTATCCATGTTGTCACAAATGGCACTTTTCATCTTTTCTGATGTCAGAATAGTATTCCATTGTATATGTATACCTTAACTTTTTTTTTAAATTAGTTTCAGGTGTACAACACAGTGCAATAGTTATACATTTTACCCCTCAAAGTGACAACCCCCCCACCCCCAATACACCACCCCACACACCCCCATATCATATATATCTATTACTCTTCCTCTGACTCTTTTCCACAGTATAAACCTTGATTTCTTTTTGAAAGCCGCAATCTTGGGTATTTTTTCCAGTTAAGTTTACTTCTATGTATGTACTTAATGCCTTCATGGGTGATTGTGAATAGGTTAGAACCTATTCATTACAGTAGACATTGAGTCTCCTTTTCTTTAAGCAAACCATGTGTATTTGCAGCCCACTACTTCCTATATACCCAGTAATCACTGACTTAGCCGTTGATTACCATTAATTACTGTGATGATACCCTGGATAATGCACATTTTTATCAGAGGAAAAAGAGTCTTTTTACTATGAGTGGAGTTTGAGCAAGTGCCTCTAGTGCACCCCATAAAAGACAACCCAGTGACTACAGAAAGAACTTCACAGAATTGTTAAGAATTATAGCTTTATAAAGACTGCAGAAGAGATCACAACCAACATATCACAGCCAACAAATGGTACCATTATTCCCATTCACCTTTACATGTCATAAGTTGCTTAACAGCCAGTACGTTGAGTGGCTGGAGAGTTACAGAGTACTATAATACTGTGCCAAAAGATTTCCAAGCAGAGGTGCTAAAATGGTGTAGAGGAAAGTGATACTGAATAGGGGAAATCTAAGAGGCAGTATAGAGGGAGTGGTGTCCCAATAGTCGTTGAAGTCTAACATTCTGATAAGCAGACATGATGGAGTACCTTGCAAGTAGGAAGATCAGCATGAAAAAAGCCTCAGCAGGGGGAAATGTGAGCTATGGCCCAGAAAGAAGATACCCAATTGGCCAGTGTATAGGTTAGCTGAAGTTATAGTAAAACAAAGCACTGTTAAGGTTAGTCAGCCATAGTGTGAATGCTAGCATTAGCATTTTGCATGCAGCTTGTGGCCATCATTATATATATTAGGGAGTAAGTATATGATTCTACTGCTAATGAAGGTTGAAAAGACCATGGTAGAGAATATCAGAAGCATGATGGTGTGAGGGGTCCTTTTGGTCTCTCCCTTTGAAGTTCCAACAAGTTAAACAACTATAATTTAACAGAGGATTCCCTGTGCAACATACAAATATGTCTGAGAGATCCATGCATCGAAATATCTGAAGGTGGGCAAAAGGGCAAACAGGAGAAGTGCAGAGATGGTGCCACGGATGTAGCCTGGAGCTCACTGCAGTCTTGGGAGAGGGGAGGATTCATGCTGCAGGTGTATTGGTGGTCCCAAGCATTCCAGCCTGAGTGACCAGCATATAATATGGCTGAACACAGTGATTGAGGCAGAGACCATTGCAGAAGTAGTACAGCTGTGTTCTAGCAGCCTTCATTTCCAGGCAGAAAACAGCAACAGAACCTCCCAAATGTCACTTCCCTGCACTCTAAAAGATCTATCAGGAAGCCTCAGAAAAACTACCAGTGAGTGCTGGGTTACAAAGCAGAATATCTACAACCCCGAGAAATGAAGAGACAGTTTATGAGCAGCAGACACTACAACTAAACCCAGTGACAAGGGTAGAGATACGGAGATGAGGCAGCTGAGGTGTGGCGGTCCCCATTACTGGGAAAAGAACAAAGCCACAGACACAACAGCAGCTTCTCTCAGCCCAAGCCACCCCACCCTTTGTGGCTGATTCCAGCTGGGACAGCTCAGACAGCACAGCATCTGGGTGCAGGGGTAGCACTGTGGTTTCAGGTGCTCAGAACCCCATCACCCACCACACTTTCCCACAGAGTGGTGCTTGAAACTGAAGTGACTTGGTCACAGAGGAGATATCCACATCCCCAGGGAATATAAGTCATCTCCCACTACCTAGCAGATATCAGAAAAACCAGCCAGAGCTGTACAAGAGAAAATAAAGTGCTCCAGCACTACCTACTGGAAAAATGAAAGAAAGTTGTCTGATTATTAAGCAGAGTTCACTCCCATAGATGCCTACACAGAGAAATAATTCATCAAATATGAACAACCAAGGTAACAAGGTACCTCAGAAAGAAAATGAAAAATCTCCAGAAAATAACTTTAAAGAAATAGAAATGTTACTTAAATAACAAAGAATTAAATATTGCAGTTATGAAAAACTCAATGAGATGCAAGAAAATTCAGATTAATTAACTCAAATAAAATCAATGAACAAAATGAATACTAAAGAGATTGGAATTTTTAAAAAGAACCAAGTAGAAATTCTAGAGCTGAAGAATTCAATAAAAGAGATGAAGAATCAAATAGTGAACTTAGGAAATCATGCTGACCAGATGGAGGAAACTATTTGTGATATCAAAAAGAGAAATCTGGAAATGATGCAGATGAAGAAGAGGAAGACTTGAGAGTTAGACTAATAATAATAAAAACCCAACAACAAAGAAACCAACTCCACAAGAACTATCTGACTCCATCAGAAAGTGCCATACAAGAATAATGGGTATACCAGAAAAAGAAGACAGAGAAGGGAAGAGTTTATTCAAATGATTAGTCAATGAGAACTTCCCAAACCAATGGAAATAACTGGATCCTCGAATCCAAGAAGCATGCAGAACACTAATTATATCAGTCTTAACAGACCTTTAAGGCAAATTATATTGAACCTGTCAAACACTAATGACAAAGAAAACATTCTCAAAGCAGCGAAGGAAAAGAAGATGTTAACCTACAAAGGAAAACCCGTTAGATAATCACCAGATTTTTCAGCAGAAACTACAAACAAAGAGGGAGAGAAATCAAATATTCAAACTATTAAAAGAGAAATTACCAAGAATAATATACCCTCCTCCTGGGCTCATCCACACCTGCGTTTTGGGAATATATTGTCTTTCTTTTAATAAATCCTTGGCCTGCTTGCCTGTGTTCATGGGGAGTTGTTCCTACAGCCTGGTACACCTTCCTGTGATGACTGAAAGACCCACTCTCCGATAACACACGTACATGGTGAGAGCAAAAGAATTTTTTAGCCCTCTCCCCCCACTCCCCCACCCCCGTAGTTTGAAGGACCCTGGAAGGATAATCAATGGCCTGGGCATTGCTAACTCCTGGGAACTGCTGCAGATGGGAGCTGGTGGCCGTCTGCCAGCAGAGGGGCCTTGGGGATACAGAGGACACCCCACCAAGATTGCCAGTCACAACCAAAGAAGCCAGTGCGGTCCTTCAGGTGGAGTTCAAGACCCCTTCCTCTCATCTGAGATCAGCTAGGGTGATCTATGTAATACATAGAAGTATTCACAGAACGACACCAGCATGAAGAAACAAAGAAACATGTCCCAAGTAAAAGATCAGAAGAAAACTCTAGAAATGGAACTAAATGAAACAGAGGTATCCAAACTTTCAGAGACAGAGTTTACAACACTGATGAAAAGAATGCTTAAGGAACTTAGGACATAAAGAAGGATAGGGAAACCATAAAAAACAACCAGTCTAAAGAACTAAAAGAATACAATAACTGAAATGAAGAACACACTCGAAGGAATCACCAGTAGAATACATGAAGCAGAGGAGTGGATCAGCGAATTAGAAGACAAAAGCAGAAATCACCCAGTTGGCACAACAAAAAGACCAAAGAATAAAAAACAATGAAAATACTTTTAGAGACCTCTGAGAAAAAATGAAATACCACAAATTCTGCATCATAGGAATATCAGAAGAAGAGAAGAAGCAAGGGATTGAGATTGTATTTAAAGCTTCCCTACCTTGGTGAAGGAAATTGACATACAAGCCCAGGAAGTTCAGAGATTTCCAAACAGGCTGAATTCAAACAGGCCCACACCAAAACACATCATAGTTAAAATGGCAAAGCTTAAAGACAAAGACAGAATCCTAAAAGCAGCAAGGGAAAGACAGCAGGCTACATGCAAAGGAAATCCTATAAGACTAACAGCTGACTTTTCTACAGAAACTCTGCAGGCCAGAGGCAGTGGCAGGAGATATTCAAAGTAACACAAAATAAGGGTCTACAACAAAGATTGATCTACCCAACACGGCTATCACTTAAAATTGAAGGAGAGATAAAGAGCTTCTCAGAAAAGAATAAGCTTGAGGAGTTCATTACCACCAAGACAGCATTGCAGGAAATGTTAAAAGGGCTTTATTAAACAGAAGAAAGGTGAAAACAAGCTAACCCAGAAGACAAGAAATACAAATAACAAAATGGCAATAAATATGCACCTATCAGTAATCACTTTAAATGTGAATGGGCTAAATGCTCCAATCAAAAGATACAGAGTGGCTGAGTGGATAAGAAAACAGGATCCATGCATATGCTGTCTACAAGAGACTCATCTCAGATCAAAAGGCACACACAGACTTAAAGTAAAGGGATGGAATAAGATATTTCATGCAAATAGAAATGAGAAAAAAGCAGAAGTACCAATACTTATTTTGGACAAAATAGACTTTAAAATGAAGACTACAATAAAAGACAAAGAAGGTCACTGCATAATAATAAAGGGATCAATTCAATAAGAGGACATAACCCTAGTAAACATCTATGTACCCAATATAGGAGCTCCTAAATATATAAAACAGATTTTGACAGACATAAAGACAGAGGTCAATAGTAACACTATCATAGTAGGGGACTTCAACACCACGTTTCACCAATGGACAAATCCTCCTGACAGAAAATCAACACGGACACAGTGGCCTTAAATGACACTTTAGATCAGCTGGATTTAATTGATATTTTTAGAGCATTTCACCCCAAAGCCATAGAATATACATTCTTCTCAAGTGCACATAGAACATTCTCGAAGATAGATCACATGTTAGGCCACAAAACAAGTCTCAACAAATTTAAGAAGATTGAAATCATATCAAGTGTTTTCTCTGACCACAATGCTATGAAACTAGAAATCAATTATAAGAGGAAATCTAGAAAGCCTACAAATACATGGAGGCTAAATAACATGCTACTAAATAGTGAGTGGGAAAAAATGAGATCAAGGAGGAAATCGAAAGATACCTCGAAAAAAATGAAAACAAAAACACGACGACCCAAAATCTGGTCATGCAGTGAAAGTAGTCCTAAGAGGGAAGTTCATAGCAGTGCAGGCCTACCTAAAGAAGAAAGAAAAATCTCAAATCAACAGACTATCTTTACACCTGAGGGAAATCGAGAAGGAACAGCAAAACAAGCCTAAAGGGAGTATAAGGAAGGAAATAATAAAGACCCGAGCAGAAATAAGTGAAACAGAGAACAAAAAAACAATAAAAAAGATCAATGAAACCAAGAGTTGGTTTTTTTGAAAAGATAAACAAAATCGACAAACCCCTAGCCAGACTCACCAAGAAAAAGAGAGAGAGGACCTAAATTAATAAAATCAAAAATGAAAGAGGAGCAGTGACAACAGATAACACAGAAATACAGAATATTTTAAGAAATTATTACGAGCAACTATATGCCAACAAATTCGACAATCTGGAAGAAATGGATGAATTTCTAGAAGCATACAATCTACGAAGTCTGCCAAAAAGAAACAGAAACTCTGAACAGACTGATTACTACCAAAGGAATGCCCTAGACCAAATGGCTTCACAGGTGAATTTTACAAAACATTCAAAAAAGAATTAGTACCTATTCTCCTCAAACTATTCCAAAAAATACAGAAGGAGGGAAGGCTCCCAAACTCTTTCGTGAAGCCACTATCACCCTGATTCGTAAGTCAGACAAAGATATTACAAAAAAGGAAAACTACAGGCCGATATCCCTAATGAACATAGATGCAAAAGTTCTCAACAAAATACTAGCAAACCGAATTCAGCATCTCATTAAAAAGATAATACACCAGAATCAATTGGGATTCATTCCTGGTATGCAAGATTGGTTTAATATCCGCAAGTCAATTAATGTAATACATCACATTGACAAAATGAAATATAAAAATCATAAGATCATATCAATAGATGCAGAAAAAGCATTTGACAAAATCCAGCATTTGATAAAACCTCTTAGCAAAGTGGAAATAGTGGCATCATATCTCAACATACTAAATGCCATATATGATAAGCCCACAGCAATTATCATATGCAATGGGGAAAGGCTAAAAGCTTTCCCCTTAAGATCAGGAACAAGACAAGGCTGCCCACTTTCACCACTCCTATTAACATAGTTCTGGAAGTTCTAGCCACAGCAATCACACAAACAAATGAAATAAAAGGCATCCAAATTGGAAAAGACGAAGTCAAATTCTCATTATATGCAGATGACATGATACAATATATAGAGAATCCAAAGACTCCACCAAAAAACTGTTAGAAGTGATAAATGAATTTCGTAAGGTAGCAGGATACAAAATTAATATTCAGAAATCAATTGCTTTTGTATACACCAATAATCAACTATCAGAAGAAGAATCAGGAAATCAATCCCTTTTACAATTGCTTCAAAAACAATAAAATACCTAGGAATCAATTTAACTAAAGAGGTAAAAGACATGTACTCAGAAAATTATAACACTGAAGAGAGAAATCAAAGAAGATACAAATAAATGGAAATACATACCATGCTCATGGATAGGAAGAATTAATATAGTTAAAATGTCAATACTACCTTAAGCAACATATAGATTCAATGCAATTCCAATCAAACTACCAAAGACATTTTTCTCAGAAATAGAACATATAATCCTAAAATTTATATGGAACTTCAAAAGACCCCAAATACCATGGCAATCTTGAGAAATAAGAACAAAGTGGGAGGCATCACACTACATGACATCAAAACATACTACGAGGCTACAGTAATCAAAACAGTATGGTACTGGCATAAAAACAGATGCATAGACCAATGGAATAGAGAAGAGAGCCCAGGAATAAACCCATCCGTATACATTCATTTAATCTATGACATTGGAAGCAAGAATTTACATTGGAGTAAAGATAGTCTATTTAATAAATGGTGCTGGCAAAATTGGACTGACATGTGCAAAAAAATGCAAATGGACCACCTACTTACACCATATACAAGAACAAACTCAAAATGGATTAAAGACTTAAATGTAATACCTGAAACAATAAAACTCCTAGAAGAAAACATAGGGAGTAAGTTTGCAGACATTACCCTGAGCAATATTTTTACTAATGTATCCCCTTGGGCAAGGGAAATAGAAGAAAAAATGAACATATTGGTGTACATCACACTTAAAAGTTTTTTCACAGCAAAGATAAATCATCAATAAAACAAAAAGGCAGCCTACTGAATGGGAGAAGATATTTGCCAACGATATATATGATAAGGGGGTAATATCCGAATTCATAAAATCCTCATGAAACTCAACACCAAAAAAAAAAAAAACAACCCAATTAAAAAATGGGCAGAGGATATGAAGAGGTATTTCTCTAAAGAGGACATACAGATGGCCAACACGCATATGATAAAATTTCAACCTTACTAATCATCAGAGAAATGCAAATAAAAAGCACAATGAGATACCACCTCACTGAGGCCAGAATGGCTATCATCAATAAATCAACAAACAACCAGTTTTGGCGAGGGTGTGGAGAAAAGGGAACCTTTGCGCACTGTTGGTGGGACTGCAGATAGGTGCAGCCATTATGGAAATCAGTATTGAGGTATCTCAAAAAACTGGAAATGGCACTACTGTATGAAGCAGCAATTCCACTCTTGGGTATCTACCCAGAAGAATCCAACACACTAATTCGAAAAAATATATGCACCCTTGTGTTTATTGCAGCGCTATTACAATAGCCGAGACTTGTAAACAACCGAAATGCCCAGATTGAAGACTGGATTAAGAAACTGTGGTACATTTATACAATGGAGCATTACTCCACTATAAAGAAGAATGAAATCGTACCATTTGCAATGATATGGATGCACCTAGAGACTATTATGTGAAGTGAAGTAAGTCAGTCAGAGTAAGACAAATACCATATGATCTCACTTATATGTGGAATCTGAAAAACTGAATGAATGAGCAAAGGAAACAGAAACAAGTCTCATAGATATAGAGGAAAAACTGAGGGCTGCTAGTTGGGAGGGGGGTGGGGATGAGGGAGAAGGGGAAGGGATTAGTTAGCATAAATAGGTAACTACGATATTGCCACAGGGATATGAAACACAGTTCTGGGAATATAATAATGTTGTAAATATTTTGTGGAGTGTCAGATGGTCGGTCACGTGTCTTGTTAGGGATACCACTTCATGGATGGAGTAGAGGCTTGATCACTGTACCGTATACCTGAAAATGATGTTGTATAATATTGTATGCCAACTGTAATTGAATATATAGATAGTCACGGGATGTGGATTATACTCTGGAAGGGAGTCAAAGGAATTGTAATAGATATGTACGATGTGGGGGGGGGAGTGGGGTTGCGAATTGGGGAGGGGGAGTTGTCACTTTGAGGGGTAAAAAGTATAACTATTGCGCTGTGTTGTACACCTGAAGCTAATTTTTTTAAAAAAATGTTTATTTCACAATAAAATAATAAAATAATAATAAAAAAAACAGATGAGATAAAGGAAGGCAGCTAAGTTCATTGCAAAATTAAAACCATTGAGTTAAAACTTAGTATTTCACCCCTCCAAAAGGAACTTGGAAACAAAGCCTAGTGAATCCGCAAGTCATTTGCTGAAGCTTTTATGTTAAAGATGATTCTACTGTGTATTAGGTTTCCTTATCTGAAAAACAGAATTCACTGCTCATGGGGGAAACTGAGCAAAAGCTCACACTTTGAGAACATGCCAGGGTTCCATATTCAATGAACATGCTCCAAGGTAGTTCATAGGCCTTGCTCTGAGACCCATTTGGAGACTCTGAGTTATTTACTGCTTCACTAATGGTTGGGTTTAGTACCCTGGTGGTAAAAGTCTGGGGAAATGGTTATTAGAATATTGTGTTCTTTTTTAACCAGAAAAAAAAATTTTTTTTAAAGTTAAATCATTTAATTTATCTTTCATTGCTGTATTGGTTGGCATAAAATTTATCTCTTACCTATCTGTCATCTGAACCATTCACTATATAAGACTAAGAACTGAGATATCTTCCCTGAAAGATATTCATGTAGATTCCACTCTTTAATGTAGAGAAACAGAAAGAAGATAAATTCAGTTGAACCTTAAACAACATGGGTTTGAACTGTATGGATCCACTTATATGTGAATTTTTTTCTTTTTCCTTTCCTTTCCTTTCCTTTCCTTTCCTTTCCTTTCCTTTCCTTTCCTTTCCTTTCCTTTCCTTTCCTTTCCTTTCCTTTCCTTTTATTAGTTTCAGGTGTACAAAATAATGTAATGGTTAGACATTTATACCCCTCACAAATTGATAACCCCTCTCCCCCAATCTACTACCTCTCTGACATCATATATAGCTGTCACAATTTGATTGACTCTATTCCCTATGCTATACTCTACAACTTGTGACTATATACATATTAAATTTACAGTTGATATTCAATATTATTCAGCTTCAGCATCCGGTGTACAGAGCAGTGGTCAGGCATCTATACCATCCATGAAATGGTCTCCTTTATAAGACAAGTGTTCATCTGACACCCTACAAAAGCTCTACACTATTGATTGTATTCCCCAAACTATCTTTCATATCCCCGTGGCAATATTGTGGCTACCAATATGTGCTTTCTAATCCCCTCACCTGCTCCCTCATCCCCACTCCCCTTCCATCTAGCAACTATTAGTTTTTTTCTCTATATCTCTGACACTATTTCTGTAGTTGCTCATTTATTCCATTCTTTAGATTCCACAAATAAGTGAGATCGTATGGCATTTGTCTTTCTCTGTCTGACTTATTTCACTTAGCATAATGTTCTCTGGGTCCATCCATATCTTTGCAAATGGTAAGATTTCATTCTTCTTTATAGCCAAATAATACTCCATTATATGAATGTACTAGTAGTTATCTACCAATGGGCATTTAGGTTGTTTCCATGTCTTGGCTATTGTAAATGGTGCTGCAATAAACATAGGAGTGCATATATTTTTTCGAAGTAGCGTGTTTTGTTTTCTCTGAATACATATCTAAGAGTGGAATTGCAGGATCCTAAGGTAGTTCCATTTTCAGTTTTTTGAAATACCTCCATACTGATTTCCATAGTGGCTGTACCAATCTGCAATCCCACCAACAGTTCACGAGGGTTCCCTTCTCTCTACAGCTTCACCAGCACTGGTTGGCTGTTGATTTATTGATGATAGCCATTCTGGCCTGAGTGAAGTGTTATCTCATTGTGGTTTTATTTGCCTTTCTCTAATGATTAGTGAGTTTGAACATTTTTTCATATGTCTGTTGGACATCTGTATGTCCTCTTTAAGAAAAATGTCTCTTCATGTCCTCTATTTTTTAATTGGGTTGTTTGTTTTTTTGTCGTTGAGTTGAATGAGTTATATATATATGTTGGATATTAACACCTTATCAGATGTATCACCGACAAATATCTTCTCCAATTTAAAAAGATGCCTTTTTGTTTTATTGATGGTTTCCTTTGATGTGAAAAAACGTTTTAGTTTGATGTAATTCCATATGTTTATTTTTTCTTTTACTTCCCTTGCATGAGAGGATATATCAGTAAAAATATTACTAAGGGTAATGTCTGAGAGTTTACTTCCTATATTTTCCTCTAGGAGTTTTATGGTTTGGGTCTTACATTTAGGTCTTTAATCCAGTTTGAATTTATTCTCACATATGGCATAACGAGGTGGTCCAGTTTCATTTTATTGCATGTGTCTGACCAGTTTTCCCAGCACAATTTATTGAATAGACTGTCTTTACCTCAATGTAAATTCTTGCTTCCATTGTCATACATTAAATGACTATACAGGTATGGATTTATTTCTTGGCTCTCTATTCTGTTCCATTGACTTATGTATCTGTTTTTATGCCAGTACCATGCTCTTTTGATTACTATAGTCTTGTAGTATGATTTGCTATCAGGTACTGTGATACCTCCCACTTTGTTCTTATTTCTCAAGATTGCTATGGCTATCAGGGTCTTTTATGATTTCATATAAATTTTAGGACTATATGTTCTATTTCTGTGAAAAATGTCATTCATAGTTTCATAGGAATTGTGTTGAATCTATATTTTACCTTACGTAGTATGGACATTTTAACTATATTAATTATTCCTATCTGTGAGAATGGTATGCCTTTCCATTTATTTGTATCTTCTTTAATTTCTCTCTTCAGTATCTTATAATTTCCTGAGTACAGGTCTTTTACTTCTTTTTTCTTATTTATATATGTTTTTAATTAGCTTCAGGTGTACAACAAAGTGCAATAATTATACTTTTTACCCCTGAAAGTGACAACCTCCCTCCCCCAATTCTCCCCTCCCACTCCTCCCACCCATATCATACTATCTATTACAATTCCTTTGACGCCTTTCCACCATATAATCCACATCCCGTGACTGTCTATATATTCAATTACAGTTGGCATACAATATTATACAACATCAATTTCAGGTATACAGTGCAGTGATCAAGCCTCTACTCCATCCATGAAGTGGTCTCCCTAACAAAACATGTGACCATCTGACACCCCACACAATTTTAACAACATTATATTCCTCGAACTGTCTTTCATATCCCTGTGACAATACTGTAGTTACTTATTTATGCGGTCTAATCCTTTCCCCTTCTCCCTCATCCCCACCCCACTCCCAGCTATCAACGCTGTTTTTCCTTTATGAGATTGTTTCTGTTTCTTATGCTCATTCATTCAGTTTTTCAAATTCCACATATAAGTGAGATCAAGTGGTATTTGTCTTTCTCCGACTGACTTATTTCACTCAACATAATAGTCTCTAGGTCAATCCATATCGTTGCAAATGGTACAATTTCATTCTTCTTTATAGCGGAGTAATACTCCATTGTATAAATGTACCACAGTTTCTTAAGCCAGTCATCTACCGATGTGCATTTCGGTTGTTTCCAAGTCCTAGCTATTGTAAATAGTGCTGCAATAAACATAGGGGTGCATATATATTTTCGAACTAGCGTCTTGGATTCCCCTGGGTAGATTCCCAAGAGTGGAATTGCTGGGTCATACAGCAGTTCCATTTTCAGTGTTTTGAGATACCTCCATACTGATTTCCATAATGGCTGCACCAATTTGCAGTCCCACCAACAGTGCACCAGGGTTCCCTTTTCTCCACACCCTCGCAAACACTTGTTTGTTGATTTGTTGATGATAGACATTCTGACTGGAGTGAGGTGGTATCTCATTGTGGTTTTTATTTGCATTTCTCTGATGATTAGTGAGGTTGAACATTTTTTCATATGCCTGTTGGCCATCTGTATGTCCTCTTTAGAGAAATGCCTCCTCATATCCTCTGCCCATTTTTTAATTGGCTTGTTTGTTTTTTTGGTGTTGAATTGCATGAGTATTTTATAAATTTTGGATATCAACCCCTTATCAGATATATCATTGGCAAATATCTTCTCCCATTCAGTAGGCTGCCTTTTTGTTTTATTGATGATTTCCTTTGCTGTGAAAAAACTTTTAAATTTGATGTAATCCCATATGTTCATTTTTTCTTTTATTTCCCTTGCCCGAGGGGATATATTGGAAAAAAATATTTCTCAGGGTAATGTCTGCAAACTTACTCCCTATATTTTCTTCTAGGAGTTTTTTTTTTAAATTAGTTTCAGGTGTACAACACAGTGCAATAGTTATACATTTTACCCCTCAAAGTGACAACCCCCACCCCCAATTCGCCACCCCCCCATATCATATATATCTATTACTCTTCCTCTGACTCTCTTCCACAGTATAATCCACATCCCGTGACTATCTATACATATTCAATTACAGTAGGTATACAACCTCCGCTTTAGTTATACAGTGCAGTGATCAAACCTCTACTCCATCCATGAAATGGTCTCTCTAACAAGACCTATGACCATCTGACATTCCACAGAATATTTACATTATTAATTATATTCCCCAAACTGTTTTTCATATCCCAGTGGCAATATTGTAGTTGCCTATTTTTGCTGTCTAATCCCTTCCCCTTCTCCCTCATCCCCATCCCCCTCCCAATTAGCAACCCTGATTTTTCCTCTATATCTATGAGACAGTTTCTGTTTACTTTGCTCATTCATACAGTTTTTCAGATTCCACATATGAGTGAGATCATATGGTATTTGTCTTTCTCTGACTGACTTATTTCACTTAACATAATAGTCTCTAGGTCCATCCATATCATTGCAAATGGTACGATTTCATTCTTCTTTATAGTGGAGTAATACTCCAATGTATAAATATACCACAGTTTCTTAATCCAGTCATCTACTGATGGGCATTTTGGTTGTTTCCAAGTCTTAGCTATTGTAAATTGTGCTGCTATGAACATAGGGGTGCATAACTTTTTTTGAATAAGTGTCTTTGTTTTTTCAGGATAAATACCTAGGAGTGGACTTGCTGGGTCAAACGGTAGCTCTATTTCCAGTTCTTTGAGATACCTCCATACTGACTTCCATAGTGGCTGCACCAATCTGCAATCCCACCAACAGTGCAGCAGGGTCCCCTTTTCCCCACAGCCTCGCCAGTACTTGTTGTTTGTTGATTTATTGATCATAGCCATTCTGACTGAAGTGAGGTGGTGTCTCATGGTGGTTTTTATATGCATTTCCCTAATGACCAGTGAGGTTGAACTTTTTTTCATATGCCTGTTGGCCATCTGTATGTCCTCTTTAGAGAAACGTCTCTTCATATCTTCTGCCCATTTTTTAATTGGGTTGTTTGTTTTTTTGGTGTTGAGTTTCATGAGTGTTTTATAAATTTTGGATATTAACCCTTTATCAGATATATCATTGGCAAATATATTCTCCCATTCAGTAGGCTTCCTTTTTGTTTTATTAATGGTTTCCTTTGTTGTGAAAAAACTTTTAAGTCTGATATAATCCCATATGTTCATTTTTTCTTTTACTTCCCTTGCCCGTAGGGATGTATCAGTAAAAATATTGCTCCGGGTAATGTCTGCAAATGTACTCCCTATATTTTCTTTTAGGATTTTTATGGTTTCAGGTCTTACACTTAAGTCTTTAATCCGTTTTGAATTTGTTCTTGTATAAGGCGTAAGGAGGTGGTCCAGTTCCATTTTTTTGCATGTTTCAGTCCAATTTTCCCAGCACCATTTATTGAATAGACTATCTCTACTCCAGTGTAAATTCTTGCTTCCCTTGTCATAGATTAACTGTCCGTAAATGCCTGGATTTATTTCTGGGCTCTCTGTTCTGTTCCACTGATTGATGTGCCTGTTTTTATGCCAATACCAAACTGTCTTAATTACTGTAGCCTTGTAGTAGTTTTCGATGTCTGGTAGCGTGTTCCCCCCGACTTTGTTCTTATTTCTCAGAATTGCCGGGTCTTTTATGATTCCATATAAATTTTAGGATTATATTTTCTATTTCTGTGAAAAATGCCCTTGGTAGTTTGATAGGAATTGCATTGAATCTATATATTGCTTTAGGCAGTATGGACATTTTAACTATATTAATTCTTCCTATCCATGAGCATGGTAGGTTTTTCCATTTATTTGTATCTTCTATGATTTCTTTCTTCAGTGTCTTATAATTTTCTGAGTACAGATCTTTCACTTCTTTCATTAAATTTATTCCTAGGTATTTGATAGTTCTTGAGGCAATTGTAAATGGGACAGTTTTCTTACTTTCTCTTTCCATTAGTTTATTATTGGTATATGCAAATGCCACTGATTTCTGAACATTGATTTTATATCCTGCTACTTTACTGAATTCGTCTATCAGTTCCAATAGTTTTTTGATGGAGTCTTTGGGGTTCTCTATATACAGTATCATGTCATCTGCATATAATGACAATTTTACTTCTTCCTTGCCAATTTGGATGCCTTTTATTTCTTTTTGTTGTCTGATTGCTGTGGCTAGAACTTCCAGCACTATGTTGAATAAAAGAGGAGAAAGTGGAAAGCCTTGTCTTGTTCCTGTCTTAAGGGGAATGGCTTTAGCTTTTCCCCATTGAGTATGATGTTAGCTGTAGGTTTATCATATATGGCTTTTATTATGTTGAGATATGATCCCTGTATTCCCACTTTGCTAAGGGTTTTTAACATAAATGGCTGTTGGATTTTGTCAAATGCTTTTTCTGCATCTATTGAAATGACCATGTGATCTTTATCCTTCATTTTGTTGATGTGGTGTATCACATTAATTGATTTACGGATGTTGAACCAGCCTTGCGCATGAGGGATGAATCCCACTTGATCATGATGTATGATCTCCTTAATATATTGCTGAATTCTGTTTGCTAATATTTTATTGAGAATTTTTGCATCTATATTCATCAGGGAGATTGGCCTGTAGTTTTCCTTTTTTGTGATGTCTTTATCTGGTTTTGGAATCAGGGTGATAGTGGATTCATAAAAAGAGTTTGGGAGCCTTCCCTCCTGGATTTTTTGGAATAGTTTGAGAAGAATAGGTGATAGTTCTTTTTTGAATGTTTGATAAAATTCACTTGTGAAGCCGTCTGGTCCAGGGCTTTTGTTTTTTGGGAGCTTGTCAATTACTGATTCAATTTCCTTGGTAGGAATCAGGGTATTTAGATTTTCTGTTTCTTCTTGCATTAGCTTTGGAAGGTTGTATGCTTCTAGAAAATGATCCATTTCTTCCAGATTGTCAAATTTGTTGGCATATAGTTGCTCATAGTAATTTCTTAGAATTTTTTGTATTTCTGCGATGTCTGTAGTCATTTACCCTCTTTTATTCCTTATTTTGCTAATTTGAGTCCTCTCTCTTTTTTTTTTGATGAGCCTGGCTAGAGGTTTGTCAATTTTGTTTATCTTCTCAAGAAACCAGCTCTTGGTTTCATTGATCTTTTGAATTGTTTTTCTGTTCTCTATATTGTTTATTTCTGCTCTGGTCTTTATTATCTCCTTTCTTGTACTCCCCTTGGGCCTCTTTTACTGTTCTTTTTCCAGTTCCCTTAGGTGTAAGGATAACCTGTTAATTTGAGATTTTTCTTCCTTCTTTAGGTAGGCCTGCACTGCTATAAACTTCCCTCTTAGGACTGCTTTCGCAGCATCCCAGATGTGGGAAGCCGACAGCCCCCCAGTGTCTGACAAGGCCACATTGCCCTGCTCAGCACTGGATATTAGGGGTGCTGCCTTATGGTTGGTCATATAATATCTCCTGCCTCTAAGAGCCCATGTGCCTTTCCTCCTATAGGAGACAATATACTCACTGCATTTATGGCAAGTTCCTGTATACCCCAATGAGCTAACTATGCAGCCAAAGACGGGTAAGATCTCCTAAATGAGGGGAGACAACCTAAGCCAGGCGGTAGTTCCATGGGGAACCCCTAAATTGAGATATTGGGGACTCAAGCCCCTTTGGAAACTGAGGCATAGGCCTTTGGCTACATAGGCCTAAAAAAGCCAGTCTGTGAGAAACAGACAGCCTCTGTGAGAAAATGGTGTTATCGTTCGTCCTTGCCTGTGCAGCTGTGAAAGGTTTCCTTGGAGACCAGGAGACCAAGGTCTCTCGGCCATGAAAGTTCTGATAAGAGGCAACTTACTGACCATAAGTTATTTTAATTAACAGCCTTATTTTAACTCTTTGTTCTGTACATTGCTAGCAACAGATACTGAAGCTTTGACTGAGAAACAGATGTTACCCTCTATTACAAAAACATGCAGCTCTTTGTAAGATAGAAAAAGTTTGAAACTCCTTTTGCTACTAAGTATTATAATCACATAGAAATAGTTTCTTGCCTAAACTCTTGACAATAGTTCAAGTATATGCCCTGTAAGGTAGCCATGGTAACCACTTTTTAGATGATAAGTAAAATCCTTGAACAGGCCACAGTGTACCCTGGAAAGATACAATTACAAAAAAGTAAAAGTTCTGAGTAAGAAAAAACATCATGGTCATGTGAAACATAACTTATAATTAAGATAATAGTCAAAAGCCCCTATAAAAGGAGCTAGGCTTTAACAATAAGCTGTGACACTTCTGAGAACCTCTTTCCGGTGTCTCCACCTTTTTTCTGCCTTTACTGTAATAAAGATTTTCTGTCTTTCGTATCGCCGACTCCGTGTCCACCTTCTTGAGCCCTGGTCAGCGGGGGCTGGCCCCCCGCACCCAGAGATTTTGGGTCGTGATGTTTTCATTTTCGTTTGTCTCGAGGTATCTTTTGATTTCCTCCTTGATCTCATTTGTGACCCACTCACTATTTAATGGCATGTTGTTTAGCCTCCATTTATTTGTCAGCTTCCCAGATTTCTTCATATAATTGATTTCTAGTTTCATAGCATTGTGGTCAGAAAATACAGTTGTAATGATTTCAATCTTCTTAAATTTATTGAGACTTGTTTTATGGCCTAACATGTGGTCTATCTTAGAAAATGTTCCATGTGCACTTGAAAGGAACGTATATTCTATAGCTTTGGGATGAAATGCTCTGAAAATGTCTGTTAAATCCAGCTAGTCTAATGTGTCATTTAAGGTCGCTGTTTCCACATTGATTTTCTGTCTGGAGGATCTGTCCATTAGTGACAGCAGGGTGTTGAAGTCCCCTACTATAATAGTGTTACTGTTGATCTCTGTCTTTATGTCTGACAATATCTGTTTTATATAATTAGGGGCTCCTATGTTAGGTGCATAGATGTTTACTAGAGTTATGTCCTCTTGTTGGATCGATCCCTTCATTACTATGAAGTGTCCTTCTTTGTGCTTTGTTATATTCTTCAATTTAAAGTCCATTTTATCTGATATAAGTATCGCTACTCCAGCTTTTTTCTCAGTACCATTTGCATGAAATACTTTACTCCATCCCTTTACTTTCAGCCTGTATGAATCTTTGGATCTGAGGTGAGTCTCTTGTATACAGCATATGCTGGGGTCTTGCTTTCTTATCCATTCAGCCACCGTATGTCTTTTTATTGGAGCATTTAATCCATTTACATTTAATGTGATTATTGATAGGTGTGTATTTATTGCCATTTTGTTATTTGTGTTCATAGTCTTTCTTAGGTTGTTTTTCTCTTCTACTTAAAGAAGCCCTTTTAGCATTTCCTGCAAAGCTGGCTTGATGGTAATGAATTCCCTTAACTTATTCTTTTCTGCAAAGCTCCTTATCTCGCCTTCGATTTTAAATGATAACCATGCTGGATACAGCAATCTCGGTTATAGGCCTTTATTTTTCATCACTTTGAAAACCTCCTGCCACTCCCTTCTGGCCTGCAAAGTTTCTGTAGAAAAGTCAGCTGATAATCTTATGGGGGTACCCTTGTAAGTAATTTGCTGCCTTTCCCTTGCTGCTTTAAGTATTCTGTCTTTGTCCTTAACCCTTGCCATTTTCACTATAATGTGTCTTGGAGTGGCCTGTTTGGAATCATCCTGGTTGGAACTCTCTGCACTTCCTGAACTTGTATCTCAATGTCCTTTGCCAGGTTAGGGAAGTTTTCAGACATTATTGCTTCAAATATATTCTCAATCCCTTGCTCCCTCTCTTCTCCTTCTGGTACTCTAATGACCCGTAGGTTATTGCGTTTGATGTTGTCCCCCAGCTCTCTTAAACTATTTTCCATGTTTTTCATTCTTTTTTCTTTTTGTTGTTCTGCATGGTTGATCTCTGCTATTTTGTCTTCTAAGTCACTAATTCGATTTTCTGCTTCATCCAATCTGCTAGTGATTCCATCAAGTTTGTTATTTAATTCAGTAATTGTGTTCTTAAGTTCTAGCTGGTTGCTTTTCATGATTTCTCTATCCTTCTTTACATTTTCATTAATTTCCTTGAACATTCTAATAATCAGTGTTCTGAACTCTGTCTCCGATAGGTTGGTTACCTCTATTTCCTCTATTTCCACTGATTCAGGAGGTTTCTTCTGTTCTTTTATTTGTGTTGTGTTTCTTTGTCTCCCCATTCTGGCTTACTCTTTGTGTTTGCTTCAATATAACAGATAGATCCTCCAGGTTTCTGAGTCTTTTCTGGGTAAACTTATATGGTGTGTGTCCTTTATATTTGAATTACTCAGTCTTCCTATTCTCCTGTGCTTGTATCTGAGGTGTTCCTTGTGTCGTGCATCCTCACTTGTTGAAGTTTCAGTTTTGATTACTTTTGGTTTGTCAGTAGGTGGGATTGTCTCCCAGATTGATTAGCTGTGAGGATCAGCAGCCTCTGCAGTTTATGAGCTGCTGTGAGAGGATTGACCCCTCTGATGAAACTTGGACCCTATGGGCCCTAGTACCTGTAGCAACTTCCTTTTGGGTGTGACTCTTGTATGTCAAACCCAGAAATGCTCTGGTTTTATCTAAAGTTGGCCTCCAGGTATGATGATTCTTGTGTCTGTTTGTTTGTACCCACTGCTGCCGAGTGATTTTAGAGCATAACAGATCAACAAGAACAACCTCCGCAGCCACCAAAGGAAACCAAATGCTCGCACAAGTAAAAAAAAAAAACATCAAACTACAGTCAACTTGTACAGAAATATCAATCATAGTAATGAAGAAAACAAACAGAAACAAAACAAAAACCACACACACACTAATAACATTAGAGGAAACAAAATAAAATACAATATCCTAAAATAAAAAAATAGAATAAACATTAGAAACTGATTAGCTATACCTAAAAAATAAAAAATAAAAATAAACTAAAATAATAATAATAAAAAAGTAAGAATAAAAATTTAAAAAATAAAATTTGCAGAAAAAAGGAAAAGAGGAAAAGTATAGCAGTGAGAAGAATGAATAAAATAAGAGAGAAAGTGAGGGTGGGGAAAGAAGAAAAAGAAAAAAAAGAAAAAGAAATATATATATATATATATATATATATATATATATATATATATATATATATATATTTGTCTACACACCCATATATATGGACATATATTCACCTATATACACCTATATATATGCCTATATTAAAACCTACAAAATGATAAAAATGAAATAGAAATAAAAACCAAAAACAACCAAGATAAGCAGCCAATAAAGGAAAAACAAAACAGAATAAAACCCAACAAACCAAAAATACCCGTGCCGGTCTTGGCTAGAGTCCACCAAGCTCTCTTCAGTTTGTCTGTTGTACAAAACTTCCTGTGCGTCTTGTGGGAACAGTAGGCCACCTGATGCCTAGCATGATCCTGGCACTGCAGGTCCGCTGCACCTGAGCGTGTTTGTGACGCGCGACTGGTGGTTTTTACAAAGTCACTGCCTTTTTGCTTTTGCCTGTCCCAAGGCAGGCTGCACCTCCATAGGCTCAATGAGTGTCTCTGGGCACCCTCTCGGCCGACAGCCGTGGAGAACCAAAGAACTCCTCACCACCAAAAGCCTGCAGCCAAGAATCTGCCAATTAGTGCCTCCGCAGGTGAACCTGCCCTGCCTCCCAAGCCTTGCATAAAGGTGGGGGCCGGGTAGGTAGTCTCACTCTGCAGCCTTTACTGGGGTGGAAATTCTCAACACCCTGCAGGCAGGAATATCTTCCTAGTCTGCCCCTATTGCTGCATTCAGGAGTCAGTTTTAAGACTTTGTCTTGGCTGGGGCCAAAGCCCGTGGGAGTGGGTGGGTTACTGGCCTTTTTCTGCTTTCTGTTCAAGAGTAGAAAAAGGAAAAAAAACAAAACATAAAAATAAACAAAGCCACAGTTCCAACACTGTTTTAAGCTAAGGCCTTTGCCTCCTATGCTCCAGCGGAGTTCCTGCTGCTCTCACAAAGGGTCTGCCGGGATTTAGGGAATTGCGTGCACCCTACCGTGTGGCCAAGATCCCAGCTCTGTCTCTCAGGGACCTGCGTCTCCGCCCGGCGCGCTACATGTACGAGTGAGTGTTCCTTTTCTCCTGCTCCCGGGTTTAAGGCGTCTGCCTCGGAGCCTGCACGTGCCCCCACCATTCTCCTGCTGTGCTTCTGGAGGGACTGCCGCTGGGGTTTACGGGACTGCGTGCCCCCTGCTGCGGGGCTCAGATCCCCACTCTGTCTCTCGGGACCCGCGTCTCTGCCCGGCACTCTGCTTCTCCGCACAAGTCCTCTGTTTTCCCTTGCTCCCGGGTTTCAGGCTTCTGCGCTCCGTGGGACCCGGTGGGCACAGAGACTGATCCCTGAACCAGGAGGGTGCACGGATTGATTTTGCCCTGTCACTGCGGGGCTCTGTGCCCTGCTTCCTGGGGACCTGGTGAGCCGCCGGTGCAGCTTGTACCTCTGCACAGTCCTCTCCTCTCTCTCCTCCCGCACTTGCCCGGCCTGAGGCTTCTGCCTCAGACTGCAAACCAATGTGCTCTTGCTGAACTCTAAGTGGGCCGCAGGCTGCAGGGAGCGAGCCGGGGGAACACTCACCGTGCCTCAGCAGCCGTGGGTGTGGGCTGCACCTCACGCATCTCCCCGCCTTCTTCCCCTACTCGCCCTGCCTGCCCACCATCCAGCAATCCTTGTGTGAAACTCTTAGTTGCTCTGTGTGATGAGTAGATGTCTCTTTGAAGCGTATTAGAAGTTCAAATTGTGGATATTTCCAGGGGAGATTTCATGGAGCCCTCCTCACAGCCTCCATCTTGCCCCCTCCTCTCTTCTAGGAGTTTTATAGTTTCAGGTCTTACATTTAAGTCTTTAATCCATTTTAAGTTTGTTCTCATATATGGTGTAAGTAGAAGGTCCATTTTCATTTTTTTGCACGTGTCAGTCCAATTTTCCCGGCACCATTTATTCAATAGACTATCTTTACTCCAGTGTAAATTCTTGCTTCCCTTGTCATAGATTAAATGACCATATATAAATGGGTTTATTCCTGGGCTCTCTATTCTATTCCATTGGTCTATGTGTCTGTTTTTATGCCAGTACCATACTGTTTTGTCTACTGTAGCCTTGTAGTATGTTTTGATGTCAGGTAGTGTGATGCCTCCCACTTTGTTTTTATTTCTCAACATTCCTGTAGCTATTCGGGGTCTTTTGTGGCTCCATATAAATTTTAGGATTCTATGTTCTATTTCTGAGAAAAATGTCTTTGGTAGTTTGATTGGAATTGCATTGAATCTATATATTGCTTTAGGAAGTATTGACATTTTAACTATAAATTCTTCCTATCCATGAGCATGGTATGTATTTCCATTTATTTATATCTTCTTTGATTTCTCTCTTCAGTGTCTCATGATTTTGTTAGTACAGGTCTTTTACTTCTTTAGTTAAATTGTTTCCTAGATATTTTATTGTTTTTGAAGCAATTGTAAAAGGGATAGATTTCCTGATTTCTTCAATTGTTTCCTAGATATTTTATTGTTTGTGAAGCAATTGTAAAAGGGATTGATTTCCTGATTTCTTCTTCTGATAGTTTATTATTGGTGTATAGAAATGCCACGGATTTCTGAATATTAATTTTGTATCCTGCTACCTTACCAAATTCCTGTATCAGTTCTAGCAGTTTTTTGGTGGAGTCTTTTGGATTCTCTATATATAGTATCATGTCATCTGCATATAATGACAATTTTATTTCCTCTTTTCCAATTTGCATGCCTTTTATTTCATTTTCTTGTCTGATTGCTGTGGCTAGAACTTCCAGAACTATGCTAAACAGAAGTGGTGAAAGCGGGCAGCCTTGTCTTGTTCCTGATCTTAAGGGGAAAGCTTTCAGCCTTTCCCCATTGAGAACAATGTTTGCTGTGGGCTTATCATATATGGCCTTTATTATGTTGAGGTATGATCCCACTATTCCCACTGTGTTAAGAGTCTTTATCATAAATGGCTGCTGGATTTTGTCAAATGCCTTTTCTGCATCTATTGATATGATCATATGATTTTTATTTTTCATTTTGTTAATGTGATGTATTACATTAATTGATTTGCGGATATTGAACCAGCCTTGCATACCAGGAATGAATCCCACTTGATCGTGGTGTATGATCTTTTTAATGAGATGCTGAATTCGGTTTGCTTGTATTTTGTTGACAATTTTTGCATCTATGTTCATTAGGGATATTGGCCTGTAGTTTTCCTTTTTTATAATATCTTTGTCTGACTTTAGGAATCAGGGTGATGGTGACTTCATAGAAAGCATTTGGGAGCCTTCCCTCCTTCTGTATTTTTTGGAATAGTTTGAGGAGAATAGGTACTAATTCTTTTTTGAATGTTTTGTAAAATTCACCTGTGTAGCCATCTGGTCCAGGGCTTTTGTTTGTTGGAAGATTGTTGATTACTGATTCAATTTCTTTGGCAGTAATCAGTCTGTTCAGAGTTTCTGTTTCTTTTTGGTTCAGACTTGGTAGATTGTATGCTTCTAGAAATTTATCCATTTCTTCCAGATTGTCGAATTTGTTAGCATATAGTTGCTCATAGTATTGTCTTAAAATTTTCTGTATTTCTGTGGTATCTGTTGCCACTTCTCCTCTTTCATTTCTGATTTTATTAATTTGGGTCCTCTCTCTCTTTTTCTTGGTTAGTCGTGCTAAGGGTTTGTTGATTTTGTTTATCTTTTCAAAACACAAACTCTTGGTTTCATTGATCTTTTGTATTGTTTTTTTGTTCTCTATTTCATTTATTTCTGCTCTGGTCTTTATTATTTCCTTCCTTATGCTCCCTTTAGGCTTGTTTTGCTGTGTTTTTTTTTTTGTTTTTTTTTGAGTTCTCTTAGGTGTAGAGAGAGTCTGTTGATTTGAGATTTTTCTTCCTTCTTTATGTAGCCCTGCACTGCTATGAACTTCCCTTTTAGGACTGTTTTTGCTGCATCCCAGATATTTTAGGTCATGGTATTTTCGTTTTCATTTGTCTCGAGGTATCTTTTGATTTCCTCCTTGATCTCATTTTTGACCCACTCACTATTTAGAAGCATGTTATTTAGCTTCCATGTATTTGTAAGCTTTCCAGATTTCTTGTTATAATTGATTTCAAGTTTCATAGCATTGTGGTCAGAGAAGACACTTGATATGATTTCAATCTTCTTAAATTTGTTGAGACTTGTTTTGTGGCCTAACATGTGGTCTATCTTGGAGAATGTTTCATGTACACTTGAGAAGAATGTATATTCTGTAGCATTGGGGTGAAATGCTTTAAACGTATCAATTAAATCCAGGTGGTCTAAAGTGTCATTTAAGGCCACTATGTCCGTGTTGATTTTCTGTCTGGAGGATCTGTCCCTGGTGACAACGGGGTTTTGAAGTCCCCTACTATGACAGTGTTACTGTTGATGTCTGCCTTTATATCTGTCAGAATCTGTTTTATATATTTAGGAGCTCCTATATTGGGTCCATAGATGTTTACTAGGGTTATGTCCTCTTGTTGAATTGATCTCTTTATTATTATGTAGTGCCCTTCTTTGTCTTTTATTGTAGTCTTCATTTTAAAGTCTATTTTGTCCAAAATAAATATTGCTACTCCAGCTTTCTTCTCATTTCCATTTGCATGAAATATCTTATTCCATCCCTTTACTTTCAGTCTGTGTGTGTCTTTTGATCTGAGATGAGTCTCTTGTAGACAGCATATGCATGGATCCTGTTTTCTTATCCACTCAGCCACTCTGTGTCTTTTGATTGGAGCATTTAGCCCATTCACATTTAAGGTAATTACTGATAGGTGTATATTTATTGCCATTTTGTTATTTGTATTTCTTGTCTTCCTGGGTTAGCTTGTTTTCCCCTTTCTTTTGTTTAAGAAAGCTCTTTTAACATTTACTGCAATGCTGGCTTGGTGTTAATGAACTCCTTAAGCTTATTCTTTTCTGAGAAGCTCTTTATCGCTCCTTCAATTTTAAGTGATAGCCGTGCTGAGTAGAGCAATCTTGGTTGTAGACCTTTATTTTATGTCACTTTGAATATCTCCTGCCATTCCCTTCTGGCCTGCAGAGTTTCTGAAGAAAAGTCAGCTGTTCATCTTATAGGAGTTCCTTTGTATGTAGCCTGCTGTCTTTCTCGCTGCTTTTAGGGTTCTGTCTCTGTCTGTAACCTTTGCTATTTTAACTATGATGTGTCTTGGTGTGGGCCTGTTTGGATTCAGCTTGTTAGGAACTCTCTGTACATCCTGGGCTTGTATGTCAATTTCCTTCACCATGGTAGGGAAGTTTACGGTCATTATTTCTTTAAATACATTCTCAATCCCTTGCTTCTTCTCTTCTCCTTCTGATATTCCTATGACGTGAAGATTGCTGTGTTTCATATTGTCCCAGAGGTCTCTTAAACTATTTTCCTTCTTTTTATTCTTTTTTCTTTTTGTTGTTCCAGCTGGTGATTTCTGCTATTTTGTCTTCTAATTCACTGATCTGCTCCTCTGCTTCATCTACTCTACTGGTGATTCCTTTGAGTGTGTTCTTCATTTCAGTTATTGTATTCTTTAGTTCTAGCAGGTTGTTTTTTATGGTTTCCCTATCTTGCTTTATGTCCCCGCTAAGTTCCTTAAACATTCTTATCATCAGTGTTCTAAACTCTGTCTCTGAAAGTTTGGATACCTCTGTTTCATTTAGATCCATTTCTAGAGTTTTCTTCTGATCTTTTACTTGGGACATGTTTCTTTGTTTTTTCATTCTGGCTGTCGTTCTGTGAATGCTTCGATGTATTAGGTAGATCACCTAGAAAGAAGAGAAAAGAAAAACGAAAAAAAAGAGAGAAAAAAAAAAAAAAAGGGGGGGGTCTCACCGTCCTCTTTAATCTGCAGATCACCTTCTCAGGGTTGCAGTGAGCTTTCCGCAATAAGCTGCTGTGTGCGCTGGAATCGTGCTCACTCCCCCCCCCCCCAAAAAAAAAAAAGGTAAATCTTCACAGGTTGTTGCAGGTTGTCTGCTACTGAGTCTCAGTGAACAGACTGATGCTGCTGGAGAACACCCGCCCTGCGTTTCCCTGGCAACGCAGCTGAAGCCGGGTGGAGGGTGGGGATCCAAGGCGGCTTATGCATTCCTGGGTCTCATTGAGCAGCCGATGTAGCTGGAGGGCACCCACCCGGCGTTTCCTTGGAAACGCAGCACAAGCAGGGCCTAGAGGGTGGGAATCCAAGGCCGCATGTGCACACATGCATGGATGCACACACTCCTGCGCCAAGTTCACTAGACTAATGGGATCCCGGCTTTGACCCTCGGTGGGAGGGCCCAACCCTGAAAAAATGGCGGCCTCCTGTATGCCGCTCGTGTGCAAGCCCCGCACCAGTGGAACAACAATCCCAAAACCTCCAGCTTCTGCACCAAAAGTGCTCAGTTCAGTCCCTCCCGACAGGCTTCTGGGTCCGGCTCATGCAGCCACTCCCTCCGACAGGAACCGGGTGAGTGCTCACCGGCAAGTGAACCCGTGCACCGGCCCCACTGGTTCTCCAGCTGCCCCCAGCCTCACCGAATCGAACAAAGAGAGTCCTCACTAATTTCTACTGCCCATTATCGTGGAACCCCTCTTCCTAGCGAAGCAACTCTGGGCTAGTGAGCTCGGTGTGGGGCCGGAGGGTCTTTCCCCCAACCAGAGAAGTCTCCCCACATACCTGGGGAGTCCCTCATGGGGCTCGCCCTCTGTCATCGGCGCCCCTCCTACCAGACTTGATGTGGTCTCCTCTTTAGGTCCTTTGTTTAGAGGTTCTGTTCATCTAATATTCAGGGGACTCCCGAGGTTAAATGTTGCATAAATTATTTGTAATTTTGATGTGATCCTGGGAGGCAATTTGGAGAGCGTCCGTCTATTTTGCCATCTTACCGGAACTCCCTCTTTTACTTCTTTAGTTAAATTTATTCCTAAGTATGTTATTGTTTTTAAAGCAATTGTCAATGGGATTGTTTTCTTAATTTCTTCTGATAGTTTATTATTGGTGTATACAAATGCAACTGATTTCTGAATATTAATTTTGTGTATTGCTCCTTTACTAAATTAATTTATCAGTTCTAATCGTCTTTTGGTGGAGTCTTTGGGGTCTTCTATCATGCCATCTGCACATAATGACAATTTTACTTCGTCCTTTCCAATTTGAATGCCTTTTGTTTGTTTTTGTTATCTGATTTCTGTGGCTAGAACTTCGAGAACCATGCTGAATAAAAGTGAAATTGGGCAACCATGTGTTGTTCCTGATCTTCAGGGTAATGGTTTAGCTTTTTCCCATTAAGTTATGATGTTAGCTGTAGGTTTGTCGTGTATGGCCTTTAACATGTATTATGTTAAAATATGTTCTCTCCATCCCCACTTTCCTGTGAGTTTTTATCATAAATGGCTGCTGGATTTTGTCAAATTCTTTTTCTGCATATACTGATATGACCATATGATTTTTATTTTTCATGTTGTTAATGTGGTGTTTCCCATTAATTGATTTGCAGATAATAAACTAACCTTGCATACCAGGAATGAATTGCACTTGATCATGGTGTATGATCTTTTTAATGTATTGCTGAATCCGGTTTGCTAATATTTTATTGAGAATTTTTGCATCTATATTCATTAGAGATATTAGCGCATAGTTTTTTTGTAATGTCTTAGTCTGGTTTTGGGATCAGGATGACAGTGGTCTCGTAAAAAGTGTTTGGGAGCATTCCCTTCTCCTGGATTTTTTGGAATAGTTTGAGGAGAATAGTTGATAATTCTTTTTTGAATGTTTGGTAAAATTCACCTGTAAAGCCATCTGGTCCAGGGCTGTTGTTTGTTGGGAGCTTGTTGATTACTGATTCAATTTCACTGGTAGTAATCAGTCTATTCAGATGTACTGTTTCTCCTTGATTCAACCTTGGAAAGTTGTATGCTTCTAGAAAATTTCCCATTTCTTCTAGATTGCCTCATTTGTTGGCATATGGTTGCTCACAGTATTTCCTTAAAATATTTTATATTTCTGTGGTATCTGTTCTCACTTATCCTCCTTCATTTCTGATTTTATTAATTTGGGTTCTCTATTTTTCTTGATGAGTCTGGCTAAGGGTTTGTCAAGTTTGTTTATCTTTTCTAAAACACAGCTCTTGGTTTCATTGATTTTTATTTTTGTCTTTATTTCATTTATTTACACTCTCACCTTTATCATTTCCTTCCTTGTACTCCTTTTGGGCTTATTTTGCTATTCTTTTTTCAGTTTCCTTAAATGTAAGAATAGACTGTGGATTTCAGTTTTTTCTTGTTTCATTTGGTAGGCCTGCATTGCTATGAATTTCCCTCTTGGGATTGCTTTTGCTGCATTCCATAGATATTTGTGTCATTTATTTTCATTTTTGTTTGTCTTGAAGTATCTTTTGATTTCTTCCTCGATCTCATTTTTGACCCACTCGCTATTTAGTAACATGTTATCCAGCCTTCATGTATTTTTGTGTTTTCAATTTTTTTCTTGTAATTGATTTCTAGTTTCATAGCATTGTGGTCATAGAAGATGCTTGATATGGTTTCAGTTTTCTTAAATTTATTGAGACTTGTTTTGAGGCCTAAAATGTGGTCTATCTTGGAGAATGTTGCATGTACACTTGATATATTCTGCAGCTTTGGGGTGAAATGCTCTAAAAGTATTGATTAAATCCTACTGGTCTAATGTGTCATTTAAGGCCACTGTTTCCATATGGATTTTCTGTCTGGAGGACCTGTCCCTTGTTGTCAGTGGTGTGTTGAAGTCCTCTATTATGATTGTGTTACTGTTGATCTCTGTCTTTATGTTAGTCAATAACCGTTTTATATATTTAGGAGCTCCTATGTTCAGTCCATAGATGTTTACTAGGGTTATGTCCTCTTGTTGGATTGATCCTTTTATTATTATGTAGTGCCATTTTTTGTCTTTTATTATACTCTTTGTTTTAATGTCTATTTTGTCCAAAATAAGTATTGCTACTCCAGTTT
Organism: Aselliscus stoliczkanus; assembly: GCA_033961575.1. Taxonomy (NCBI): domain Eukaryota; kingdom Metazoa; phylum Chordata; class Mammalia; order Chiroptera; family Hipposideridae; genus Aselliscus; species Aselliscus stoliczkanus. The sequence continues at coordinate 60,780,821 of CM066740.1, read as the reverse complement.
TTTTCTCATTTCCATTTGCATGAAATATCTTATTCCATCCCTTTACTTTCAGTCTGTGTGTGTCTTTTCATCTGAGATGAGTCTCTTCTAAACAGCATATACATAGGTCTTGTTTTCTTATCCCCTTAGCTACCCTATGTCTTTTGATTGGAGCATTTAATCCATTCACACTTAAAGTGTATATTGATAGGTATATAGTTATTGTCATTTTGTTATTCACATTTCTGGTCTTCGTTAGTTAGTTTGTTTTCATATTTCTTCTGCTTCAAGAAGTACTTTTATCATTCTGCAATACTGGCTTCATGGTAATGAATCCTTTTAGCTTATTCTTTTCTGGGAAGCTCTTTATCTGTCCTTCAATTTTAAACAATAGCCTTGCTGGTTAGAGCAATCTATGTTGTAAACCTTTGTTTTTCCTCACTTTGAATATTTCCTGCCACTCTAGCAAAGTTTCTGTAGAAAAGTCAGCTGATAGTCTATGGGAGCTCCCTTGTGAGTAGCTAGTTGTCTCTCCCTTGATGCTTTTAGGATTCTGTCTTTGTCTTTAAGCTTTACCATTTTAACTATGATGTGTCTTGGTTTGGGTCTGTTAGGGTTCATATTGTTAGGAACTCTCTGCGCTTCCTGGGCTTGTATGTCAATTTCCTTCACTAGGCTATGGAAGTTTTCAGTCATTATTTCTTCAAATGTTCTCAATCCCTTGTTCTCTCTCTTTTCCTTCTGGTATTCCTATGACGTGATTGTTGTTTCACATGATGTTGCCCCACAGATTTCTTAAATTATTTTAACTGATTTTGTTTTTGTTGTTCCAATTGGGTGAATTCTGCAATTTGTCTTCTAAATAGCTGATTCAGTCCTCTGCTTCATCTAATCTGCTGGTGATTCCTTCTGGTGTATTCTTCATTGCAGTATTATTTATTTTTGACTGCTTATTTTTCATGGTTTCTATATACTTCTTTATGCTTTCTATCTCTGTTCCAGTTCTCACAAAGCTCATTCATCATTCTCATAAACATTATTTTAAACTCTGTATCTGGTAGAGTGACTGCTTCTGTTTCACTTATTGGGTTGTCAGAAAAGTCATGATGCATTTTTGCAATTAAAAACAGAAAAATACATCATGACTTTTCTGACCACCCAATAGTTCCATTTCTTGAGGTTTCTTTTTTACTTTTATTTGGGATGTGTTTCTTTGTTTCTCATTTTGGCTCTTGCTTTCGGTTTGTTTCTATGTATTAGGTAGATCACCTATGTCTCTCAGGCTTTGCTGGATGACCTTATGTAGTATGTGACCTTTGTAGTCAACTTACTCAGTTTCCATAAACTCCAATGGGTGTGTTTCAGAGGTGTCCCTTGTGTTGTGGTTGTTCTCCTGTTGCAGTTGAGCCTTGATTGCTTTTGCCTTGTCAATGGGTGGCATTGACTCCCTGGCTGAGTAGCTATGAGGATTGGTAATGCCCACAGTATGTAAGCTGCTGTGTGAGGGCTGACCCTTAGTGGATGCTTCACCCCCTGTGGGCTTTTGTGTCTGTTGAGAATTCCCTTTGGGTACGTATCTTGTAGGTCAAACCAGGTAATGCTCTGGTTTGGTCTGAAGTTGGACTCTGGGTGTGTTGAGTCTTGCGCCTCTTGGGCAGGGTTCTTGTGCAGGGCAATTTCAGAACAAAATAAATCAACAAGGACAACAAAAAAATACAAAGACACTTACACATACAACACTCAACAGAAACAAAAATACAAAAAATAGAAAAAGAACAAAAACCAAACAATAACAATGACAAAAGTCAATACAGAACAAATGAGGAAATGTAGACCAAGGAAGAGAGAAAAGAAGGAGAAAGGGAAAAAAAGAAGAAAACAAAGGATATCTAAAAATGATAATAATAATAAAATAAAAAACACTGCCACTCTTGGCTTAAGCCCACCAGCTATCTCCAGTTTGTCCTCTGCTGTAAAAAGTCTCCTCTGTGTCTTGTGGAGGCAGAGCCAGCCACCTGGTACCCAGAGTGCCCCCGGCAATGTAGTTCTAGGTGGGTGGGGCTATGGGTGTGTTTGGTAGATTTTAGTGAAGTTTCTGCCCTCACCTGCACAAAGCGCACTGAGAACACCACAGCCAGCCACCAGGAGGTGGGCTTCTTCTCTGTGCGCAGATCACCTGGGTCTTAGGGAATTTCTTCCATGGAGGAATGTGGAGGGCATGAGATTTCTTAGCTTCTGAGCTGCCCCTAAAACCATTGCTGTACATGGATTTTTTCAATAAGTATATTGGAACTTTTTTTGAGATTTGCAACAATTTGACAAAATTGGCACATAAGCTAGGCAGCTTAGACATATCGAGAAAAATTAAGAAAAAGATATGTCATGAATGTGTAAAGTATATGTAGATACTATTTTATCATTTACTACAAAATATATACAAGTCTATTATAAAAAGTTAAAATTTATCAAAATTATGCACACAAACACAGAACACACATGGTACCATTTGTAGTCAAGAGTAATGTTAACAAATGTAGATGCAATATTAAATCATAATGCATAAAATTAACTACAGTACATACACTATAGTAATTTCATAGCCACCTCCTGTTGTATCCATTATACTGAGAGTGCTAAAAAAATGTATATACATTACTTTTATTCATCTTTTGTTATCAGTATATATTGAGTATTACAATTTTAATACAATTTTTCCTTTCTTAAAATGTGTATACATTTTTTTGGCACCCTCTGTTTATGGCGATGGAAGGAGAACTGACTCTGGGTGGTGAACACACACTGTGATATATAGATGATGTATTACAGAATTGTATACTTGAAACCTATGTAATTTTACTAACCACTGTCACCACAATAAATTTTAATAATAAAAAAGATACAGTGAATGTTTAAATTAAAAAATTATTACAGTAAAAGACACATTGCCATTAATCCCCCTCAAAATACTCCCCCTCGCTTTGAACACACTTATCCCATTGTTCTTGCCACTTCCTGAAGCAGTTCTGGAAGTTCTCTTCTGTGAGCATCTGTGAGTGTCTTCATCCTTCATCATGACAGTGCTCTATGTCACACATTGCTTCTTGTATATGGCAATTTCTGTCAAATAAAAACATTACAGTGTATCCTCATCCACTTTATTCACCAGATCTGGCACTGTGCCACTTCTGGCTCTTCCCAAAATTCAAATGACCATGAAAGGAAAACGTTTTGAATTGATTCAGGACATTGAGGTAGCCATGACAGCACAATTTAAGACACTCATGAAAGAGGACTTCCAGAACAGCTTCAGAAAGTGGCAAGAACAATGTGATAATTGTGTTCAAAATGATGGGGAGTACTTTGAGGAACACTAATGGCAATGTGTCTTTTACTGCAACTTTAAAAATTTTTAACATTCACTGTGTTTTTTGATCACACCTCGTATATACTGCAGTTGCAGGGTGGAGGAAGTGATTACAGAATACTCCCTTAGTGTTTTGCCTGAATTCAATAATTTTAAAAGTTCATCTGTGTTAAAAAATACTTAAAAACTGCTTCCATTTTACAAACTAAGTACAATCTAAGCCACATTTTCTGAAAATTCACTATGAGCAAATGGAAAAATGAATGTGTGAACAAATAAGAACTGAATCCCCTAACATGTTTTGGCTCCTTATTTTTTCAGAGATTTTATCCTGGAAGCATCTAACATGTTTTACTTAAACTAGAATAATAGACAACATTTGATTTTTTATGCCTGGTATGCATCAGTAATTTCATTATTGCCAGAAGATAATTTTTTTAAGTGTTACACTGAGATGAGTTTAGGAAATTTTAATTTTTGTACATAAGTTCATAATCAATGAAATGGAAAATATATTTATTCTATGATTTGGTAATTTATCATTCACACTAAGATTTATAAATGGTAAATAAAAATTCAGGACAACCAAAAAACCAAAACAAAAACAAAAAAAAAAGAAAAACACAGTAGAAGGGACAATGGAATAGACATACTTCTCCCTATTTTCCCCACTAAGTACAGCTAAAAACCCTGCGTTTATATAAAATAAACATAAGACAACTATGAAGATGAAGAGACGAAGGCAGACTGGCTAAGGACCTTGGGATGAAAGTAATACAACAGTAAATTCCCTGGGTTTTCTTTTGCCTCTTTTATCCCAGACAGGGTGCTAGCAAAACCAGCAGCCCAGAAACTCCAATGGGAACAGACCACCAGAGCCAAGAAAAGTCTGCTCTCTCAAGCCAAAGGACCAGGAAAGAGGCAACCTAAAAAGGCAAAGAACTTCTTCACAGTGATTGCCCAACTCTAGCCAGATACCATAGAAAAAATCATGACTGTCAGCATAGGCCAAGTGGAGAACCTAGACTTCCTGACTTGCTAGGCTGTGATGAGATTTCTCCTGATCCTTGTTGGGGTGGGGGCAGTAAAGGCCCAGTGGGAAGCTGGGACTTTCATTCCTGCCTGATGGTACCTCCCACCCCCTGTGGTATCAGTGGAGGCCACTTCCAGAGCCTTCTATCCCCACTCAGCAGGAATAAGCCCTCCAACCTTCATGGTATCAGTGGAACCCACAGTAATGAGGTACCCCTTTCCCTACCTGGTTGTCAAAGGAAGCTAAATGGTGAGACTGAATCTTCCCTTCCTCCGTGGCAGTAGTGATGAGGCACAATATGTAACCCCAGTTTGTCCATCAGCATGGTGTCAGAGAAAGCCTTCTAAAATAGATTTAAATAAGATACAGAGTTTCATAATATAAAACCAAATGTCCAGTATATAATAGAAAGTTACACTTTGATAGGAAGGACCAGGAAAATGTCAACTTGAAGGAGAAAGGACAATCGACAGATACCATCACAGAGATGACACAGATGTTGGAATTATCTGAGAAGATTTTAATGCAGCCATCATTAAAAATGACTTCAATGAGCAATTGTGAACATGCTTGAAACAAATGAAAAAAATAGTCATAGCAGAAAAATAGAAGATAGAAGGAAAAATAAGAAGAAAATTTCAGAACTGAAAAATATTATAAATAAAATAAAAATCTCACTGGATGGGCTGAACAGCAGAGTGGAGAGGACTCTGACGAAACAAGCAGCAAGTTGAGGATAAAATAGACATTACTCATCCTGAACACAGAGGAAAACAGACCAAAAAATAATACCCATGGGTCTATAACCAAAAAATTTAACACTCATGTCATCAGAGTCCCAGAAGGTGAACGGAGAGAAGATAGAACTGAAAAAGTACTTGAAAAAATTGTGGCTGAAAAGTATCCAAATTTGGCAAAAAGACATAAATCTATGTAATCAGGAAGCTGAGTAAACCCCACATGACATAAACCCAAACAAATCTAAGATAAGACAAATCTAAAAACTAAAGACAAAGAAAAAAGCTTGAAAGCAGAAAGACAGGAAGAAAATCTTACCTGTAACTCTTCTCTTGAGTTTTCAGAATTGTTTGATAATGGAAACAAAATGTCTAACACTGTCTGATATACTTCACTCAAACTGGTAAAATGTTGACATCAAGTGATCTTTGTTGGGGTGAAATAGTTATGTACCTGAGTTGTGGCAGTGGTTACAGGAATTTACATGTGGTAAAAAATGTAACAGAACTATACACACACGTTGAACAAATATTTCCTGCTTCTGATATTGTGCTATATGGTTACCTAAGATGTATCTTTATTATCTTTCCAATTCCATGTAAGTCTATAATTATTTGAAAATTAAAAGTTTTTAAGAGTGTAGGATGATGACATTAAATATTCAGGCATGAGGTGATAATTCTCCCCTCCTGAATAATTTCAGCTCTCTGAGGATTAAACATATCTCTTCCCAAATATCTTGATTTATTCTCTTCTAGGTATATGTCTGTTACAATTTATCAGAAAGCTGGTCATGTTAGTAACAGAAGCAACTGAAGAGATCATTTTCATGAAAACTCATCAAAGTATATTTAAACTAAGAACACTTTTATTTAAAAAGATGTTATATAAATGCTAACATATTTAGTAAAAAATAGTTTAGTTTTAGTAATAAGCTGTCACTTATTTTAATAAAATTTGTTAGAAGGAATACAATCAAAGCAAAACAATTATTCTGCCATGTAAAATAAACTAGTCCTCAAAGTGTTTTGTCAATCTTAGATTTAAATAGGAAACATCTTCCATTTCAAATATGTTTAGATTACAGTAGCCTGGAGGTTGGCAAACTTTTTCTGTAAGGGGCCAGATAGTAACATTTTAGGCTGTGTAGGCCATAAGATCTCTCTCGCAATTACTCACCCTTGCAGTTTTAGCAACCATAGACAAATGTAAGTGGATGGGCTATGTTCCAATGAAACTTCATTTACCAAAGAGGCAACAAGGCCTTCTTTGTTGTATGCTGACTTCTGCACTAGCATAATCTCAGGTTACTTATCCTTCAGTTATTTTAAAAAGTCCATCCAAAATCAAGTTAAACCAGATTTTAAAAAATTAAAAAATTATTGTAGCTATGAGGTTTTGTTTCTTTCCTTTCCTTTCCTTTCTTTTTCACTTTGTTGGAGAACAGTGTGTTTATCCCAGTACCCATCAGCTCCAAGTGAAGTTGTTGTCCTTCAATCTTAGTTGTGGAGGGCGCAGCTCAGCTCGAAGTCCAGTTGCCATTTTCAATCTAGTTTCAGGGGGCGCAACCCACCATCCCATGTGGGAGTTGAACGGGCAACCTTATTGTTAAGAACACGTGCTCTAACCAACTGAGCCATCTGGCTGCCCACTGGCAGCTCAGCAGCAGCTCAACTCAAGTGGTTGTCTTTAATCAAGTTGTGGAGGGCACAGCTCATTGTCCCAAGTGGGAATCGAACCAGCAACTCAGTTGCTCAGAGCTCAACTCTAACCAACTAAACCCCCCAGTGCCCCCCCATTTTTGTTTCTTTATTTGTCTTGTTCCTTTTTTGCTTTCAGTTTTATATCCGACATATCAGACAATAATTCAGAAGTCACCAGAGGGTAAGGGGGAAAAGGGAATAGTAGGAGAGGATAAAGAGGGTCAAATATATAATGATGGAAGGAGAACTGCCTCTGGGTGGTGAACAGACAATGTGAAATATAGATGATGTATTATAGAATTGTACACTTGAAACCTATGTAATTTCACTAACCATTGTCACCCCAATAAATTTTAATTTAAAAAAATTATTGTGTTATGTACATTAAAATGTAAGCAAAGTTAGAAACTACTCAAGTAAAAGCACTTGACTAGCAATCAGGAAAGCTGAATGGTTCTATCCTTTGTTTTGCCAGTAGCTGTAAAATCTTATGAAAATCACATATACAGTAGTCACCTCTTATCCATGGTTTCACTTTCCATGGTTTCAGTTACTCAAAGTCAACTGTGTTCCAAAGATATTAAATGGAAAATTCTAGAAATAAACAATTCATTTTTCTAAATTGCGTGCTTTTCTGAGTAACATGATGAAGTTTCTCACCATCTCCCTCCGTTCCACCTGGGACATGAATAATCTCTTTGTCCAGTGTATTCACGCTATACATACTAATGGCCCATTTATCATTTAGAAGCTGGATCAATTATCAGATCAATTGTCTTGGCATTGCAATACTTATGTTCAAGTAACCTTTATTTTACTTAATAATGCACATTCACATAACTTTTATTACAGTACATTGTTATAATTTTTCTATTTTATTGGTTATTGTTAATATCTTACTGCCTAATTTATAATTTCAACTTTATCATAGGTATGTATATATAGGAAAAAACAGTATATATAGGTTTCAGTACTATATGAGCTTTCAGGCATCCACTTGGCGTCTTGGAGCATATACCCCATGGATAAGAAGAGGGGCTACTGTATCCTTCTGAGATTCCATGACCTCATCTCTACTTTGGGAGAATTTGAAAAGGGTTTGTATTATTCTCTCCCAATTTTGTTACTATAATTTTTTTTTTAAAGATTTTATTGGGGATTTGGGGGAGGGGAACAGCATTGGGGAATTGGGGAAGGGGAACAAACAAGTTGCTGTCCTTTTGTTCTTCAGTCTAGTTATGGAGGACGTTGCTTCACTGGTCCATGTTGTCATCATCATTGCGCTCTTCTCGGGTGAGGCAGATTGGTTGCCGGCCTCTGGATGGCTGCTCACAGCAGCTCTTGGCAGCTCACACCATCTGCCAGCCGCTCACACTGGACTGTAGCCTATGGCAGCCCACTGCAGCAGGGGCTGCAGCTCTGAGTCCTGGGGACTCACAGCAGCCCAGCTCCAGGTGAAACTGTTGTTCACCATCTTAGCTGTAGAGGGCAGTATCACTGGCCCTCATATGTGGGATCCGAACCAGGGCCACTGGCGTCCCAAACCAGCTTTTAACCAACACATCACTCAGCTGGCGCATTACTATGAATTTAAATTCAGCAGACTTGTTCCCATTGTTACCAACAAAATTTTATACTACGGCTTCAAATGAACATTTTCAAAAGAAAGGTAAACTCATTTTTATTTAAATTATAACATAGATCTGATTAAAAACAATGAACTAAAATTGATCATTGGAAGATCTGATAAAAAAGAAAAAAGAAAAATGTCCAAAACAATAGCATCAAATAACAAAATACGTGGATAAAGTGAACAAAGGATATGCAAGTTCTCTACAATAATAATTCTAAGAAAAAAGAATGAAATAAAAAATGGAAGAGCCGGCCGAGTGGCTCAGTTGGTTAAGAGCTTGCTCAAGAGTGAGAGCTAAGCTCTGAGCAGCAGCAGTTCGATGCCCAGCCTGAGCTTAGCTGCCGCTAAGCTGCCAACAGGTGGCAGGATGGCTCAGCTGAATAAAAAAACAAAACGGAAACACATACTATGTTTATGGATTGGGAGAATCATTGTTGTAATCTCAAATTGATCTATAGATTCAATGAATCTCAATCAAAATTCCATGATGCATTTTTAAGGGGTAATTTTGGTAGAAATAGACAAGCCAACTCTAATATTTATTTGGAAATGCAAAGGACCTAGAATAAAGAGCATAATATTTAAAAAGAAGGAGTTAGAGGTCATATTTTCCTTGACATTAAGACTTACAAAGTTCTGACAAAATTATAAACAAACAGATAAATAGAACAGAAAAGTGTCCAGAAGGAGATCCAGTATATGGTTGAATAATTTCAGACAAGAACACCAAAACAATTCAATGGGAAAGGAAAATCTCTTTGACAAATGGTGCTAGAGCAATTGAATATTCATATGAAAAACAAAGATATTTGACCCATACCTATCACCAGTAATAATAATAACAACAACAACAACAACAATAACAGCAACAACGGCAGCAATTCAAAGTGGATTATGGACCTAAACGTAACAGCTGAAACTATTAAGCTTAAAAAATAATGATACAGGCCGGCCGTGTGGTGCGGTGGTTAAGTGCTGTCTTGGGAAGCCAGCGGCCCCGGTTCGGTCCCACATATGAGGGCTCTTGAGTGACATTGCCCTCAAAAACAAAACCAAACAAAACAAAAAACAAAAATAATGATACATTCATGACTTTAGGGTAGGTAAGGAAACAGAGATTAGAGGTACAGAGAATATTAACCATAAAACAAAATTTATAAATTGAACTTCATCAAAATTGAAATCCTCTTCTTATCAAAAGATACTGCTGAGAAAATAAATAAGCAAGGAGTGGAAAATATATTTGTAACATAAATCTGACAAAGACTTGTGTCCAGAATATATAAAAGGACAATCACAACTGACTACTCAATTTAAAAAATGGGAAAAAAGGATGAAAGAATGGTTCAACAGCACATGAGAAATTGTTCCTCATTAGTCATCAGGGAAATGGAAATTAAATCACCATGAGATACCACTACATACACGAGAATGGCTTAAATGTAAATAATGGCCAACACTAAATGTTAACAAGGATGTTAAGCAATCTGAACTCTCATATATTGCTAGCAGGAATTGAAAATGGTACAATCACTCTGAAAAACTGTTGGGTAGTGTCTTAAAATGTTAAATATATGACATCTATCCTATGACCTAGCAATTCTAAGTGAAATAAAAATGTGTGCCCCCAAAAAGGTTCCTGGACAAAAATATCTAGAGCAGCTTTATTCATTATAGCCAAACTCTGTAACAGTCCAGGGGTCAATGATCAGAGTTATGGATACATAAACTGTGATATATTAAAATAGTACTACACAGCAATAAAAAGGAACAAACTATTGATGTAAGCACCAACACAGATGAGTTTCAAATATATCATATTGAGTGAAAGCCAGACACGAGACTGTATATGCCCTATTATTCCATCTGTATGAATTTGAGAAAAAGGAAAACTATAAAAGAATAGGAGTAGGGCTAAGTGAGTATACATATTTGTCAAGGCTGTCACAGTCTAGTATAGATTTAGATGTGTACATTTATTTTTTCATTATATCCCCTCTCCCACAACATAATAATAGTTGGTGATTAAGGCTCTTGGGGTTAAGATTAAGGTTTTTTTTTTTTTTTTAAAGATTTTATTGAGGAATTGGGGGAGGGGAACAGCATTGGCGAACTGGGGAAGGGGAACAAACAAGTTGCTGTCCTTTTGTTCTTCAGTCTAGTTGTGGAGGACATTGCTTCACTGGCCCATATTCGTATCATCACTGCACTCTTCTCGGGTGAGGCAGATCAGTCGCAGGCCTCTGGATGGCCGCTCACAGGGGCTCTTGGCAGCTCACACCGGCTGCCAGCCACTCACGCTGGCTGCTGGATACTCACTGTAGCCTATGGCAGCCTACTGTAGCAAGGGCTGTGAGTCCGTCCGGGGGACTCACAGCAGCCCAGCTCCAGGTGGAGCTGTTATCCACCATCTTAAGCTATAGAGGGCAGTATCACTGGCCCTCATATGTGGGATCCGAACCAGGGCCCCTGGTGTCCCAAGCCAGCTTCCAAACAATTTGCCACTCGGCCGGCCATAAGATTATTTTTAGTTGAGCTCTTTTAATTCTGCAGTAAATTGAAGGTATTATGTGGCAAATGATCTTGAAATTTTTGACTATTTTATCACTCTAATTAGAATTTTGGCAAGTGTGATATTTTTTAAATTAAAATGTAATGGGGTAATAATGGTTAGTAAAATTATATAGGTTTCAAGTGTACAATTCTATAATATATTGTCTATATATCACATTATGTGTTGACCACCCAGAGTCATTTCTTGTTCCATCACCATGTATTTGACCCTGTTTACCCTCATCTACCACCCTCCTCCCCGCTTACACTCTGGTGACCATTAAACTATTGTCTGTACTTATGAGTTTTTGTTTATTTGTTTGTCTTGTTTCTTTGTTGCTTTCAGTTTTATATTCCACATATCAGTGAATTTTACCTCAAAGGCAAGGGAAGTGAAAGCTAAAATAAACAAATGGGACTATATAAAACTAAAAAGCTTCTGGGAAACAAAAGAAACCATCATCAAAACAAAGAGGCAACCAAATGAATGGGAGAAAAGATTTGCAAACAATGCCTCTGATAAGGGGCTAATATCCAAAATATATAAGGAACACATACAACTCAACAACAAAAAAATAAACAATCCAATTAAAAAATGGGCAGAAAATCTGAATAGACATTTTTCCAAAGAGGACATACAAATGGCCAATAGACATTTCATTGATGATTGGATAAGGAAAATGTGGTAATATATACTCTGCCATCAGAAAAGATGAAATAGTGCCATTTGTGACAAAATGGATGGATCTTAAGATTATTATGCTAAGTGAATAAGTCACACAGAAAAAGTCAAGAACCTTATGATTTCAAGTGTGATCTTAAAATATATTTAGGATTAGTTTGTTGATACCTTAGTTAATCATCTTTCCACCTATATAAAATGTTGGCTTCCATGGATCAGTATTGCTTAGGCCTCCATGGACCAGGCCACACACCACTGCATTACCTTACTAGGGTTGTAATTCATCTCTTGCTCAACTTTCTCTAAGCGAATTTCACAACCTTTCCTCTAATAAATTTTCTTCCAAACTGAGGTCGGTTGAAAAAGTTTCAGAGATACCACAATTAGAATCTAATTTTCCTCTATAACTACTAGAGAAATACATTTTCTCTACTTTTTATGTGAAAACAACACCAAAGCCCATTAAAACACAATTTCCCAATGAACTAAAACCACTTATACATTTTGCATACTTCATAAAAACTTCTTATCAAGCTAAAATATTATAATGTTGAATTTTATTATAATTAAAACTAGATTTATAAGCTGTATGAAAAAACTCATTAGTACTGTTTAGTCCTTTGTAACCTTGTTAAAAGAAAAAATTAGCATCAACAGTTAAGTATATAGCTATATTTGGTCAAATATTGTGAAGGTTCTTCATGCTGTATTTATATCATACAAACCAAAAAATGTCAATATACCTTTACAAGTATAAGTGCTTCTAAGAAAGCACTGTACAATTGTATATTCAACATACAAAAACAGCTGAAAATATGCAGCACATTGCAAACAACAAAGAAGGCAGTTAAAAGAAAACAGGTCTTGTTTTTTTGTTGGTTTGTTTTACAAATACAGCAATTATATTAAATGCATTTATTATGAATGATTTTAAAACTAGATGAATTTATCAAGCATAAAAATGAGTCTTTTATTAACGGATTATTGTTTCTTACTTATGTCTTATGTTTGTCAGAGAGGTATTTGTAAAAATTTGCCTAAAATTGTATTTTACCTTCTTCAAGACTTACCTGAAGCTTAATATTGTGACTATGGGGATTCACTGAAAACTCTGCCTTTGTGGCACATTTTCCTCCATATAGCTCTTTAGAAATGCTAGTTTCTAAGAAACTGTATAAATAAAGCCAATTTAGGGAGAAAACAGTGCAACCTGATGGTTCAAGTTGCCTAAATAATTTCATCTGATGGTATAAGAATGATACCAGGGGCTCTTATACTCACCTGGCAAGGCTGGGTGTGATTACAGACCATGTATGTAAGTGTCTAGCACAGTACACTGCACAAACTTAAAAATAGGTGGTTAGTTGCTGTCATTCTCATAATTTTGACATCTGAGAAGTCAAATGCTAGGAAGAGAGCATTGTGTGATACCCAAAGCAGGCTGAAGGGATTGATCTGAGTTGTTCATAGTACGAAGTACATGCAAGGACATGGAATGTGTACACAATATACAGGTGATATACAAGTTGTATTCAAATATTTAACACCATGAGCCTAATGAAAGATAAATAAGGACTCTCAGGTGTTTTTTTTAATTTCTTCATTTTCTTTTTTTCTTATTTATTTATTTTGACACTAAATATTATCTTATATTAATTTCAGATGTACAGTGGTTAGACATTTATATAATTTATGAAGTGATTCCCCTGACTAGTCTAGTACCCACCTGGCGCTATGCACAGTCATTACCATATTATGACTATATTCTCTATGCTTTATTTTACATCCCCATGACTATTTTGTAACTTCCAATTTGTGCTTTTTAATTCCTTCAACTTTTCACCCTGCCCCTCAAACCCCTTCAATCTATCACCTTGATAAGTCTACTACCCATTTGATACAATAATTATTACAATATTGCTGACTGTATTCCTTATGCTATACCCTACATCTCCATGACTACTGTGTAACAACCAATTAGTACTTATTAATCACTTCCCCTTTTGCACCCACCCCCAAACTGCCTCCCAGCTGGCTACCATGAAAATGCTCTCTGTATCTATAAGTTTGTTTCTGTTTCATTTATTTTTTTCTTTAGATTCCACATATAAGTGAAATCGCATTGCATCTGTCTCTCTCTCTCTGACATACTCTGCTAGGAACAATATCTTCCAGGTCCACCCATGCTGTTGCAGATGGCAAGAACCCATTCCCTTCCCTGACAGAGCAATATTCCACTATATATATATATGTATACCCCTTCCTCTTTATTCATTCATCCATCCACGGACACCCAGGCTGCCTCCACATTTTGGCCATTGTAAACAATGCTGCAATGAACATATGAATGCAAACGCCCTCCGTGAAGTAGCATTTTGGGTTCCTTCAGATAAATACCCAGAAGTGGGATCACTAAATCCTTCTTTGTCTTGTTATGGCCTTTGCTTTTTTTTTTTTTTTTTCCTTTTTAAAGATTTTATTGGGGAATTGGGGAAGGGAAACAGACATGCTGCTGTCCTTTGTTTCTTCAGTCTAGTTGTGGGGGACGTCACTTCCCTGGCCCATGTTGGTATTATTGCACTCTTCACGGGTGAGGCAGCTGCTTGCTGGTCATTGGACAGCCGCTCACAGCGGTTCACGCAGCTCATGAAAGCATACACCATATGCTGACCAGCCCCACTGCAGCCTATGCCGTCGCTGCTGACTCACGGCAGCCCAGTTTTAGTTCAAGCTGTTGTTCACCATTTAGCTGTAGAGAGCACAGTGCCACTGGCCCTAAAGTGGGATCCAAACTGGGGCCCTGTGGCTCAGGGCTGGCGTCCCAAACCAACTCGCGTAACCAACACGCCACTCAGCTGGTCCTCTGATTGGTTCTTTTTAATGGTTTCTATGTCCTTTTTTTATGCTTGCTAACTCTTTGTTGAAATTCTCACCAAGTTCCTTAAACATTCTTATGATCAGTGTTTTAAACTCTATCTCTGATAGGTTGTCTTCATCTCATTTAGTTCCATCTCTGGAGGTTTCTCCTGTTCTTTTTTGGGGGGACATGTTTTTTGTTTCCTCATTCTGGCTGTCACTGTGTGTTGCTTCTATGTATTAGGTAGATCTCCTATGTCTTTGTCTTTGCTGGTGGCCTTATGTAGTATGTGTCCTGTATATGTATAGTCCAATTGCACAGTGTCCCTAATCTCCTGTGTGTGTGTTCCAGGAGTATCCTTTGTGTGTTGTGTGTGTTCTGTTGGAGTTGAGCCTTGGTTGCCTTTTTCACATCACTGGGTGGGATTGACTCCTAGGCTAATTGTGAGGATTGCCTGTGCTCACAGCGTATGAGCTGCTGTGTGGGAGCTGACTACTGAGAGGCTTCACCTCTGTGAGCTCTTGTGCCTGTTTAGACTGCCTTCTCTTTGGTGTGCCACTTTTGGGGTTAACCATGTAGTGCTCTGTTGTGGTCTGAAGCTGGTCTCTGGGTATATTGTTTCTGGTGTCTCTTGGGAGGGGCACCTGTGCAGGGCAATTTCAGCCTTGCTTGTTACCAGCCCATGGCTACATTGTTGAAGCCACAAAGCTATATGTGGTTGGCTGCTGCCTGTGCTGAACCTGGAGGCACATGGGGGTAGTCTCACTGTGTACTGAGGCTGACTGCCACCAATAGTGAGCCTGAGGCAGCTTAGCAAAAAACCCAGGGTCCCCTAGGCCGATTGCCATCTTCCAGCTGCCCATAAGGCCCAGCTGTTGAAAGAGCCTCCTTAAATGTGCATGCTGGGCTGGTTGACCTGGTGTTGAGAGTTCCCTAGGTGATGCAGCACTAGTTTGGCAGGATGGAGTTCAAGGTAGTCATGAGGCATGACTGGAGGTTTTTACAAAGTTAATACAGATCCAGTTCTTAGGCCAGTGCCTAGCTTGTAACAACCTTGTACAGTGCCCTGAGAACAATGTGACAGCCACCACCGCAAGCTCACAAATTCCTGAGAGCTGCCTCTAAGTGGCTGTGGCAGTATTTTGGTCACTGTTCACCACCAAAATATCCCTGGGCAGTTTCAGATTGCCAGCTCCTGTAAAAGACCTCCATAGCTTGTGGGGTAGGGCCAGCCACCAAAGCTTCCAGAGTCCCCCTGGCAATGCAGCTCTAAGTGGGCTGGACAGGATTCCAGGGAGCTAAGGGGTGTGGTTGGTGGTTTCTACAAAGCCAATGCAGTATCAGCTCCTGCACTGGTGCTGGGCCCATGACCACCCTGCAAAAATGCCTTGAGATCACTGTGGTCAGCCACAACCCATCACAGACCCATCATCACCCATCTATGATGTGGCCCAGGTCTTGGGTTACCACCCACCAGCAAACATTTCCTGGGCCACCACATGTCATCCACACACTTTAAACAGGCTTCCAAAGCCTGTGGGGTGCGGCCAGCGGCCCAGTAGTCAAGAATTTGCCAGGTGATGTAGCACTACCTGTGTGGAGGGCAGGGACCCAGGGAGTCACCAAGGCAGTGAGCACAAGAGGATTTCACCAGACAAATGCAGTCCTAGGCTTGGCCCTTTGCAGGAGAGCTTAACCCTGAAAAAATGGCACCCTCCTGCAAATCACACGTGTCAGGCTCCACACAGGGACAACAATGGCTCCTGTTCCTCCAGCTCCTGCACCAAGCCACTCAATTCAGTGGCTTCCCCACATGTCCATGGGCCTCCCAAGATGCCACCCCCTCTGCCAGAGACCAGGTAAGAACCTATAGTGAGTGAGTCCATGTGCCAGCTCTGCAAGAGGGTGTCTGGGTTTCCAGCTGCCTTCTGCCCTACTGGGAAGGGCAGACAGAATCTTTGGTGATGTCCACTGCCAGATGCCAAGGGAATGCCTCTTCCCAGCACAGGGCCCCTGGGCTGGGAGCCCGGCATGGAGCCGGGAGGATCCACCCTCCTCAGTGGGGACCTCTGCCATTGAGGTGTCCCTCCCAGCATTCAACCTCTATCTGTGGGTTTGGGGTCAGCCCATTTCACTCCTCTGCCTCTCCTACCAGTCTTAATGTGGCATTTTCTTTATAACCTTAGTTATAGGGGTTCTGTTCAACTAGTGTTCAGATAATTCTTGAGGTTGATAGTTTTATAATTTATTTGTAATTTTGATGTGTTCCTGGGATGCAGTACGCCAAGCATTTACCTAATCCTCCATCTTGGACTTGTCATTATTTCTTTTTTTATTTTTTATTTTTTTAACAGAGAGACTGGATGAGTGCAGTCTCATTTTATTGTGTTTTATTTATTTTTCCATCTCAACATAGGATTTGTTTTAAATTAGTTTCAGGTGTACCACACAATGCAATCGTTATACATTTTACCCCTCAAAGTGACAACCCCACTCCCGCAGTTTGCCACCCCACTCCTCCCCCCCATATCATACATATCTATTACAATTCCTTTGACTCCCTTCTACAGTATACTCCACATCCCGTGACTATCTATATAATCAATTACAGTTGGCATGCAATATTATACAATATCAGTTTCAGGTGTACAGTGCAGTGATCAAACCTCTACTCCATCCATAAAGTGGTCTCCCTAACAAGACATATGACCATCTGCCATGTCACAAAATTCTTACAACATTATTATATTCCCTGAACTGTGTTTCATATCCCTGTGGCAATATTGTAGTTGTCTATTTATGCTGTCTAATCCCTTCCCCTTCTCCCTTATCCCCACCCCACTCCCAACTAGGAAACCTCAGTTTTTCCTCTATATCTATGAGTCTGTTTACTTTGCTCGTTTATTCAGTTTTTCAGATTCCACATATAAGTGAAATCATATGGTACTTGGCTTTCTCCGAATGACTTATTTCACTTAACATAATAGTCTCTTCACAACATTATCAATTACATTCCCAGAATTGCCCCCATATCCCTGCCACAACATTGTAGTCATCCATCTACGCTGTCCAAAACCTTCCCTCTCTTCCTCATCACCACTCCCTCCCAGCCAGCAACCATCAGTTTTTCCTTTATATCTGCTTGATATGATTTCAATCTTCTTAAATTTACTGAGACTTGTTATGTGGCCTAACGTGGTCTAACTTGGAAAATGTCCCATGTGTACTTGAGAAGAATGTATATGCTGTTGTTTCAGGGTGAAATGCTGTAAAAACATCAAGGAAGTCCAGCTGGTCTAAAGTGTCATTTAAGGCCACTCTTTCCATGTTGATTTTCTGTCCAGAGGATCTGTCCATTGGTGACAATGGGGTGTTGAAGTCCCCTACTATGATAGTGTTACTGTTGATCTCTGTCTTTATGTCTGGCAAAATCTGTTTTATATAATTAGGAGTTCCTATGTTGGGTGCATAGATGTTTATTAGGGTTATAGTGCCCTTCTTTGTCTTTTATTGTAGTCATTTTAAAGTCTATTTTGTCCAAAATAAGTACTGCTACTCCAGCTTTTTTCTTCTCATTTCCATTTGCATGAAATATCTTCCATCAGTAAACAGCATATACATGGGTACTATTTTCTTATCCACTCAGCCACTCTCTGTCTTTTGATTGGAGCATTTAGCCCATTCACGTTTAAAATGATTATTGATAGGTGCATATGTATTGTCATTTTGTTATTTGTATTCCTGGTCTCCCTGGGTTAGCTTGTTTACCCCTTGCTTTTGTTTAAAAAAGCCCTTCTAACATTTCTTGCAATGCTGGCTTGGTGGTAATGAATTCCTTAAGCTTATTCTTTTCTGAGAAGCTCTTTATTTCTCCTTCAATTTTAAGTGATAGCCATGCTGGGTAGAGCAAACTTCACTGTGGCCTTTATTTTGTGTCACTTTGAATACATCCTGCTACTCCCTTCTGGCCTGCAGAGTTTCTGTATACAAGTCAGCTGTTAGTCTAATAGGAGTTCCTTTGTACGTAACCTGCTGTCTTTCTCTTGCTGCTTTTAGGATTCTGTCTCTGTCTTTAAACTTTGCCATTTTAACTATGATGTGTCTTGGTGTGGACCTGTTTGGGTTCAGCTTGTTTGGAACCCTCTGCACTTCCTGGGCATATATGTTGATTTCCTTCACCAGTGTAGGGAAGTTTTCAGTCATTATTTTTTCAAATACATTCTCAACTCCTTGCCACTTCTCTTCTCCTTCTGGTATCCCTATGATGCGAAGGTGGTTGTGTTTCATCTTGTCACATAGGGCTCTTAAACTATTTTCATTGTTTCTTATTCTTTGGTCTTTTTGTTGTGCCAACTGGGTGATTTCTGCTATTTTGTCTTCCAAATCGCTGCTCTGCTCCTCTGCTTCATCTAGTCTACTGGTGATTCCTTCCAGTGTGTTCTTCATTTCAGTTATTGTATTCTTTAGTTCTAACTGGTTGTTTTTTATGATTTCTCTATTCTTCTTTATGTCCTCACTAAGCTTGTTAAATATTCTTATCATCAGTGTTCTAAACTCTGTCTCTGAAAGGTTGGATCTCTCTGTTTCATTTGTTTCCATTTCTAGAGGTTTCTTCTGATCTTTTACTTGTGACATGTTTCTTTGTTTCCTCATTCTGGCTGTTGCTCTGGGATTGCTTTGATGTATTAGATAGATCACCAGGAGAGCCCTGGCTGGATCATGCAGGCACACAGATCACGGTCCAACACTCCCAGGAAAACTCCCAGTCTCAGCCTGTCCCAATCAGCCACCTGCAGATCAGGCCGAGCAGCCTGACAACCAATCACCACCCTGGCAACTCTGCAAGCACAGTGTGGAAAGTGGGGACCTGAGGCGGCTTGCACACTCCCGTGTCTCAGTGAGCAGCCTGTTGGAACCAGAAGGCATCCGCCCAGCATTTCCCTGGCAATGTAGTATAAGCCGGGTGGAGGGTGGGGATCCAAGTCCGCATGTACACGAATGCATGCACACATACACTTCTGTGCCAATTCCACCAGACCAATGAGGTCCCAGATCTGACTCTCTGTGGGAGGGCCCAACCTTGACAAAATGTCGCCCTCCTGTACACCACTCGTGTGCAAGCTCCATACCAGGGGAACAATAGTCCCCAAACCTCCAGCTTCTGTACCAAAGGTGCTCAGTTCAGTCTGTCCCCGCAGGCTCCTGGGCCCGGCTCACACAGCTACTCCCTCCACTAGAAACCAGGTCAGTGCTCACTGGCGAGTAAGCATGTGTGCCGGCCCCACTGATTCTCTAGCTGCTGTTAGCCTCACTGAGCTGAGTTAAGAGAGTCCTCACTGATTTACTGCCAGCTATTTTGGAACTCCTCTTCCCGGCAAAGGAACTCTGGGCTGGTGAGCTTGGTGTGTGGCCGGAGTGTCTCTCCGCCAACCGGAGAAGCGTCCCCACAGCTGGGGTTTCCCTCATGGGGTTCGCCCTCTCTTGTCTCTGCCCCTCCTACCAGACTTGACGTGGCCTCCTCTTTAAGTTCTTTGTTTAGTGGTTCTGTTCATCTAATGTTCCGGGGACCTCCAGGGTTGAATGTTTTCTAAATTGTTTGTAATTTTCATGTGATCCTGGGAGGTAGTTAGCACAGCGTCTGTGTATTCTGCCATTTTACCAGAACTTCTTTTCATTATTTCTTCAAATAGGTTTTCAATTGTTTGTTCTCTCTCCTGTTGTCTGTATAATGGCAATGTTGGTATACTTTTCCCGACGCCCCTTAAACTTTCCTCATTTTTTAAAAATTCTTTTTCCTTTTTGCTGTTCTTTTTGGGTGTTTTCTGATACCTTATCTTCTAAATAGCTGATTTGATCCTCTGATTCATTTATTCTACTGTTGATTCCCTTGATTCCTTCTAATGTATTCTTCATTTCAATTATTGTACTCTTTATTTCTGCATTTTTTTTTGTACCTCTATTTTTATATTTTCTATCTCTGTTAAAGTTCTCCCTAAGATCATTGAGCATCCTTATAACCAGTGTTTGGAATTCTGCATCTGGTAGATGGCTTGTATCCATTTTGTTTAATTCTTTTTCTGGAGCTTCGCCCTGTTCATTCCTTTGGGATGTTTGTTTCCCCACTTTGGCTGCCTCCCTCTAATTGTTTCTATGTATTAGGTAGAGCTGCTGTGCCTCCCAATTTTAGCCTTACATAGTAGGTGTCTTATAGGATGCAGTAGTGCAGTCTCCCTAGTCATCAAAGGTAGGTGCTTCAGATATGTGGGTTGTGCGTGCCCTCTTATTGTAGTTGAGCCTTGGTTGTTGTTTGAACATCAATGAGAGGGACTGACCCTCAGGCTAATTCATTGTGAGGACTGACTGTGACTACAGTGGGGAAGATGTGATGCAAGGGTTTATCCTGCAGAACAGGGTTTGCTTTAGCAGGGCTCTGGTGCTTCCCCAGTGTGTTCTTTGGGTGTGTCATCCTTGGAGATAGCCAGGTGATTCTCCAGCTCAGTCTGAAGCTGGCTACCAGTTATGCCAGCCTTGGGGCTTCCTGGGAGGGGACCTGCTGCAGGACAAGTTTAGCCACAATCTGTTCTGTGTGGGGCCACCTGGTTTGAGCCACAAAGCAATCTGCCAATGGCTGTGCCTGCAATGGGAAAGGCTAAGCTGTGAACCAAGGCTGCCTGTTGCTAGTGCCAGGCTTAGAGCTGCTCAGCCAGAGGTATGGGAAATGCCAGAGCAAGATACTGCTTGTTTGGGTTTTGTAAACCTTTGAAAAATTGTATGAAAGTCCGCAGCATGTGTGAAGACTGATTGTTTGTAAGGAAAAGCCACTGGAGGTGACTTGGCTGTACCAGAAAGTTGGGTTGGGTCTGGGTCTCTAGAAATTATTATGGTGAGGCAGATGAAAGATGATAGTGTTTGATGGAGACTCAGATATAGCATCTGCCTGCATCTGCTAACCGGGAGGGGGCGGTGCTCAACAAAGCAACAATGGCTTCTGCCAGCTCCTCAGAAGAAAGCTCCTCTTTCAGCCCTCACCTTGGAGCTAGACAATTCAATTCCTCTCTATATGTCCCTAGCACTTTTTTTTTAGGGCAGTGTCATTGTCCCTCATATGTAGGACCCGAACCAGAGCTGCTGACTTCCCAAGCCAGTGCTTAACAACTGTGCCACTCGGCCGGCTCATCCCTGGCACTTTTTGATCTGCTGTCCCAGTGCTTGAGCTCAGAGTGAGTGACTCCATCAGCAAGTAAGTTCATATGTGGTTCCTTTAAGAGGAGTGCCTGGGACTCCAGCTGCTCTCCTCACTCAGCCACAATCTCCATTGGTTTTCGCAACCCAGAGTTATGAACGCTTCTCTCTCCAGCACTGAAACCCTGGGCTGCAGAGCCTGGTGTGGGGCTGGGACCACTTGCTTCTCTGGTGGGTACCTCCAGAGTTAAGATATCCTCTGTGATTTTTAATGGTCACATGCAGGTGTGGGACCATCCCATTCCATGTCTCTGCCCCTCCTACCAGTCTCAAGATGGCTTCTTCTGTATGTCCGTAGTTTTAGGGCTTCAGTTCAGCTAGATATCAGGTGACTCTCAATGACAGATGTTCTGTAGTTTAGGAGTAAGTGATGTGGTCCTGAGAAGAGGTGAGCACAGTGTTAGCCTACTCTGCCACCTTGACTGGAAATCCCTTAGACTTTTTCATGTGAGAAGGATACTCAGTTGCTTTCAGTTATATAGGATACACTTTTACATTTCTTTCTTTTTTTATTTTTTGAGGGCAGTGTCACTGGCCCTCATATGTGGGACCAAACCGGGGCTGCTAGCTTCCCAAGCCAGCGCTTAACACATTTCTATTTTTTACTGTTCACTGTGGGACCTAGATACAGTTTATATGTTCAATTCTAATAAAATTAAATTCTATTGAATATATTCTTGTAAGTCTTTTGGAGACAAAAAGTCTCACAGGTCCAATGTCAAATGACAAAGATCCGCTGTCAATTTTTTATGAACAAAGTAAAGGTTTACAAATATTTTGGCATTTCATAACTTCTCCTAATATAGCTTGATGGCTAAGAAACTCAAGAGAAGCAGAGGACTGATGGCCAGCATGAATAAGTTCTGTATCTCTTCCTTTGCTCTGGGGAATTTTATTCACAAAAATAATTTTCACTAATGAAAGCAATCATTGTGTTGATCAGGTCACACTAACATTGCAAGTGACCAAAATTAAGTAAGTGACAAGCATGTAAGGAGATGGCAGGGTGTACCAAGTGAAAGAGAGTACACAAGTTGTGATGAGGAAAAGGGCTGTGAAGCCAACACTGGTTTAATACTACAGGATTGTTTAGCTTTGACCTTGAACATCAAAATAATTTCAGGGGTGAAAAATCACTGCCATTCTTAATAGTGTTATTGAAGAGAAAATAATTATCCAGGGTTTTTAACTGATAGGTTATAAGCATTAAGCAAAAACAGAGACAACAGAAACCAAATCAAGTCAATATAAAGCAGTAATAAAATCTAAAATTAAGGCAATATTATAAACTATAGAAGTTATTCTAGGCCTCAAAAATTTGGAAGATATCTATGTAAATTAAAATCTCACTTCCCCCAGAAAATCCAAAGTGAAAAAGTATCAATTTTAGTAGGTATTACCATAAATATATGCAGATATGCACATATGAATAATGCAAAATAGATTTATAAAGTTGTTAATTTTGGCACTTTTAATTGTATTTTTTTAAAAAGTGAATACAGGGGCTGGCCAAGTGGCGTGGTGGTTAAGTGCTGGCTTGGGAAGCCAGCAGCCCCGGTTCGGGTTCCACATATGAGGGCCAATGACACTGCCCTCAAAAAAAAAAAAAAAGAATACAGATATCTTTGCATACAAATTCTCATCCTGGAGAATCAGGATGTAGAAATAAAGGTTCAAACATTTCCTTTCTTAAAAATAACATTGAAACAGGTAACTTCACCCATTAAACCTACTGGTTGGCAACTTTATAGATTTATTCCAAATTGACAAAGTTACTTCAGTTTTTATCAAACTGGTTATCCACTTTCAGTGCCTGTACCATTTGGCGAGAAATCCTTAAATGATAATAATGTTTCCAATGTTCAAATCTTAAAGTAATAAAGAGAAATAGTGCTCACTAGATAAATTCTGTAATTTCTTGTAGCAAAGGTTCCTCACATTTAAAACATTTGGAAACTGCCTTTTGCTCCATTTTCTTATTTTCAGACTGTCTGCATTTTCCTAAAGAATATGAGGTAACTACAATAAACTCTGTTAAAATTGATTCCTTGGTGTCTGGTTGCTGAGTATCTGAATTAATTTCAGGCACAGAATCACCTTCTTTGATGGTATTTGCTACTTCAAATGACCCCCTTTCATCTTGAAAGAATGATTTTGAATAATTCTGTCAACCATAGATGTTTTAGACATTCTTCAGAAGTAGCTTTATTGCTGTATAAAGATAACATTTTACACTTAAAACAAGATAGTTTAAAACTTCACTTATAAATTAGAGCATAAGGTATTATATTTATTATACTATATTTTGGGAAGTATGAAGAGGTGGCAAAAATCTTGATGTGATCCCTGAATAAAACTAGAAACTTTGGCATTTGCATGCAAATAATATTTTAAGGAAATATTTGAAAAATAATATTTTAAGGAAGGTACCTTTGAAAAGCCCTTTGAAAGATCAAGGACAGAAAATATCTGTTATACTGAGGTGCAGCTCACACTTTCTAAAAACATTTTCATTTTTGCCACTTTTTCTTTCAACAGATATATAACAAGCCAAAGGTTTCATCCAGTTTTATGTCTGCATTTCATGTCTTCATTTCAGTGTTTTAGTTATTAACCTTTTGTTCAGAGTGTATTACTGAAAAATTGACAGAGATTGAATTAACTAATACTTATTTAGGTTTCTTAACTAAAAGTGTCTTGATGAAGTCATTAGCTAATTTGGATATAACATCAAATTCTTCCTCAGAATAACTTAAATTCATCTGTGAGGTATTTAGGAATGTTTCTTGTTTACTATCACCTAAGGAAGGTGATATTCCTGTAAGCAGGACATACGTTAACACTCCAATGCCCCTACATCAGAATGAAAATATAAGAAAAGCATCAAATTCTTTTGTTGAAACTAATTTGATAAATTTTTCATAAATAACTCTTACTTCAGATCGGTTGCCATACCGATAGGATCATAACCAAGAATTTCAGGAGCTAGTGTCAGAAACAGAAGAAAATGTTTAATTTTTTGAAAAACAGTTGCTAATTTGCTCTTTTAGATAAAAATTTTAAAATACTCATCATGAACTATGAGACATATTCAAGGTTTGCACTAAAATGAAAAAAGTTAATGTTATAAATCAAATTAATATGAATTACTATAAAGTCTAACTACATGTGTGTAATTAACTTATTTACTTTTCATACCTCCACCATCCATTGCTGGGTCCTAGTATTTTTTAAATATTTGAATGCATTAATACTGTAATATAAACTGACAACTCTTGACACCTTCCTCTTCCTATACCCTCTATTTAATCAAGCATCATATCTAACAGATTACTGCTTTTAAATCTTTCTCAGTGCTGTCTTCTTCCCACTGCCCCCACCCAAATCCATGGTACTTTTCCACTCTGACCCCCACTAGTTCTGCCTCTCTGACCTATTCTCTATGTTGCAGCTAGAGGGAGCTTTTAAAATGTCCATCCATTAACAAAAAGTCAGTCAACAATGTTTAAAAATATCTGATATCCTCAGAGGATATGTATCACATACAGACAAAAAAGGTGCATCTACAGAGTTGAAAAAAATTTCATAAGATTTAACTAAACTGCTGTCACACACAAAGACAGTGGAAAGACATTCTCAAATATGCAAGGACTTAGGAGAAATTTATGAAAATCCTCCTTGAAAGGAAAAATCTACTTATTGATACAATCCAGTCAACCAAAAGATGATTTTTTTTTCAAAAATATACAAATAAGAAGGCTAGGCTATGAAAAGACACACAATAAGTGCTGAATCCATGTAAAAACAGATAAAAAACTAAATGCAAACAAACCAAAAAACTGGTAATTACAAAAACAAACAAAAAAAGAGAATGAAAATGTTCTAATTTTAGGAAAAAACAAAACACTCAAAGCCAAATATTGATTACTGGTGGGAAAAAGACTCTCCTCCCCAATAAGAATATGAGGGAGAAAGAAGAGGTTAGGAGGAAAAGTTAGGTATGTTAATTTCCTCAACTTTGATACCTGAAATCCTTGAGTTAAGAAACACTGGTTATGAATATTATTTAAAAGTTTCAAAAGAAATTACTAGGAAATTTAAAACGCAATTCTTAGCATCTAAATTACTGGAGGGGAAAAAGTAAAATAAAGACCATACAGGGCCGGCTGAGTGCCACGGTGGTTAAGCGCTGGCCTGGGAAGCCAGCGGTCCCAGTTTGGTCCCACATATGAGGGCCAGTGATACTGCCCTCAAAAAAAAAAAAAAAAAAGACCATACAGAAAAAGATGGTGGGAGGAAGGGAATAGGGAGTAATAATAGCTTGCTTTATTGAGTGTTTATTATGTGCTAAACACTGAAATAAGAGCTTGATATAGCAAATGTACTGAGGTCACACTATTACAGCTGATTTTATGGACAGAAAAATGTGAGGGATGAAGCAATTTCAGGACCAAATTCCCATAGCTAGTCAGTATGGAGCAGAATGCCCTTAGAGAGCTGGTTCTGTGTTTGTAATGCTGAGGGCTGTGGATGGAGATGGGGGTGGGGGCGCTTTCAACTCAGCTTTAAAAGACAGACCAGGGAAATAAAGTGAGGAGAGCCCCTCTGCTTCTCTGTATTACACAATTCTCAATTATTTGTAGTTTTTCTGGTTTGGGCTTGTATTCTTTTTTAAATAAAGAAGATAGTTATGTTTTTTGAATGGGGAAAAAAAGCACTTGGTAGAAAATTTAGAATTTACCAAAGAACAGAAAGCATTAAAAAACAAAAAACATTTGGGGCAATAATTACTATTAATATCTCAGCTTCTGGCCCTTCATTTTGCAGTCTTCTTTATTTCTTCTAGTTTATAACGCCACAATATCTGGGTGGTTGCTCTCCTGAAGAAGCACTGTGAAGCCAAATTCCTAAAACTTACTTAATGGCCATGATACATATCAGTTATTATACTGACAACTAAGTATTCTAGCCCATAAGAAAAAAAAATTTTGAAGGTTGTTTTCCTGCTTGTTACATCTTTTATTACTTCACTAATTAAGGATCTGTTTCAAATCATAGGACTTT
This sequence comes from Aselliscus stoliczkanus, assembly GCA_033961575.1. Lineage (NCBI taxonomy): Eukaryota > Metazoa > Chordata > Mammalia > Chiroptera > Hipposideridae > Aselliscus > Aselliscus stoliczkanus. The sequence continues at coordinate 60,753,973 of CM066740.1, read as the reverse complement.
AAAAAATTATTTTAAAACTTCGAAATATTTTTTGTACCATCATTGCCAAACAGCTTTGTTTTCTTCAACCCTATCTGTCCTAGCTTTCTGTGTCTTCTGGAATCCCTTTTCCCTCATAAGTAAGTTCCTACCATCCTCAGCTACTTCAAGGACTAGTCCTTTCATTGTCTTCTCTGAAAGGAGACATAGGTCCCCTAAGCTTCAGGCCTCCTTAGAATGGTGATTACCTATTTGCCCATTTCACACCTCTACGGTCAAGCAAATACCCTTCTCCCCTTCTGGCCTCAGCCACAGCCTTCTCTATTCCTGGTCATGATACTGTCTTCTACGGACATATACCATCTGCCTCAACAGCCTGCCATCATTCTGGGCAACTTCCACACAGATGTCCATGACCCATGCGGCTTGGCCTCCAGGTCTAAAGAGCTATCCTCCCAGAGCTATGTCCAACACCTTGTAATTACAAAAGGCTGTTTCATTTCTAAAAATAAAAATAAAAAAAAATTTAACCTTTGTTGGGGAACAATGTGTTTCTTCCAGGACCCATCATCTCCAAGTTGTTATCCTTCAATCTTAGTTGTGGAGGGTGCAGCTCAGCTCCAAATCCAATAGCTATTTTCAATTTATTTGTGGGGGATACAGCCCACCATCCCATGTGGGAGTTGAACTGGCAACCTTGTTGTTAAGAGCATGAATTCTAACCAACTGAGCTATCTGGCTGCCCATCATTTCTAAAACTTTAAATGTTAACATTGCAATCTTTCATTACAACCTTTAAATTGTTTCACTGCTTTGCTCTACTACAGAGATTGTTTTTAAAAAATTGTATTCAAGTACTAATCCTTCTATGCAACATTTTTTTCCAGTCTATCAAAGTCAGTTTACTTCTTTTTCTATAAAACCTAGAAACATAGTTCATCACTTCAGCTGCTCTCTTGCTAGTTAGTACCTTCAAGGTTTAAGCCCCTTTTTCTTTCTGTCAGAAGCTCTCAACCATGCATCAATATGAGCTTCCAAGGCTTGCAATTACTTTAACAATATTTATTACAAACATGAAGTTCTAGAAAGGTTATTATAGTAAAATCTTGAATTGCAAGTAACCTGTTTTTTTAGTATTCCACAAGATGAGCAAACATTTCTAATGCATTTTAACTTGGTAAATGAGCGATGTCTTGCAATACGAGTAGTTTGTCTCTGGATCAAATTATGATCACAAACTAAGGTATTACTGTACTTGTTAAATATCCTCTCACCTTCAGATAGGCTGTTATCTTAAACTTTAAGAAAATCCTTTCCTATTCCTTTTAGAAACAATCCCTTCAAATTCTCTAAGCCTTCCAGGAAAGGGATCACCAATTTGGTACTTTATTCTTTAAAGTTTTCCATTTTTTAATTTAATGCAAAGGAAGGAATCTCTGATGGTAGAATTTCAACATAGCAGATGGTTGGCCCCACTATTAAGCATGCATCCCACTCTTCTGAATACTTACCCATGTATTCATGTGTACCCATAATTTCTCAGAGTTCTTCACTGTTCTTCATTATTCTTTTTCTTTTTTGAGGGCAGTGTCACTGGCCCTCATATGGGGGACCCGAACCGGGGCCTCTGGCTTCCCAAGCCAGCACTTAACCACTGCGCCACTCGGCCAGCCCTTCTTCATTATTCTTAAAAGACCAAAATCAACTATCTTAATGTCACCCAGTGGAGATTCACTTGTCAGCAGAATATTCTGAGGCTAAAAAAAAATACCCCTCCAAGTTAATAAAACCATGATTGAGTATAAAGAGCATGCAGCCCATGAAACATACACATTTCACATGTAAAATTGAGATTAGGGACTTTAACAATACACCGTCATTTATTAAACAAATATTGGGTTGTCAGAAAAGTCATGATGTATTTTTCTATGTTTTCCATTGCAAAAAATGCATCATGAGTTTTCCGACAACCCAATATTGTAACAGTATACCATGTCTAAGGCAGCATGCCTATACAATCTCTTCCCTAATATTGGCTCCTCCTCAACACATAAATATGCCCATACCCCTATCTTAAAAACAAAGCCAAACCACTTATAAAAACTATTCCCCATGACCCTGCTATTTCCTTAAAGCTCAGCTTCTTGAAAGCATGGTTATGTACACTTGCTATCACTTCTCAATCCAGCAGAACCTGGATTTTGCCCCCTCTACTCAAACTGCTCTCACTAAGATCACTAAAATCTCACCAAAATATTTAATAATCAGACCCACCAAATCCAATGGATGGCTTTCAGACAGTATTTTGCATGCAGTGATTACTGTATAATTTGGCATCCTTATATTCCCCCTTGGATTTATTTCTCCCTCTATAGATCCCTTACCATTTTCTCAGAATTACTTCCGTCTGCCCTCCTTTTAAATATTGGTATTGCCCAAGACCTCTTGCTGGCTGGCCCTCTTTCCTGACATTCTGCATTCTATTTTTGAGCAATTTCATCTACTGTTGAAGCTTCAGCTGCTACTTACATGCTGATGATTTCTGACCCAAGCCCTCTCCAGACTCAAATCCAAATAAAATCTGATAGTTTTGTTTGGCTGAAATGTACCACACCTTGAACTCCCCACTGCAGGGCAAGGCCTTCAAATCAGTAAACGCCTTGAAGAGAGGTTTTCCCCACAACCCTACCAAAACCATTCTTCTTTTCTGTATTCCCATTCTCAATACCCAAGCCAAACACTGGGGAACCATCCTGAATTATTCTCCTTCATTTTCAACCATTTTTCACATCTACCAAAGTCACCAGTCATGTCAATTCTATTTATTTCCTAAATCTCAGTATTCCCACTGCTTACAGTTTGGGTTTTCATTATTTCCTACCTGGACCACTAACCTCCTGTCTCTAGTGTTCTCCACCTTCTAACATATCCTTTATTGCACAATGATCTTCCCATAATGTAAATATGATGATGATACTCTCCCTTTCGTTGTATGGTTGCTAATCATCACCAACAGATACACTCTCAAGAGGGGTGGGGTGGGGCATGGTGATGGACAAGACCTAGCCAAAGTCACTGAATCAATAAGGTTCATATTCCTGGAGTCATTTTTACTTAATTAAAAATAAACTATGACAATTTTACATAAAAAATAAAGCAGATATATTATGGACTAGAATGTAAAACTCATCAGAATTTTAAAACTAAAATAAATGAGATTTGAAAGAAAAGTTTAAGTTGCTTCAGAATGAGTTGCACTTAACTGTCTTTTGCCATTAAGAGTATTTCTAAAGATAAACTGAGATTTATTGGTACCAATAAAGTATACATACCTCACTACAGCACCCAGAAGTGTTTTACGATATGGCCCCTGCTTCCTCACTAAGACTAATTCCCTATCATTGTTTGGCAGGCAATCTGTGTTCCAAATCAAACAGGATATATTTCCTAAACAATACATATACTCCCACATCTCCTGCCTCTGCATATGGATCACCGTTGTTCAGGAAGCCCTCTTTCCTTCTTTGCCTGACAAAATTTACTTTTGTCATTCACTCCTTGCATGGTACAGATACCTTTACAAAGTCTTCTCTGACCTTTTCTCCTTCCTTCTAGGGAGGGTTGATGCATGCCCCCTCTACTTCACAACATCTTGTTCATGGCAAACTTATTCCATTGTTTTGTTAACTGCATTTTTCTGTCTCCCCATAACATTGTGGTTCTCCAGAGGTTTATAATGAATGTTCACAATGCTTTTCCTTCCACTGATATTCAACTACTCCATCCAACTTCTGTCTTCTCATTCCACTACAGCAGGTCACTCAATTCCAGTGATATTTTTTCAGTGCTCTGAACCATCATCTTAGCAGTGCTGACATTGTTGCCACTACTTACTTGTTTACAAACTCATTTTCTCTTGGATTCCAGGACAAAACACTGTCCTGGGTTTCCTCTGTGATATTGTGATTTATACTAAATATGTATTTGGTTATTCAGATGACCAAATACACATGTACTTCCAAAGTCATGCACTGTAAAATGTCATCTTGGTCAAAGATGTACTACTATAAAATGGTGGTCTCAAAAGATGATAATGTTGCTGAAAAACTCCTATCACTTAGGGATGTCTTAGCCAGTGTCTTAGTGCAAGGCATTCCTCATGTGTTTGTGCTGAGCCTGTGTATGCACACCAACTGCCCTGCCAGTTGTAGGAAAGTATAGCACATACAGTTATGGACAGAACATAATATTTGATGTTCAGATACACAAATACTTACCACTGTGTCACACTTGCCTGTGCTATTCAGTACAGTACCATGCTCTACAGGCTTGTAGCCTAGGAGCAATAGGCTCTACCTATAGTGACCTTTGTCCACAATTTCTGGCTCACAGATCAGAGACCCCTGGAATTTCGTAAGTGTGGAGAGTGATAAAAATATCTCTTGCTATGTGAATGAGGTGACTTTTAGAACCATCTAAGGATGGAAATCAATCATGTGATTTGAGCGTCAGAAATTTCAGTCCCACCCCCCAACCCCCAACCTCCTAGGAAGGGAGAGGAGCTGGAGGTTGAATCAATCTCAATGACCAGTAATGTAATCAATCGTGCATATATAATGAAGCCTCTATACAACCCCAAAAGGACAGGGTTTGGAGAGCTTCTGGGTTGGCAAACACAAGGAGATGCTGGGAGAGTGGCCATAGGGAAAGGGGATGGAAGTGCCATGCTTCTTCCCACATACATCCTTCCCTACACATCTGATTGTTCCTGAGTTATATCCTTTTATAATAAACCGGTGATCTAGTAAGTAAAATGTTTCTGAGTTCTGTGACCTGCTCTAGCAAATAAATTTAACCCTAAGAGAAGATCCTGGGAATCACCAATTTATAGCCAATTAGACAGAAGGACAGGTACGTAACAACCTGAACTTGTGACTGGAGTCCAAAATCCTAGGAGGAGAATGTTGGAATCTTCAATCTCTAGCAGGTTGGTCAGAAGCACATTTAACAGCCTGGGCTTGCGACTGGCATCTGAAAAGTGTGTGTGTGTGTGTGTGTGTGTGTGTGTGTGTGTGTGTGTGTGTGCAGTCTTGTAGGACTGAGCCTTTAACCTGTGTAATCTGATGCTAACTCTGGGTAGACAGTGCCAGAATTGAGTGGAATTCTTAGACACCCTGTTATTGTGTGAGAATATTTGTTGGTGTGGGGAACTGCCCCACATGTTGGAAACAGTTTCAGAACACCCCAGAGATCGTTCTAATTCTCTGGCTGCTGCATGTCTCCTTTGTTGATTCATCTTCCTTTTCCTGACCCACTAAATATTGGGTTTCTCATAGCTTGATCTTGAGGTTTTCCTTACTCCACACTCTCACCTTGCACGATCTATTTGCATAAGGCTTAATTTTTCCCTCTACCTTATCAGTTACAAATTTTTATCTCTTCTCAGGGCTCTAGAACCTTCAACCAACTGCTTATCTAATCTCACCCCTTTGATGTCTCAAAGGCACCTCAAATTCAACATGCTTAAAATGGATTCATATCTTTACCTTCAAAATCAGATTCTCCTTATACCAATATCAAGCATCTCAGTGAATGCTACTCTCATCCAGGATAGGGGACAACACTAAGAATCATTTTTGTCATTCCTGTCTCCCCCTTCCTCTTCTATTTACCTAATGTGTCACCATAACCTGATTTTAATATGTAAACTTAAGCATTTCTAGACCTTGTCTACTTTTAACTATAGAACACTAATTTGAGCTACCACCATTTTTTATTTTTTAAATTTTTAAAAATTCTTTTATTGTGAAATAAACATTTTTATTTTATTTTATTTTATTTTTTGAGGGCAGTGCCGCTGGCTCTCATATGTGGGACACGAACTGGGGCCGCTGGTGTCCCAAGCCAGCTCTTAACCACCACGCCACATGGCCGGCCCAAAATAAACATTTTTTTAAAAAAATTAGCTTCAGGTGTACAACAGTGCAATAATTATACTTTTTACCTCTCAAAGTGACAACCACCATCCCCCAATTCGCCACCCCACTCCTCCCCCCCATTTCATACATTTCTATTACAATTCCCTTGACTCCCTTCCACAGTATAATCCACATCCCATGACTATCTATATATTCAATTACAGTTGGCATACAATATTGTACAACATCAGCTTCAGGTATACAGTGCAGTGAACAAGCATCTATTCCATCCATGAAGTGGTCTCCCTAACAAGACATGTGACCATCTGACACCCCACAAAATATTTACAACATTATTATATTCCCAGAACCGTCTTTCAAACCCCTGTGGCAATATTGTAGTTCCCTATTTATGAGGTCTAATCCCTTCCCCTTCTCCTTCATCCCCAACCCCCCTCCCAAATAGCAACCCTGTTTTTCCTCTATCTCAATGAGACTGTTTCTGTTTCCTTCGCTCATTCATACAGTTTTTCAAATTCCACATATAAGTGAGATCATATGGTATTTGTCTTTCTCCGACTGATTTATTTCACTTAACATAATAGTCTCTAGGTCCATCCATATCATTGCAAATGGTACGGTTTCATTCTTCTTTACAGCGGAATAATACTCCATTGCATAAATGTACCACAGTTTCTTAATCCAGTCATCTACCAATGGGCATTTCGGTTGTTTCCAAGTCTTGGCTATTGTAAATAGCGCTGCAATAAACATAGGGGTGCATATATTTTTTCAAATTAGCGTCTTGGATTCCTCTCAGTAGATACCCAAGAGTGGAATTGCTGAGTCATACGGCAGTTCCATTTCCAGTTCTTTCAGATAACTCCATACTGATTTCCATAATGGCTGCACCAATCTGCATCCCACCAGCAGTGTGCCAGGGTTCCCTTTTCTCCACACCCTCGCCAGCACTTGTTGTTTGTTGATTTCTTGATGATAGTCAAGAGGTGGTATTTCATTGTGGTTTTTATTTGCATTTCTCTGATGATTAGTGAGGTTGAACATTTTTTCATATGCCTGTTGGCCATCTTTATGTCCTCTTCATAGAAATGCCTCTTCATATCCTCTGCCAGGTTTTTAATTGGGCTGTTGGTTTTTTGGTGTTGAGTTTCATGAGTGTTTTATAAATTTTGGATATTAACCTCTTATCAGATATATCGTTGACAAATATCTTCTCCCATTCAGTAGACTGCCTTTTTGTTTTATTGATTATTTCCTTTGCTGTGAAAAAACTTTTAAGTTTGATGTAAACCCATATGTTCATTTTATTTTATTTCCCTAGCCCGAAGGGATATATCAGTAAAAATATTACTCAGGGTAATGTCTGTAAACTTACTCCCTATGTTTTCTTCTAGGAGTTTTATGGTTTCAGGTCTTACATTTAAGTCTTTTTTCCATTTGGAGTTTGTTCTCATATATGGTGTAAGCAGGTGGTCCATTTTCATTGTATTGCACATGTCAATCCAATTTTCCCAGCACAATTTATTAAATAGACTATCTTTACTCCAATGTAAATTCTTGCTTCCATTGTCATAGATTAAATGACTGTATAAAGATGGGTTCATGCGTGGACTCTCTATTCATTTCCATTGGTCTATGTGTCTGTTTTTTATGCCAGTACCATACTGTTTTGATTACTGTAACCTTGTAGTATGTTTTGAAGTCAGGTAGTGTGATGCCTCCCACTTTGTTCTTATTTTTCAACATTGCCATGGCTATTCAGGGTCTTTTGTGGTTCCATATAAATTTTAGGATTCTATGTTCTATTTCTGAGAAAAATGTCTTTGGTAGTTTGATTGGAATTGCATTGAATCTATATATTGCCTGAGGTAGTATTGATATTTTAACTATATTAATTCTTCCTATCCATGAGCATCGTATGTATTTCCATTTATTTGTATCTTCTTTGATTTCTCTTTTAAGTGTCTCATAATTTTCTGAGGACAGGTCTTTCACTTCTTTAGTTAAATTGATTACTAGATAGTTTATTGTTTTTGAAGTAATTGTAAAAAGGATTGAATTCCTGATTTCTTCTTCTGATAGTTTATTACTAGTGTATAGAAATGCCACTGATTTCTGAATATTAATTTTGTATCCTGCTACCTTACCAAATTCGTGTATCAGTTCTAGCAGTTTTTTGGTGGAATCTTTGGGGTTTTCTATATATAGTACCATGTCATCTGCATATAATGAGAATTTGACTTCGTGTTTTCCAATTTTGATGCCTTTTATTTCATTTTATTGTCTGATTGCTGTGGCTAGAACTTCCAGAACTATGTTAAAGAGAAGTGGTGAAAGCAGGCAGCCTTGTCTTGTTCCAGATCTTAAGGGGAAAGCTTTTAGCCTTTCCCCATTGAGTGTGATGTTAGCTGTGGGCTCATCATATATGGCCTTTATTATGTTGAGATATGATGCCACTATTCCCAGTATGCTAAAATTTTTTTTATCATAAATCGCTGCTGGATTTTGTCAAATGCTTTTTCTGCATCTATTGATATGATCATATGATTTTTATTTTTCATTTTGTTAATGTGATGTATTACATTAATTGATTTGCAGATATTGAGCCAATCTTGCATACCAGGAATGAATCCCATTTGATCGTGGTGTATGATTTTTTTAATGAGATGCTGAATTTGGTTTGCTAGCATTTTGTTGAGAATTTTTGCATCTATGTTCATTAGGGATATTGGCCTGTAGGTTTCCTTTTTTGTAATGTCTTTGTCTGACTTAGGAATCAGCGTGATAGTGGCTTCATAGGAAGAGTTTGGGAACTTTCACTCATGTATTTATTTGAATAGTTCAAAGAGAATAGGTATTAACTCTTTTTTGAATGTTTTAAAAAATTCACCTGTGAAGCCATCTGGTCCAAGCCTTCTGTTTGTTGGAAGATATTTGATTACTGATTCAATTTATTTGGCAGTAATCAATCTGTTCACAGTTTCTGTTTCTTTTTGGTTCAGACTTGGTAGATTGTATGCTCTTAGAAATTTATCCTTTTCTTCCAGATTGTCGAATTTGTTAGCATATAGTTGCTCATAGTATTTTCTTAAAATGTTCTGTATTTCTGTGGTATCTGTTGTCACTTCTCCTCTTTCATTTCTGATTTTATTAATTTGGGTCTTCTCTCTCTTTTTCTTGGTTAGTCTGGCTAAGGGTTTGCTGATTTTGTTTATCTTTTCAAAAAACCAACTCTTGGTTTCATTGATCTTTCGTATTTTTTTTTTGTTCTCTATTTCATTTATTTCTTTATTATTTCCTTCCTCATACTCCCTTTAGGCTTGTTTTGCTGTTGTTTTTTTTTCGAGTTCCCTTAGGTGTAAAGATAGTCTGTTGATTTGAGATTTTTCTTCCTTCTTTAGGTAGGTCTGCACTGCTACGAACTTCCCTCTTAGGATTGCTTTCACTGCATCCCAGAGATTGCGGGTCATGGTGTTTTCATTTTCATTTGTCTCGAGGTATCTTTTGATTTCCTACTTGATCTTATTTGTGACCCACTCACTATTTAGTAGCATGTAATTTAGCCTCCATGTATTCGTAAGCTTTCCAGATTTCTTCTTCTAATTGATTTCTAGTTTCATAGCATTGTGGTCAGAGAAGACACTTGATATGATTTCAATCTTCTTAAATTTGTTGAGACTTGTTTTGTGGCCTAACGTGGTCTATCTTGGAAAATGTTCCATGAGCACCTGAGAAGCATGTATGTTCTGTAGCTTTGGGGTGAAATGCTCTAAAAATATCAATTAAATCCAGCTGGTCTAAAGTGTCATTTAAGGTCACTATGTCCGTGTTGATTTTCTGTCTGGAGGATCTGTCCGTTGGTCACAACGGGGTGTTGAAGTCCCCTACTATGATAGCGTTACTGTTGATCTCTGTCTTTATGTCTGTCAAAATCTGTTTTATATATTTAGGAGCTCCTATATTGGGTGCATAGATATTTACTAGGGTTATGTCCTCTTGTTGAATTGATCCCTTTATTATTTTGTAGTGCCCTTCTTTGTCTTTCATTGTAGTCTTCATTTTAAAGTCTATTTTGTCCGAAATAAGTATTGCTACTCCAGCTTTTTTCTGTTTTGCATTTGCATGAAATATCTTATTCCATCCCTTTAGTTTCAGTCTGTGTGTGTCTTTTGATCTGAGATGAGTCTCTTGTAGACAGCAGATGCATGGGTCCTGTTTTCTTATCCACTCAGCCACTCTGTGTCTTTTGAGTTGAGCATTTAGCCCATTCACATTTAAAGTGATTACTGATACGTGCATATTTATTGCCATTTTGTTACTTGTATTTCTTTTCTTCCTGTGTTTGCTTGTTTTCCCCTTTCTTCTGATTAAAAAAGCCCTTTTAACATTTCCTGCAATGCTGGCTTGGTTGTAACGAACTCCTTAAGCTTATTCTTTTCTGAGAAGCTCTTTATTTCTCCTTCGATTTTAAGTGATAGCTGTGCTGGGTAGAGCAATCTTGGCTGTAGACCTTTATTTTGTGTCACTTTGAATATCTCCTGCCACTCCCTTCTGGCCTGCAGAGTTTCTGAAGAAAAGTCAGCTGTTAGTCTTATAGGAGTTCCTTTGTATGTAACCCGCTGTCTTTCTCTTGCTGCTTTTAGGATTCTGTCTCTGTCTTTAACCTTTGCCATTTAACTATGATGTGTCTTGGTGTGGGCGTGTTTCGAACTCTGCACATCCTGGACTTGTATGTAGATTTCCTTCACCAGGGTAGGGAAGTTTTCAGTCATTATTTCTTTAAATACACTCTTAATCCCTTGCTTCTTCTCCTCTCCTTCTGGTATTCCTATGATGTAAAAGTTGTTTTGTTCCCTTTTGTCCTAGATGTCTCTTAAACTATTTTCCTTCTTTTTTATTATTTTTTCTTTTTGTTGTTCCAACTGGGTGATTTCTGCTATTTTGTCTTCCAAATCGCTGATCCGTTCCTCTGCTTCATCTATTCTACTTGTGATTCCTTCGAGTGTGTTCAATTCAGTTATTGTATTCTTTAGTTTTAACTGGTTGTTTTTTATGGTTTCTCTATACTTCTTTAAGTCCTCGCTAAGTTCCTTAAACATTCTTATCATAATGTTCTAAACTCTGTCTCTGAAAGTTTTGATACCTCTGTTTCATTTAGTTCCATATCTAGAATTTTCTTCTGATCTTTTACTTGGGACATGTTTCTTTGTTTCTTCATTCTGTCATCATTCTGTGAATTCTTCGGTGTATTAGATAGATCACCTAGAAAGAAGAGAGGAAAAAAAGGTGAGGGGGCTCTCTGTCCTCTTTATCTGCAAGACCACTTGCTCAGCAATAGTCTCTGGGTGACTCAGCTCCAGCTATTGGGGGGAAGAGCTTAGCATGTTGTGCTCCGGCATCTCTCTCAGGCTTGCAGTGAGCTTTCCACTATTAGCTGCTGTGTGCTCTGGAGCCGTGCTCACTAGCCCCCAAAAAATCTTCACAGGTTGTTACAGGTTGTCCACTACTTCAAAATAAAACTCTCTGTGGGCCAGGCACCTGGGGTTCAGGGTGCCTCTGGCAACACAGCTCTAGGTGGATGGTGCAGGCCCCCAAGGCACCACTGGACATGGTCAGCGTCCCCCACCAGTCAGATCAGCATGCACTCTGCACTAGCAATCAGTCCACACAAACTCACCAGGAAAGCCTTGATCAGATCACGCAGGTGCACAGCTCCCAGCCCAACACTCTCAGGAAAACTCCCCATCTCAGCCTGTCCCAATCAAATGCCCACAGATCAGGCTAAGCAGCCCAACAGCCAATCCCCAGCCTAGCAATTCTGCACAAACAGTGCAGAGAGAGTGGGGACACATGGTGGCTTGGGCACTGCTGAGTCTCAGTGTACAGACTGATGCAGCTGGAGAGCACCTGCCCTGTATTTTCCTGGCAAGGCAGCACAAGCAGGGCGAAGGGTGGAATCCAAGGCTGCATGCCCACACACGCAGGCACGCACGCACTGCTGTGCCAATTTCCCCAGACCAATGCAGTCCTGGATCTGACCCTCTGTGGGCGGGCCCAACCCTGAAAAAATGGCGCCCTCCTGTACGCCGCTCATGTGCAAGCTCCACACCAGGGGAACATTGGTCCCCAAACCTCCAGCTTCTACACCAAAGGTGCTCAGTTCAGTCCTTCCCCACAGGCTCCTGGGCCCGGCTCACACAGCTACTCCCTCCAACGGGAACTGGGCACAGGCCCCACTGGTTCTCTAGCCCCCCTCAGCCTTACTGAGCCAAGTAGAGAGTCCTCACTAATTTCTACTGCCCGCTATCGTAGAACTCCTCTTCCTGGCAAAGAAACTCTGGGCTTGTGAGCTTGGTTTGGGGCCAGAGGGTCTCTCCCCCAACCGGAGAAGCCTCCCCACAGCTGGGGCGTCCCTCACAGGGCTTGCCCTCTCTCGTCTGTGCCCCTCCTACCAGACTTGACATGGCCTCCACTTTGCGTCCTTTGTTTAGAGGTTCTGTTCATCTATTGTTCAGGGGACTTCCGAGGTTAAATGTTGTATAAATTATTTGTAATTTTGATGTGATCCTGGGAGGAAGTTGGGAAAGCATCTGTCTATTTTGCCATCTTACCATCAGCTCTGAGCTACCATCATTTTTTGTTCAATTGCAACAGCCATTAAATGGTTCATTTAATGAAACCATTCTGCCCATACTGCAGCCAGAAGGATGTTTCATATGAGGTATAATAAAAGAAAAATATAGGGTATGTTTAAATTAGAAAATTTATTATAGTAAAAGACACATTGTCATTAATCTCTCTCAAAATACTCCCCCTTGCTTCGAACACAGTCATCTCATCATTCTCACCTCTTTCTTTCTTTCTTTCTTTCTTTCTTTCTTTCTTTCTTTCTTTCTTTCTTTCTTTCTTCCTTCTTTTCTTTCTTTCTTTCTTTCTTTCTTTCTTTCTTTCTTTCTTTCTTTCTTTCTTTCTTTCTTCCTTTCTTTCTTTCTTTCTTTCTTTCTCTCTTTCTTTTAATTAAAGTTTATTGGGGGTGACAATTTTAGCAAAGTTAGATAGATTCAGGTGTACAATTTTGTAATACATCATCTATATATCACATTGTGTGTTCACCACCCAGAGTCAGTTTTCTTTCCATCACCATACATTTGATCCGCTTTACCCTTGTCTACTACCTCCCCTCCTTACTCTCTGTAACCACTAAACTATTGTCTTGTCTATGACGATTTTCTGAATCAGTCCTGGAAGTCCACTTTCACGGGTGTCTTTAGCTGTGCTGTTGTGGCGGCCTCGACATCCTGAATCATTTGACTTTGGGGAAGAGCCAGAAGTCCCACAGTGCCAGATCCAGTGAATAAGGTGGATGAGGACAAACCATAATGTGGTTGGTTTTTTTTTGACAGAAATTGCCATACCAGAAGCGATGTGTGTCATGGAACATTGTCATGATGGAGGATGAAGTAAAGATACTCACAAAAGAGGACTTCCAGAACTGCTTCAGAATATGGTAAAAACAATGGAATAGGTGTGTTCAAAGTGAGGAGGAGTATTTTGAGGGGGATTAATAGCAATGTATCTTTTACTGTAAATTTGTTTTCATTCTAATATTCACTGTATTTTTAGATCACACCTCATACTATATAAATCTGATCTGTTACCCCCTGCCTAAACTTTCCAGTAGCTTTCCATTGCTCTTATGACAACCTCCAAATTGCTTAATGTGGTAGACAAAACGCTGCCATGGCAAGATCCTGATTAACCCTCCAGACTCATCATCATATGCCTGTTCATTCACTTTGGCTCAGTGAAAGTGAGTCTCACTGAACATTGCTCATTCTTTCCTACACCATTTTCTGTCACTCAACTGTATTTTTGTTTCTGTTCTGCTCTGCCTAGTGTCAACTTAGTGAGAAGACCCTGGATGGCAGTAAAGTATATGAGGTCACACAATTAAGTTCATGAACTCATCCTAGAAAAAGTGCTATATACTTCATTGCTGAATATCACTATGGCCAACTTAGAAGTATTCCCCTTGGGGAAGCAAGAATTTACACTGGAGTAAAGATAGTCTATTCAATAAATGGTGGTGGGAAAATTGGACTGACACATGCAAAAAAATGAAACTGGACCACTTCCTTATGCCATATACAAGAACAAATTCAAAATGGATTAAAGACTTAAATGTAAGACCTGAAACCATAAAACTCCTAAAAGAAAATATAGGGAGTACATTTGCAGACATTACCCGGAGCAATATTTTTACTGATACTTCCATACGGGCAAGGGAAGTAAAAGAAAAACTGAACATATGGGATTATATCAGACTTAAATTTTATTCACAACAAAGGAAACCATTAATAAAACAAAAAGGAAGCCTACTGAATGGGAGAATATATTTACCAATGATATATCTGATAAGGGGTTAGTATCCAAAATTTATAAAACACTCATGAAACTCAACACCAAAAAAACAAACAACTCAATTAAAAAATGGGCAGAAGATATGAAGAGACATTTCTCTAAAGAGGACATACAGATGGCCAACAGTCACATGAAAAAATGTTCAACCTCATTGGTCATTAGGGAAATGCAAGTAAAAACCACAATGAGATACCACCTCACTCCAGTCAGAATGGCTATCATCAATAAATCAACAAACAACAAGTGCTGGCGGGGCTGTGGGGAAAAGGGGACCCTGCTGCACTGTTGATGGTATTGAAGATTTGTGCAGCCACTATGGAAGTCAGTATGGATGTATCTCAAAGAAATGGAAATACAGCTACCTTTTGACCCAGCAATTCCACTTCTAGGTATTTATCCTGAAAAACCCAAGACACTTATTCAAAAAAAGTTATGCACCCCTATGTTCATAGCAGCACAATTTACAATAGCGAAGACTTAGAAACAACCAAAATGCCCATCGGTATATGACTGGATTAAGAATCTGTGGTATATTTACACAATGGAGTATTACTCCACTATAAAGAAGAATGAAATCGTACCATTTGCAATGATATGGATGAACCTAGAGACTATTATGTTAAGTGAAATAAGTCAGTCAGAGAAAGACAAATACCATATGATCTCACTCATATGTGGAATCTGAAAAACTGTATGAATGAGCAAAGTAAACAGAAACTGTCTCATAGATATAGAGGAAAAATCAGGGTTGCTAATTGGGAGGGGGATGGGGATGAGGGAGAAGAGGAAGGGATTAGACAGCAAAAATAGGCAACTACAATATTGCCACTGGGATATGAAAGACAGTTTGGGGAATATAATTAATAATGTTGTAAATATTTTGTGGGGTGTCATATGTTCATAGGTCTTGTTAGGGAGACCATTTCATGGATGGAGTAGAGGTTTGATCACTGCACTGTATACCTGAAGCGGAGGTTGTATACCAACTGTAATTGAATATATATGGATAGTCACGGGATGTGGATTATACTGTGGAAGAGAGTCAGAGGAAGAGTAATAGATATATATGATATGGGGGGAGGAGTAGGGTGGTGAATTCGGGGTGAGGGGTTGTCACTTTGAGGGGTAAAATGTATAACCATTGCACTGTGTTGTACACCTGAAACTAATTAAAAATAAATAAATAAATATATTAAAAAAAAAAAGAAGTATTCCCCTTGGGAATCTATGCACCAATGCCAGCGCCTAGTCCAGACTTCAAAGCGATTTTGGAACTCTTTCTCTGGAATGGCCATCAGAGCTCTCATCATATTACCCTTGATGTCCTGAATGTCCTGAAAATGTCTTCCTTTCAATATTTCCTTTAGTTTTGGGCAAATAAAGAATTAACTGGGGGACAGATCAAGTGGGTAAGGAGTGTTCCAATACAGTTCTTTGTTTACTGACTAAAAACTCCCTCACAGTTAGTGCCATATATGCTGGTGTACTATCATGATTTAAGAGCTGTGAATGGTTGACAAATAATTCAGGTTGTCTAACTTTTTCATGCAGCCTTTTCAGCATTTTCAAATAGTAAACTTGGTTAACTGTTTGTCCAGTTGGTACAAGTTATAATGAATAATGCCTCCGATAATAAAAAAAAGGTTAGCAACATCATTGCAACAAGTTCACGAACTTAATGGTCAGACCTTGTATTGTAACAATTTTCAATGATGTGAAGGGCTACAACATGAAAAAAGAAATTAAAGTATAGATGATCCTTTTCTTTAAAAATGGTCTTACTATAGACCCAGCCGTCCATCCTACTCTTTTCTATTAAGAAAATGCAAATATATTTTCAAAGTATGGATTTAGAAACAGAGAATAGAAAGAATCTACAGCTCCATGAGAACAGAAGACACAGTACTGGTCACTGTGGTATCACCAGGAGCAGTGCTCATCACACGGTAGGCATACATTATTTGCTGAGTGAATAAAAGGAAGAAACTTAACTAACCATAAAAGAAAATTTAAGGATATCTACTTTATGCCAGGAACAGTGGTACATACTATAAGTACTAGTAATAATGAGTCCATACTGTCAAAGATTTCATAATCAGGAAAGAAAACAGATGGACCTACCAGGCTCAACTAACTGCTGTGTGTTTTAAATGCTGTGTTGGACAAGGTGCTCAGGCAATAAATAAATAAGAGAAAAATAATTCTGCCATAGAGAATTAGAGGAGATAAGTGAGTTTATCCTGAAGAAGAAAAAGGATCTCATCATTTATAACAAATTTTTATTGACTGCCTACTGAGCTATGACCTGGGAAAATAACAGAAAACAAGATATGAGTCCCCTGTTATTTTACAGCTTCACATGCTAATGAAGACAAAAAAAGTACAAATAAATAATATAAGCTCAGGTAGTTTTAAGCACTTTGGAGAACTCAGAGTAGGGTAATAGATGAGACAGTGCCTACTGGTGGATGCTATTTTTAGGGTAGTCAGGAAAGGCTTCTCTGAGAAGGCAATATTTGAGAAGAGAACAATGTAAGAAGCCAGTGATGGCAGAATATCTTGGGGGATGGGGTACACAGCAAGCATTCCAGGCAGAGAAAAGGGCAAGTATAAAGGCCCTGAGGCAAGGAGAAGTCCCCAGTGGAGAAAATGCAATCTGGAGAGAACTACAAAGGTGAAAGGGAGTGGGGAGGTGGTAGGCATGAGAATGAAAAGCAAATGGGCTATAGGGAAGAAATAGAGGACTTCGTAGTCCATTCTGGAGTAACTGGCAGAAAGGAGATCTCAGGGGAAGGAAAGACAACATTCCAGTGAAAGAAAAGGTCATATGACAAAGTATACAGGTAAGCCAGTATATAACATGATGTGTACAACATATTATCAAATACAATAAATGTGGCTGAAAATATCCTTCTGAAGAATGTGTCTTAATTCTGTTTTTAAAAGTTTTGAGAGAGAGAGAGAGAGAGAGAGAGAGAGAGAGAGAGAGAGAGAGAGAGAGAGAAGATATGATGAAGCATGGACTGAAAAAAAAACAAACAAACAAGAAATTTTACATATTACTGTTGCAAAATCTGTAGCCCTTTGTGACTGATGATGTGTAGGAGCAGGGATAATGAGGTGTTTATGTCATATACAGACTGATATAGTCAGTAAGAGATTCTCAGACCCAGAATTTGAGGCACCTGCAGGACCATCCACATATACACGTCTAAGGATAGTTGTAAATTCAATTTGGAAAGAATGCAAGGCTGAGGATACAGCTTTGTAGATCAACAGCACATAGGCAAGACTAAAACCATGAAAGTAAATTAGAACAAGAGTATATGGCAAGAAGAGAAGTGGGCCAAGATAATTTTGGCTAAGTACATTTAAGGGTCTGAAACAAGAATTATGAAGGAGATGAGAAATAGTGGTCTGAGAATGAGGTGAAGAACCCAGGTATATACTGTAGTAAAAGTTAGGAAGAAGAGGGCCATCAAACAGGACAAGGGGAATAAAGGAGACCAAGAAGAGGGCATTAAACATAGCAAATCAACAAGCTGTGAAAGGCTTTTGACAAAATACTTTTTAGTAGAATAGTGCTAGAAACAGCTAGATTACAATAGGTGAAAAGGCTAAATGGTCTTTAATTACAGGTCATTTTAACTTAAATATATTTTGATACTCTCTAATCACATGCATCCATGTTCTATCTATACCAAACCAGTGCTGTCTATACTCATATAGAAAGGTAATAGGACTCACATAATTTAAAGGTTTTTAGTAGCTATATTACAAAAAGTAAAATGAAACAGGTGAAATTAATATATTTGTTTAACTTGGTAGATCTAAAATATCCCTTCAACATGCAGTTCATATGCTAAAGTATTAAGATATTTAAGTTTTTTCATATTAAATCTTTGAAACCTAGTGTGGATTTCACACTTGGAGCAAATCTCAGTTCAGATGAGCCACATTTCAACTACTCAAACTCCATATGTGGTTAGTGGTACTGGATTGGATAGTGCAGCTATCAACTCTTTAAGAAAAAACAAAAAAACAAAATGATATCCCAGGAAATGATCAGGGAATTCTTAGCATCTCTTACACAATGTCCAAATTTATTACCATTATGCAATTATGAAATATGTTTTCATTTGAAAAACACATTCATAAAAATCATAAGACTTTTCTGTCTATAATGACTAGTGTAATCTATGATTTTTATAAAAACCTGTTTTTTAATCATAGAAAGTTTGGGCTACAATAAAAACTTAACACTGAAAGAAAGTAAAAAAAAAAAACCAAATCACTGTCAAAGTAGACATTTGGACTGCAGAAGCATGTTAACTTGTTACAAATCCCCAAACCAGATAAAGCACACCTCGTCACCTCCCTCAGCCAAAAAAAAAAAAAAAAGAAAAAAAGGATTGAGAATGTTCAATTACCCTTTTAAATGATAAAATAACTATAGATTTTGGAAATATAAACTTCATTACAAAGCCACATTCTTGTTGTTAATTACCTTTTAGCTATTTCTTCTGAAAACAAAAACAAAAAACCTAGGCAACACCATTATTATGGATCTCCAGACTTTTTAAGGCAATTTGAGTTTTATTACATTAACAAAATACTACAGTACCGAAAAGTGTTATTATTCAGAAAAATTAGATGAGAGGTATTTGGCTATGTGATATATATTTGTCACTGAACATGTTTTGCTTTTCCTAATACATTCAAAATGCCAAGAGAAATATTGGTAAGTGAAAATATTCACCAGATCTTTTCAGGGTTCATTTGTGATTAATAAAACATGCACACTGACTTCCAGTAAAGATGGCAGGGTAGACAAATACTGTTCTCACCTCCTTCCACAACCACATCAAAATTACAACTAAACTACAAAACAACCATCATTGAGAACTACCTGAAGTCTAGCTGAACAAAGGGTGCCAAAAAAAGTATACACATTTTAACAAAGGAAAACTGTATTAAAATTGTAATACTCAATATATACTGATAACAAAAGATGAATACAAGTCAAGTTTGACTTCTGCAATTACAAGAGGTGCTCAAAGTGGTTACCATAAATGTTTAGACACTTCTTTTTTTTTCTTTTTTTTTGAGGGCAGTGTCGCTGGCCCTTATATGTGGGACCCGAACCGGGGCCGATGGCTTCCCAAGCCAGCGCTTAACCACCACACCACTCGGCCGGCCCTAGACACTTCTGATTATGCTGAACTATTGCTTGGGCAATGCTGACCAAAATATCCACTTCTATACATTTTTTTGGCACCCCTGGTATACAGAAGAAGCCATATTGAGAATGGTAAGAGAATGGGGCAGAGAAGCTGAATGGGCTGGTCCCATATCCATATGTGGTGGTTAAAAATAGGAAGGGTTATCTGGACTGTGGAGATCCCTGGTGAGGAGCAAGAGGTCCCATCCTCACACCAGGTTTCTAATCCCAGAGTCCAGTGCTGGAAAGAAAAGTCCCCATAACTTTTTACTGTGAAAACCAGTTGGGATTTTGTTTTGTTTTGTTTTTTGAGGGCAATGTTACTGGCCCTCATATGTGGGATCCGATCCAAACCAGTTGGGATTTTGACTAAGGGGGTTGTGGCTGAGTGAGACAGAGCTTTTGGAGTCCCAGGTGTTTCTCTTAAAGGGACCTCACTCATTGATGGACTCATTCACTCTGAGATCCTGCACTAGGGCCGCAGTTCGAAAAGCATCAAGGACATATGGAGAGGAACTGAATTGTTTGTCTGGAGGGTAAGGACTGGAGGGGCAGCTTTCTCCCAGAAAGAAGTGCTGGCAGAAGCCATTATTTCTTGGTTGAGCCCTTCCCCACTCAGCCTGCAGGCATAGGCTGGTGCCAAGTCTGAGTCTCCATCAATATGTTTAACACCATTTGCCCTACATTGGTGATTCCCTGAGACCCCACTCCATCCCAACTGTGGGCCCACCCTTCCAGTGACTTTTCCATACAAATAGCCTATCATGGCTGGTACTGCAGACTTTCCTAAATATCTCTCAAAGATTCACAAACAAGCATCAAACCACTAACAAGCATTGACTGGTCTTCGCATGCCATGTACCTCTTGCTAAGTGGCCACAAGCTGGCACTGGTGGCAGTCAGTCTCAGTTCAAAGCTTAGGCTTTATTGGGCAACACCTAGCCCAGCACAAGCAATATTCACCTGCAGATCACCCTGTAGCTCAAACCAAGTGACTCTGGGCAGGGCACAGGAAGTGGCAGCTCTTGGCATGCAATAGAAACCATCCCAAAGGCCCCAAAACCAACACACCCAGTGGCCAGCTCCCAAACACACCAGATACCACTCAATTACCTCCACAAATGACACACCAAAAGGGCAAACTCAGTAGACAACAGAACCCTGCTAAAGTGCGGGGGACCAGCCCCCGCTGACCAGGGTTCGAGAAGGTGGACACGGCGTCGGCGGTTAATGAAAGACAGAAACTGTTTGTTGCAGTAAAAGACAGAAAATGGAGAGATAGATCTCCAGTTTATTTGTTGCAGGCTTTATATACATTTTTTAGGTAGGAGGTACATGCAAGGGTACGTGTAGGAAAAATATGCATTACCTCAGTGAAAGGTAGATCATTAACTGTTTACCAATAGTCTAAAGGTCAGTGAAACCTTGGTTAGTTTCTTAAGCCGTTTTCTTCCATTAACCCAGATAGCCATCTTTCTTTTGTGTCCCAAGGATCCGGCCATCCTCACCACATTCCTTAGTAAATAGTAAGCACCCTCCAGGTACAGCAAAGAACAAAAGAAGCAGATAGACAAGTTTATGATTCACCAAGCCCACTAAAGTCAGCCTGCATGCCCCTCAATATTGGGCTACACAGTCCTCAACACTGCATGCCCCTCAATATTGGGCTACACGGCCCTCAACACTAAAGTGAATCCTGCTCTGTAGGATCAGCCCATACACAAGAGCTCCTTCACTGTAGTCATGGGCAGTCCTGAGAGCCAAACAGCCTGAGGGTCATTCCTTCCCATCAGGATGCCAACAGCAATAAAGGTTCACCTACAACTGGAGGGCACACACAACCCACACAA
This sequence comes from Aselliscus stoliczkanus, assembly GCA_033961575.1. Taxonomy (NCBI): domain Eukaryota; kingdom Metazoa; phylum Chordata; class Mammalia; order Chiroptera; family Hipposideridae; genus Aselliscus; species Aselliscus stoliczkanus. The sequence goes on along the minus strand of CM066740.1, from coordinate 60,732,563 downwards.
GGGACACACCTGGAACACTGGGTTCAGGTGACCAGGGAGACTGTGCTACTGGGCTCCACAGGACACCTACTACATAAGGCCACTCTGCCAAGACTGGGAGACATTGAAGATCTACCTAATACATAGAAACAAACACAGGGATGCAGCCAAAATAAGGAGACAAAGAAATATGTCCCAAATTAAATAACAGAAGAAAACTCCAGAAAAAGAACTAAACAAAATGGAGACAAGCAATCTACCAGATGCAGAGTTCAAAAACACTGATTACAAGGATGTTCAATGAATTTATGGGAAGAGGAAATGAACTCAGTGAGAACTTTAATGAAGAGATAGGAAACATTAAAATCGAGATAGAAAACATAAAAAGAAACAGTCAGAAATGAAGAATATAATAACTGAAATGAAGAATACATTAAAGGGAATGAACAGCATATTAGATAAAGAAGAGGACTGAATCAACGATTTGGAAGACAAGGTTGCAGAGAACACTCAATCAAACAGTTGAAAGAAGAAAGAACCTCAAAAAATGAGGACAGTTTAAGGGACCTTAGAGATAACATCAAGTGTACCAACATTAGCATCATTGGAGTACCAGGAGAAGAGAGAAAGCAAGGAATTGAAAATCTATTTGAAGAAATAATGACTGAAGACTTTTCTAATGGTGAAGGAAATAGACATATAAGTGCAAAAAGTTCCCAACAAAATGAACCCAAAGAGCCCCACACCAAGACACATCATAATTAAAATGCCAAAGGTAAAACACAAAGAGAGAATCTTAAAAGCAGCAAGAGAACAGCATTTAGTTACCTACAAAGGGATTCCTATAAGACCTGATTTATCAACAGAAACTTTACAGACTAGAAGGTAATAGCAGGAATATTCAAAGTGATGAAAAGCAAAGGACCTATAATCAAGATAACTCTATCCAGCAAAGCTATCACAGAGAATTGGACAGCTTTTCCAGACAAGAAAAACCTAAAGGAGTTCATCACTACAAAATCAGTATTATAAGAAATGTTTAAAGGTCTTCTTTAAGAAGAAGAAATAAAATTGATCAAATATATGAATAATAAAATGGCAATAACCACATACCTATCAATAATTAGTTTAAATGTAAATGGATTAAGTGATCCAATCAGAAGACATAGGGTGGCTGAAATGGATAAGAAATACAAGACCCTTACATATGCTGCCTACCAAAGACCCACTTCAGATCAAAAGACACACACAGACGCACACAGACTGGAAATAAAGGAATGGAAAAAGATGTTTCATGCATATGGAATTAAAAAAAAAAGCTGGGGTAGCTTTTATTACCAGACAAAATAGACTTTAAAACAAAGGCTATAACAAGAGACAAATAAGGACCAGGTAATTCCACTTGAGTGTATTTATCCAAAGGAACACAAAACACTACATATGCATCCATATGTTCATTGCAGCATTATGTATAATAGTCAAGGTATGTAAGCAACCTAAGTGTCCATCCATATACAAATGGATAATGAAGATGTGGTACATACATTAAATATGATATTACTCATAAAAAAATGAAATCTTACCATTTGTGACAACCTAAATGGATATAGAGGGTACTTTGCTAAGTGAAATAATTCAGACCAAGAAGCACAAATACCACATGATCTCATTTACACATGGAATCTAAAAAACAATAAATGAACAATGAAATTAGAAACAAACTCATAGATACAGAAAAGTTTCTGATGGTTATAAGATGGGAGGGTAGTTGGAGGGGATGGGTTGAAAGGGAAAAAGATTCCAACATTTATAAAACACTCATGCAACTCAACATCAAAAAAAAAACAAAACAACCCAATTAAAAAATGGGCAGAGGAAATGAAGAGACATTTATCTGAAGAGGACTTACAGATGGCCAACAGGCATATGAAAAAATGTTCAACCTCACTGGTCATTAGGGAAATGAAAATAAAATCCACAATGAGATACCACCTTACTCTGGTCAGAATGGCTATCATCAATGAATCAACAAACAACAAGTGCTGGTGGGGCTGTGGGAAAAAGGGAACCCTGCTGCACTATTGGTGGGATTGCAGATTGGTGCAGCCACTATGGAAGTCAGTATGGAGGTATCTCAAAAAACTGGAGATCAAACTACCTTTTGACACAGCAATTCCACTCCTAGGTATTTATCCTGAAAAACCCAAGACACTAATTCAAAAAAATATATGCACCTCTATGTTCATTGCAGCGCTATTTACAATAGCCAAGACTTGGAAACAATTGAAATGGCCATTGGTAGATGACTGGATTAAGAAACTGTGGTACATTTACACAGCGGAGTGTCATGCAGCTATAAAGAAGAAAAAAATCATACCATTTGCAACGCTATGGATGGACTGAGAGAACATTATGTTAACTGAAATAATTCAGTCAGAGAAAGACAAATACCATATGATCTCACTTATATGTGGAATCTAAAGAACTGAATAAACGAGCAACGTAAACAGAAATAGTCTCAGAGACACAAAGAAAAAACTGATGAGGGTTGTGCATGGGGGAGAAGGGGAAGGGACGAGGCAACACAAACTGATAACTACAAAACTACTGCAGAGACAGAGACAGTTTAGGGAATATAATCAATAAGATTGTAAATATTTTTCTTAGGGGATCAGAAGGACTCATGTCTTGTCAGGGAAACCACTTAGAAACAAACTCATAGATACAGTGGCCTGACCACTGCACTGTACATCCAAAACCGCTGCTGAATAATATTAGATGTTGACTATAATTTAACACATATATAGTCATGGGATGTGGAATATAGTGTGAGGATGTAGCCAATGGAATTGTAATAGATATGTATGATATCAGGGGTAGGGGAACAGGGGAGGGGGCAGTCACTTTGTAAGGGGTGAAAAAGATAACTATTGCATTGTTTTGTACATCTGTAACATAATAATAACAATAAAAAAAGAAAAAGGAAAGAAAGGGAAAGAGATTAAGATATGCAAATTGCCAGTTATCAAATCAATCATGAGGATATAAGATGCAGCATGGGAAATATAGTCATTAATATTGTAATCATAATATTATAATAATGTATGATGTCAAATGGGTACTAGACTTATTGGGGTGATCATTTTGTAAGTTATATAAATATCTAATCACTATTTTTTAAATTTATTTATTTTTAATTAGTTTCACGAGTACAACACAGTGCAATAGTTATAATTTTTACCCCTCAAAGTGACAACCCTCTCCCCCAATTCACCACCCCGCTCCTCCCCCTCATATCATATATATCTGTTACACTTCCTCTGACTCCCTTCCACAGTATAAGCCACATCCCGTGACTATCTCTATATATTCAATTACAGTTGGTATACAGCCTCAGCTTCAGGTGTACAGTGCAGTGATCAAGCCTCTACTCCATCCATGAAATGGTCTCCCCAACAAGACATGTGACCATCATACACCCCACAAAATATTTACAACATTATTAATTATAGTCCCCAAACTGTCTTTCATATCCCTGTGGCAATATTGTAGTTGCCTATATTTGCTGTCTAATCCCTTCCCCTTCTCCCTCATCCCCACCCCCCTCCCAACTAACAACCCTGTATTTCCTCTATATCTATGAGACAGTTCCTGTTTACATTGCTCATTCATTCAGTTTTTCAGATTCCACAGATAAGTGAGATCATATAGTATTTGTCTTTCTCTGACTGACTTATTTCACTTAACATAATAGTCTCTAGGTCCATCCATATCATTGCAAATGGTATGATTCCATTCTTCTTTATAGCGGAGTAATACTCCATTGTATAAATGTACCACAGTTTCTTAATCCAGTCATCTACCAATGGGCATTGTGGTTGTTTCCAAGTCTTGGCTATTGTAAATAGCGCTGCAATGAACATAGGGGTGCATATATTTTCTTGAATCAGTGTCTTGGGTTTTTCGGGGTAAATACCTAGGAGTGGAATTGCTGTGTCAAAAGGTAGTTCCATTTCCAGTTTTTTGAGATACCTCCATACTGACTTCCCTAGTGGCTGCACCAATCTGCAATCCCACCAACAGTGCAGCAGGGTTCCCTTTTCCCCACAGCCCCGCCAGCACTTGTTGTTTGTTGATTTATTGATGATAGCCATTCTGACTGGAGTGAGGTGGTATCTCATTTTGGTTCTTATTTGCATTTCCCTAATGACCAGTGAGGTTGAATATTTTTTCATATGTCTCTTGGCCTTCTGTATGTCCTCTTTAGAGAAATGTCTCTTCATATCCTCTGCCCATTTTCTAATTGTGTTGTTTGTTTTTTTGGTGTTGAGTTTCATGAGTGTTTTATAAATTTTGGATATTAACCTCTTATCAGAAATATCATTGGCAAATATATTCTCCCTATGAGTAGGCTCCCTTTTTGTTTTATTGATAGTTTTCTTTCTTGTGAAAAAACTTTTAAGTCTGATATAATCCCATCTATTCAGTTTTTCTTTTACTTCCCTTGCCTGTGGGGATGTATCAGTAAAAATATTGCTCCGGGTAATGTCTACAAATGTACTCCCTATATTTTCTTTTAGGAGTTTTATGGTTTCAGGTCTTACATTTAAGTCTTTAATCCATTTTGAATTTGTTCTTGTATATGGGTAAGAAGGTGGTCCAGTTTCATTTTTTTGCATGTGTCAGTCCAATTTTCCAACCACCATTTATTGAATAGACTATCTCTATTCCAATGTAAATTCTTGCTTCCCTTGTCATACATTAACTGTCCGTGAATGTCTGGATTTATTTCTGGGCTCTCTGTTCTGTTCCACTGATCTATGTGCCTGTTTTTATGCCAATATCATACTGTTTTGATTACTGTAGCCTTGTAGTATGCTTTGATATCTGGTAGCATGATCCCCCTGACTTTGTTCTTATTTCTCAGGATTGCCGAGGCTATTCGAGGTCTTTTATGGTTCCATATAAATTTTAGAATTATATTTTCTATTTCTGTGAAAAATGCCCTTGGTAGTTTGATAGGAATTGCATTGAATCTATATATTGCTTTAGGCAATATGGACATTTTAACTATATTAATTCTTCCAATTCATGAGCATGGTAGGTATTTCCATTTATTTTTATCTTCTCTGATTTCTTTCCTCAGTGTCTTATAATTTTCTGAGTATAGATCTTTTGCTTCTTTGGTTAAATTTATTCCTAGGTATTTTATAGTTCTTGATGCAATTGTAAAGGGGACAGTTTTCTTAATTTCTACTTCCGTTAGTTTATTATTGGTATATGCAAATGCCACTGATTTCTGAACATTGATTTTTATATCCTGCTACTTTACTGAATTCGTCTATCAGTTCCAATAGATTTTTAATGCAGTGTTTAGGGTTCTCTATATAGAGTATCATGTCTTCTGCATATAATGACAATTTTACTTCTTCCTGGCCATTTGGATGCCTTTTATTCCTTTTTCTTGCCTGATTGCTGTGGCTAGAACTTCCAGAACTATGTTGAATAAAATAGGAGAAAGTGGACAGCCTTGTGTGTTCCTGATCTTAAGGGGAATGGTTTTAGCTTTTCCCCATTGAGTATGATGTTAGCTGTAGGTTTATCATATATGGCCATTATTATGTTGAGATATGATCCCTATATTCCCACTTTGCTAAGGGCTTTTAACATAAATGGCTGTTCGATTTTGTCAAATGCTTTTTCTGCTTCTATTGCTATGACCATGTGATTTATATTCTTCATTTTGTTGATGTGCTGTATCACATTAATTGATTTACGGATGTTGAACCAGACTTGCATACAAGGGATGAAACCCACTTGGTCATGATGCATGATCTTCTTAATATATTGCTGAATTCTGTTTGCCAATATTTTATTGAGAATTTCTGCATCTATATTCATCAGGGAGATTGGCCTGTAGTTTTCCTTTTTTTGTGCTGTCTTTATCTGGTTTTGGAATCAGGGTGATAGTGACTTCATAAAAAGAGTTTGGGAGCCTTCCCTCCTTCTGGATTTTTTGGAATAGTTTGAGAAGAATAGGTGATGATTCTTTTTTGAATGTTTGATAAAATTCACTTTTGAAGCCGTCTGGTCCAGGGCTTTTGTTTTTTGGGAACGTATCAATTACTGATTCAATTTCCTTGGAAGTAATCAGGCTGTTTAGATTTTCTGTTTCTTCTTGAGTTAGCTTTGGAAGGTTGTATGCTTCTAGAAAATTATCCATTTCTTCCAGATTGTCAAATTTGTTGGCATATAGTTGCTCATAGTAATTTCTTGGAATTTTTTGTATTTCTGTGATGTCTGTAGTCATTTGCAATCTTTTGTTCCTGATTTTACTAATTTGAGTCCTCGCTCTCTTTTTTTTTTTTTGATGAGCCTGGCTAGAGGTATGTCAACTTTGTTTATCTTCTCAAAAAACCAGCTCTTGGTTTCATTGATCTTTTGTATTGTTTTTCTGTTCTCTATATTGTTTATTTTCACTCTGGTCTTTATTATCTCCTTTCTTGTACTCTCCTTGGGTATCCTTTACTGTTCTTTTCTAGTTCCCTTAGGTGTAAGGACAACCTGTTGATTTGAGATTTTTCTTCCTTCTTTAGGTAGGCTTGCACTGCTATAAACTTCCCTCTTAGGACTGCTTTTGCAACATCCCAGAGATTTTGTGTCATGGTGTTTTCATTTTCGTTTGTCTCGAGGTATCTTTTGATTTCCTCCTTGATGTCATTTGTGACCCACTCACTATTTAGTAGCATGTAATTTAGCCTCCATTTATTTGTCAGCTTCCCGGATTTTCTTCTTATAATTGATTTCTATTTTCATAGCATTGTGGTCAGTGAAGACACTTGAAATGATTTCAATCTTCTTAAATTTACTGAGACTTGTTTTGTGGCCTAACCCGTGGTCTATCTTAGAAAATGTTCCATGTGCACTTGAAAATAATGTATATTCTGTAGCTCTGGGGTGAAATGCTTTGAATATATCAGTTAAATCCAGCTGGTCTAATGTGTCACTTAAGGTCACTGTTTCCGCATTGATTTTCTGTCTGGAGGATGACATTGGTGTTGAAGTCCCCTACTATGATAGTGTTGCTGTTGATCTCTGTCTTTATGTCTGACAATATCTGTTTTATATTTTTAGGAGCTCCTATGTTAGGTACATAGATGTTTACTAGGGTTATGTGCTCTTGTTGGATCGATCCCTTCATTATTATGAAGTGTCCTTCTTTGTCCATTTTTATATTCTTCAATTTAAAGTCCATTTTTTCTGATATAAGTATCACTACTCCAGCTTTTTCTCAGTTCCATTTGCATGAAATATTTTACTCCATTCCTTTACTTTCAGCCTGAATGAGTCTTGATCTGAGGTGAGTCTCTTGTATACAGCATATGCTGGGGTCTTGCTTTCTTATCCATTCAGCCACCATATGTCTTTTTATTGGAGCATTTAATCCATTTACATTTAATGTGATTATTGATAGGTGCATATTTATTGCTATTTTATTATTTGTGTTCCTAATCTTTCCTAGTTAGGTTGTTTTTCTGTTCTACTTAAAGAAGCCCTTTTAGCATTTCCTGCAAAGCTGGCTTGGTGGTAATGAATTCCCTTAACTTCTTCTTTTCTGGAAAGCTCTTTATCTCACCTTCAATTTTAAATGATAACCTTGCTGGATACAGCAATCTGGGATGTAGGCCTTTATTTTTCATCACTTTATAAACCTCGTGCCATTCCCTTCTGGCCTGCAGAGTTTCTGTGGAAAAGTCAGCTGATAATCTTATGGGGGTACCCTTGTAAGTAACTTGCTGCCTTTCCCTTGCTGCTTTGCGGATTCTGTCTTTGTCCTTAACCCTTGCCATTTTCACTACAAAATGTCTTGGTGTGGGCCTGTTTGGGATCATCCTGGTTGGAACTCTGCACTTCCTGGGCTTATATTTCAATGTCCTTTGCCAGGTTAGGGAAGTTTTCAGACATTATTACTTCAAATATGCTCTCAATCCCTTGGTCCCTCTCTTCTCCTTCTGCTATTCCAATGATCTTATTGTTGTTGGGTTGATGTTGTCCCCCCAGCTCTCTTAATCTATTTTCAATGCTTTTCATTGTTTTTCCTTTCTGTTTTCCGCTTGGGTGATCTCTGCTATCTTGTCTTCTAAGTCACTGATTTGATTTTCTTCTTCATCCATTCTGCTAGTCATTCCATCATGTTTGTTATTTAATTCAGTAATTGTGTTCTTAAATTACAGCTGGTTACTTTTCATGATTTCCCTATCCTTCTTTATATTTTCCTTAATTTCCTTGAGCATTCTAATAATCAGTGTTCTGAACTCTGTCTCAGATAGGTTGTTTACCTCTATTTCCTCTAGTTCCACTGATTCAGGAAGTTTCTTCTGTTCTTTTACTTGGGTTATGTTTCTTTGTCTCCCCTTTCTGGCTTACTCTTTGTGTTTGCTTCGATATAACAGATAGATCCCCCAGGTTTCTCAGTCTTTTCCGGGTAAACTTATATGGTGTGTGTCCTTTATATTTGAATTATTCAGTCTCCCTATTCTTCTGTGCCTGTATTTATCGGAGGTTTTCCTTGTGTTGTGCGTCCTCACCTGTTGAAGATTTAGTTTTGATTACTTTTGGATTGTCAGTAGGTGGGATTGACTCCCAGAGTGATTAGCTGTGAGGATCAGCAGTGTCCACAGTTTATGAGCTGCTGTGAGAGGATTGACCCCTCTGATGAGACTTGGACCCTTTGGACCCTAGTACCTGTAGCAACTTCCTTTTGTGTGTGACTCTTGTATGTCAAACCTAGAGATACTCTGGTTTTATCTAAAGTTGGCCTCTGTGTATGATGATTCTTGTGTCTGTTTGTTTGGACCCAGTGCTGCAGAGTGATTTTTAGAGCATAACAGATCAACAAGAACAAACTCGGCAGCCACCAATGGAAACCAAATGCTCACACATGTAAAAAAAAAAAAACCATCAATCTACAGTCAACTTGTATAGAAATATCAAATATACAAAAGAAGAAAACAAACAGAAACAAAACAATAACCACACACAGAATAATAACAGAAGAGGAAACAAAATAAAATATAATATCATAAAATAAAAAATAGAATAAACACGAGAAACCAAATAGCTATACCAAAAAATAAAAATTAAAAATTAAAAAATTTAAAAAAAATGTAAAAATACAAATAAAAATAAGAAAATAAAATTTGCAGATAAAAGGAAAGGAGGAAAAGTATAGCAGTGAGAAGAATGAATAAAAGAAGGGAGAAAGTGAGGGTGGGGAAAAAAAGAAAAAGAAAAGAAAGAAAACGAAAAAGAAAAAAAAAATATATATATATTTGTCTATACACCCATATATATGGATATATATTCACCTATATATACCTATATATATGCCTATATTAAAGACTACAAAATGATAAAAATGAAGTAGAAATAAAAACCAAAAAACAACCAAGAGAAGCAATCAATAAAGGGAAAACAAGACAAAACAAAACCAAACAAAAATATCTGTGCCGGTCTTTGCTAAAGTCCACCAAGCTCTCTTCAGTTTGTCCTCTGCTGTGCAGGAATTCCTGTGCGTCTTGTGGGTACAGAGTAGGCCACCTGATGCCTAGTGTGATCCTGGCACTGCAGGTGTGCTGTACTTGAGTGTGGTTGTGACGTGTGATTGGTAGTTTTTACAAAGTCACTGCCATTTTGCTTTTGCCTGTCCCAAGGCAGGCTGCACCCCCAAAGGCTCAATGAGTGTCTTTGGGCACCCTTTCCGTTGACAGCTGTGGAGAATTAAAGAATTCCTCACTACCAAAAGCCTGCTGCTAAGAATCTGTTGATAAGTGCCTCAGCAGGTGAACCTGCCCTGCCTGCCAAGCCTTGCAGAAAGGTGGGGGCGGGGAAGGTAGTCTCACTTTGCAGCCTTTACTGGGGCGGAAATTCTCAACCCCCTGCAGGTATGAATACCTCTGTAGTCTGCCCCTACTGCTCCATTCAGGAGTCAGTTTAAGACTGTCTTGGCAGGGGCCAAAGTTTGTGGGAGTGGGTGGATTATTGTTTTGTTTTTGTTTGTTTTTTTTTGCTTTCTGTTCAAGAGTAGAAAAAGGAAAAAAAAAGATACAGTTCCAACACTGTTTTCAGCTCAGGGCTTTGCCTCATATGTTCCAGCGGAGTTCCTGCTGCTCTCCCAAAGGTCTGCCAGGATTTAGGGGACTGAGCGCACCCTGCCATGCAGCGAAGATCCCCGCTCCGTCTCTCGGGGACCTGTGTCTCTGCCTGGTGTGCGCTGCTTCTCCGGGCGTGAGTGTTCTTTTTTCCCCTGCTTGCCAGGTTTCAGGTTACTGCCTTGGAGCCGGCACGCGCCTGCGTAGTGTTCCTGCTGCTCTCCCGAAGATAATGCCAGGGTTTAGGGGACCTGCACCCCTGCCACGTGGCTCAGATCCCCGCTGCGTCTCTGTGGAGGGGACCTGTGTCCCCATCCGGCGTGTGCTACGTCTCCCCGCACGAGTCTTCATTTTTTCCCCTGCTCCTGGGTTTAAGACTTCTGCCTTGGAGCCTGCGGGCACCCGCGCGGTTCTCCTGCTATGCTTCTGGAGGGACTGCCGCCGGGGTTTAGGGGACTGTGTGCACCCTGCCGCGCGGCTCAGATTCCCGCTCCATCTCTTGAGGACCTACGTCTCTGCCCGGTGCGCACTGTGTCTCCGCGCCCGAATATTCTTTTTTCCCCTGCTCGCCAGCTTTCAGGCTTCTGCCTCAGAGCCTGCGCTCTGGGGGACCCAGTGGGCACAGAGACTAATCCCTGAACTGGGAGGGTGCAGGGACTGATCTTGCCCTGTCTCTGCGGGGCTCTGCACCCTGCTTCCTGGGGACACTGCGAGGATTGGGTGCAGCTCGTACCTCTGTACAGTCATCTCCTCTCTCCTCCTGCACTTGCCCGGCCTGAGGCTTCTACCTTAGACTGCAAACCAATGCACTTTTGCTGTACTCTAGATGGGCCGTGGGCCACAGGGAACGAGCCATGGGAACACTCACCGATCCACTCTCTGAAGCTCGGTGCCTCCACAGCTGCGGGTTTGGGCTGCACCTCATGCGTCTTGCCGCCTTCTTCCCCTACTCGCCCAACCTGCCCACCTTCCAGCAATCTTGTGTGAAACTCTTAGTTGCTCTGTGTGATGAGTAGACGTCTCTTTGAAGCGTATTAGAAGTTCAAATTGTGGATATTTCCAAGGGAGATTTCAGGGATTCCACCTCACAACCGCCATCTTGCCCCCCTCCACATGAATCTCTAATCACTATGTTGTACACCTGAAACTAATATATTATGTATCAACTGTAATTAGAAAATAAAATAATAAATAAAAAGAAAAACAAATAAATTAACTACATGTGTGTATTCTGTCAATGTTTTTAAATACCCTTAAAATAGCTTAAATGATTTTTTCCTTACAATCTGTTTATACTTTACAGTTCCTGGGAATTGCTTTCTTTAGTTTTCATACAAAAATTAATTGGTTTGGTGGTAATACAGTAAATTCTAAATTAGTATGGTCAAATTATTAAAATGTTATAGGCCTAATCACATGCATCCATGATCTACCAAAGTGAGAGATATTAAACAGTTGAGGGATTGCTAGACAACCCATAAATCATAAAATCAGAGCTATCTCATGGAATTTCATACTTAGTGTTTATTACATAGTCTCTACCAACTGTTCCCTGATTTGACCACAGGTATATTTTTAAAATAGACCTTAATTCTCTAAATAAAATATAAGTACAATTATCCAACTATAGTGTCTGTCAGTCTTTTTATTTTTACTGATTATTTCTTTTTTCCAGTTACAGTTGACATTCAATATTATTTTATATTAGTTTCAGGTATATGGCACAATGGTTAGACATTTATGTAATTTATGCAGTGTCTGTCAGTTTTTAGGCAAAAATATACCCCCTTCCAATAAGTGAAATATATGTGCTGAAAACAAGTATTAGTATCTTAGCATTTGCAGCTGAGTTAGACCTCCTTTTTAGGGAATCCAGTTCATGATAAAGAAGCTGTGGCTCACGGTACCTAATTCTATTTAAGATGCATGAAGCTCAGTTGGTAAAACAGAAAAAAACAAGGTGAATGGAGACGTACTGACAATGGAACAAATAGGAATCATTCAAACCATCCTCAAATAGATAATGGCAGTAGAGAGGTCTTCTAAAATCTTATTTCCCTGCTTCATGGGGAATCCTTTTATTTATTGTGGTATCATCATCTTTGTACATAATCCATTTAACACTGACTAAACAATCACCATTGGATAAAATCTTGTAAAGCCAAGGCAAACCTGTTTAATAAGGCTTAAGGTATTATGGACAACATTTTACAGAGCATTTAATCAGGCAATGAAATTCCCAAGTAAATTTCCTTTATTTATTAAAACCCTGGTCAGAGTACAGAAGTAGGTTAATAATCCTGTATAAATTAATTTGGGGGACTGTTTGAAGATGTAACATCTTTTAAGTAATACACTAATGCTAAACTTTCAATTATAATTTAAATCTTAAATAGGAAAGTTCAGGCTTCTAGTTTCTAGTCTGCTCCTGCAGTCCTCATTAAATATAACAGTATGGAAAAGTTAATGATCGAATACCTTGTATAGAATTGCTGAAAGACCTAACAAGTAGAAGACCAAAAAATCCAAATAACATTGGATTTTAAGACTGAATTTCTTTGTCCTCGTTTTGAATGAAGTAAAAGCAGGCCACTATGCCAACGATTAATTCATCAAATTACTGAGATTATTTTGAGATTTATAGCTTTGTCCTGTCTTTGGTAGAGTTGTTGTTTCTCATATTTGTAAATCCTGCCCTGGTCTGTATGTAAATGATGGGCTTTCCTTTAATCACAGTTCAGTATCTTTTCTATTTTTATAGACTTATAAACACTCCAAAATCTGCATCTGCTACTCCTCAAAGAATTTTCCATGTTCAATTTATGATACTTGGCTTAGTGTCTTCAGTGAACCTTTGGCAAACTGTCAACTTGGGGTCTGACCTGAAACCAAATAGTGTATTTCCCATTGTGTCAATTTTCTCTTTTATAGGGGCAACTATATTAGTTATTCTAACTTCTAACCAATGGGGAATAAATATTCTACTAATATTCAGTTACCGTGTATATTGGGATTACCAATATTCACAAAATTAAAATGTAAGAAAACATATTTAGCTTTGTAGCTTAGAGTTTCAAGCTCTTATAGAGACTGAGGGTCAATATTATAAGCATGAACTGTCACTGGACAGATGGCTATTAAAAGGTGTAGGACAGTAGACTCTCTGTCCAGACTTACAGAGGTCACAGAAGTCAACTGGAGATGACCTTTTGGTAGAAATCATTCCCATCTGTACTGCTGCTACAACAACCCCATCTCCATTCTTCTGTCTTTAGCAGTTCATTTAGAGACATGTGTTACTGCATACATATAGAGTTTGAGGCAGAGGAAAGTCTGAGAACCCTCCAGGCCACCTTGTCCTCTGATTCTTCTGGGTCTAGGAAACATGGAGATCCCAGTTTCTAGCATCAAAGGCACATCATCAAAGCCTCTATTAAATTTGGAAGGAATTCTACACCAAATCTAATGGAAGAAAGAAATATGATTTATATTGATTATATTGGGGAGAAAGGGATATAATTTCCTTGTGTAAATACATAGTTGAACCTGGCACTCAAGAACTTAATATTCACCTTTGACTACTTTCAAGTAACATCAGATCTATGACACATAGTGTTGGCAACCTGTCTGACTTGTTACTTAATAAGTTCCTGAATAATGGACGTAGATTAAGCTGTCATAAATTGAAAGCTCGGGCTGGCCGAGTGGCATGTTGGTTGGGAGCTGGCTTGGGACACCAGCGGCCCTTGTTTAGATCCCACATATGAGGGCCAGTGACACTGCCCTCTACAGCTGAGATGGTGAACAACAGCTCCACCTGGAGCTGGGCTGCTGTGAGTTCCCGGGATGGCATAGCTGCAGCCCCTGCTGCAGTGGGCTGCCATAGGCTACAGTGAGTGGCTGGCAGCCAGTGTGAGCTGCCAAGAGCCGCTGTGAGTAGCCATCCAGAGGCCGGGGACCAATCTGCCTCACCCAAGAAGAGCGCAGTGATGATGCCAACATGGGCCAGTGGGGCGATGTCCTCCACAACTAGACTGAAGAACAAAAGGGATGGCAGCTTCTCTGTTCCCCTTCCCCAATTCCCCAACACTGTTCCCCTCCCCCAATTCCCCAATACAATCTTTAAAAAATAAAAATAAAAATAAAAAAATAAATTGAAAGCTCATTTCCTACAGGTGCAATGTTATTTGAATTGGGGTTCTATTCCTGGAAGTTCTTTCTACATCATACAACTAGCAAAACATCATATGAAAAAACATGATTTTATAATATTAAGTATGTAAAATCAAACATGGAGAAAAGACATAGCACAAACAGTATTTTGGGAATTCTTCTGTATGGCTGATATTAACTGAGGCTTTTAAAGATAGGACTCCACTAAAGTCTGGAAGAGACCATCTCTTCCTACTAAGTGCTCCTGAGGAAAACATAGGTGGATATTTCTTGCATCAATGATCTTTGAATTTTTATTCCATAGACAGACTAAAGGGAAAAACAAAGCCACAATTCCCTCACTCATAGTATGAGCATTTTACCTAGTGATCTCTAAAGGTCACTTCAGATTTAACATCCTGGGACTACATGTGGGTGCATGCATGTCCACACCTGCCTTCAAAAAATGCCGCTTACTACCATAGTTTGTGTTGTACCTGTCCATTTTAGCCACTGTACTAAAAATTAATATCTTTGAGAAAAATAACTGTTTATATAATGGATTTAAATTGGCACCTCAGAAAAGAACAAGAAAGTTTACATTTTGTTTTCTTTATCCTGTATTTTTCTGTAGGAAACTAGTATTTGAAGGAATATCTATTAGCCTTTCACCTTATTTCAAATGGAATTTTATCACGTTTACTTTAGAAGTCAACCTCCAGATTATATACTGTATACTCTTCCTTGAGAGTATTCCTTCATACAATAAAAATCAAGCACTGTTGGGCCGGCCGAGTGGCGCATTGGTTAAGCACTGGTTTTGAGATGCCAGCGGCCCCGGTTCGGATCCCACATGAGGGCCAGTGACACTGCCCTCTACAGCTAACAACAGCTCCACCTGGAGCTGGGCTGTGCGAGCCCCGGTGATGGTGTGGGCTGCAGCCCCTGCTGCAGAGTGGCCCGCAGCCAGCGTGAGTGGCTGGCAGCCAAGCGTGAGCTGCCAATAGCCGCGGTGAGCGACATCCAGAGGCCAGCGACCGATCTGCCTCATCCGGGAAGAGCGCAATGACGATATCAACAGTGAAGCAACATCCTCTGCCGCTAAACTGAAGAACAAAAAGACAGCAACTTGTCTGTTCCCCTTCCCCAATTCCCCAACGCTGTTCCCCTCCGCCAATTCCCCAATAAAATCTTTAAAAAAAATTAAAAAAAAATCAAGCACTGTTATTTATGAAGTATGTTAAAAATCAGGTGTTACAGAGTGTGCCATAGCAATCTTCAAAATGGTGCCTAGACTTTCAGTATCAGCATCACCTGATCCTACCCTGTATCAAAAACTGTGGAGTTTGGGCCTAACAATTTGTTTTAAACAAGGTTTTCAAGGTGATCCTGATCTGTGCCAAAGTTGGAGAACTGCCATAATCATCTGCTTTCTGCTAGAGGTCAAGATAGATCAGCATATGAGGGGCAGTGAAAAGGTAATGCAGAAATTCAGGATAGGAAAGCCTTTTTTGGGTCCAGGGATTTCAGCCTTCTTGGATTACCTTCTTTTCTAACCCTATCCCCTCTTGATGACAAGGAACCGGAGTCACTGGATATGTTCTACTTTTGAGGACTGTTTCATTCCCCCATAACCATATCTGTATTTGATATGGAAGCAACCCTTATAAAGTTAACTGGATCTTCAACATTTCTACTACAGACACCTAAGGATATTTGGAGTACCATAGGATGTTTACTGTTTGTCACTTAAGCACCCATTCTCTCTTCTTTTTATTCTTAATTTTTTAAATTTTCCAATTACAGTTGACATTAAATATTATATTAATTTCAGGTGTATAGCATAGTGGTTAGACATTTATATAACTTATGAAGTTAATTACATAGATAACTTATATAACTTACAATCCCCCCAATAAATCTAGTTTCCATCCAACACCATACATAGTTATTACAATATTATTGACTATATTCCCTATGCTGTATTTTATATCCCTGTGACTATTTTCTAACTGCCAATTTCTATGTCTTACTCCTTTCCCCTTTTTAACACAGACCCTCCAAACCACCTACAATCTGGCAACCATCAGTTTGTTCTCTGTATCTATGAGTGTGTTTCTGTTTTGTTTACTTGCTTATTTTGTTTTTTATAGACTATACATATAAGTGAAATCACATGGTATATTTTTTTCTCTGTCTGAATTATTTCACTTATCATAATACCATCTAGGTCTATCCATTCTGTCACAAGTGGTTAGATTTCACTGATTTTTGTAGCCGAGTAATATTCCATTATATATATACCATATCTTTATCCAATTGTGTATCGATGGAAATGTAGGCTGCTTCCATATCTTGGCTATTGCAAATAATGCTGCAATGAATACAGGGATGCATATATCTTCTCAAATTAGTGTTTTTCATTTCTTTGGATAAATACCCAGAAGTGGAATTGCTGGGTCACGTCTATACTATTGTTTTTTCCGTAGTGGTTACACCAATCCACATTTCCACTAACAGTGCACAACGGTTCCTTTTTCTCCACATCCTCGCCTGAAGATACGTTTGTTGATTTATTGATGATAGCCATTTGCATTTCCCTGATGATTAGTGATGCTGAACATTTTTTCGTATGTCTATTGGACATCTGTAAGTCCTCTTTTGAGAAATGTCTACATTCAGGTCATCTGCACTGTTTTTTAATCAAATTGTTTGTCTTTTTAATGCTAAGTTAAATCCTTATGTATTTTGGATATTAACCCCTTATTGAAAGTAACTTTAGTGGATAATTTCTCCTATTCAGTAGGCTATCTTTTTGTTTTGTTGATGGATTCCTTTGTTGCCCCAAAATTCTTTAGTTTGATGTAGTTCCATTTCTTTATTTTTTCTTTTGTTTCCTGTGCTCAAAATATACACAGGGTGTGAAAAAAATGTATACACATTTTAAGAAAGTAAAAAAAATGTATTTGCAGAGAGTAAAAAACAGTATGCAGAAGTCAAACATGACTTGTATTTATCTTTTGTTATCAATATATGAGTATTACAATTTAAAAAAATTCTTTTATTGTGAAACCAACACTTTTTTTTTCTTAAATTAGTTTCAGGAATACAATGCATTGCAATAGTTATACATTTTACCCCTCAAAGTGACAACCCCCCTCTCCCAATTCGCCACCCCACTCCTTTCCATATCATATATGTCTATTACAATTCCCTTGATTTCCTTCCAAGTATACTCCACATCCCGTGACTATCTATAGATTCAATTCAGTTGGCATACAATATTACACAACATCAGCTTCAGGTGTACAGTGCAGTGACCAAGCCTCTACTCCATCCATGAAGTGGTCTCCCAAACAGTACAAGTGACCATGTGACAGCCCACAAAATATTTACATTATTAATTATATTCTCTGAACTGTCTTTCATATCCCTGTAGCAGTATTGTAGTTACCTATTTATGCTGTCTAATCCCTTCCCCTTCTCCCTCATCCCCACCCTCCTCCCAACTAGCAGCTATCCATTTTTCCTCTATACCTATGAGGCTGTTTCTATTTATGTTTACTTTGCTCGTTCATTTAGTTTTTCAGATTCCACATATAAGTGAGATCATATGCTATTTGTCTTTCTCCAACTGATTTATTTCACTTACCGTAATAGTCTCTAGGTCCATCACATTGTTGCAAATGGTACGATTTCATTCTTCTTTATAGCGGAGTAATACTCCATTGTATAAATGTACCATAGTTTCTTAATCCAGTCATCTACTGATGGGCATTCGGTTGTTTACAAGTCTTGGCTATTGTAAATAGCGCTGCAATAAACATAGGGGTGCATATAGTTTTTTTGAATTAGCATCTTGGATTCTTCTGGGTAGATACCCAAGAGTGGAATTACTGTATCATACGGTAGTTTCTTTTCTGTTTTTTTTAGATACCTCCAGAATGATTTCCACAATGGCTGCATGAATCTGCGGTTGCACCAACAGTGCACCATGGTTCCCTTTTCTCCACAACCTTGCCAGCACTTGTTTGTTGATTTATTGATGATAGCCATTCTGACCGGAGTGAGGTGCTATCTCATTGTGGTTTTTATTTGCATTTCTCTGATGATTAGTGAAGTTGAAATTTTTTCATATGCCTGTTGGCCATCTGTATGTGCTCTTTAGAGAAATGTCTCTTCATATCCTCTGCCCACTTTTTAAATTGGGTTGTTTGTTTTTTTGGTGTTGAGTTGCATGAGTGTTTTATAAATTTTGGATATTAACCCCTTATCAGATATATCTTTGGCAAATATCTTCTCCCATTCAGTAGACTGCCTTTTTATTTTATTGATGATTTCCTTTGCTGTGAAAAAACTTTTAAGTTTGATGTAATCCCATATGTTCATTTTTTCCTTCTATTTCCCTTGCCTGAGGGGCTATATCAGTAAAAATATTACTCAGGGTAATGTCTGGAAATTTACTCTCTCTGTTTTCTTCCAGGAGTTTTTTGGTTTCAAGTCTTACATTTAAGTCTTTAACCCATTTTGAGCTTGTTCTCATATATGGTGTAAGTAGGTGGTCCATTTTCATTATTTTGCACATGTCAATCCAATTTTCCCAGCACCATTTATTAAATAGACTATCTTTACTCCAATGTAAATTCTTGCTTCCATGGTCATTAATTAAATGACTGTATATAGATGGGTTTATATGTGGGCTCTCTATTCAGTTCCATTGGTCTACGTGTCTGCTTTTATGCCAGTACCATACTGTTTTGATTACTGTAGGCTTGTAATATGTTTTGATGTCAGGTAGCATGATGCCACCCACTTGGTTCTTATTTCTCAAGATTGTCATGGCTATTCGGAGTGTTTTATGGTTCCATATAAGTTTTAGGATTGTATGTTCTATTTCTGAGAAACATGTGCTTGGTCATTTGATTGGAATTGCATTGAATCTATATATTGTCTGAGGTAGTATTGACATTTTAACTATATTAATTCTTCCTATCCATGAACATGGTATGTATTTCCATTTATTTGTATCTTCTTTGATTTCTCTCTTCAGTATCTCATAATTTTCTGAGTACAGGTCTTTTAATTCTTTATTTAAATTGATTCCTAGATATTTTATTGTTTTTGAAATAATTGTAAAAGCAATTGATTTCCTGATTGCTTCTGATAATTTATTATTGGTATATACAAATGAAACTGATTTCTGAATATTAATTTTGTATCCTGCTACCTTACTAAAAATCATTTATCAGTTCTAGCAATTTTTTGGTGGAGTCTTTGGTATTGTCTCTATATAGTATCATGTCATCTGCATATAATGACAATTTTACTTTCTCCTTTCCAATTTGGATGCCTTTTATTTCATTTTCTTGTCTGATTGTTGTGGCTAGAACTTCCAGAGCGGTGTGAAAGAGAAATGGTGAAAGTGGGCAGCCTTGTCTTGTTCCTGATCTTAAGAGGAAAGCTGTTAGCCTTTCCCCACTGAGTATAATGTGTGCTGTGGGCTTATCATATATAGCCTTTATTATGTTGAGATATGATCCCACTATTCCCACTTTGCTAAGAGTTTTCATCATAAACGTGTGGGTGATTTTGTCAAATGTTTTTTTGCATCTATTGAAATGATCATATGATTTTTATTTTTCATTTTGTTAATGTGATGTATTACATTAATTAATTTGAGAATATTGACCCAACCTTGTAACCAGGAATGAATCCCACTTGATTGTCATGTATGATCTTTTTAATGTGATGCTGAATTTTGTTTGCTAGTATTTTGTTGAGGATTTTTGCATCTGTGTTCATTAGGGATAGCGGCAACTAGTTTTCCTTTTTCTGTAATATCTTTGTCTGATTTTGGAATCAGGGTGATAGTGGTTTCATAGAAAGAGTTTGGGAGCCTTCCCTCCTTCTGTATTTTTTTGAATAGTTTGGGGAGAATAGGAATTAAATCCTTTTTGAATGCTTTGTAAAATTCACTTGTAGAGCCACTGGTCCAGGGCTTTTGTTCGTTGGAAGATTGTTGATTCCTGATTCCATTTCTTTGGTAGTAATCAGTCTGTTCAGAGTTTCTGTTTCTTTTTGGTGCAGACTTGGTAGATTGTATGCTCCTAGAAATTGATCCATTTCTTCCAGAATGTCGAATTAGTTGGTATATGGTTTCTCATAATATTTTCTTAATTTTTTTTTGTATTTCTGTGATATCTGTTGTTACTTCTGCTTCATTTCTGATTTTATTAATTTGGGTCCTCACTCTCTTTTTCTTGGTTAGTCTGGCTAAGGGTTTATTGGTTTCGTTTATCTTTTCAAAAAACCAACTCTTGGTTTCATTGATCTTTTGTACTTTTTTTATTCTGTATTTCATTTATTTCTGCTTTGGTCCTTATTACTTTCTTCCTTATACTCCCTTTCGGCTTGTTTTGCTGTTCTTTTTTGAGTTCTCTTAGGTGTAAAGATAGTCTGTTGATTTGAGATTTTTCCTCCTTCTTTAAGTAAACCTGCACTGCTATGAACTTCCCTCTTAGGACTGCTTTCGCTGCATCTCATAGATTTTGGGTTGTGGTGTTTTCATTTTCGTTTGTCTCGAGGTATCTTTTGATTTCCTCCCTGATCTCATTGTTGATCCACTTACTATTTGGCAGCGTGCTTTTCTGCTACCACGTATTTTTGTGCTTTCCAGGTTTCTTCTTACAATTGATTTCTAGTTTCATAGCATTGTGGTCAGAGAAGACGCTTGATATAATGTCAATCTTCTTAAATTTGATGAGACTTGTTTTGGGGCCTAACATGTGGTCTATCTTGGAAAATGTTCCATGTGCACTTGAGAAGAACGTATATTCTGTTGCTTTGGGGTAAAGTGCTCTAAAGATATCGATTAAATCCAACTGGTCTAAAGTGTTATTTAAAGCCTCTATGTCCGTGTTGATTTTCGGTCTGGAGGATCTATCTATTGATGACAACGGGGTGTTGAAATCCCCTACTGTAATAGTGTTACTGTTGATCTCTGTCTTTATGTCTCTCAAAACCTGTTTTCTATATTTAGGAGCACCTATGTTGGGTGCATAGATGTTTACTAGGGTTATGTCCTCTTGTTGAATCGATCCCTTTGTTATTATGTAGTGCCCTTCTTTGTCTTTTGTTGTAGTCTTCATTTTAAAGTTTATTTTGTCCAAAACAAATACTGCTACTCCAGCTTTTTTCTTATTTCCATTTATGTGAAATACCTTATTCCATCCTTTTACTTTCAGTCTGTGTGTGTGTTTTGATCTGAGATGAGTCTCCTGTAGACAGCATATGCATAGGTCTTGTTTTCTTTTCCACTCAGCTACTTAGTGTCTTTTGTTTGAGGCATTTAGCCCATTCACATTTAATGTGATTACTGATAGGTACATATTTATTGCCATTTTGTTATTTGTCTTTCTTGTCTTCCTGGGTTAGCTTGTTTTCCCATTTCTTCTGTTTAAAAAGCCCTTTTAACATTTCCTGCAATGCTGGCTTGGTTGTAATGAATTCCTTAAGCTATTCTTTTCTGAGAAGGTCTTTATCTCTCCTTCAATTAGAAGTGATAGCCGTGCTGGGGAGAGCAATCTTGGTTGTAGACCTTTATTTTGCGTCTCTTTGAATATTTCCTGCCATTCCTTTCTGGCTTGCAGTGTTTCTGAAGAAAAGTCAGCTGTTAGTCTTGGAATTCCTTTGTATGTAACCTCCTGTCTTTCACTTGCTGCTTTTAGGATTTTGTCTTTGTCTTTAACCTTTGTCATTTTAACTATGATGTATCTTGGTGTGGGCCTGTTTGGATTCAGCCTGTTTAGAACTCTCTGCACTTCCTGGGCTTGTATGTCAATTTCCTTCACCAGGGTAGGGAAGTTTTCAGTCATTTCTTCAAATACATACTCCATCCCTTGCTTCTTCTCTTCTCCTTCTGGTATTCCTATGATGTAATTGTTCTTGTGCTTCATCTTGTCCCACAGGTCTCTTAAACTGTTTTTATTGTTTTTTATTCTTTTGTCTTTTTGTTATTCGAACTGGGTGAATTCTGCTATTTTGTCTTCTGAATTACTGATTTGATCCTCTGCTTCATCTAATCTACTGGGGATTGAATTGAGTGTGTTCTTTATTTCAGGTATTGTTTTCTTTATTTCTAATGGGTTGTTTCTTATGATTTCTCTATCCTTTTTTATGTCCTCACTAAATTCCTTAAACATTCTTAGCATCAGTGTTCTAAACTCTGTCTCGGAAAGGTTGGATCCCTCTGTTTAATTTAGTTTCATTTTTGGAGGTTTTTCTGATCTTTTACTTCGGACATTTTTCTTTGTTTCTTCATTCTGGCTGTTGTTCTGCGATTGCTTTGAAGTATTAGATCACATAGTGTCACGTCCTGCGTGGCAAGGGCAAATGGGACTCGAGAGGGGTGACGCAGATTGAATAAGAACAAGAGACAGAAGTAAGATAAGAGCGAGACCAAGGGTCTCAGCCAAAGAAGACTGAGCCCTGAATCGGGTCAACGCATAGCTTTTATTGAAAATTTTCAAAGAAGTAAACTGCAGTAAATCATTAACCGTGTATACGTGTGTGCCTTAGGCTCCTTTTCCATTAACTTGGATAGCCATCTTTCTTTTGTGTCCGAGGACCTGACCGTCCTCACCACAAACCTCAATAAGTCATAAGCACCCTTCAGGTGTATAAAGAAACAATGAAAGCAGAAAAACAAGTTTATGCTTCACCAAGCCCACTAAGGCCAGCCTGCAAGCCCCTCAATGTTGGGGACAATGACCCTCAACAACGTAGAAACAAGAAAAAAGAGAAAAAAAGAAAAAAAAAGGAGAAAAGGAAAAGAAAAAAAGAAAAGAAAGAAAAATAAAGTAGGGGTGCTCCCCATCCTTTTTAACCTGCAGATCACTTGCTCAGCAATAGAGTCTCTGGGTGACTCAGCACCAGTTGTTGGGGGGATGGCTTAACATGTTATGCGCCAGCCACCCTCTCAGGCTTGCAGTCAGCATTCTGCAATCAGCTGCTGTGTGCTCTGGAACCATACTCACTACCAAAAATCCTCACAGGTTGTTGTGGGTTGTCTGGTGCCACAGAAAACACTCTGTGGCCTGTGGACTTGGGGGTCAGGCACTGGGGGCTCAGGTTGCCTCTGGCAACACAGCTCTAGGTGGGCAGGGCAGGCCCCCAAGGCACTACTGGATGTGGTCAGTGGCCCCCACAAAGTCAGAGCAGCATGCACTCCTGCACCGGCCACCAGCCCACACAAACTCACCAGGAAAGCCCCGTCCAGATCATGGAGACACACACCACCCAGCCCAACACTCTCAGGAACACTCCCCCAGTCTCAGCCTGTCCGAATCATCCACTCGCAGATCAGGCTGAGCAGCCCAACTGCCAATCCCCAGCCTGGCAACTCTGCATAAGCAGTGCGGAGAGCTGGGACCCGACGTGGCTTGCGCATTCCTGCGTCTCAGTGAATAGCCTGATGGAGCTGGAGAGCACCTGCCCTGTGTTTCTCTGGCAACACAGCACAACCAGGGCGGAGGGTCGAAATCCAAGGCCACATGCATGGGCACCCACACACACACTCCTGAACCAATTTCATCAGACCAGTGCGGTCCAGGACCTGACCCTCTTTGGGAGGGCCCAACCCTGACAAAATGGTGCCCTCCTGTGCACTATTCTTTGCAAGTTCCACACCAGGGTAACAGTGGTCCCAAAACCTCCAGCTCCCGCTCCAAAGGCGCTCAGTTCCGTCCATCCCCCCAGGCTCCTGGGCCCGGCTCACACAGGTACTCCCTCGACTAGGAACCAGGTGAATGCTCACCAGGGAGCGAGCCCATGCACTGGCCCCACTAGTCCTCTAGCTGCCCTCAGCCTCACCAAGCCGAGCAAAGAGAGTCCTCACTAATTTCTCTTGCCAGCTTTTGTAGAACTCCTCTTCCTGGCAAAGCAACTCTGGACTAGTGAACTCAGTGTGGGGCCGGAGGGTCTCTCCCCCAGCTGGAGAAGCCTTCCCACTGCTGGGGCATCCCCCATGGGGCTCACCCTCTCTCGTCTCTGCTTCTCTTACCAGACTTGACGTGGCCTCCTCTTTAGGTCCTTCATTTAGAGCTTCTGTTCATCTAGTGTTCAGGGGACTTCCAAGGTTGAATGTTGTATAAATTATTTGTAATTTTGGTGGGATCCTGGGAAGTAGTTGGCACAGTGTTTGTCTATTCCACCATCTTACTGGAATTTGAGTATTACAATTTTAATACAGTTTTTCTTACATCTATGTTTCAGTTTTTATGCTAGTACTATGGTGTTTTGATTGCTATTCCCTCGTAGTATAATTTCATGTCAGGTAACATGATACATCAAACTTTGTTCTTTCTCAAATGGTTTTGGCTAACTGGTGTCTTGTGGTTCAATATAAATTTTAGAATTATTTGTTCTGGTTGTGGGGAAAATGCCAATGGTTTTTTGATAGGGATGTATTAAATCTATATATTGCATTATGTTGTATGGACAGTTTTAACATTGTTAACTCTTCCTATCCATGAGCATGATGTATGCTTCCATTTACTTGTATCTTCTTCAATGTCTTAAAATTTTCTGAGTAAAGGTATTTTACCTCCTTTTTAAAATGTATTCTTAGATATTATATTTATTTTTTTGATGCAATTGAAAATGGGATTGTTTTCCTTTGATACTTGTTATTGGTGTATAAAAACACAATTGACTTGTGAATATTAATTTTGTATCCTGCTACTTTACTGAAATCATTTATCAGTTCTAATAGTTTCTTGGTAGAATCTTTGGGGTTCTCTATATATAGTATCATGTCATCTGCAAATAATGACAATTTTACTTCTTTCATTCCAATTGGGATGCCTTTTATTTCTTTTTCTCGTCTGATTGCTGTGGCTAGGATTTCCAATACTACGTTGAATAGAATTGGTGAGAATGAAAATCCTTGTCTTCTTCCTGGTGTTAATAAAGTGTTTTAGCTGTTCCCTCTTGAGCACAATGTTAGCTTTGGATTTGTCATATATGGTCTTTATTATGTTGCACTATGTTTCCTCTAGTCCCACTTTGCTGAGAGTTTTTATCATAAACAGATGCTGGATTTTGTCAAATGTTTTTTTTTTTTTTGCATCTATTGATATGATCATACGAGTTTTATATTTCTTTTTGTTTACATAGTGCATGACATTAATTGATTTGCTAATACTGAACCAATCTTACATCCAAGGAATAAATCCCACTTGTGTATGATCTTTTTAATGTGTTACTGAATTCAGTTGCTAATATTTTGTTGAGGATTTTTGCATCTGTGTTCATCAGGGATACCGGCCTGTAATTTTCCTTTTTTGGAATGTTGTCTGGTTTTGGAAACAGGGTAATGTTGGCCTCATGAATTGAGCTTGGAAGCTTTCCCTCCTCTTTAGTTTTTTGGAAGGAACAGGCTCTGATGGAGGTTCGGTCCTGTGAGTGAGTTGGGTGGGTGGATTAATAGGAAATCATCAGGGTGGGGCGAGTGTTGTTAGCCAGTAATGAAGACTCAGATTTGGCACCTGCCTAAGCCTGCAGGCTGTGTGGGGTGAGGGGTGAGGGCTCAAGAAGGGAACAATAGTGCCTGCCAGCACTTTTGTTCCAGCCAGGGCTGCCCCTCCAGCTCTCACCCTGAAGGCAAACAATTCAGTTCCTCCCTGGATGTTCCTGGCTTTTTTTGAGCTGCTGCCCCAGCACTAGAGCTCAGAGAGAGCAAGTCCATCTGTAAATAAGTTCATGCAAGGGCCCTTTAAAAGGAATATCCGGGACTCCAACAGTCCTGCCTCATCTGGACAGAATTCCCGCTGATTTCACAGGCAGATATTGTGGGGACTCCTTTACCTGGCAGTGGTGCTCCAGGCTGAGTAGCCCAGTGTGGGGCTGGGACTCCTCGTTTCTCCTGGGTTACCTCTGGAGCCAAGATCACCCTCCCAATTTTTAACAGCCACAGGTGGGACCAGCCAGTTTTGCATCTCCACTCCTTCTACAAGTCTTGATGTGCCTTCTTCTTTATATCCTTAAGTTATTGGAGTTCTGTTTAGGTAGTCTTCAGGTGGTTCTCAAGGGTGGTTGTTCTATAATTTAGTTGTAATTTTGATGTAGTCATGGGAGGCTGCAAGGACAGTGTTTTTCTACTTCCCCGTCTCAACCAAAAGTCAACAACTACCACCCATTTTCTATTATTGCAGAAACAGAACTGGTGTGAGAATCTATCTCTTTCCCAATCTCAGCCCACATAAAAGTTGGGATTGGAGGAGTGGTTTACCTCTCTCCAGGGTTGGAGCCTATGATAGTGATGACACTGGCCTAGGCATTCAAAACCCTGTACCCATCAGGTCACTTATTAGTTCTGGATCAATCTAAGTTAGTTTGATGAGAGTGAATCTCAGGACCTCTGAAAGAACTGTAGACAGAGATGCTCACTTTCCTGCTGAGTCTAAGGACAGTTGTGAGGCTAAGATGGCAGCATCTAACTTACTCCCATCTTATTGCTATTTTCATAAGGCAGAGCTGAGATCTGAAGAAAACTAAGTACTGGCAATATTTAAATTAATGAATAGTGCCATATCTGAAGTCAGAATTATCCCTTGACTTTTTAGCCAATAAAATTTCTTTTTATGCTTATCTTACTTTTAGCTGATGTTTAGATCACTTGAAAGCATAGTTGACATACCACCCTTTGTGTATTCTTTCCTCTCTCCTCCCCTTCCTTCTTTGACAATTTTAAATGAGAACTCTACCTACCTCTAATCTCTTTAATTCTCTAATTTATTTTATTACTGCTGCCTGCCTAATTTTCCACAATGTTTCTTTTCAGATATTCCTGCTCAAAAATCATCTACCTCTTCATGACATTTGAAACCCCTGGAATCTGACCTTCTTCATCTTTCAATTCCAGTGACACTATTCCATTTTTGCCCAAACATATCACAAGTATTATTAACTCCTGTAAGTTAAGTTTATCTTTTTTCCCTACCTAGCTAAATCTACTTTTTTTTTAAAGGTCTAGCTCAATTCTTGTGTCTACCAGGAAGCGTTCACCTATCCTAGCAATATCCTCTAAACTCCATTTTTTGGGCAATGTATTATTATTTATTTTTCTATATATACACATGCATATTATTTCCTTGATAAAACGAATTAAGTAGAGGAAAAGAGTAAAGATTCAACTCTTATATCCTTGTTAACTACTAAAACATAAAAACTTGATAAATGTTTAAATAAATCACTGTTAAATATTTTACATGTGGAGTATCATTCTCTAGGAATCTCAAACTTGTAAAGTAACTCAGATCTTAACTTCAAATCAAGATGAACTACATTGTGGGCATGTAAAAAGTGAACACCTTCTAAAATCTGCCTCATGAGTTTTTGAACATCTTTTCTTTAAAGACTTCTTCTCTGTCTGCAACACACTGGGCAAAGCTTTCACCTCCAGCAGCACTAGAGAAGGGTAGAAGTGCATTTTAATTATTTTTAAAAAAGGACTCATTAAAAATATTGAGTCTTGAGGGCCCAGCCCTGGCAGAATGGTGCCCTCCTTACACCACTCGCATGCAGGCTCCACACCAGGGGAATAATAGTCCGGGAACCTCCAGCCTTTGCACCAAAGGTGCTCGGTTCGGTCTGTCCCCACGAGCTCCTGGGCCCAGCTCGCACAGCTACTCCCTCCATCAGGAACCAGTTATTTCTTGAGCACCTACTATGTGCCAGGCATTTGGATAACTGCCAGGGGTACAACAAAGACCAAATCCCTGCCCTCAAGGATAGAGATATCTATGAGACAGAGTGGGACTGCTGTCCAGAAGCTGTGAGACCACAGAGAAGGGGCCTCTGCCAGCCTGGCAGTTAGGGCAGGCTGCCAGGAGAGGGCGACATCTAAGAATGGATCACCAGAAAGTGGAGCGTGAAGCCCGCATCTGCCGACTGCTGAAACTCCCCAACATTGTTCGGCTCCACGACAGCATCTCCAAGGAGGGACACCATTACCTAATCTTTGACCTGGTCACTGGTGGGGAGCTCTTTGAAGACATCGTGGTCCAGGAATATTACAGTGAGGCCGATGCCAGTCATTGTATCCAGCAGATCCTGGAGGCCATGCTGCACTGCCACCAGATGGGGGTGGTGCACCAGGACCTTAAGCCAGAGAATCTGCTGCTGGCCTCCAGGATCAAGGGCGCTGCAGTGAAGCTAGCGGACTTCAGCCTGGCCATAGAAGTGGAGGGAGAGCAGCAGGCATGTTTTGGGTTCGCAGGGACGTCTGGATACCTCTCACCAGAAGTGCTGTGGAAGGACCCGTATGGGAAACCTGTGGACCTGTGGGCCTGTGGGGTCATCCTGTACATCCTGCTAGTTGGCTATCCCCCATTCTGGGATGAGTACCAGCACCACCTGTACCAGCAGATCAAAGCTGGCACCTATGATTTCCCATCACCAGAGTGGGACACCGTCACCCCGGAAGCCAAGGATCTGATCAATAAGATGCTGATCCGTCCAAACGCATCACGGCTGCTGAGGCCCTCAAGCACCCCTGGATCTTGCACCAGTCCACCGTGGCCTCTTTCATGCACAGACAGGAGACCGTGGACTGCCTGAAGAAGTTTAACGCCAGGAGGAAACTGAAGGGAGCCATCCTTACCACAATGCTGGCCACCAGGAATTTCTCTGGAGGGAAGAGTGGAGGAAACAAGAAGAACGATGGTGTGAAGGAGTCTTCAGAGAGCACCAACACCACTATTGAAGACGAAGACACCAAAGTGCTGAAACAGGAAATTATAAAAGTGACAAAGCAGCTGATTGAAGCCATAAGCAATGGAGATTTTGAGTCCTACACAAAGATGTGTGACCCCGGGATGACGGCCTTTGAACCCGAGGCTCTGGGGTACCTGGTCAAGGACCTGGACTTCCATCAATTCTATTTTGAAAACCGGGGCAGTCTCAGGCTCAGATCCCTCGCAGGCAAGAGTGTGGAGCTAGGATGACATAACTTTTAATAAGAAGTCCACTTTTCCTGGACTTCTTATTAAAATTTTATTCGGTGAAAAAAAAGATCGTCTTTAGTTCTTAACCACTTGGGTATATTTGACGGCTGAGATTCCTCATGCACTTGCTTTGCCTAAGTGCAAGATAATGAGTCTAACTTGTTATTTGATTTAAGACAATATTTAACATGTACATTCTTGTTCATTTTAGAGTTTTGTATCAGTTGCAACAGAAGAAACAATTACAGTATTTCAATGAACACTGTTTGCGATACACTGCCCCCATCATGTCAGAAATAAGGAATATTGTTTATGAAAGGGATAATAAAAGTGACTTTGGCAAAAAGAGAAAAAGCAAGGTAGTGATATCAAAAATACAGTAAAACCTTAGTATGTGAGCATATTCATTCTGGGAACATGCTTGTAATCCAAAACACTTGCATAGCAAAGCAAATTTCCCCATAAGAAATAATGGAAACTCAGATGGTTTGTTACACAACCCAAAAATATTCATATAAAAATGATTACAATACTGTAATATAATACAAAATATAAAGAAAAATAAACAGATTAACCTGCACTTACCTTTGAAAACCTTTGTGGCTGGTGTGAGGGAGACAAGAGAGAGGAGGGTTATTGTGTAGGACAACTTTCACTATTACTAATGGAATTACTGTTACTTATTGGCTCAATGGAATCTTTTTCTTTCCATGCAGCTGTAACAAGGAACTTATCCAATGACACTTGCTTATGCCTCCTTTTCAGGATTTCATGGAAATGTGACATTGCATTGTCATTAAATAGATTCATTGCTTTCAGTGCTGCAGCCTTATTTGGGTGATGCTTTTCTACAAAATTTTGTACTATTTCCCATATTTTACACATCTCCCTAATCTCATTTGAAGTGAGGGATTCCTCTGCCTTTTTCTCCTCCTCTGCAAATAAGATCTCCTCCATAACATCTTGCTATTGCTCGTGATGCAAATCCATCAGTTCATCGGTGGGCAGCTCCTGGCCATGTTCCTCCACCAGCTCTTGAATGTCATCCTCATTCACCTCCAGTCCCATGATCTTCCCCAAGGACATAATTTCATTGACAACTGGCAGCTTCTGTTCATGAACAAGCCCCTCTAAGTCATGTCCAAGAATGCAGTCAGGCCACAGTTATCTGCAAGCAGAACTGAGGGCTCTCTTGGTGACCCCATCCCAGGCTTTGTTGATGATCTTGAGGCAGTTCATGATTTGGAAATGATTTTTCCAAAACTCTCAAAGGGTAAGGTTGTTCCTTTAGTCACTTCGAAGCATCACTGAAATAGTGCTTCAGTGTAAAGCTTTTTTTTTTTTTTTAAATGCCAATTTAAATTTTTTTTTTAAGGGCAGTGTCACTGGCCCTCATATGTGGGATCTGACCGGGGCTGCTGGCTTCCCAGGCCAGTGCTTAACCACTGCGCCACTCGGCCTGCCGCCCAAGCCAGCTCTTAACCACCATGCCAGCCGGCCCGGTGTAAAGCTTTTTAAAGTTCGACATGACCTGCTGATCCAGGGCTGGAGGATTGGAGTGGTGTTGGGAGGAAGTAATATGACCTTAATGAACTCAAATTCCTCCAGTAAGTCATCCTCAAAGCCTGGAGGATGAGCAGGAGCATTATCCATAACCAGCAAGGCTTTGAGTGGCAGATTCTTTTCTAAAAGGTATTTCTTCACTGCAGAACCAAAGATCTCATTGATCCATTAAACGAACAAGATATGAGTTACCCAAGCCTTGCTGTTGTTGGGGAATGAGGAAAGGGGAACAGACAAGTTGCTGTCCTTCTGTTCTTCAGTCTAGTTGTGGAGGACATTGCTTCACTGGCCCATGTTGGCATCATCATTGCGCTCTTCTCAGGTGAGGCAGATCAGTTGCGGACTCTGGATGGCCACACATCAGCTCCCGGCAGCTCACGCTGTCTGCCAGCCACTCACTGTAGCCTATGGCAGCCCACTGCAGCAGGTGCTGCAGCTATGCCATCCCTGGGACTCACAGCAGCCCAGTTCCGGATGGAGCCATCATTCACCATCTCAGCTGCTGAGGGCAGTGTCACTGGCCCTTATATGTGGGATCCGAACCGGGGCCACTGGCGTCCCAAGCCAGCTCCCAACCAACGTGCTACTCGGCCGGCCCTGCACCTTGCATTTCTTGAAGGCTCATGGATTCTCAGAATGATACATGAGCAGGGACCTGACTTTGAAATCCCCACTTGCATTAGCATAAAACAAGAGGACTAGACAGTCTTTCATATGCTTGTGACCGGGCATTGCATTCTCTTCTTCTGTAATGTAGGTCCTCTTTGGCATCTTTCTCCAAAAACAGTCCAGTCTCATTGCAGTTAAAAACTTGCTCTGGCAGGCAACACACAGAAACCATGAGCTTCTGGAACTCAGTAGTGAACACCTCAGCTGCTTTAGCATATGAAATTGCAGCTTCTCCGTGCTTCACAACACTATGGATGCCACTTTTCCTCTTAAAGTTATCAAACCATCCCCTGCTTGCCTTATAGCTTTCTTTGTTTTCTGTTGACATACCTGGCAGTTTACTTATGAAGTTGGTGTACAAAGTTTTGCCTTCTTGCAGATAAAGTTCTCGGACACAGTATCATCTCCTAGTTGCTTCTTGTTTATCCAAACCAGAAGCAACTTTTCTACATCTTCCAGAACACATGGCTATTGCTTTGATACTCTTGTGACTCTTTTTGCTGCAACTAGCCCCCTTATTTTTTCTTTCTTTTTTAATATTATGCAAATGGTTGATGTAGACTTCTTATAAAATCTTGCAATTTAGGCCACTCACATACTTCATTTGTACTTCTTGATGATTTCCTTCTCAACTTCCACCATAATGATCTTCTTCTTACCACCTTTCTTTTCAAAATTTTTCTGCATGGGGGCCATTGTATACATTTGCATGGATGTTGACTACAGTATAGTATTAATAAACTCCTGTCATATACTGTATTTAATGCAACTGGCAATATGGCAGAGGAAAGGGTCTATATCTTCAGGCAGCCTGACCTAGAATGAAGCAAAGCATTTGTAAGCTTACTCTTGTCTGGCAAAGCAAAGGGCTGTCCATAGGTGCTTTGAAGTGTCAAGAAATATACTAATGCCAGTTGTAGGCACCTTCCAACATTCTGAAAAATCATTGATTTCTGCCCACCACCACAGCCTGAGACTGAGCATCTGAGCACGGGAGACGATCACCCACAATCCTGCAACGAGAGTGAGAGAAGAACCATTGGCTCAGTTGTGATCATGTGACATTCGGCATCAGGTACTACTAGTATTGCAAGACATCGTTCATTTACCAAGTTAAAATTTATTAGAAATATGTGCTCATCTTGTAGAACACTCACAGAACAAGTTACTTACAATCGAAGGTTTTACTGTATTATAAAACCAGCATGTGTGCTTCAGTAAAATAAATATATGGGAGGCATTGATAAAAAGGATCAAATGCTAGCATGCTTCCCTGTAATGAGAAAATGTGTAAAGGGATATAAGAAAAAATTTTTTTATATAATAGATATAGCCTTTTATGGTGCATGTTTTATATTCTAAAATCAAATGCACAACCAAAATAGGCATTGTTTGTTTTCGTGTAGCTATTGCTGAACAATTATTGGAACAAGTGTCATTGCCAAATTATAATTGTGTGGAGGTCCTTCAAATAGCAATATACCTTTTTGTTTGCAGGCAAAATATTGGGCACACTTTCCTGAGAATATTCCATCAACTGAGTCTAAGAAACACCCTATAAAAAGGTTCTGCGGGGAGTTCCGGTAAAATGGCGGAATAGACGGACGCTCTCCGAACTGCCTCCCAGGATCACATCAAAATTACAAATAATTTATGCAACATTTAACCTCGGGAGTCCCTTGAACATTAGATGAACAGAACCTCTAAACGAAGGACCTAAAGAGGAGGCCATGTCAAGTCTGGTAGGAGGGGCGCTGACGAGAGAGGGCGAGCCCTGTGAGGAACTCCCCAGCTGTGTGGAGAGGCTTCTCTGGTTGGGGGAGAGACCCTCCGGCCCCACACCGAGCTCACTAGCCCAGAGTTGCTTTGCCCGGAAGAGGAATTCCATGATAGTGGGCAGTAGAAATTAGTGAGGACTCTCTTTGCTCTACTCAGTGAGGCTGGGGGCAGCTGGAGAACCAGTGGGGCCGGCGCACGGGTTTGCTCGCCGGTGAGCACTCACCCGGTTCTTGTCGGAGGGAGTGGCTGCATGAGCCGGGCCCAGAAGCCTGTCAGGAGGGACTGAACTGAGCACCTTTGGCGCAGAAGCTGGAGGTTTTGGGATTGTTGTTCCACTGGTGCAGAGCTTGCACACGAGCGGTGTACAGGAGGCCGCCATTTTTTCAGGGTTGGGCCCTCCCACGGAGGGTCAGAGCCGGGATCCCATTGTTCTGGTGAACTTGGCGCAGGAGTGCGTGCGTGAGTGAGTGCGGACGTGCGTGCGCATGCGGCCTTGGATTCCCACCCTCTGCCCTGCTTGTGTTGCGTTGCCAGGGAAATTCCTGGCGGGTGCCCTCTGGCTACATCAGGCAGTTCACTGAGACACAGGAGTGCCCAAGCGGCCTTGGGTCCCCACCCTCAGCCCTGCTTGTGCTGCGTTTCCAAAGAAACACGGGGCGGGTGCCCTCCGCCTGCATCAGATTGCTCACTGAAACGTGCCTGAGCCACCTTGGGTCCCCACCCTCCGCCCTGCTTGTGCTGCGTTTCCAAGGAAACCCTGGGTGGGTGCCCTCCAGCTCCATCAGGCTGCTCACTGAGATGCAGGAGTGCGTAAGCCGCCTTGGATCCCCACCCTCCGCCCTGCTTCAGCTGCATTGCCAGGGAAACACAGGGCAGGTGTTCTCCAGCTGCATCACTCTGTTCACTGAGACTCAGTAGCAGACAACCTGCAACAACCTGTGAAGATTTTTTTTTTTCGTGAGTGAGCACGACTCCAGAGCACAGAGCAGCTAATTGCGGAAAGCTCACAGTAACCCTGAGAAAGTGGTCTGCAGATTAAAGAGGACAGAGAGCCCCCCCACCTCTTTCCTTTTTTTCTTTCATTTTTTTTTCTTTTATCTTTTTTCTTTTCTCTTCTTTCTAGGTGATCTATCTAATACATTGAAGCATTCACAGAATGACAGCCAGAATGAGAAAACAAAGAAACATGTCCCAAGTAAAAGATCAGAAGGAAATTCTAGAAATGGAACGAAATGAAACAGAGGTATCCAAACTTTCAGAGACAGAGTTTAGAACACTGATGATAAGAATGTTTAAGGAACTTAGGAAGGACATAAAGCAAGATAGGGAAACCATAAAAAACAACCTGTTAGAACTAAAGAATACAATAACTGAAATGAAGAACACACTCGAAGGAATCACCAGAGGAGTAGATGAAGCAGAGGAGCGGATCAGTGAATTAGAAGACAAAATAGCAGAAATCACCCAGCTGGAACAACAAAAAGGAAAAAGAATAAAAAAGAATGAAAATAGTTTAAGAGACCTCTGGGACAACATGAAACGCAGCAATCTTTACGTCATAGAAATACCAGAAGGAGAAGAGAAGAAGCAAGGGATTGATTATGTATTTAAAGAAATAATGACTGAAAACTTCCCTACCATGGTGAAGTAAATCGACATACAAGCCCAGGACATACAGAGAGTTCCTAACAGGCTGAGTCCAAACAGGCCCACATCAAGACACATCATAGTAAAAATGGCA
Source organism: Aselliscus stoliczkanus (assembly GCA_033961575.1). Classification (NCBI taxonomy): domain Eukaryota; kingdom Metazoa; phylum Chordata; class Mammalia; order Chiroptera; family Hipposideridae; genus Aselliscus; species Aselliscus stoliczkanus. The sequence goes on along the minus strand of CM066740.1, from coordinate 60,697,524 downwards.
AAGGTTACAAACAGAGACAGAATCCTAAAAGCAGCAAGAGAAAGACAGCAGGTTACATACAAAGGAAGTCCTATAAGACTAACAGTTGTCTTTTCTTCAGAAACTCTGCAGGCCAGAAGGGAATGGCAAGAGATATTCAAAGTGACACAAAATAAAGGTTTACAACCAAGATAGCTCTACCCAGCACGGCTATCACTTAAAATTGAAGGAGAGATAAAGAGCTTCTCAGAAAAGAATAAGCTTAAGGAATTCATTACCACCAAGCCAGCATTGCAGGAAATGTTAAAAGGGCTTTTTTAAACAGAAGAAAGGGGAAAACAAGCTAACCCAGGAAGACAAGAAATACAAATAACAAAATGGCAATAAATATACACCTATCAGTAATTACCTTAAATGTGAATGAGCTAAATGCTCCAATCAAAAGACACAGAGTGGCTGAGTGGATAAGAAAACAGGACCCATGCATCTGCTGTCTACAAGAGACTCATTTCAGATCAAAAGACACACATAGACTGAAAGTAAAGGGATGGAATAAGATATTTCATGCAAATGGAAATGAGAAAAAAGCTGGAGTAGCAATACTTATTTCAGGCAAAATAGACTTTAAAATGAAGACTACAATAAAAGACAAAGAAGGCCACTACATAATAATAAAGGGATCAATTCAACAAGAGGACATAACCCTAGTAAACATCTATGAACCCAATATAGGAGCTCCTCAATATATAAAACAGATTCTGACAGACATAAAGGCAGACATCAACAGTAACACTATCATAGTAGGGGACTTCAACACCCCGTTGTCACCAGTGGACAGATCCTCCAGACAGAAAATCAACACGGACATAGTGACCTTAAATGATACTTTAGACCAGCAGGATTTAATTGATATTTTTAGAGCATTTCACCCCAATGCTACAGAATATACATTCTTCTCAAGTGCCCATGGAACATTCTCCAAGATAGACCACATGTTAGGCCACAAAACAAGTCTCAACAAATTTAAGAAGATTGAAATCATATCAAGTGTCTTCTCTGACCACAATGCTATGAAACTAGAAATCAATTATAAGAAGAAATCTGGAAAGCTTACAAACACATGGAAGCTAAATAACATGCTTCTAAATAGTGAGTTGGTCAAAAATGAGATCAAGTAGGAAACAAAAGATACCTCGAGACAAATGAAAATGAAAACACCACGACCCAAAATCTCTGGGATGCAGCGAAAGCAGTCCTAAGAGGGAAGTTCATAGCAGTGCAGTCCTACCTAAAGAAGGAAGAAAAATCTCAAATCGACAGACTCTCTCTACACCTAAGGGAACTCGAAAAAAAAACACAGCAAAACAAGCCTAACGGGAGCATAAGGAAGGAAATAATAAAGACCAGAGCAGAAATAAATGAAATAGAAAACAAAAAAAACAATATAAAAGATCAATGAAACCAAGAGTTGGTTTTTTGAAAAGATAAACAAAATCGACAAACCCTTAGCACGACTAACCAAGAAAAAGAGAGAGAGGACCCAAATTAATAAAATCAGAAATGAAAGAGGAGAAGTGACAACAGATACCACAGAAATACAGAATATTTTAAGAAAATACTATGAGCAACTATATGCTAACACATTCGACAATCTGGAAGAAATGGATAAATTTCTAGAAGCATACAATCTACCAAGTCTGAACCAAAAAGAAACAGAAACTTTGAACAGACTGAATACTGCCAAAGAAATTGAATCAGTAATCAACAATCTTCCAACCAACAAAAGCCCTGGACCAAATGGCTACACAGGTGAATTTTACAAAACATTCAAAAAAGAATTAGTACCTATTCTCCTCAAACTATTCCAAAAAATACAGAAGGAGGGAAGGCTCCCAAACTCTTTCTTTGAAGCCACTATCACCCTGATTCCTAAGTCAGACAAAGATACTACAAAAGAGGAAAACTACAGGCCATATCACTAATGACCATAGATGCAAAAATTCTCAAGAAAATACTAGCAAACCGAATTCAGCATCTCATTTAAAAGATCATACACCACAATCAATTGGGATTCATTCCTGGTATGCAAGGCTGGTTCAATATCCGCAAATCAATTAATGTAATACATCACATTAACAAAATGTAAAATAAAAATCATATGATCATATCAATAGATGCAGAAAAGTCACTTGACAAAATCCATTTATGATAAAGACTCTTAACAAAGTGGGAATACTGGGATCATACCTCAGCATAATAAAGGCCATATATGATAAGCCCACAGCAAACATCGTTCACAATGGGGAAAGCCTGAAAGCTTTCCCCTTAAGATCAGGAACAAGACAAGGCTGCCCGCTTTCACCACTTCCATTTAACATAGTTCTGGAAGTTCTAGCCACAGCAATCAGACAAGAAAATGAAATAAAAGGCATCCAAATTGGAAAAGAGGAAGTAAAATTGTCATTATATGCAGATGACATGATACTATATATAGAGAATCCCAAAGACTCCACCAAAAAACTGCTAGAACTGATACACGAATTTGGTAATGTAGCAGGATACAAAATTAATATTCAGAAATCAGTGGCATTTCTATACACCAATAATCAACTATCAGAAGAAGAAATCAGGAAATCAATCCGTTTTACAATTGCTTCAAAAACAATAAAATATCTAGGAATCAATTTAACTAAAGAAATAAAAGACTGGTACTCAGAAAATTATGAGACACTGAAGAGAGAAATCAAAGAAGATACAAATAAATGGAAATACATACCATGCTCATGGATAGGAAGAATTGATATAGTTAAAATGTCAATACTTCCTAAAGCAATATATAGATTCAATACAATTCCAATCAAATTACCAAGGACATTTTTCTCTGAAATAGAACATAGAATCCTAAAATTTTTATGGAGTCACAAAAGACCCCGAATAGCTACAGTAACGTTGAGAAATAAGAACAAAGTGGGAGGCATCACTTTACCTGACATCAAGACATACTACAAGGTTACAGTAATCAAAACAGCATGGTACTGGCATAAAAACAGTCACGACCAATGGAATAGAATAGAGAGCCCAGGAATAAATCCATCTCTATACGGTCATTTAATCTATGACAATGGAAGCAAGAATTTACACTGGAGTAAAGATAGTCTATTTAATAAATGGTGCTGGGAAAATTGGACTGACACGTGCAAAAAAATGAAAATAGACCATCTACTTACACCATATACGAGAACAAACTCAAAATGGATTAAAGACTTAAATGTAAGACCTGAAACTATAAAACTCCTAGAAGAAAATATAGAGAGTAAGTTTGCAGACATTACCCTGAGTAATATTTTTACTGATATATCCCCTCGGGCAAGGGAAATGAAAGAAAAAATGAACATAAGGGATTACATCAAACTTAAAAGTTTTTTCACAGCAAAGGAAATCATCAATAAAACAAAAAGGCAGCCTACTGAATGGGAGAAGATATTTGCCAATGATATATCTGATAAGGGGCTGATATCCAAAATTTATAAAACACTCATGCAATTCAACACAAAAAAAACAAACAACCCAATTAAAAAATGGGCAGAGGATATGAGAAGGCATTTCTCTAAAGAGGACATACAGATGGCCAACAGGCATATGAAAAAATGTTCAACCTCACTAATCAGGGAAATGCAAATAAAAACCACAATGAGATACCACCTCACTCCAGTCAGAATGGCTATCATCAACAAATCAACAAACAACAAGTGTTGGCGAGGGTGTGGAGAAAAGGGAACCCTGGTGCACTGTTGGTGGGACTGCAAATTGGTGCAGCCATTAAGGAAATCAGTATTGAGGTATCTCAAAACACTGGAAATGGAACTGCCGTGTGACCCAGCAATTCCACTCTTGGGAATCTACCCAGAGGAATCCAAGACGCTAATTCGAAAAACTATATGCACCCCTATGTTTATTGCAGCGCTATTTACAATAGCCAAGACTTGGAAACAACGGAAATGCCCATCGGTAGATGACTGGCTTAAGAAACTGTGGTACATTTATACAATGGAGTATTACTCCGCTATAAAGAAGAATGAAATTGTACCACTTGCAACGATATGGATGGACCTAGAGACTATTATGTTGAGTGAAATAAGTCAGTCAGAGAAAGAGAAATACCACATGATCTCACTTATATGTAGAATTTGAAAAACTGAATGAATGAGCATAAGAAACAGAAATAGTTTTATAGATGTAGAGGAAAAACAGGATTGCTAGTTGGGAGGGGGGTTGGGATGAGGGAGAAGGGGAAAGGGTTAGACAGCATAAATAGGTAAGTACAGTATTGTCACAGGGATATGAAAGACAGTTCGGGAAATAAAATGTTGTTAAAATTTTGCGGGGTGTCAGATGCTCACATGTTTTGTTAGGGAGACCACTTCATGGATGGAGTAGAGGCTTGATCACGGCACTGTATACCTGAAATTGATGTTGTATAATATTGTATGCCAACTGTAATTGAATATATAGACAGTCACGGGATGTGGATTATATGGTGGAAGGGAGTCAAAAGAATTGTAAAAGATAGTATGATATGGGGGGACGTGGGAGGAGAGAATTGGGGGAGGGGGTTGTCACTTTGAGGGGTAAAAAGTATAACTATTGCACTTTGTTGTACACCTGAAGCTAATTAAAAGTATATATAAATAAAAAGAAAAGGTTCTGTGTTTGTTATAAACATAAAATTAGGAAAGAGACTACCTGGCAGTGCAAACAATGCCAAGTGCCACTGCATTTACCTGCTTGCTTTGAAAAAATACCATACTCTTCATAGCTATTAGTAATTTGCTTTTTGTTATACTTTGAATTTATTTTACTTTTGTGTTATTTTTACTTATTTATTTTTGTTTTGCAATTCTAATTACCTGAAGTCATCTCGATACTATGTGTGCGTTGATGTTTTTAGAAGTAAATGGGTTTTTACATAAAACCTACTGCTTTTACATATTACTCGAAGTATCAAAGAAAAATTAAATCTGTTCCATATGCAAAATTTTTTTCAAATAAATTGGCACCCAAGGGATTAATATTTATACACATTAAGCATCTTTAGTTAAACTATAATTTGAGTGTGCAAACTTTTTCCACCTATATGCCTAAATCCATTTTTTTGTTTGTTTTATAAAAATAAAACTATGGTTTCTAATATGAGCTAAGATTAGCATTTCCAAAGCTAAATAAAAACATCAGTTTAAGAACTTCAAAAATCAAACGTTAATGATAAAATATATTAAGATATTTTTCAAATAAAATAGTAAAATATATTAAAATATTTCAAGTAAAAATTTCTCAAGAATTTTGGTTATAGAATATATAGAATTATTATTTGTGTAAAAAATAAAAATAAAGCAAATGCCTTCTACTGAAGACCCTTTCCCCATCTTGGAGCCACATTTGGAGGTAAGCCCTCTTTTCACTTTGGTGTAATATATCCTTCCGGATGATCAGCTAAGAAACTACTGTGAGAGTCCATGAGAGAGACAATGAGGACCCACTAAGAGGAGAAACAGGAAGTACAAAGAAACAGGAACCACCAGCAGGGGAGAGGCTTACATGAAAGACTTGGTAATTCATTATACATGTGGTTACAGGAGATAAAAGAATCAAGGATAAATTCAAGGTTTCTAGCTTGAGTGATGAAATAAATGGCGATACCATTGGAAATGGGTAATAAAAGAAAAATAGGCTTTAGAAGGGCAATGTAGGAGTGCACACACATTGATTCTGAATCAATCATGATGTGCAGATGAATAAAGGGATATACACTAGATAGTTGGAGCTTAAGAGAAGGCCTGAGGTTGGAGACCAAGGTTTGGAAATAATCAAAATGTCAACAATAGCTGAAGGCAGAAAATATAAATTGTTATCATCCAGGGTAAATGTACAGAATATAAATATATGACAAGAATAACACTAATGAAATCTGGGGAACACTTGTATTTATATAATAGGAGTAAAAGGCTCTGAGGAGATTTTTTTTTAAAAGGCTATGTAAAAGCCAAGGAAGAACATAATTTCATGAAAGAAGGTACAATATCAAATGTTTAAAAAGAGTAAGTAGTGGACTTCCGGTAAACTGGCAGAATAGACAGACACTGTGCGAACTACCTCCCAGGAACACACCAAAATTACAAACAATTTATAAAACATTAAACCCCAGAAGTCCCCAGAACACTAGATGAACAGAACCACTAAACGAAGAACTTAAAGAAGAGGCCACGTCAAGTCTGGTAGGAGGGGCAGAGATGAGAGAGGGCGAATGGTGCGAGGGAAGTCCAAGCTGTGAGGAGGCTTCTCCGGTAGGGGGAGAGACCTTGCGGCTGCACAGCAAGCTCACCAGCCTAGAGTTCCTCTGCCGGGAAGAGGAGTTCCCAGATAGCTGGCAGTAAATTAGTGAGGACTCTCTTTGCTCAGCTCAGTGAGGCTGAGAGTGGCTAGAGAATCAGTGGAGCTGGCGCTCGGGCTCACTTACCAGTGAGCACTCACCTGGTTCCTGGTGGAGGGAGCAGATGTGTGAGCTGGGACCGGGGGCCTGCGGGACGGACTGAACTGAGCACCTTTGGTGCAGGAGCTGGAGGTTTTTGGACTATTGTTCCACTGGTGTGGAGCTTCCACGCGAATGGTGTAAAAGAGGGTACCATTTTGTCAGGGTTGGACCCTCCCACAGAGGGTCAGGTCCGGGACCTCATTGGTCTGGTGGAATTGGCGCAGAAGTGCGTGCATGCGGCCTTGGATCCCCACCCGCTGCCCTGCTTGTACTGCGTTGCCAGGGAAACGCTGGATGGGTGCCCTCCGGCTCCAACAGTCTACTCACTGAGACTCAGGAGTGCACGAGCCACCACGGATCCCCATTCTCCGCACAGGTTGTGCTGCGTTGCCAGGGAAACACCTGGTGGGTGTGCTCTGGCTCCATCAGGCCACTCTACTCCGCACTGCGCTTTCAGAGCTGCCAAGCTGGTGATTGATTGTCGGGCTGCTCGGCCTGATCTGACAGCAGCTGATTGGGACAGGCTGAGACTGGGAGTTTTCCTGGGAGTGTTGGGCTGTGCCCGTGTGATCCAACCAGGGCTCTCCCGGTGATGTATCTAATACACCAAAGCAATCCCAGAGCGACAGCCAGAATGAGGAAACAAAGAAACATATCAGAAGTAAAAGATCAGAAGAAACCTCTAGAAATGGAACCAAATGAACAGAGGGATCCAACATTTCAGAGATAGACTTTAGAACACTGATGATAAGAATGTTTAACAAACTTAGTGAGGACATAAGGAAGGATAGAGAAATCGTAAAGAACAACCAGTTAGAACTAAAAAATACAATAACTGAAATGAAGAACACACTCGAAGGAATCACCAGTAGAATAGATGAAGCAGAGGAACGGATCAGCAATTTGGATGACAAAATAGAAATCACCCAGTTGGCACAACAAAAAGACCAAAGAATAAAAAACAATGAAAATAGCTTAAGAGCCCTGTGGGACAAGATGAAGCGCAACTACCAACAACTCATAGGAATACCAGGAGAAGAGAAGAAGCGAGGGGTCGAGAATATATTTGAAAAAATAATGACTGAAAACTTCCCTACCCTGGTGAAGGATATCGACATACATGCCCAGGAAGTGCAGAGGGTTCCAAACAAGCTGAACCCAAACAGGTCCACACCAAGACACATCATAGTTAAAATGGCAAAGTTTAAAGACACAGACAGAATCCTAAAAGCAGCAAGAGAAAGACAGCAGGTTACGTACAAAGGAACTCCTATTAGACTAACAGCTGACTTGTATACAGAAACTCTGTGTGCCAGAAGGGAGTGGCAGGAGATATTCAAAGTGACACAAAATAAAGGCCTACAACCAAGATTGCTCTACCCAGCATGGCTATCACTTAAAATTGAAGGAGAAATAAAGAGCTTCTCAGAAAAGAATAAGCTTAAGGAATTCATTACCACCAAGCCAGCATTGCAAGACATGTTAAAAGGGCTTTTTTAACCAAAGAAAGGGGTAAACAAGCTAACCCAGAAAGACCAGGAATACAAATAACAAAATGGCAATACATATGCACCTATGGATAATCATTTTAAATGTGAATGGGCTAAATGCTCCAATCAAAAGACAGAGAGTGGCTCAGTGGGTAAGAAAATAGGACACATGTATATGCTGTTTACAGGTGGAATAAGATATTTCATGCAAATGGAAATGAGAAGAAAAAATAAGTTGAAGTAGCAGTACTTATTTTGGACAAAATAGACTTTAAAATGACTACAATAAAAGACAAAGGGCACTATAACCCTAATAAACATCTATGTACCCAACATAGGAACTCCTAATTACACATAACAGATTTTGACAGACATAAAGACAGAGATCAACAGCAACACTATCATAGTAGGGGACTTCAACACCCATTGTCACCAATGGACAGACACTTTAGACAGAAAATCAACATAGAAAGAGTGGCCTTAAATGACACTTTAGACCACCTGGACTTCGTCGATATTTTTAGAGCATTTCACCCTGAAAACACAGAATATACATTCTTCTCAAGTGCACATGGGACATTTTCCAAGATGGACCACGTTAGGCCACAAAACAAGTCTTAGTAAATTTAAGAAGATTGAAATCATATCAAGCAGATATCAAGGAAAAATTGATGGTTGCTGGCTGGGAGGGAGTGGGGATGAGGGAGAGGGGGAAAGTTTTGGACAGCGTAGGTGGATGACTACAATGTTGCCTCAGGGATATGGGGGCAGTTCTGGGAATGTAATTGATAATGTTGTGAAGAGACTATTATGTTAAGTGAAATAAGTCAGTCAGAGAAAGACAAGTACCATATGATCTCACTTATATGTGGAATCTGAAAAACTGAATGAATGATCAAAGTAAACACACTCATAGATATAGAGGAAAAACTGAGGTTTGCTAGTTGGGAGGGGGGTGGGTGGGGATAAGGGAGAAGGGAAAGTGATTAGACAGCATAAATAGACAACTACAATATTGCCACAGGGGAATATAATAATGTCGTAAAAATTTTGTGGTGTGTCAGATGGTCACATATCTTGTTCATGGATGAAGTAGATGCTTGATCACTGCACTGTACACCTGAAGCTGATGTTGTATAATATTGTATGCCAACTGTAACTGAATATATAGATAGTCACGGAATGGGGAGTATATTGTGGAAGGGAGTCAAAGGAAATGTAATAGACATGTATGATATGGGAGGGGAGTGCGGTGGCGAACTCGGGGAGGGGGTTATCACTTTGAGGGGTAAAAAGTATAACTATTGCATCGTGTTGTACACCTGAAACTAATTAAAAAATGTTTATTTCACAATAAAAGATTTAAAAAAAAAGAGTAAGTAGTAGAATGAATACTAAAAACAAAGAGACTGATTTTGACAGACAGTGCTGATGACCTCATGAAAGTTTTAGAAGAGCAGATGGAATTATATTTAAAAGTAGTTTAGTATTGGCACATGAACAGATGAATGGATCAATGAAGCAGAACAAAATTGGAAAGTGAGTAAAGCTGTAAATTCAGTCTACTCCTTTAAGGAGTACAGCAGTGAAGGAAAGAGAAAGGCAGGACAATAGTTTTTAAAGTGTCAAAGCTCAGAAAAATGAACTTTAGGATAGAAGAAACTGAAATGCTAGAAAATGGAGAGAAAAGAACACTCCTAGGAGGAGGGACTAAAACTCTAAGAAAGGTTAGATTAAAACTAAGAAATGTTTGATGAAAAAACAAAACACAGATCCTAAAAAATGGAGGAAGAGAATTAAAGAATATCAATAAAGGTTTTAGCCCTGGAGTTAAGTAGTGGAATCACTTTTTCGAACAGAAGGGAAGGGGTGAGGGCAATAAAGACAGAGGGAGTGTATGTCTGATGGCCTTGATTTTCTCCATAAAGGGGAGAAAAAGCTAGGGTCTAATAAAAGGTTGGAAGTAGGTGACAATAAGTATGTTAAAGGTTTTGATTAGCTTCTAGGGGATGTTTAAAGAAGGGGATGAGAGATTAAGTAAAAAATTACCAAACCCAGCTGAGGATGAATTCTTTAACACTTATAATAAGCATATCAAATACTATGCAAGTCCTCCCAAGGGTGTGCAGGAGGCTGACACACAGCATGTGTCTAGGGTTTCAAACTGCTAAAAGGAGCTGCAGAGGAAGACCAAGAGGAAAAAGGAATTAATGTGAGGTGCTAGTGAGAGATTAATTGAAATAATTACTAAAGTAAAGAAGGGAATAAAAGGAAAGAAAAAAAGTCAGGAGCTGACTGAAACACTAAAACCTGAGAGGAGTTAAGGAGTAAAGGTTGAAGAGCAGGTTTTGTGAGAATGGGAGAAGAATGAGAAGATCTGGTCAGATAATAATATTTCAGAGGCCTTTTCTAGATCAATTTCCAATTCTTCCTTGATCCTCTCCAAAACAAACAGGAAACCAAAAACGTAGGTAGGCAAGGGGCTCATATTTGAGATTCCTAAACTAACTTTTTTCCAAAATTCACATGTCTTGTTAGGGAGACCACTTCATGGATGGAGTAGAGGCTTGATCACTGCTCTGTACACCTGAAGCTGATGTTGTATAATATTGTATGTCAACTATAATTGAATATATATATATATATATATATATATATATATATATATATATATTCATGGGATGTAGTAAAAAAAAACTTTATTGAGTTTTAATTCACATATACTGTATTTCTTAACCATTCCATCATTTTTGGATATTTCTACTATTATAATTAAAAATACATTGTTGAAAACACTTTTGCCATTCTCACTGTTTGCAATTTAGTATTTCTTTAGAAGGGATTCCTACAAGTGAATTACTGAATGAAAATGTATGAACACAATGATCTTGAATTATATGATCAAGGGAAAACACTATTTTAGCCATGCAGACTTTTCCCTCTATAAGTTTTTAAATAAAAACAAGATAATACTACACATGTTATTCGGTAACAGATTTCTGTTTTTAAATAATATTTAAAAAAATCTTTCTATAGCAATACATTTATACCTACCATATCATTTAAAATGACTGCATAGTAATCCTTTTTATGACATTATCACCTATTTACCCAGCACCTTTCTGTTAAACATTTACATTATTTTTTGATATGTAAATAACGTTATACTGAACATAATATAACACATCGTTACATAACTGCCTTATTGTTTCCTTGTGAAAAAATTTATAAAAGTGAAATTGCTGGGTTAAAGAGTTTGTTTATTTAAGGTTTTTCTTTCAAACTTAAATATATATATATATATATATATATATATATATATATATATATATATATAATTGGGGAATTCAGGGAGGAGGACAACATTGAGGAATCAGGGAAGGGTAACAGAGAAGTTGCTGTCCTTTTGTTCTTTAGTGTAGTTGTGGAGGATATCGCTTCACTGGCCCATGTTGGTATTATCATTGCGCTCTTCCTGGGTGAGGCGGATCAGTTGCCGGCCACTGGATGGCAGTTCAAGGCGGCTCTTGGCAGCTCACGCTGGTTGCCGGCAGCTCATGCCGGCTGCCAGCTGCTTACATGGCCTGCTGGACACTCATGATAGCTTATGGCAGCCCACTGCAGCAGGGACTGCATGCAGCCTACACTGTCACTGGCGACTCACCGCAGCCCAGCTCCAGGTCGAGCTCTTGTTCACCATCTTAGCTGTAGAGGGCAGTGTCACTAGCCCTCATATGTGGAATCTGAACAGGGGCCCTGCTGCTCAGAGTTGGCGTCCCAAGCCAGCTTTTAACCAATGTGCCACTTGGCCGGCCCTGTTTAAGGCTTTTGATACACACTCCAGACCATCCTCCAGGAAGGTGCACGAATTAATACTCCCACCTATAGTATAAATCAGATGGTTCAATCCATGAATATCACGTTTTCTAAAAAAAGCACGTTTATTGAGATATCTTTGGCATATAAAAACTGCACATATTTAAGGTCTAAAACTTAATGTTTTGATATATACAGAGGATGCCAAAGATGCATAAACATTTTAAGAAAGGAAAAAACTATATTAAAATTGTAATACTCAATATATACCAATAACAAAAGATGAATACAAGTCATGTGCATACATTTTTTGGCACTCTGCATATATATAATCACAACAATTAAGTAACATATCCATTACCTCTACAGAGTTACCATTTTTTGTGTGTATGTTGAGATTTAAGATCTAACCTCATCTCAAACTTCAAGTATATATAATAACATATCGTTAACTATCCTCACCATGCTGAACATTAGATCTCTATAACTTATTAATCTTACATAACTGTCATTCTGTGACTTTTGACCAATATCACCTGAATATTACTTTTCTTTATAATCTTTGCCAATCTTATAAGGAGAAATTGACAACTTATTTTAAATTTACATTATAAAACTGGTAAGAATCAGTATTTTCCATGTATATATAGGCCACTTACATATAAGAATCTGTGTGGAATTTCTCTGCATAGCCTTTTCCCATTTTTTTTAACTTGGGGGTTCATGTTGTATGTATACAGTAGTTGTAAGATGTAGTTGTATATTAAAGACATTTTAACCATTTTAGATGAACAGAAAATTAGAACTATATTTCCCTGAGTTTTTTTTTTTTTCATTTTATGTGTATTGATGTATTAAGGCTTTTACATCATTCCTTTTTTTTTTTTTTTTTTTTTTTTTTTAGGGCAGTGTTACTGTGCTCACATGGGGGACCGAACCGGGGCTGCTTGCTTCCCAAGCCAGTGCTTAACCACAGCGCCACTAGGCCAGACCGCATTAAGGCTTTTAATGTATTCAAATGTATCAATCTTTTCCTTTTGCAGGAGAAGCAGACAGGAAAACAGCTTTTTTTTTTTTTAGCTGAGCCATACTGCCACCTGTTGGCAGCTCAATGACAGCTCAGCTCGGGCTGGGCATTGAAGTGTTGTTGCTTAGAGCTCAGCTCCACTATTTTTTTCTTTTTTAAATTAGTTTCAGGTGTACAACACAGTGCAATAGTTATACCCTTTACCCCCCAAAGTGACAACCCCCTCCCCCAGTTCGCCACCCCTCTCCTCGCTCCCCAATTCCTTTGACTCTCTTCCACAGTATAATCCAAATCCCGTGACTATCTACATATTCAATTACAGTTGGCATACAATATTATACAACATCATCTTCAGGTGTACAGTGCAGTGATCAAGCCTCTACTCCATCCATGAAGTGGTCTCCGTAACAAGACATGTGACTATCTGACACGCCACAAAATTTTTACATTATTATATTCCACGAACTGTATTTCATATCCCTGTGGCAATATTGTAGTTGTCTATTTATGCTGTTTAATCCCTTCCCCTTCCCCCTTATTCCCACCCCCCTCCCAACTAGCAACCTTCAGGTTTTCCTCTATATCTATGAGTCTGTTTACTTTGATCGTTCATTCAGTTTTTCAGATTCCACATATAACTGACATCATATGGTACTTGTCTTTCTCCGACTGACTTATTTCACTAAACATAATAGTCTCTTCACAACATTATCAATTACACTCCCAGAACTGCCCCCATATCCCTGAGGCAACATTGTACTCACGCACCTACGCTGTCCAAAACTTGCCCCCTCTACCTCATCCCCACTCCCTCCCAGCCGGCAACCATCAGTTTTTCCTTTAAATCTGCTTGATATGACTTCAATCTTCTTAAATTTACGGAGAATTGTTTTGTGGCCTTACATGGCCTATCTTGGAAAATGTCCCATATGTACTTGAGAAGAATGTATATTCTGTGTTTTCAGGGTGAAATGCTCTAAAAATATCGACGAAGTCCAGGTGGTCTAAAGTGTCATTTAAGGCCACTCTTTCTGTGTTGATTTTCTGTCTAAAGGTTCTGTCCATTGGTGACAATGGGGTGTTGAAGTCCCCTACTATGATAGTGTTACTGTTGATCTCTGACTTTATGTCTGTCAAAATCTGTTATATGCAATTAGGAGTTCCTATGTTGTGTACATAGATGTTTATTAGGCATATAGTGCCCTTTGTCTTTTATTGTAGTCATTTTAAAGACTATTTTGTCCAAAATAAGTACTGCTACTCCAGCTTGTTTTTTCTCATTTCCATTTGCATGAAATAGTCCATCTGTAAACAGCATATACATGTGTCCTGCTTTCTTACCCACTCACCCACTCTCTGTCTTTTGATTGGAGCATTTAGCACATTCACATTTAAAATGATTATTGATAGGTACATATGTATTTCCATTTTGTTATTTGTATTCCTGGTCTTCCTGGATTAGCTTCTCTACCCCTTTCTTTAGTTTATAAAAGCCCTTTTAACATTTCTTGCAATGCTGGCTTGGTGGTAATGAATTCCTTAAGCTTATTCTTTTCTGAGAGGCTCTTTATTTCTCCTTCAATTTTAAGTGATAGCCATGCTGGGTAGAGCAATCCTGGTTGTAGGCCTTTATTTTGTGTCACTTTGACCTTCTGGCCCACAGAGTTTCTGTAGACAAGTCAGCTGTTAGTCTAATAGGAGTTCCTTTGTATGTAACCTGCTGTCTTTCTCTTGCTGCTTTTAGGACTCCTCTGTCTTTAACCTTTGCCATTTTAACTATGATGGTCTTGGTGTGTACCTGTTTGGGTTCAGCTTGTTTGGAACCCTCTGCACTTCCTGGGCATGAATGTCAATTTCCTTCAACAGGGTAGGGAAGTTTTCAGTCATTATTTTTTCAAATATATTCTCGACCCTTGCTTCTCTTCTCCTGGTATTCCTATGAGTTGTTGGTGGTTGAGCTTCATCTTGTCCCACAGGGCTCTTAAGCTATTTTCATTGTTTTTTATTCTTTGGTCTTTTTGTTGTGCCAACTGGGTGATTTCTGCTATTTTATCTTCCAAATTGCTGATCCGCTCCTCTGCTTCATCTACTCTACTGGTGATTCCTTCGAGTGTGTTCTTCATTTCAGTTATTGTATTCTTTAGTTCTAACTGGTTGTTTTTTATGATTTCTCTATCCTTCCTTATGTCCTCACTAAGTTCCTTAAACATTCTTATCATTAGTGTTCTAAACTCTGTCTCTGAAAGGTTGGATCCCTCTGTTTCATTTGGTTCCATTTCTGGAGGTTTCTTCTGATTTTTTACTTGTGACATGTTTCTTTGTTTCCCCATTCTGGCTGGTCGCTCTGGGATTGCTTTAATGTATTAGATAGATCACCAGGAGAGCCCTGGCTGGATCACTCAGGGAAACAGCTCATGGCCCGACACTCCCAGGAAAACTCCCAGTCTCAGCCTGTCCCAATCAGCCGCTGGCAAATCAGGCCGAGCAGCCCAACAACCAGTCACCAGCCTGGCAAGTCTGCAAGCGCAGTGTGGAGAGATGGGACCCGAGGCAGCTTGCGCACTCGCGCATCTCATGAGCAGCCTGTTGGAGCTGGAGGGCACCCATCCAGCATTTCCCTGGCAACGCAGTATAAGCCGTGTGGAGGGTGGTGATCCAAGGCTGCATGCGCGCGTGTGCACGTGCACACGCACTTCTGTGCCAATTCCACCAGACCAATCAGGTCCCGGACTTGACCCTCTGTGGGAGGGCCCAACCCTGACAAAATGGCGCCCTCCTCTACACCACTCATTTGTAGGCTCCACACCAGGGGAACAATAGTCCAAAAACCTCCAGCCTTTGCACCAAAGGTGCTCAGTTCAGTCCGCTCCTGCAGGCTCCTGGGTGCAGCTCACACAGGTACTCCCTCCACTAGGAACCAGGTAAGTACTCACAGGCAAGCAAGCCCGCATGCCGGCACCACTGATTCTCTAGCTGCTCTTAGCCTCACCAAGCTGAGCAAAGAGAGTCCTCATTAATTTACTGCCAGCTATCTTGGAACTCCTCTTCCTGGCAGAGGAACTCTGGGCTGGTGAGCTTGCTGTGCGGCCAGAGGGTCTCTCCCCCAACTGGGGAAAACTCCCCACAGCTCGGGCTTCCCTTATGGGTTTTTGCCTTCTCTCATCTCTGCCCCTCCTACCAGACTTGACATGGCCTCCTCTTTAAGTTCTTCGTTTAGTGGTTCTGTTCATCTAGTGTTCCGGGGACCTCTGGGGTTGAATGCTGTATGATTTGTTTGTAATTTTAGTGTGATCCTGGGAGGTAGTTAGCACAGCTTCTGTCTATTCTGCTATTTTACTGGAAGTCCTCAGCTCCACTCTTGAATGAGCGATTTACCAACTGAGCCTCTCAGCCAGCCCCCAGAATTTCTTAAGGAGAAAAAAACTGTCCTTTTCTTTCCGAAGCTGTTTTCTATGCTGCTCCTACTTACTCAGATTGAAAACACAGTATGAATCAAAACAATTGTTTCTTACAGAAAGGAGATTATTAACTCAGACTAGATGAACATGCAAAGGATTGTAAAATGCCTTTTATTTTAATATAATGTTGGTATCACTTATGTTCCTAAAAATGGCTCTAACAAGAATATAAAAAACTTCACCCTATTATTAGAAGAATGTAATTAACTAATGAAAGTGAAAAACCTAACATACATACATCTTTGCAAATTAGGAACATATTAAATTAATAGGAGAAAAAAATTCTAGAAAATATTCATATTTCCAGAGAACCAGACTTGTCATATATTCACAGGTAAGTAGACTACTGTATAAGAGTTATGGGCTATCAAAACAAATTCAATCTAAGGAGGACAATACTTACTATTCCAAAACTAAGATCATTTTTGATGGAGTCTCATAGACATATGTAAATTAATGACTCAAGGATTGTCCTCTGCTAGCTGAAATACAGCAATCTCATAAATTATTTCCATTCAACAATCTTGGCCTTTTCTTCTTTTTCTCAAGAACTTCGCTGCAAATCATTTTCCAGAATCTTTCTTTATACATTTCCTCACCACTGCAAATTTCCCCCTACAATTAAACAAACACATTTAACCATTAAAGTTTACAACTTTCTGGAGATGGTAAATTTTAATAAAATGTGAAAGTACTCATCAGTGGCTATTCAAATATAGGTCATAGACAATCATAAAAGTCACATTTAGGAATTTAATAGATCTATAATCAAATAAAATATAATTTGTAAATCGTCAAAATTCATTCTTCTACAAAAAATATTCAATCAATGTTTTTCAGTATACATAATAATAAATTTTTACACATTTATACATAAAAATGATTTACATCTTTTAAAACGCCATTTGACTTTTTTAAATTGTTTTTATTTTTATTTTATTTTATTATTTTTATTAGTTTCAGGTGTACCACACAATGCAATAGTTATACTCTTTACCCCCCAAAGTGAAAACCCCCCTCCCCCAGTTCACCACCCCACTCCCCCCCCATATCATACCTATCCATCACAACTCCTCTGACTCCCCTCCACAGTATACTCCACATCCTGTGAGCATCCACATATTCAGTTGCAGTTGGCATACAATACTATACAACATCAGCTTCAGGTGTACAGTGCAGTGATCAAGCCTCTATTCCATTCATGAAGTGGTCTCCCTAACAAGACATGTGTCTATCTGACATGCCACAAAATTTTTACATTATTATATTCCCCAAACTGTGTTTCATATCCCTGTGGCAATATTGCAGTTGTCTATTTATGCTGTCTAATCCCTTCCCCTTCCCCCATCCCCACCCCGCTCCCAACTAGCAACCCTCAGTTTTTCCTCTACATCTACGAGTCTGTTTACTTTGATCGTTTACTCAGCTCTTCAGACTCCATACACAAGTGAGACCACATGGTACCTGTCCTTCTCCGACTGACTTATTTCTTGCAACATAATAGTCTCTTCACAACATTATCAATTATATTCCCAGAACTGCCCCCATATCCCTGCAGCAACATTGTAGTCCCACATACACTGTCCAAAACCTTCCCCCCCTCCCTCTTCCCCATTCCCTCCCAGCCAGCAACCATCAGTTTTTCCTTTATATCTGCTTCATATGACTTCAACCTTCTTAAATTGTCTCTCTGGGTTAGCTTGTTTACCCCTTTCTTTTGTTTAAAAAAGCCCTTTTAACATTTTTTGCAATGCTGGCTTGGTGGTAATGAATTCCTTAAGTTTATTTTTTTTCTGAGAAGCTCTTTATTTCTCCTTCAATTTTAAGTAATAGCCATGCTGGGTAGAGCAATCCTGGTTGTAAGCCTTTATTTTGTGTCACTTTGAATATCTCCTGCCACTCCCTTCTGGCCTGCAGAGTTTCTGTAGACAAGTCAGCTGTTAGTCTAACATGAATTCCTTTGTAAGTAACCTGCTGTCTTTCTCTTGCAGCCTCTAGGATTCTGTCTCTGTCTTTAACCTTTGCCATTTTAACTATGATGTGTCTTGGTGTGGACCTGTTTGGGTTCAGCTTGTTTGGAACCCTCTGCACTTCCTGGGCATGTATGTTGATTTCCTTCACCAGGATAGGGAAGTTTTCAGTCATTATTTTTTCAAATACATTTTCGACCCCTTGCTTCTTCTCTTCTCCTTCTGGTATCCTTACAATTCGAAGGTGGTTGCGCTTCACCTTGTCCCATAGGGCTCTTAAACTATTTTCATTGTTTTTTATTCTTTGGTCTTTTTGCTGTGCCATCTGGGTGAGTTCTGCTATTTTATCTTCCAAATCGCTGATCCACTCCACTGCTTCATCTACTCTACTGGTGATTCCTTCAAGTGTGTTCTTCATTTCAGTTATTGTATTCTTTAGTTCTAACAGGTTGTTTTTTATGGTTTCCCTATCTTGCTTTATGTCCTCGCTAAGTTCCTTAAACATTCTTATCATCAGTGTTCTAAACTCTGTCTCTGGAAGGTTGGATCCCTCTGTTTCATTTGGTTCCATTTCTGGAGGTTTCTTCTGATTTTTTACTTGTGACACGTTTCTTTGTTTCCCCATTCTGGCTGGTCGCTCTGGGATTGCTTTGATGTATTAGATAGATCACCAGGAGAGCCCTGGCTGGATCACGCAGGCACACAGCTCATGGCCCAACACTCCCAGGAAAACTCCCAGTCTCAGCCTGTCCCAATCAGCTGCTTGCAGATCAGGCCGAGCAGCCCAACAACCAATCACCAGCCTGGCAACTCTGCAAGCTCAGTGCAGAGAGTGGGCACCCGAGGCGGCTTGCGCAGTCCGGGGTCTCAGTGAGCAGCCTGTTGGAGCTGGAGGGCACCCGCCCAGCGTTTCCCTGGCAACGCAGTATAAGCTGGGCAGAGGGTGGGGATCCATGGCCGCAGGTGCACGCGCGCACGCATACATGTACTTCTGCGCCAATTCCAGCAGACCAATTAGGTCTTGGACCTGATCCTTCGTGGGAGGGCCCAAGCCCGACAAAATGGCGTCCTCCCTACACCATTCGCTTGCAGGCTCCGCACCACGGGAACAACAGTTCAAAAACCTCCAGCCTTTGCACCAAAGGTACTTAGTTCAGTCCGTCCCTACAGGCTCCTGGGTCTGGCTCACACAGCCACTCCCTCCACCAGGAACCAGGTAAGTGCTCACTGGCGAGCAAGACCTTGTGCCGGCCCCACTGATTCTCCAGCCGCTCTTAGCCTCACCGAGCTGAGCAAAGAGAGTCCTCACTAATTTACTGCCGGCTATCATAGAACTCCTCTTCCCAGCAAAGGAGCTCTGGGCTGGTGAGCTGGGTGTGCAGCCGGAGGGTCTCTCTCCCAACCGGAGAAGCCTCTCCACAGCTGGGATCTCCCTCACGGGGTTTGCCCTCTCTCATCTCCACCCGTCCTACCAGACCCGACGTGGCTTCCTCTTTAAGTTCTTCGTTTAGTGGTTCTGTTCCTCCAGTGTTCCAGGGACCTCCAGGGTTGAATGCTGTATAATTTGCTTGTAATTTTGGTGTGATCCTGGGAGGCAGTTAGCACAGCGTCTGTCTATTGCGCCATTTTACCGGAAGTCGCCATTTGACTTTTTAAGAGAATTTGGTCATCAAAATTCCTAAAATGAATTTCATGTTACAAATTGACTCTAATATTACATACCAAAATTATAAAAGTTAAGGATCTCATTTATATTATACCATTTCAACTACAGCATCAGATGGAAATGTCTAGTTTCCCTATAAAGATAGAAACAACAAGCATTATTTTTATATACTACACTATCATTTGTTGTTAAATAAGCAACTCACACAGAGGAATCGGTAAAACATACCAATTAACTGTATTAGCTCTGGAACTAGAGAGATGTGAGCTTGAATTCCACAAATGGCTCACTTGATACATACATAACCTTGGGAAATTTTATTTAGCCTTTTTTTTAAAAAAAAGATTTTTATTGGCTAATTGGGGGAGGGGAACAGCATTGGGGAATCGGGGAAGGGGAACAGACAAGTTGCTGTCCTTTTGTTCTTCAGTCTAGTTGTGGAGGATGTTGCTTCACTGGCCATGTTTGTATTATCATTGTATTCTTCCGGGGTTAGGCAGGCCTCTGGACGGTTGCTCCTGGTGGCTCTTGGCAGCTCATACCAGCTGCCAGACGCTCACGTTGGCTGCCGGCCACTCACTGTAGTTTATGGCTGCCCACTGCAGCAGGGGCTGCAGCTATACTATCGCCAGTGATTCACAGGAGCCCAGCTCCAGATGAAGCTGCTGTCCACCATCTTAGCTATAGAGGGCAGTGTCACTGGCCCTCATATGTGGGATCCGAACCGGGGCCCGGCTGCTCAGAGCTGGCATCCCAAGCCAGCTCTTAACCAACTTGCCACTCGGCCGGCCCTATTTAACCTTTTTGAGTGTCACTTTACTTATTTGTAAAAGAAGACATAAATGGAATCTATTACAGGGTTGTTGTGAGTATTAAAGTATATAATAAATGTCAATTACTAGGCATGATACTTGCTATATAGTAAGTGTTCAAAATATTTATTAATCAAATAAATTGTTAAGGTGTGATAGTTATCACCCATAAATACCCAAGACTTAAGTTGAAAAGCAACTTAGGAATTACATAGGTTGTTTTTGTTTGTTTGTTTGTTTGTTTGTTTAGCCTAATGCCAAATGCCAATGCCAATAACTTCTTTCAAATTGTGTTATTCTCTTCCACACATATTATTTTGATAAAATTTTAATTACAAGCC
The DNA here is from genome assembly GCA_033961575.1 of Aselliscus stoliczkanus. Lineage (NCBI taxonomy): Eukaryota > Metazoa > Chordata > Mammalia > Chiroptera > Hipposideridae > Aselliscus > Aselliscus stoliczkanus. The sequence continues at coordinate 60,676,436 of CM066740.1, read as the reverse complement.
TAAACCTAACTTCAAGTGAAGGGCTGTAGTCTGGGTCTTTGCTGAGCAATACAGAAAGACCAATCAGGTATTGAAGACAAGCTAACATAATCAGTTAACTGTCATTCCCTCTTCCAATTTTCAATCATTCCTCATCCTTATAATGTTTTTAGACCTTCTTACTATTATAATGGCTCATCAGACTTATTGATAAAATGTACCAACCAAATCTGATCAAAGTGTTACATGATTATTTTGTTGATTTTGGCACAATACAATCTAATATTGCTTTTTAAAATAACTTGACAGTTTTTCCATATTTTACATGGTGCTGGTAAATAAACTACCTAGATCTTTTTCCTCTTGAATTTTTTCAGGCCAGCAGCTTCATACTATATTTTAAAAATATTTTTTTTTAATTAAATGTGAGACTTTCATTTTCCCTGTTAAATTCTTATTTCTAGGTTATAGCCCCACATTCTAGACTACTGCCATGATTTTGAGTACTATGTCTTCCTTCCTAGCTACTGCTTACCACACATATGATTTAGATATCCTCATATTTTTGTTACCATCAGAAATAAAACTCTTAAATGACAAATCCTTAGGCATAGCCCTCTAGCTGTTCAACATGGTAACAATCTACCCCTTTTCAGATCAGAGTTGTTTTTGGTCATAGAAATGAGAAAGACTTCTACAGATATCGGAGAGATTAAACCATAAACATATTCATCACAAACTAATATCTACTTTTCTTATATCTCACTCAAAATCTCCATCAAGTTTGAAAAGGTCCCTAATGACCTTTGGATTCTTCTAAGAAAGAGGAAAATATACGGTTAATAATTTGATTCTTCATACTTATATGTCAGAAGTTTCAAAAGAAGAGATAAAGGAGAAAGTTTAATTTGTAAAAAACTGACCAACATAAAATTTACAGCAAGCATGTTCCTGGTAAATTAGAAATGACTCAGTTGAGCTGCTCTCAAAATACTCCCATATCAAATACACAAATTTTTTTTTGTTATCACACCTAAAATTCAAGACAATAAAGTGCTATGCAGTAAGTAAAAATACTACTTATTATCTGGCCTGAAAATATATATTTTTGAAGACAGATCAAAAGACAAGTAACTCAACAGAGAAGTGGATTAACACACATTGCTAATGTACAAACTCTGAGAATCCTTGTTATAGAAGATTGCTCAATTCAGGGACCAGAGGTATATATAAGGAAAAGACTGAGATTTATTTCATGTCTGATGCTATGCATCCATTTCTTTGGGTCAACAGATCAGCTCCCAAGGCTCTCCTCCCACACCAGTGACTACTGATGACATCACTTTTGTTTTTGTGGAAGCATTCCTCACAGTTGTAGGTTTGTTCTTTTCTTTTCACAATATCATGAACTATACTACTGAGAGGTGGCAAACTTTTCTGTAAAGGGTCACGTAGCTATATTTTCAGCTTTGCTGGTCTCTGTTGTTACTGCTTAAGTCTGCAGCTATAGAGTGAAAGCAACAGGTAAATGAATGGGTGTGGCTGGGTTTCAAAAAAAAACCCTTCACGGATACTTAAGTCTGAATTTCAAATTTTCCGTGTCTTTAAATCTTTTGATTTTCAACCATTCAAAAATGTAAAAATCATTCTATATAGCTCATAAGCCTTATAAAAATGGGCAACCAGCAGTAGTTAACCTACCTTTGCACTATCCCATGCTGAAGAAAATTCCATCATTCTGACACAGCATATCACTGAAACTGAAAGCAAGACAGCTGATCACATGATTTAAGGAAACATGTATTACCTTCAACTCTAAATGACTGGAGCAATGGGAGGAGAACCCTTAAAACTACTCAAAGACTTAAAGGAGGTAGAGATTTCTGGTAACTGTTCTTTCTGTAGAGCCACACAGTACACAGAGATGTGGGATTCGGCATTCATCACTTCCAGTATTGAAGATCCCTGCCTTTCTTTTGGATGGCACTCTGCAGCAGCATGCACCATATATTTTGATTACAACAGAAAGACTCTGTGTCACACATCGCTTCTAGTATGGCAATTTCTGTCAAATAAAACCATTACAGTATGTCTTCATTCACCTTATTCACCAAATCTGGCACCATGCAACTTCTAGCTCTTCCCCAAAGTCAAAACAACCATGAAAGGTGAATGTTTCGAATCAATTCAGGTCACCAAGGCAGCCACAACAATGCAACTAAAGACACTTACAAAAGAGGACTTCAAGGACTGCTTCAGAAAGATGGGATTCTTGCAGAGGATTGCAAGAATATTGGGATAAGTGTGTTCAAAATGAGGGTGAGTGTTTTGAGGGGAATTAATGTCAGTGTGTCTTTTACTGTAATAAGTTTTTTTTTTTGTTTTTAATTGGGGAATTGGGGGAGGGGAATAGCGTTGGGGAACCAGGGAAGGGGAACAGACAAATTGCTATCTTTTGTTCTTCAGTCTAGTTGTGGAGGACGTTGCTTCACTGGCCCATGTTGGTATCATCATTGCACTCTTCTCGGGTGAGGCAGATCAGTCGCCAGCTTCTGGATGTCTGCTCACAGCAGCTCTTGTCAGCTCACACTGGCTGCCAGCTGCTCACGCTGGCTGCTGGCCACTCACTGTAGCCTGTGGCAGCCTAATGCAGCAGGGGCTGCAGCTATGCTGTCTCAGGGAATCACAGAAGTCCAGCTCTAAGTGGAGCTGTTGTTCACCATCTTAGCTGTAGAGGACAGTGTCACTGGTCCTCACATGTGGGATCCGAACCGGGGCCGCTGATGTCCCAAGTGAGCTGTTAACCAACACGCCACTCGGCCGGCCCTGTAATAAGTTTTTAAAATTTAAACATTCACCGTATTTTTTGATCACACATTGTATGCTCTTATTATTTTGTTAAATAAAAGTTCTATGGTACCTTAAGAGTTCTAAAACATAAATTTTAATATTTTAGCTACATTCGACTACTTGCCATTCTCTTTTTCACTGAATTTTTCTTCCACTGTGCTTATTTGTTTTATTGCCAATAGCTGGAGTATCTTTCATTACTACTACCTTAATCCCATTCATTCTTTTTTTTTTTATAAAGATTTCATTGGGAAAGTGGGTGAGGGGAACAGCATTGGAGAATCATGGAAAGGGAACAGACAAGTCGCTGTCCCCCTGCTCCTGACTCTAGCTGCGGAGGACATTGCTTCACTGGCCCATGTTGTTATCATCATTGCGCTCTTCTCTGGTGAGGCAGATCCATCGCCAGCATCTGGATGGCCACTCACAGCAGCTCTTGGCAGCTCACTGTGGCTGCCAGCTGCTCACGCTGGCTGCCGGCCACTCACTCTACCTTATGGCAGCCCACAGCAGCAGGCCTGCAGCTATGCCGTCCCGGGGATTCACAGCAACCCAGCTCCAGGTGGAGCTGTTGTTCACCATCTTAGATGTAGAGGACAGTGTCACTGGCCCTCACATGTGGGATCCAAACTGGGGATACTGGCATCCCAACCCAGCTCTTAACCAGTGCACCACTCGGCCGGCCCTCATTCTTTGTTTTAATAATGGTTTTATTTTTAAATTACAGAGATGTAAAATATTGTTAGTTTCAGGTGTATAACAGTGATTAGATAGTTATATAACTCACAAAGCAATCACCTGGATAAATCTAGTCCCATTTGACACCACACATAGTTATTACAATATTATTTACATTCCTTATGCTATACTTTACATCCCCATCAATATTTTTTAATCATCAATTTGTACTTCTTAATGCCTTCACCTTTTTCATCCACCTGCTAACACCCCTCCCAGCTGGCAACCATCAAAACGTTCTCTGTATCTATGCATTTGTTTCTTTTTTATTTTGTTTGCATTCCCCATATAAGTGAAATCATATGGCATTTGTCTTTCTCTGCCTGACTTACTCCACTCAACCAATGCCTTCTAGGTGCATCTATGTTTTTGCAGATGGCAAGATTTCATTCCTTTTTATGGCTGAGTAATATTCCACTGATATATGTACCACCTCTTCTTTATCCATTCATATATAGATGGATACCCAAGATTTTTCCATGACTTGGCTATTGTAAGTACTGCTGAAATGATCTTGTGGATGCATATGTAGTGTTCGGGGTTTCTTAGAATAAATACCCAGAAATCGGATTTCAGAATCTTTCTTTGTCTCTTTTTAGGGCCTTTGTTTTAAAGTCTATTTTGTCTGATATAAGTATTGCTATCCCTGCTTTTCCTTTTTTTGTTTTTGTTTCCATTTTCAAGAAATATCATTTTCCTATCCCTTTACTTTCAGTCAGTGTGTTTTTTTCAATCTGAAGTGAGCGTCTTGTAGGCAGTATATCTAAGGGTCTTGTTTTCTTATCCATTCAGCCACCCTATTTTTTGAATGGAGCATTTAATTTACTTACATTGAAAGTAACTGTTGATAGATATGTAGTTATTGCCATGTTATTATTCATATTTTTGTTTTGAAATTAGATGACAGTCTTATACGGACTCCCTTGTAGGTAACTCACTGCTTTTCTCTTGCTGCTTTTAAGATTATCTCTTTGTCTTTAATCTTTGGCATTTTAATTATGATGTGTCTTGGTGTGGGCCTCTTTGGGTTCATCCTGTTTGGGACTCTCTGCACTTCCTGAGCTTATATGTCTATTTCATTCACCAGGTTAGGGAAATTTTCAATTATTATTTCTTCAAATAAGTTTTCAATCCCTTGTTCTTCCTCTCCTCCTTCTAGTACCCATATGATGCAAATGTTGGTATGCTTAATGTTGTCCCAGAGGCCCCTTAAACTGTCCTCACTTTTTGGATTCTTTTTTCTTTCTGCTGTTCTGATTGGGTGTTTAATGCTACCTTGTCTTCCAAATCACTGATTTGATTGCCTGTTTCACCTAATCTACTGTTGATTCCCTGTAATGTATTCTTCATTTCAGTTATTGTATTCTTCTTTTTACTGGTTCTTTTTAGTTGCGGGGAGCCATCCCCCACAAGTCCAGGGGTTCCCTCAGGTGGGGATGGCATCGGTGAGGAAAAAAAAGAATGGAGACACCAGAAAGAGTTTCACAGGAGTGTCATACTTTATTATTACAGCATGTCCCTTTTTATAGGGACTCAACCAATATTCCAATCCCAAATTATGTTTCACATAGTTTTGATGTTTTGTTTTTCTTAGGACTTTTACAGTCTTTATTTTTTTGTAATTGCTCTCTCCAGAGTACACTGTGACCTATTCTATGTTCAAGTATTCACTTATCGTCTGAAGAGTGGTTACCATGACTACCTAGTCATTATCCAAATTCCAGTAGCTAAGTATAATTACAAAACTCACAGGGCGCAGACTTGAGCTATTACTAAAAAACTAGCAGCCCGGCCGAGTGGCACAGCAGTTAAGTGCTGGCTTGGGAAGCCAGCGGCCCCAGTTCAGGTCCCATATATGAGGGCCAATGACATTGCCCTCAAAAATACAAAACAAAACTAGGAGTGGCTGTGCTTAGGGTAAAATTTATCTAAAGTCTATTCCTATGTGATTACAATACTTAGTAATAAAAGGAAGTCTCAAACCTCTCTTATCCTATGGGGACTAAATATTATTTCAACAGAGGGTAACATCTGTTTTTCAGTCAAAGCTTCAATCAATATCCGTTGCTACAGCAATGTACAAGGCAAAGAATCAAAACAAGGCTGTTAATTAACATACCCCGTGGTCAGTAAGTTGTCTGTTATTGGAACTCTCATGGCCGAGAGACCTTGGTCTCCAAAGAGATTTTTCACAGCAACATAGGCAAGTAAGCTCAAGGACGAATGATATCATCAGTTTTTCACAGAGGCTGTCAGTTTCTCACAGACAGGCTGTTGGCCTATGTGGCCAGAGGCCTAAGCCTCAGTTTCCAAGGGCCTTGAGTCCCCTTTTTCTCAGTCCTGGGGTCCCCAACGGGGCTGTAGCCTGTCTTAGGTTGTTTCCTTTTTAGGAAATCTTGCCCATCATTGACTTACGCAGCCAGCTCGTATTGGGGTACTCCAGGAACTTGCCAAAAATGCAGTGAAAGTACTGTTTCCTATAGGATTTGATGTAGAGGAAAGGCACATGGGTTCATAGAGACAGGAGATATTACATGGCCAACCATAAGGCAGCATCCCAGTCATCCAGTGCTGAGCGTGGATTTTTACTGTAATGTAACCTTGTCAGACATTGGGGTATTGTCGGCCCCCAGCATTTAATATTTTCTATCTCCATTTTTATGTTTTCAATCTCTTTGTTGAAGTTCTCCTTGAGATTATTGAGCATCCTTATAACCAATGTTTTGAACTCTGCATCTGCTACATTACTTTTCTCCATTTCTTTTAGTTCTTTTTCTGGAGTTTTGTTCTGTTCTTTCAATTGGGACACATTTGTCTCCCCATTTTGGTAGACTCCCTGTGTTTGTTTCTATGTATTGGGTAGATCTGCTATGTCTCCCAGTCTTAGTAAAATGTCCTAATGTAGTAGGTGTCCTACATGGCCCAGTGGTGCAGTCTCCCTTGTCACCTGAACTTGGTATTCCATTGTGTGGATTGTGTGTACATTCCTATTGTAGTTGAGTCTTGGTTGCTGCATGCATATTTTTTGGAGGGATTGATTCTTAGGCTGATTGGCTGTGAGGACTGGCTGTGACTACAATGGAGGAGCTTATGTGCAGGGGCTGAACCTATGGAGCAAAATTTGCTTTAGTGGGACTCTGGTGACTGCCCAGTGCGCCCTTTGGGCATGTAACCTGCACAGGCAGCTGGGTGGTACTCAGGCTTGGTCCATCAGTCAACAGGAATGCTGATCCCCAGAGCCTTCTTGAAGAGACCCCAACACAGGCCAAGTTCAGCCACAGCCTGTGCCTTGCTCAGGGCTACCTGATATGAACCAAAAAGCAATCTGCAGATGGCAGCCACCAGTGCTAGGCTTGGACATGCCTGGGAGAGGCTAAGCAAGGAACTGAGGCCAGCTGCCACTACTGTTGGGCTTGGGGCTGCTCGGCATGAGGTAGGGAGCACATTGAGGACAATTGCTGCTTGTTTGAGTTTTTAGGAATGTCACAGCATGAGCCAAGACAGGCTGTTTGTATGGAAAAGCCAAAGGAAGTGGCCTGGGTGGGTCAGCAAGTAGACTGGGGTGGGCTCTCAGGGAATCACTAGGGCAGGATGAACACTGTTTGCTAGATTGATAGAGACTCAGATATGGCAGCTGCCTGAGTCTGCAGGTTGGGTTGGAGGAGGGCTCAACAAAGAAATAGTGGATTCTGTCAGCATTTCTGTGTGGGAACAACTGCCCCTCCAGCACTTGCCCTGAAGACAGACAGTTCAGTTAATGCTCCCCATATGTTCCTGACACCTTTTGAGCTGCTACCCCAGTACTGGAGGTCAAAGTGACTGAGTCACTTAGGGAGTAATTGCATGTGCAGGCCCTTTAAAAGAACTCCTAGGACTCCAGAGCCCTCTGTTTCACTCAGCCATATTCTCCACTGGTTTTCACAACCACAAGTTGTGGGGACATCTCTTCCCAGACCTCTCATCCTGGAACCTTGGGCTGGGAAGCCTGGTGTGGGGCTGGGACCCCTTGCTCCTCAGAGGAGACCTCCACAGCTGAGATATCCCTCCTGATTTTTAAGTGCCACATGTGGGTGTGGGACCAAACTGTTCTGTGTCTCCACCCCTCCTACCAGTTGAGGTGGCTTTTTCCATATGTACTTGGTTGTAGATCTTCTGTTCAGCTAGACTTCAAGTAATTATCAATAATGGTTGTTCTGTAGTCTAGTTGCAATTTTTAAAAAGATTTTTTTAAATTAAAAAATATAGCTAACATACAATATTATATCAGTTTCAGGTGTACATCACAGTTGTTCAACATTTATGTACCTAAAGAAGTGATCACAATAACTCCAGCAATCATCTGACACCATCCTATGTTATCACAATATTATTGGTTATATTCCCCATGCTGTACATTACATACCCACAATTTATTTGTTTTATACCTGGAAATTTGAAACCATTATTCCCCTTCACATCTCCCCCCACCCCCCGCCACTTTTTTAACTTTTCAATTACAATTTACATTCAATATTATTTTGTACTAATTTCAGGTGTACTGCATAGTGGTTAGACATTTGTATAATTTAAGGAGTGATTCCCACTGACCAGTCTAGTACTCACCTGGTACTATACATAGCCATTACCATATTATGACTATATTCCCTATGCTTTAGTTTACATCTCCATGACAATTTTGTAACTACCAATTTGTATTTCTTAATCCTTTTATCTTTTTCACCTTATCTCCCAACACCCCTTCCATTTATCACCCCAATAAACCCGTCTGACACCATACATAGTTATTACAATATTATTGACTATATTCCTTGTGCTATGCCCTACATCCCCATGACTACTTTGTAACAATCAATTTGTACTTCTTAATCCCTTCCTGGTTTTTCATCAACCACCTCAACTGCCCTCCCAACAGGCAACCATCAGAATGTTCTTTGTATGTATGAGCGTGTTTCTATTTTGTCTGTTTGTTATTTAGATTCCACATATAAGCGAAATCACATTACATCTGTCTTTCTCTGTCTGGCGTACTCCTCAGCACAATACCCTTCAGGTCCATCCATGCTGCCACAGATGGCAAGAACCCATTCCCTTCCAAGGCCAAGCAATATTCCACTGTATATATGTACCACCTCCTCTTTATCCATTCATTCATTGATGAACATGCAGGCTGCCTCCATATCTTGGCCATTGTAAATAATGTTGCAGTAAACATGTGCATGCACATTTCCCATCAAAGTAGCATTTTGAGTTTCTTCAGATAAATATCCAGAAGTGAGATTACAGGGTCCTTCTTTGAATCTTGTTATAACCTTTGTTTTAAAGTGCATTTTGTCTGGTATAAGTATTGCTACCCCAGCTTTTTTTGTTCTCCATTTCCATGAAATAACTTTTTCCACCCCTTTACTTTCAGTCTGTATGCCTTTCAGTCTAAAGTGAGTCTCTTGTAGGTAGCATATGTAAGAATATGTTTTCTTTTCCATTCAGCTACCCTATGTTTTTGATTAGAGCACTTAATCCACTTACATTGAAAGTAATTATTGATAGATATGTACTTATTGCCATCGTATTATTCATATATATATATATATATATATATATATATATATATATATATATATATATGTTTTTTTCCCCACATTAAAAAGGTCCCTCTAACATTCCTGCTAATACTGGTTTGATGGTGATGAACTCCTTTAGCTTTCTCTTCTCTAGGAAGCTCTTTATCTGTTCTTCGATTTTAAATGATAGCCATACTGGGTAGAATAGATCCTTATAGATTCTTGCTTTTCATCACTTTTAATATTTCTTGCCAATCCCTTCCAGCCAGCAAAGCTTCCATTGAGAAATCAGCTGGCAATCTTATGGGAGCTCCCTTATAAGTTACTAGTTGCGTTTCTCTTGCTGCTTTTAGGATTCTCTCTTGGGCTTTAACCTTTTCCATCTAAATTATAATGTGTCTTGCTGTGGGCCTTTTTGGATTCATCTTGTTTGGGGATCTCTACACTTCCTGGGCTTGTATGTCTATTTTCTTTGCCAGGTTAAGAAATTTTTCAGTCATTACTTCTCAAAATAGGCTCTCAATCTCTTGCTTTCTCTCTTTTCTTCTGGTAGCCCTATAATGCAAATGTTGTTATGCTTGATGTTGCCCCAGAGGTCTCTTAAACTTTATTTATTTATTTATTTATTTATTTATTTATTTATTTATTTATTTATTTTTGCTGTTCCAATTGGGAGTTTTATACTACCTTGTTTTCCAAATCATTGATTCGATCTGCTGCCTTATCTAGTCTGCTGGTGATTCCTTTTAGTGCATTCATTTCAGTTATTGTATTTTTCACTTCTGTTTTTTCTTATTTTTATTTTTAATGGTGTCTAAGTCTTTTTCTATGATTGCTATCTCTTTGTTGAAGTTCTCACTAAGTTCCTTGAACCTCCTTATAACCAGTGTATTGAACTTTGCATCTGATAGGTTGCTTGCCTCCACTTTGTTTAGTTCTTTTCCTGGAGTTCTCTCCTGTTCTTTCATTTGGGATGTATTTATTTGTTTCCTAATTTTGGCTGCCTCTCTATGTTTGTTTCTATGTATTAGGTAGATCAGCCATGTCTCCCAGTCTTGCCCAGTGGCCTTAGGTGCCCTGTGGGACCCAGTGGCACAGTCTCCCTGGTCCTACACTGGGTGTTCCAGGAGTGTCCCTTGTGTGGGTTGTGTGACTCCTGTATATATCCAGCGCTCCCGAGTCACTATCCCTCTACCGGAACACAGGCTGAGTGCCTGTGAGTGAGACTGTGCAGGCCCTTTAGGAGGATGTCTCGGTTTCCCACAGCCTTCCGTCCTGCCCAGATAGTCAGAATCCCCACTGTTTTTCACAGCCAAATATTGTGGGGGCTCCTCCTCCTAGCACCAGTAGTCCACACTAGAAAGACTTATGTGAAGGTGAGGTTACTCAGTCTTCAGGGCACAACACTTATGGCTGATATATCTTTCCCAATTTTCATTTGCTGCATGGAGGTTGGGGGCCAGCCCATTTCTTATCTCTACCCCTCCTACCAGTCTCAATATGGCTTCTTCTTTATATCCTTAGTTATATAACTTCTCCTCAGCTAGATTTCAGATGGTACTCCAGGTTGATTGTTCTGATGTGTTCATAGGATGAGGCAAACATGGTGTCTACGTACTCCGCCACCTTGTTTATTTGTTTTTGTTTTTGTTTTTTTGAGGGCAGTGTCACTTGCCCTCATATGTGGGACCTGAACCCGGGCCGCTGGCTCCCCAAGCGCTTAACCACCGCACCACTCGGCAGGTCTACTCCACCATCTTGGATCATTCCTAGTTTAGTTGTAATTTTGATGTCACCATGGAAAGAGGCAAACACAGTGTTTACCTACTCTGCCATCTTGACTGGAAATCCTCAATCTCATTCATTTGTTAAGGCTCAGCTCAAATGTTATTTCTCCCATAAGATTTTCCATAGTGATATGCCATCTTTCCTGTAAAGTTAACAGTGACTGATTTGTTACAATTGGGAATAATTTCCAGATCTAGCAAAGTGCCTTACGTGTTTAATGTATAAGTATAATATTTGCTTAATAGCATTGGGACTATGACTTAATCATAACAACGTTCCATTCAAGATAGACCTAGAATAGATTCTGTCTTCCTTACCTCTGCAAAGAAAACAACAAAACACATATCTGTTGATCCTAAGTGTGAAAATCAGTGAGCCCAACAGATCAGACATCAGCATGAGGGAGCAGGGCTTTAAAAGTCAAAATCATTTTAAATTCTGGCCAGTAACTGTAATATTGGGCAATTTACTCAACTTTTGTGAACCTTAGATGCCTCATCTCTAAAATGAGGTTGATGGCACTTACCTTGTAGGGTAGTAAAGGTTAAATAAACAAAATTATATCTCTGAAGAGTGTGGCATTTAGCAAATAATCAGTAATCAGTAAAGAGTAGCTCTTTTTATTATTATTTTTGTACTAATTTCAAATCTATGATAATGATAATAATTGGTTAAAAAAAAGAAGTTTTTGAGGTGATCTAATTTGAATTCTGTACTTGATGCATGAATTCCCTCAATAAAACTGGTTACTTTTTCCTTACCTGAATAGGTGAATCAATGACTATAGCTACTTAGCTTTCTAATCACTTGGTTCAATAATGTGATTTTATAAAATTTTGTTACTAAAGGTTTGTAAAGAGGCTGAAATTCATTAAGTCCTTAAATTTATGTATTTTAAATTAAGATTTTAATTTGAATATTATAAGCCCCAACTTCTTAAAATTAAAACAGTTGACTTAGTATCTGCCTTACTGCAGAAGCCATACTTCCCTAAGTAACACCTGCTGGTGAACCACAAACATAGCCAACTTTTAAAAATCCATCCAAAAAATTATATTGCCCATATTTGTTTGTAAATAGCCATCAAACTGACTAGCTGCCAAGAAATCTTGTTCCTAAAAGATGTTTTTCCTTTTGTTAACATTTAGAATAAGTAAGACATTTTAAAAGTAGGTGCTCTCAAAACAAAACACAACGATTTCTAAAAGTTACCCTAAGACTTGTAAAGCAGAGCATTTTAAAGATTGTAACCAATGTTACAAGACCTTCCTTTTCCAAGGCCCCAGATGAAATCTGTCATATTTGCCAGGACCTTTCCTCATTACAACACGGTGCTATTTTGTAACCATGACAAATGCTTGCAACAGCTTACTGTTATTGGATGCTATGTGCCTTGCCCAGAGGCCTGTGCTTTACAAGCATGGCATCATCATAACACCCCCATGAGGCAGGTACTGTCATGATACTGATTTTATGGGTGAGAAATGTGAGGCTGAGGAGTCTCTCACCCACTTAAAAGCACACAAAGCAAGCAGGGCAGAGATAGGAGCCTCAAGTCTGACCAATCCGAAGGCAAGTGCTTTTGACAACTTCTCCAAGCTGTTCCCAAAGAAAAAGGGAGTCAGTCCCCAAACCCCTATCATTAATCATCCCTCTTCAACATACAAAATGTCAAGTATCCAAACAACTCTACCTTTTACAATTTTAAACAGAGACCAAGTTGTAAGCTTTTTCTATCACCACACAAAAAAAGAGTGGTGTAGGAAGGAGAACGGAAGGGCCGCTCACAGCAGAATAGAAAGAGTCCGACAAGGGCCAAGAGCCTATGAATGAAACGAATCTGAACTTAAGTGACAGAAATCTAAATATTTTAGCACTAGAAGGGCACAAAACGAAGAAACCGAAAGTGAAGTCAGCAGCAGAAGGCTGACAGTTCATACGGTATTTGTGCAAAAGAAGCTGTCATGCCTGGTGTTATCTTTTATTTCAGCCATATATGGAGACGGAGAAATCCGCCAGAGTTTAAGGGCACGGAGCAGACTCGAAACGTTTCTCTGGTTTTACGGGTAAATGTAAGAAGTGTGGATCACGCGGCTCTCTTGTTAAGTTACCGAGTAAAACACCACAGATGCTGAAAGGGCCTAATTATAGGAAGGGGTTAAAGTTTCCGCAACCTGTCGTGGGAAGACTTTCTCACACCCGCTAACAAGTGAAAATCGCGCGCTGGCAGACAGGAACGTCGGCTTTGGGGACACGTCGCGGCACGAGGAGAGGTGGCGGGTGCGACGTGGCTGCCCTCATCGCCGCCCGCACCCAGGTCTGGGTCTAGTCCAGGCGCGTAATCGGCCCTCGCCCGTCACTCCCAGCGCGCCGGCCGGCCTCGGGTACTTATCGGCCCCCGCGTCATCTGCCCAGCTCCCCGCCGCGGCTCAGGCTGTAGCTGTCCTGGAAGGGGTCCCTGCGCAGGGCGGTGCGGATCTCCGTCAGTAGCCCCTGGGGCCAGGGGCAGCAGCCAGCACGACGCGCTCAGACCCCAGCCCGGCGGGCCGGGCCCGAGCCTGAGGAGGCCGACACACAGACGCCGTCGCGGTCCGGCTTCTCCAGAGGGATCACGGTGCTTGGGCGCAATTCTTTTCTGGCAGCCCAGCTGGCTCCGAGATGCCAGCGGGTAACAATCCCGCCTCCAGCTGCCTCGCGCGAGTCCGAGCAGCCTCCAATCACCCCCTCTCCTCTGAGCCACGATCAGTCTGCAGCGGCTGGTTCCCAGCCCAGCCCAGCCCAGCCCGCCCTTGGTCCCGCCCCCTCGCTGAGCCCTCTGCAACCTCAGGCGGCAAATAGCTTAACTCTTCCGGACGGAGATCCAGCTGAGCAGGTTGCACACCAGTTGAGCATCTGAGAGTTCCAAAGCCTGAGCCCTCCATTAATGAAAGGAATATGGGCAGCCAGCTGGAGCTTCACAACTCACTTTCCCTTTGGCAGGTGGGGAGTTGCCCTGGGGGAGCTTGTTCCTTCCTACATTGGTGCTATAAAACAGACACCATTATATTGTCTGTAGTTTTCTCTAGCTTTCAAGGTGCTCTCATCCAGTCTTATGGCTTTAATTACATATGCTCTACACTACAAATTTATATCTCCTGCTTCCAACCATTTTCTGAACTTTACTCAGTCTCATATATACAGGGGTACACTTGGCATTTCCAGTTAGATGTCAAATTAGCATCACAAACCTAACATATACAAAAGTTAGTTTCTGTTCATCCTTCATAAATACACTCCTACCCAGTTTTCCCTGTCTCAATAAATGGTAGCTCCATCAGGTTGTTCAGTCAAAAAAACGGAATCAGCATTGGCTCCTCTCTTTCTCTCATACCCCTCATGCGATTTGTCAGTAAATCCTTTTGCCTTTAACTTCAAAATATATCCACAGTCTGATCACTTCTCTCCATTTCCCCATTTACCACAGTGGGTTAAGTCACCATTACCTCTTGTCTGGATTATTGTGAGTTACTAATTAGACCACTTGCTTCCTTCCTTCTTCCTCTTCAATCCTACATAATTTATTTTCAAGGCAAGCAATCAGGGTGATCTTTTAAAAATCTTAATCAGCTCATATCTCTGCTCCATTCAAAATATTCCAATACAGTTTTTTTTTTCTTCGAGGGTAGTGTCACTGGCCCTCATATGTGGGACCTGAACCGGGGCCACTGGCTTCCCAAGCCAGCGCTTTAACCACCGCGCCACTAGGCAGGCCCCTCCAATACAGTTTTGATTCAGCCAATGATGGACTAGTTTGTGATCAACATTCTCACTGAAAAAAAAAAAATTGGCAAAATTTAAAAAACAAGCTGCTGCTTCAAACATTAGGAGCTTCAAAAGCAGCAAAGATTTGTGCAGGGGACCAGCCTCCGCTGACCAGGGTTCAAGAAGGTGGACACAGCGTCGGCGGTTAATGAAAGACAGAAACTGTTTGTTACAGTAAAAGACAGAAAATGGAGAGATAGAGTGCGGGGGAGGAAAATAATGAAGGGAGACAGTGGAGACACCGGGGGAGTTAAAGTGTCACACTTTATTGCAATAACATGTCCTTTTTATAGGGACTTTTGACCATTATCCAATCACAAGTTTAAGTTCCACATAGTCTTAATGTATTTTTCTCTTAAGACTTTTCGTCCCTATAATTGTTCTCCTTAGGGCACACTGTGACCTTTTCTACGTTTAAGGATAATCCCACCTATGATAATCTCTTTATGACCCAGACTCAGTTTCTACATAATCTGTAATCCTGGGTGTGAATACTAAAAAGAATCTCACTTTTGATATTTAAATTTAACTGATTAATTTTGGCTTAACTGTACCTAAAGTTCTCTCAAGACTTATCACAAACCTAACAAAACATACACTTTGTAATAAATCACAGGCTTCAAGGGAATACAAAATTGAGGAACACATGTCTAATTAACAGTACTTTCAGATTCACCAAGCCCACTAAAGTCAGCCTGCATGCCCCTCAACATTGGGCTACACGGCCCTCAACAGATTTGGATGACTAAGATCCTGGAAAGAAGGGGGACCCAAAATGGCATTACTTTTCCCATGAGGCATTTGATGATTCTAAAGCAATGGCTGAAAAGGTGAGAAAGTAAGCAGAGCTTCAGCCATCTCAGGGGCTGGAGAGACCACAAAATTGGTGCTTATCACCTATTAAGGAAGAGGAGCTGATAAATACTCTAGACTTTCATTTGAGACCCTAAAGGGCTACAAATTCTAGGAACATCTATAAAAGAAAAACAGACTAACCCTTACAAGGACTGAAGAACAACTTCAAAATGCAATGTCAATCACCTCTGGAAAAAAAATAATATCATTCAGAGCCACACATTGCCTGTACAATATTTCATACAAAATGTCTGGCACTGAATTTCAAAACAGGCACATAAAAAGAATTAACTTAAAAATAAGAGAGAAGGACAGAAATAATGAAGCAAGCAGAAGACCAGATATTGAAGTTTAAAGACAGATTTTAGAATAATTCTGTTTAATATCTTCAAAAAATTAAATGACAAGGTATGGAATTTCAGCAGAGAACTGAGAACTCCAAAGAAGAATAAAACAGAATTTTTGAATTTCACAAATTAATTTTGAATTTTGAAAAACACAAATTAAAATTACAATTGAATGGATGAGTTTAATAACAGATTAAATACAACTTAAGAAAGAATTGGTGAATCTGATTAGTGAACTTAATAAAAAAAGATATGCAAAATAAAACATTGAAGATTAAAGGATATGAGTTCAGAAAAGAGAATGAAGCACATTGGTATGTCGTAAAATATTCTAACACACATGTAATTGAACTATCAGAAGAAGAGGAGAGGAAAAACAGAAAAGACACAATATTTGAAAA
Source organism: Aselliscus stoliczkanus (assembly GCA_033961575.1). Lineage (NCBI taxonomy): Eukaryota > Metazoa > Chordata > Mammalia > Chiroptera > Hipposideridae > Aselliscus > Aselliscus stoliczkanus. Next base: position 60,660,119 of record CM066740.1, on the reverse strand, counting down.
GATAATGGCTGGGAATTTTTTAAAACTAATGACAACAATTCACAGAATCAAGAAACATTGTGAATATCAAGCAGAATTTCAAGCAAAGAAAACCATACCAAGGCAGATCAGAGTAAACTACTGAGAATTAAAGGCAAAGAGAAAAATCTTTTAAAAATAAGCAGCGAAAGCAGATATATTGTAGTACCAGCAAAAGAGCAATAAGATCAAGAGCTTATTCTCAAAGAAAACAATGGAAGCTTAAAGACCTTTGAATATCTTCAAAGTGCTGAAAGAAATTAGCTGCAATCTAGATTATACCATAATCGGCAAAAATATTTTTCAAAATTGAACATTCAAAATTCAAAGTAAAGTATTTTTATATCTACATTTTATGTTTTTAAACAAACACTAAGATCATTTAAAAGAAATTCCAAAAGGAGTTCTAAAGATGGAAAATAACTCCAAATGGAATCATGAATATGTATGAAAGAATGAAGAAATGTAAAGGGATTAATATGTGGCTAGATATAAATAACTATGAACCATATAAAACAATAAAAATAATGTGTTGTGGGGTTTAAATATGTAGAAAATTAAAATATACACAATAATAGCACCAAAGGATGTAAGGAATAATAGAAGTAAAGTGTGCTAAAGTTCTAGCATTATATGAGACTTGATACAATACTTGGCTTTAATAAATCAAGAGTGAATATTAAAACCTCTAGAGTAACAACTAAAATAATTGAAAAATAATGAATAACAAGTTAATAGAGTGAGGAAATGGAATAATAAAACATTTAATCTAAAACAAGCAAGAATGGAAAGAAAAGAAACATAAAATGACAATAGACATATAGAAAACAAATAGTAAGATGACACATTTAAAAACAAAATACCAAAAAATAAAAATAAAAAACAAAAAGAAAAACAAGCAAACAAAGAACTAAATATAAAAAACAATAAACAAACAGCAATTGTTTTTTAAAGTAATTAAATTAAATATAAATTGAATTAATATACCTCCAATTAAAATACAAAAGTTGTAGACAGGATTAAAAATAATTTCAGCTATATGTTGCTTCCATGAGACATCTTAACTGGAAAGTTACAGAAAGATTGAGAATTAAGAGCTGGAAAGAATTATGCCATGTATATAGAACCAAACAGAAAATTGGTGAAGTTATACAAATACTAGACAAAGTAGATTTTAAGGCAGGAAGCCTTACTGGAGATAAAGACGAACATTTCTTAATTATAAAGGATTAATCCATCAGTGAGTTATACCAATTCTAAATTTGTATCATCTTAAAAATATAGCATTGAAATACAAAAAACAAAATGACAGAACTAAAGGGAGAGACAGAAAAATCTGCATCATATCTGAGATTTTTAACATAATTCTCTATGTAACTGATAAAACGAGCATACAAAAAAATTATATAGAAATGTTATTAGTGATTTTAAACAACACAATGAATAAACTTGACATAATTGATGTACATATTACACTACAGTGTTATAGAATATGTATCCTTTTGTTGTAAACAGGACATTTATTGATTGTGTACTGGACCAAAAAGCACATTTTAACAATTTCAAAGGATTGAGTTCTATAGAAAATGTTCTATGATTATAGTGGAATTAAGCAAGAAATAAAATGTTACCAATTATTTTGATTTACATTGAACACAACTACAATCAAAAGCTCTATAAAATTACAAATGCTTGAAAATTAACTCACTTCTTATTTATGGCGATAAAAATCAGAAAAGGAATTGATTTGAGTTTGGAGGGGATTGACTGAAAAGAAGTGAAAGGGGTCTTTCTGAGGTGATGGAATGAATGTACTACCTCTTCATAGGGTTGTAGCTTACATGGGTGTGTGCATTCTCAAAACTGATTAGAATCTGTGAATTTAAATTACACTTCAATTTTTAAAAAATTTTGTTTTATAGAAATTTTCATACCATAGGAAAAAACATGGGCTCATAAATATTAAACAAAATTAATTAATTAAAGCAATGTATTAAAAGATACATCATGACAGAGTAGATTTTATGCCAGGAAAGAACTTGATTTACTACATGTTCAGATTACAGGAGAAAAGTAATCCTATCAACTTAATAAATACTGAAAAGCATTTTATATTAATACCTATGCAAGATTAATTTAAAAAATATGGCAACCTAGATATAAAAAGGAATTTCCTAAACTCAATAAACTAGATCATTCAAAAACTTACAGAAGCAATAACATTGAAGTCAGATGCACAACAATGATAAATGCTGTCACCACTCCCATTCAGTGTGCAGTAGAGAACCTAAACAGTGTAATCAGAATAAAGTGGTTCTAATATTGGAAAGGAAGATTTAAAATGGCCAGGAAAGAAAAGATAAAATTATTAAATGTAGATAATTCAAGTATATTTCTAGAATACCTGAATCAACTGAAAAATATTAAAATTAAAAAATTAAAGAAAGATGTTTCGATTGCTACATAAAAAAAAATATGAGGCATACAAGATAATGGAGAAACTACTCTATTTGCAATAAAATGAAAAATAAAGCATGTAGAAACAACCCTAACAAAAAATGCACAAGGCTTACATTTTACTTTATAATTACACAGAACATGATTATTTTAGTAGATATAAGAGAAGATTTAAATAAATGGAGATACATAACATGTTCTTACATAAAGATATTAGATTCCATTATTATTTGTAAATCACTCAATATACAAGGTCTGACAATTAAATTCAGGAGCTCATCCTAGAAAAAGTGCTACATACCTCATTGCTGAATATCACTAGAGTCACCTTTGAAGTACTCCCCTTGGGAAACTATGCACTGATTTCAATGCCTAGTCTACCATTCAAAACAATTTTGGAACTCTTTTTCTGGAATGGCCATCAGAGTGGTCATCATATTAACTTTGATGTCATGAATGTCATAAAAATGTCTTTCTTTCAATATTTCCTTTATCTTCAGATAAAGAAAGAAGACATTGGAGGTCTTCAGGTGAGTAGGGAGGGTGTTTCAATACAGTTATTTGCTTACCGCCCAAAAACTCCCTCACAGACAGCGCTGTGTGAGCTGGTGCATTGTCATGATGCAAGAGCCATTAATTGTTGGCAAAAAGCTCAGGTTGTTTTTGTCTAAATTTTTCATGCAGGCTTTTCAGTACTTCTAAATAGTAAACTTGGTTAACTGTTTGTCCAGTTAGTACAAATTTATAATGAATAATCCCTTGATATTGTTTTGTTTTTGTTTTTGTTTTATTGTGTTTTTCTTTGAGGGCAGTGTCACTGGCCCTTATATGTGGGACACGAACCGGGGCCGCTGGCTTCCTAAGCCAGTGCTTAATCACCACGCCACTCGGCCAGCCCAATAATCCCTTGATTAAAAAAGCTTAGCAACATCATTGCAACAAGTTTGCGAACCCAATTGTCAGACCTCATATTTAACAAAATTCTAATAAATCCCAAAAAGATTCATTTGGAATTTGTTAAAATTATCCTAACGTTCACCATGGAAAATGTTCAAATAAGAATAGCTAGGAACAGGGCTGACTGAGTGGCTCGTTGGTTAAGAGTTGGCTTGGAATGCCAGCTCTGAACAGCAGGGCCCCCATTCAGATCCTACATGAGGGCCAGTGATGCTATGCCCTCTACAGTTAAGATAGTGAACAACAACTCGACCTGGAGCTGGGCTGTCGTGAGTCACTGGCGATGGTGTAGGCTGCAGTGGGACTGCAGTGGGCTGCAGTAAGCTACCTACTGTGAGTGGCTGGCAGCCAACATGAGTTGCCGTTGGCCACTGTGAGCAGCCATCCAAGAGCCAGCAAGCGACTGCCTCACCTATGAAGAGTGCAATGATAATACCAACATGGGCCAGTGAAGTGACATCCTCCACAACTAGAGTGAAGATCAAAAGTACAGCAACTTGTCTGTTCCCCTCCCCTAATTCCCCAATAAAATCTTTTAAAAAATAGCTAGGAACATTTTGGAAAAGAAAGTTTGTAAGAAAAGAACTATCCTAGCAGATCCTAAAATGTATATGAAATAAGACAGATCAACATAATAGAATGTGAATTATAAAATAGAGTTATTATATATAACAAATTAAAAGAGGCCACAAATATTCTAAATCATTAAATGTAAAAAATAAGAGTATAAAATCTAAAACAAAATAATACATAATAATTGTCTTATTTCTAAAAAAAGAATTTCTAAACAGTAAAGCAGTGGGGGGAAAATCTCCAATCAAAATATTTGACTACTGAAAAACACAAAGTTCTCGTATATCAAAAAATGTTACATGCAGGGACATCCAAGATGGCAGAGTAGATAAATGTGCTCATCTCATCCCATGAACACAACAAAATTACAAATAAATTATAGAACAATCAACTTGGAGAATCACCTGAAGTCCAGCTGAACAGAAGTTGTAACTAAGAATATAAAGAAGAAGGAACATCCAGACTGGTAGGAGGGGCAGACATGAGATGGGCTGGCCCCAAACTTCGCTGTGGTGGTTGAAAATTGGGAGGAATATATCGGCCATAGAGGTTCCCCACAAAACAGCAAGAGACCATAGGCCCACGTAAGTCTTCCCAGCCTGGACTACTGGTGCCAGGAGGAGGAGCCCCCACAATATCTGGCTATGAAAAAAGTAGGGATTTCGACTATCTGGGTGGGATGGAAGGCTGTGGGAAACCCAGACATTCTCCTACAGGGCCTGCACAGACTTGCTTGCAGGCAGTCAGCCTGGGCTCCGGTGGAGAGACAGTGACTAGGGGGCACCGGATATATACAGGGGTCAGACTGAGTTGTGTGGCTTCAGGTGATGGCTGGAAGATGGTCACCATTTTACCCATGTGGGGGTCCTCTTCCTGTAAGGCAGGCAGGCAGGTGCCATCTTTCTTGTGTTGAGCACTCTCCCACGCCCATGACCAAATCTGAATCTGAATTGGTCTGGTGAGCTCCACCGCTCCACCCAGGTGACTCACTGAGATCCTGCCATAATGATCTCTGTATTTCATGAGGCTTTATCAGTGGCTGAAATTTACAGGAGCCAGCAGCTAACAGCAGGCCTCAGTGTTTCCTGATTTTGTGTGGAGCTACCCCAGAACCAACACTAGTGGCAGCCATCCTCGGTTCACAATGTGACCTCACCCATGCACCTCCAGGTCCAGCACAGGCAATGGCCATCTGTGGATCGTTTTGTATCTCCTACCGGGTAGTCCCTCACTGGTCACAGACAGTGGCTGACCTGGGCCTGCACCAGAGCCCCTCCCAAGAGGCCACAGAATCAACATACTTGCAGGTTGGGTTCAGACCACAGCAGAGCACCGCTCACTTAGTCCCACAAGTGGCACACCCAAACGGTGATCTCAACAGGCACCAGAGCCAACTGGAGAAAATCTTGCATTCATGCAGTAAGCCCCCTTGCACAGCATTCTGTAAGCTGTGGACATGGCCAAACCCCACATCTAGTCAGCCTGAGGCTATACCTCACCCACTGACATGACAGTAACAATCAAGGCTCAACCATAACAAGAGGACACACACAACCCACACAACGGACACTCCTGGAGCACCCAATGTAGGACCAGGGAGACTGTGCCACTGGGTCCCACAGGGCACCTACTACATAAGGCCACTGGGAGACATAGCCAATCTACCTAATACATAGAAACAAACACAGAGAGGCAGCCAAAATTAGGAAACAAATAAATACATCCCAAATGAAAGAACAGGAGAGAACTCCAGGAAAAGAACTAAACAAAGTGGAGGCAAGCAACCTATCAGATGCAAAGTTCAATACACTGGTTATAAGGAGGTTCAAAGAACTTAGTGAGAACTTCAACAAAGAGATAGCAAGCATAGAAAAAGACTTAGACACCATTAAAAATAAAAAAGCAAGAAGTGAAGAATACAATAACTGAAATGAATGCACTAAAAGGAATCACCAGCAGACTAGATAAGGCAGCAGATCGAATCAATGATTTGGAAAACAAGGTAGTATAAAACTCCCAATTGGAACAGCAAAAATAAATAAATAAATGAATAAATAAATGAATAAATAAATAAATACGGTTTAAGAGACCTCTGGGGCAACATCAAGCATAACAACATTTGCATTATAGGGCTACCAGAAGAAAAGAGAGAAAGCAAGAGATTGAGAGCCTATTTTGAGAAGTAATGACTGAAAAATTTCTTAACCTGGCAAAGAAAATAGACATACAACCCCAGGAAATGTAGAGATCCCCAAACAAGATGAACTCAAACAGGCCCACACCAAGACACATTATAATTTAAGTGGCAAAGGTTAAAAGCAGCTAGAGAAAAGCAACTAGTAACTTATAAGGGAGCTCCCATAAGATTGCCAGCTGATTTCTCAATGGAAGCTTTGCTGTCCAGAAGGGATTGGCAGGAAATATTAAAAGTGATGAAAAATGGGCTGGCCGAGTGGCGCAGTGGTTGAGCGCTGGCTTGGGAAGCCAGCAGCCCCAGTTCGGGTCCCACATATGAGGGCCAGTGACACTGCACTCAAAAAAAAAAAAAGTGATGAAAAGCAAGAATCTATAAGGATCTATTCTACCCAGTATGGCTATCATTTAAAATCGAAGAACAGATAAAGAGCTTCCTAGAGAAGAGAAAGCTAAAGGAGTTCATCCCCATCAAACCAGTATTACCAGGAATGTTAGAGGGACTATTTTAAAATGAAAAATATATATATACAAGTTCTGATGATTACGTTTGTGAACTTGTTGCAACGATGTTGCTAGCCTCTTTTGATATTATGAATTTGTACCAACTGGACAGTTAACCAAGTTTACTATTTGGAAGTGTTGAAGAGGCTGCATGCAAAAGTTAGATGATGACCTGAACTTTTTGAAAACAACTAATGGCTCTTGCATCACAACAATGCACCAGCTCACACAGCACTGTCTGTGAGGGAGTTTTTAGCCAATGAACAAATAACTGTATTGGAACACCCTCCCTACTCACCTGATCTGGCCCCCAATGACTTCTTTCTTTACTTAAAGATAAAGGAAATAGTGAAAGAAAGACATTTTTATGACATTCATGACATCAAGGGTAATACCATGATGGCTCTGATGACCATTCTAGAAAAAGAGTTTCAAAATTGCTTTGAAGGATGGACTAGTGCTGACATTGGTGCATAGTTTCCCAAGGGGAGTAATTCAAAGGTGACTGTAGTGATTTTCAGCAATGAGGTATGTAGCATTTTTTCTAGTATAAGTTCATGAATTTAATTGTCTGATCTTGTACATGAATAATACAATGGCAATAACTACTTTCAGCATAAATGGATTAAATGCTCCAATCAAAAACATAGGGTAGCTAAATGGATAAGAAAACAGAACCCTTACATATGCTGCCTACAAAAGACTCACTTCAGGCTGAAAGACATGCACAGACTACACTGCAGGACTCAGCCTCAGTTACCCCAATGTGCCTTCTCTGCCCTTTGCCTCTCTTTGCTCCTGCCTTGTCTGATGCTTACACTGCTGCTGTAGTCCAAGCTGATATTGCATTGATTGCATTGGCAGTCATGGGCCAGACTTCATTTTGAACATGAAGGATCACGGCTTTGTGGTCTTTGCTTTTAATAGAGCAGTCTTCAAAGTTGATGATTTCTTGGCCAGTGAGGCAAAAGGAACCAAACTTGTTGGTGCTCTCTCCCAGGAGGAGATGGTCTCCAAGATGAAGAAGGCTTGCGGATTATACTGCTTGTGAACGCTGGTCAAGCTGTTGATGATTTCATGGAAAAATTGGTACCCCTGTTGGACACTTGTGATGTCATCATCAAAGGCGGAAATTCTGAATACAGAGATACCACAAGATGATGTCAAGACCCCAAGGCTAAGGGAATCTTGTTTGTGGGGAACAGAGTTAATGGTAGAGAGGAAGGAGCCCGGTACAGCCCATCACTTATGCCAGGAGGGAACAAAGAAGCCTGGCCCCACATCAAGACAATCTTCCAGGGCATCATGGCCAAAGTAGGAACTGGGGAACACTGCTGTGACTGGGATGGAGATGAGGGAGCAGGACACTTCATGAAGATGGTGCACAGTGGGATAGACTATATATAGTGACATGCAGCTCATCTGTGAGGCCTACCAGCTGATGAATTATGGGCATGAAGCATGAGAAGGTGGCACAGGTGTTTGAGGAATGGAATAAGATAGAGCTAGATTTATTCCTGATTGAAATCACAGCCAATATCCTCATGTTCCAAGACAGTGATGGCACATCCCTGCTGCCAAAGATCAGGGACAGTGCTGGGCAGAAGGGCACTGGGAAACAGGTCACCATCTAAGCCCTGGAGTACTGCATGCCCATCACCCTCATTGGAGAAGGAGTCTTTGCTCACTGCTTATCATCCCTGAAGGATGAGAGGATTTAAGCTAGCGAAAAGTTGAAGGGTCCTCAAAAAATCCAGTTTAAAGATGGTAAGAAATCATTCCTGGAGGACATTTGAAAGGCCCTCTATGCTTCCAAGAGCATCTTTTATGCTCAAGGCATTATGCTGCTAAGACAGGCAGCCACTGAATTTGGCTGGACCCTCAATTATGGTGGCATTGCCTTGATGTGTGTGTATGGGGGGGCTGATATTCCTAGGAAAGATCAAAGATGCATTTGGTCAAATCCTAGAACTTCAAAACCTACTAGTAGATGACTTCTTTAAGTCAACTGTCAAAAACTGTCAAGTGTCCTGGCAGTGGGCAGTCAGTACTGGTGTCCTAGTGGGCATCCCCATACCCTGCTTCACCACTATTCTTTCCTTCTATGGTGGATACAGACATGAGATGCTGCCAGCCAACCTGATCCAGGCTCAGCAGGATTAATTTGGGGCTCACACGTATGAACTCTCGGCCAACTTTATCTACACTAACCGGACAGGCCACAATGTGGCCTCTTTTTACAATGCCTAGTCACACTCACCATGTCACCCACCACAGTTCAAAAAATGGGACATTCCATTCGCCCTTTTCCCTACTTTCTGCTCAGATCTTTTAAAACGAAGTATCAAAAGAGACTCCTGAAAAGTCACCCCATGCTTACTTGTGAAGTATTTCTGTGAGACCCATCATGCCCTCTGTCCTTTCCTCTAGGGACTGACCAGGAATTGATTGTGTGTGACAGCGGCAATGATCTCCTTGACACAGTGACTTTCTAACATGTCCTATGTCCTGTGGATTCAGGGAGGCAGTCTAAGTTTGCCCTGATAGAGGCAGCAGTTCTTATCACATAGAAGGGAAGGGTTTTTTTAGGAAGTTATCATACTGGAAACTGTTTCATACAGCTGAATTCCTTTTTTCCTCTACTTAATAAAAGCTACATTATATTTTTTTGAAAGAGAGAGAGAGAGAGACTGAAAGTAAAGAGATGGAAAAAGTTATTTCATGAAAATGGAAATGGAAAAAAAAAATCTGGTGTAGGAATACATATACCAGATAATATAGACTTTGAAACACTCATATATCACCTAATGATGGAGAAACATTCTGAGAAATGCATCCTTAGGCAATTTCATCATTGTGCAAACATCATAGAGCATACTTATGCATACCTAAATGGTACAGCCTACCACACACGTAGGCTATATGGTTCAGCTTATTGCTCCTAGACTACAAGCCTGTACAGCATGGTACTGTCTGTACTGAATAATGTAGGCAATTATAACACAATGGTAAGTATTGTGTATCTACACATATGTAAACATAGAAAAGGTACAATAAAAATATGGTGTAGAGATCAAAAATAGTAAACCTATATAGAGCATTTACCATGAATGGGGCTTGCAGGATTGGAAGTTCCTCTGGGTGAATGAGTCAATGAGTGAATGTGAAGGCTAGGACATGACTGTAGATTTTATAAACACTGTACTCTTAGGCCACACTAAATTTATAAAATATTTGTTTTTCTTTTTTCAATAATAAATTAACCTAAATTTACTGTAACATTTTTACTGTATAAACTTTAAAATTTTTAACCTTTTCTCCTCCTTTGTAATAACACTTAGTTGAAATACAAACATGTTATATAGCTGTAAAAAATATTTTTCTTTATATCCTTATACTATAAGTTTTTTCTATTTTTAATATTTTTTTCCTTTTACACTTTTTTTTTTATAAAAAATTAAGAGATTAACACACATTGGCCTAAGCCTCCACAGGGTCAGGATCACCAATATCACTGTCTGCCACCTCCATATCCTGTCCCACAGAAAGGTCTCAGGGGCAATAACATGCATGAAGCTGTCAACAATGCCTTCCTGGGCTGGCCGAGTGGCGCAGTGGTTGAGCACTGGCTTGGGAAGCCAGCGGCCCCGGTTCAGGTCCCACATATGAGGGCCAGTCACACTGCCCTCAAAAAAAAAAAGCAATGACTTCTGGAACACCTCCTGAAGGAACTGCAGAGGCTCTTCTTGAGGAGGTGTCACTCTTTACAGAAATAAGTCCATGGTCGTGTGCTTGTTCTTTTTTTCTTTTTCTTTACAGATTTGCTTGTAAGCAGATAATGCATTATGAACATTCCTCTTGGTTAATAAAAATTTTTTGGTATTGGGTCCATGTTGTCAAGCTTTTTTTTTTTTTTAGGGCAGTGTCACTGGCCCTCATATGTGGGACTCGAACCGGGGGCACTGGCTTCCCAAGACCAGCGCTTAACCACTGCACCACTGGGCCGGCTCAGTGTGTTGTTAAACGTTTTAAGGAGCTTGAAGTCTGCAAAAGTTTCTGCTAAATGATTCACTGTGAATTTTCTTGGGTCTTCTTGTTTTTCTCCTCCTGAAGCTTCCTTTTCTGTTGCCTCTTCTTCAGCTATACGATTTCTGTTCCAGTTCTAACACCTCCTCATTAGACAATCCGTCTGGAACAACTTCTAGAAGTTCCTCAATGCCATCCTCATCCACACTCAGGTTCAAGTTGTTTGACATCTCAACCACAGCCTTGTGGATTTTCGAAACTGCCTCATCTTTGGCAGCAAATGCTTTGAAGTCATGGATGAACCCCTTGAGTATCTTCTTCCACATGCCATTCATACACTCCTTGGTGACATCACCCCAAGCCCAAGCAAGGCTCCCGATGTAGTCATAGAGGTTCTGTCCTTCCAGAATTGTCTCAGTGTCTTCTAAGTTGCAGTGATGGCCTGGGCAAATGTTCCCCTCAGGCAGTAGGCCCTTCAGAGCTACTGTAACTCCTGATCCATCAATTGGATCAAAGAAGTGGTGCTGGAGGGAGAAACACCACTTTGAAATCAAGATGAAATCACCAATAAAAGGAGGATTTCCAGGAGCGTTACCAACAATAAGCAAACTCTTGAGAGGCATGTTATTCTCCAACCAGTACTTCTCTATTTCGCTGGTATAGCAATTCAGGAGGGCTTCTTGGAAGAGGAGCTGGGTCATTCACGACTTCTTGTTGCTCCTTCAGGACATTGGCAGTGTGTGCTTATTAATACGTTTGAAGGTCCTGGGGTTCTCATTGTGCCATATCACAAAGGGATACAATTTGTAGCTTGTGACATTGCCCCAAACAAGACTTATCCCGTCCTTAAAAGCCTTGAAATCTCTCATTGATTTGGCCCCTTTATGGATAAAAGTCTTTTCAGGTATCCTTTTAGAGAATAGGGAGGTTTCATCCATATTGAATATTTGCCTTGGCAAGTAATTTTCCTCCACAATCAGCTTATCTAGGATTCCAAAATTTCTTCAGTTGCCTTCACATCAATGCTCACAGTCTCACCACTTACTTTCTCAGTATGTAATACATAGTGACTGTTGAATTTTTTAAACCATTCAGAGCTAGCAATAAATTCAACATCATAGTTAAGTCCAGCCTTTTCTTTCAACATTGCAAACTTTTTGCTTTGGCCATGATTGTCCTGACACTGAAAGGGATATGCTATTGTGTCTGGTCTTCAATCTAGGTCATTAGAAGTTTCTCCATATCTGATATAGGCCCTTCTCAAATTTTTGTTAGTCTTGTTGCCTTCAGTAAAGCAGATCCTTTAACAGTATTTGTTACTTTGTTCTTGTTCTTTAAGATGGTAGCTACGGAGGAATGGAGCATGCCTGACTGGTGAGCAATAACCATCATTGATTTTCCACTTTCAGAGTCCTCAATCACTTTTACTTTTGTTTCCAGGTTAATCACTCAGTGTGGCCTCTTACTGGTAACATTAGCAGTATATTTTGTACTCTTAGGGGCCATGACAAACAAAACATGATATTAAATCAAACAGAAGAAAAAATGATGCAATTGAGACATGATAAAAAACGCTGTATGAAGCTGCTTTTGGCATAACCTGGCATACTGTTTTACATGAAAAATTTTTATAAGTTATAGGAATACACTCTAAAATAACTACAACTCATATAGTATTGTAAATACATAAGCCAGTAACATATCATTTATTATCATTTTCAAGTATTATGTATTTCACATAATTGCATGTACTATACTTTTATACAACTGGCAGTGCAGTAGGTTTATTTATATCAGCATCACCACAAACACGTGAACATTGCATTGTACTACAACTTTATGATGGCTATGTCATTAAATGATAGAAAATGTTCAGCTCCATTAAAAATCTATGGGCCTACTGTCATATATGTGGTCCATCACTGACAAAAAATGTCATTATGTGATACATGACAGTACCCATATGAGCTCTGGAAAATAAAAGGAAAAAAATCACATCTATAATGGACTCTAGGATTAGTTTCTATGATTTATAATTCTGAGGTCTGAAGACAAGACTAGAAAACAAGATTAATGGGTATGCTTACAAAATCATTTCTGATTATCTCCCCTTGGAAAATGAGAAAAGAGTAAAGGTCAGCCTTTTTATGTTCTGTAAACACTATAAAGACACAGAAATAATTGTCCTGTATTGAGTTTTACTAGCCTTACACAGAAATATTTTAATTCCTAAATTCTGTTTCCTATGCAAGATAAGGCCAGAAATAATATCCCTAATGCAATCTAGGCACTGCTTTCAAAAATTACCTGTATTTTTTTTGTTTGTTTTTTGAGGGCAGCATCACTGGCCCTCATATGTGGGACCCGAACCAGGGCTGCTGGCTTCCCAAGCCAGCACTTAACCACTGCGCCACTCGGCCGGCCCAACCTGTATTTTCTTGAGGTGTCAAATTATAATATTATTCATAAATTAAACACAATACAAATAAAAATCCCAGTGAACCACTTTGTAGATATCAACAAATTGATTTTAGAGTTCATATCAAGAAGCAAAAGTCCAAGAATGGCCAACATAGTATTGAATGAAAAGAACAAAATCAGAGGACTAAAATTACCTGAATTCAAGAATTACTATAAAGCTATAATCAAAACAGTATGGCAGTAGTAATATCATCAAGAAGGTGGAATGGGAGGTTCCCAACCCATATCACCCCCCACCAAGAAACAAATATTTGGCTGCCACTCATGGACAAAAGTGACTTTGTGGGAATTTTGGAATCCAGTTAGGAAGTTGTGAAACCTCAGTGAAGCCCAAGATAGAGGAGAGCCTCTTTGAGAAGTTAGGCTTGTGAACCATTGGCAGGTCTGCTTATTGTGGTCCCAGCTGCAGAATAAAAGCAGCCCTGTCCCTCTGTGGACTTAGCTCCATCTCTGTTTGTCCATAGTTCTGCTATCATCCCCTTGTGCCAAAGGACCCAGGAAGAGACACACCCATTTATGGCCCCAGTAACAGGGCCTGTTCACCTCAATTGCAGCCCTTCAGTAGTCCTGTAATCCAGGTTTAGCTCCACTCCAGAGAATCCTGAGGTAGTTATACCTACCAAGAGACCCACCCAGGGCCCCAGGAGTAGCCACACCCATGGGTATCCCTATTAACAGGCTTGCTGACCTCAGATCAAACTGCAGCCCTTGAAACAGTCTTGGAACATGGTTCTAGTACTGCACTACTATGGTCCAGAGACAGTCCTGCCTACACAGGGATCCACTCAGGGACTAGATAAAAGCATACTCATGGACCTGGTGGAGGTGACATCCATTTCTGCCCCTGGTAACAGGTCTGTGAGTCACAGACCTAACAGTCAACCTGGCTGTAGCCATAGGAGCTACCTCCAGCCTTGCTTGCATGCAATCCCAGAGTCAGTGCTATCAGCCAGGAAAAGGCCTTTACTTGCCTAAACTAGCCTGTAAAGACTGTTCTTTTCCTTCAAACAAGAACACAGATAGACAACTAAACAAAATTAGGAAAACATCACAAGAACAAAATTAAAACTTTAGTAAGGAAATAGAAACCAGATTTCCAGTCAAGATGATGAAGTAGGCAAATGTTGTGCCTGCATCCTCTCTTGACCACAAGTACAACTAAACTACAGAACAACCATCACTGCCTGAAGTCTAGCTGGACAGCAGTCCTATAAATAAGGAAATACAGAAGAAGCCACATTGAGACTGCAAAGAGGGGCAGAGATGTGGAACAGGCTGGTCCTAAACCCACCTGTGGCAGTTAAAAATTGGGAGGGAATATCTTAATTCTGGATAAAGGGTCTCAGCCCCATACCAGCCTCCTCACCCAGGGTTCAAGTGCTAGGGAGAGAAGTCCCCATAACTCCTGGCTGTGAAAACCAACAGAGATTGTGGCTGAGTGAGATGGAGGGTGGCTGGAGTCCCAGACATTCCTCTTAAAGGGCTTGTGCACAGATTTACTTGCTGATGGACTCACTCACTCTGAGCTCTAGTGCTGAGAACAGCAGCTTGAAAAGTGCCAGAGACACACAGAGAGGAACTGAATTGTCTGGCTGCAGGGTGAGGGCTGGAGAGGCAGCTTTCTCCAGACAGAAGTGTTGGCATAATCTATTGTTTCTTTGTTGAGCCCTCCCCTCTCCCAGCATGCAGACAAAGGCAGCTGCAATATCTGTTTCAATCAATCTAACTAGCACTGTTTGCCCCAGCCCGATGATTCCCTAAGACCCCAACCCACCCAATTTGTGGGCTCACCCAAACTACCTCCAGTGGCTTTCCATACAAATGGCCTGTGTTAGCTCCTGATGCAGACTTTCCTAAAAACACTCAAAGGTTCACAAACCCCAAACAAATAGCATATAGCCTCAGCATGCCCTGCACCTTTTGCTAAGAAGCCCCAAGCCCAGCCCTAGAAGTAGCCAGCCTCAGTTCACAGCTTAGCCTCTCTCTGGCACCTTCAAGTCCAGCATGGGAGGGATGACATCTATGGACTCCTGGTGGCTTATGCCAGGTGACCCTGGGTATGGCACAGGCAAAGGCTGAATTTGGCCTGCAGAGAGGCACCTCCCAGGAGGTCTCAGGGCTGACACGCCCAGTGGCACACTTCATACCTTGTCAGTGCAATACCAGGCCACCTCCAGTGAACCCAAAGAGGCCCATACTAAGACACATCATAATTAAAATATCAAAGGTTAAAGACAAAGAGATTATCTTAAAAGCAGCAAGAGAAAAGCAGTTAGTTATGTACAAGGGGGTCCCCATAAGACTGGCAGCTGATTTCTCAACAGAAACTTCGCAGGCAAGAAGGGGGTGGCAGGAAATATTCCAAGTGATGAAAAGCAATGATATACAACCAAGATTTTCTACCCAGCAAAGCTATCTTTTAGAATTGAAAGCCAGATAAGGAGTTTCCCAGACAAGAAAAAGCTGAAGGAGTTCATCACTACCAAACCAGTATCAAGGAATCTTAGAGGGACTTCTTTAAGATGGGAGGGGAGTTAAGAAAGGATGAAAGGGAAAAGGATTAAAAGGTACAAATTGGTAGTTACAAGATAGTCATGGGAATGTAAAGTATAGCATAGGGAATATACTCAATAAATTGTAATAACTATGTATAGTGTCAGATGGGTACTAGATATTTTTGGGTGATAACTTTGTAAGTTATATAAATATTTAATCACTATATTGAATACCAGAAATTAGTATAATATTGTACATCAACTATAATTGAAAAATTTTTAAAAATTAAGAAAAAAGAAAAGAGAAAGATTTCAAATAAACAATCTAACTTTATACTTAAAGAAACTAGAAAAAGCCCAATCTAAGCCTAATATTTACAGAAGAATGAATATAAAAAACAGATCAGAGCAGAAATAAATGAAATAGATACTAAACAATATCAAAGATCAACAAAACTAAGGGTTGAATGTTTGAAAAGATAAACAAAATTGACAGTGCTTAACCAAAATTAAGAAAAATAAAAGAGAAGACTCAAATAAAAACAGTCTGGAATGAAAGCAGAGACATTACAACAGATACCACAGAAATACAAAAAATCATGAGACTACTATAAATCATCATATAGCATCAAGTTGGATAACTTAGAAGAAATGACTAATTAAAATAAAATAATAATAAAAAAGAAGAAGAAGAAAAAAAAGAAATGGATAAATTGTTAAAAAGATGCATCCTACCAAGAATGAATCACAAAGAAATAGGAATTCTAGACAAACCACTAGTTAATAAGAATTGAATCTATATACAAAAGCCTCCCTATAAAGAAAAGTCCAGGAATGATGGCTTCATTGAAAAGTTCTATCAAATGTTTAAAAAAGAATTAATGCCAATTTTTCTTAAACTCATTAAAAAATATAAGAGGAGGAAATCACTTGTAAATTAATTTTACAAGACTAGCATTACCTTGATACCAAAGCCATACAATAACACTACAAGAAAAGAAAATTACCATTCAATATCTCTGATAAACATGGATGCAAGAATTCTGAATAAAATACTAGCAAATCCAATTCACAGCACATTAAGAGGGTCATACACCATGATTAGTGGGATCTATCCATGGAATATAATGAGTATATGTATATCAAAACATCATATTGTACACATTAAATGTGTAGAATTTTGTCAATTATGTTCAATAAAGCTAGAGGGAAAAGTTTGGTATTGGTATCATATTAGAGAAAAAATAATTTGATCAATGGAACAAAACAAATATATATAGTCAAGTGATCTTTTACAAAGAAACAAAGGAAATACAATAGAACAAAGATAGTTTCTTCAACAAATGCTTCTGGGACAACTAGAAATTTACATATAAAAATATGATTCTACACACAGACATTATGCCCTTTATAAAAATTAACTTAAAATGGATCATAGACCTAAACGTAAAATGTAAAACCATAAAATTCCTAGAAGAGAACATAGGAGAAACTTAGATGATCTTGGTCCAGTAATGCTCCTTTAGATACCACACCAAACACATGATTCATGAAAGAAATGATGGATAAGATGGACTTCATTCAAATTAAAAATTTCTGCTATGCAAAAGACAATGTCAGGAGAATGAGAAGACAAGCCACAGCATGGGAGAAAATATTTGCAAAACACACAAACAGATAAAAAACTGTTATCCAGAATATTCAAACAACACTTAAAACTCGAAAATAAAAAAACAAAAATTCAATTAAATATCCTTCATCCAACACGGGATGTTTACTCGTCACACAGAGCAACTAAGAGTCTCACACAATGATTGCTGTAAGGTGGGCATGCCAGGCAAGTGGGGGAAGAAGGCGGCAAGAGGTGTGACATGTAGCCCGCACCCATGACTGCTGAGGCACCGAGCTTCAGAGAGCAGATCAGTGAGTGATCCCACTGCTTGCTCCCTGCGCCCCGTGGCCCATCTAGAGTATAGCAAGAGCATGACAGTCTGCAGGTGAGCAGGGGAGGAGAGAGCGGAGATGAGCTTGCAGAGATACGAGCTACACCCATGGCTCCCTAGGAAGCAGGGTACAGAGTGCAGCAGCGACAGGGCAAGATCAATCCCTACACCCACCCAGTTCAGAGATCAGTCTCTGTGCCTACCAGGTCCTGTGGAGTGCAGCAAGAGCACCTCGGTGTGCAGGTTCTGAAGCAGAAGCTTGAAGTGGGGCAAGCAGAGAAAAAAGAACACTCACGCGAGGAGACGCAGTGCACACCTGGCGAAGACTCAGGTCCCCGAGAGAGACGGAGAGGGATCTGAGCCACTGCAGGGTGCAAGCAGTCTCCTAAACCCCTGCAGTCCCTCCGGGAGCACAGCAGGAGCACCGCGTCTGCACGCGCAAGTTTCGAGGCAGAAGCCTGAAACCAGGTGAGCAGAGGAAGAAAGAATACTCCGTGGGGGGAGATGCAGCGCATGCGCGTGCGTGGCCGGTGATGCAGGTCCTCCAGAGACGGACTGGAGATTTGAGCCACTGCAGGGTAGCACAGCCCCCTAAACCCTGGCAGTCTCTTTGGAAGAGCAGCAGGAACTCTGCTGGAGCATATGAGGCAAAGGCCTTAGCTCAAAACAGTGTTGGGACTGTGTTTTCTTTTTTTGTTTGTTTGTTTTTTTGTTTGTTTATTTTACAGAAAGCAAAAAAACAACTACAGAAATAAAAACCCACCCCCACCCTCCCTCAGAAACCTTGGCCCCCTCCAGACCAGAGTCTTAAACTGACCCCTGAATGGAGAGGTAGGGGCAGACTACAGAGGTATTCCTACCCGTAGGGGGTCGAGAATTTCCACCCCAGAAGAGGCTGCAGAGTGAGACTACTACCCCGCCCCCACCTTTCTGGCAAGGCCTGGGAGGCAGGGCAGGTTCAGCTCCTGAGACACTAACAGACTCCTGGCAGCTGGCTTTTGGCAGTGAGTAACTCTCTCATTCTTCATGGCTGTCAACGGAAAGGGTGCCCAAAGACACTCATTGAGTCTTTGGGGTGTGCAGCCTGCCTTGGGACAGGCAAAAGCAGAAACGGCAGCGACTTCGTAAAAACCTACCAATCACATGTCACAACCACACTCATGTACAACAAACCTGCAGTGCCAGGATCACGCTAGCCGTCAGGTGGCCATCTTTGTTCCCACAAAATGCAGAGGAATTTTTGTACAGCAGAGGACAACCTGAAGAGAGCTTGGACTTTAGCCAAGACCGGCACTGTTTTTTTTTCTCTTTTTTTTCTTGTTTTTTTCCCCAAGTTTATTGGTTGCTTGTTTTGGTTGTTTTTGTTTTTTATTTCTATTTCATTATTATCATTTTCTAGTTTTAATATAGGCGTATATATGGGTGTATATAGGTGAATATATGTCCATATATATGGGTTTGTAGACAAATATATATATATATATATATATTTTTTTTTTTTTTTTCTTTCTTTCACACCGTCACTTTCTGCCTTCTTTTGTTCATTCTTCTCAAAACTATACTTTTCCTCCTTTCCTTTTTTCTGCAAATTTTATTTTACTTTAATTTTATATATGTTTTTTGGTATAGCTATTTGGTTTCTCCTTTTTATTCTATTTTTTATTTTATGATATTATATTGTATTCTGTTTCCTCTTCTGTTCTTTTTGTGTGGTTGTTATTTTGTTTTTATTTGTTTTCTTCTTTTGTATGTTTGATATTTCTGTACAAGTTGACTGTAGGTTGTTGGTTGTTTTTATTTACATGTGAGAGCATTTGATTTCCTTTGGTGGCTGCAGTGGTTGTACTTGTTGATCTGTTTTGCTCTAAAATCACTCTGCAGCTTGTCTCACACAAAGAGACATAAGAATCATCATATCCAGAGGCCAACTTTAGATAAAACCAGAGCATTTCTGTGTTTGACATACAAGAGTCACACCCAAAAGGAAGTCACTACAGGTACTAGGGCCCAAAGGGTCCAAGCCTTATCAGGGGGGTCAACCCTCACACAGCAGCTCATAAACTGCGGACACTGCTGATCCTCACAGCTAATCAGTCTGGGAGTCAATCCCACCTACTGACAAGCCAGAAGTAATCAAAGCTAAACTTAACAGGTGAAGACACACAACACAAGGAACACCTCAGATATACACGCACAAGAGAATAGGGAGACTGAGTAACTCAAATATAAAAGACACACACCACAAAAGTTTACCCAGAAAAGACTGAGACCTAGGTGATCTATCTGTTATATCAAAGCAAGCACAAAGAGAAAGCCAGAATGGGGAGACAAAGAAATACAACCCAAATAAAAGAACAGAAGAAACCTCTGGAATCAGTGGAACTAGAGGAAATAGAGCTAAACAACCTATCGGAGACAGAGTTCAGAACACTAATTAATAGGACGTTCAAGGAAATTAATGAAAATATAAAGACAGATAGAGAAATCATGAAAAGCAACCAGCTATAACTTAAGAACACAATTACTGAATTAAATAACAAACTTGATGGAATTACTAGCAGATTGGACGAAGCAGAAAATCGAATCAGTGACTTAGAAGACAAAGATAGCAGAGATCATTGAAGCACAACAACATAAAGAAAAGAGAATGAAAAACATTGAAAATAGTTTAAGAGAGCTGGGGGACAACATCAAATGCAACAACTAGTCTATCATTGGAATACCAGAAGGAGAAGAGAGGGAGCAAGGGATTGAGAACATATTTGGAATAATAATGTCTGAAAACTGCCCTAACCTGGCAAAGGACATAGAAATACAAGTCCTGAAAGTGCAGAGATTTCCAACCAAGGTAATACCAAACAGGCCCACACCAAGACACATTTTAGTGAAAATGGCAAGGGGTAAGGACAAAGACAGAATCCTTAAAGCAGCAAGGGAAAGGCAGCAAGTTACTTACAAGGGCACCCCTATAAAATTATCAGCTGACTTTTCTACAGAGACTCTGCAGGACAGAAGGGAGTGGCAGGAGATTTTCAAAGTGATGAAAAATGAAGGCCTACAAGCCAGATTGCTGTATCCAGCAAGGTTATCATTTAAAATAGAAGGAGAGATATAGAGTTTCCCAGAAAAGAATAAGCTAAGGGAATTCATTACCACCAAGCCAGCTTTGCAGGAAATGTTAAAAAGTCTTCTTTAAGCAGAAGAGAGAAACAACCTAAATAAGGAAGACTAGGAACACAAATAACAAAATGGCAACAAATACGCACCTATCAATAATCACATTAAATCTAAATGGATTAAATGCTCCAATCAAAAGACATATGGTGGCTGAATGGATAAGAAAGCAAGACCCCTGCATATGCTGTATACAAGAGACACACCTCAGGTCAAAAGACACATACAGACTGAAAGTAAAGGGATGGGGTAAAGTATTTTATGCAAATGGAACTGAGAAAAAGCTGATGTAGTGATACTTTTATCAGATAAAATGGACTTTAAATTGAAGAATATAGTAAAGGACAAAGAAGGACACTTAATAATAATAAAGGGATCGATCCAACAAGAGGACATAACCCTAGTAAACATCCATGCACCTAACATAGGAGCTCGTGAATATATAAAACAGATATTGTCAGACATAAAGATGGAGATCAACAGTAACACTATCATAGTAGGGCACTTCAACATCCCACTGTCACTAAAGGACAGATTCTCCAGATAGAAAATCAATGCGGAAACAGTGATCTTAAATGACACATTAGACCAGCTGGATTAACTGATATTTTCAGTTAATCACCCCAAAGCTAAAGAATATACATTCTTCTCAAGTGCACATGGAACATTTTCCAAGATAGACCACATGTTAGGCCACAAAACAAGTCTCAATAAATTTAAGAAGATTGAAATCATTTCAAGTGTCTTCACTGACCACAATGCTATGAAACTAGAAATCAATTATAAGAAGAAATATGGAAAGCTGACAAATAAATGGAGGCTAAACAATATGCTACTAAATAGTGAGTAGGTCACAAATGAGATCAAGGAGGAAATCAAAAGATACCTCGAGACAAATGAAAATGAAAACACCACGACCCAAAATCTCTGAGATGCAATGAAAGCAGTCCTAAGAGGGAAGTTCATAGCAGTGCAGGCCTACCTAAAGAAGGAAGAAAAATCTCAAATCAACAGGTTTTCCTTACATCTCAGGGAACTGGAAAAAAGAACAGCAAAAGAAGCCCAAGAGAAGTATAAGAAAGGAGATAATAAAGACCAGAGAGGAAAATAATGATATAGAGAACAGAAAAACAATACAAAAGATCACAAAAAACAACAGCTGCTTCTTTGAGAAGATAAATAAAATTGACAAACGTCTAGCCAGGCTCAAAAAAAAAAAAAAAAAGAGAGAGGACTCAAATTAGTAAAATCAGGAATGAAAGAGGGGAAATGACTACAGACATCACAGAAATACAAAAAATTCTAAGAAATTACTATGAGCAACTATATGCCAACAAATTTGACAATCTTCCAAAGCTAACGCAAGAAGAAACGGAAAATCTAAATAGCCTGATTACTACCAAAGAAATTGAATCAGTAATCGACAATCTCCTAACAAACAAGAGCCCTGGACCAATGGCTTCACAAGTGAATTTTATCAAACATTCAAAAAAGAACTATCACCTATTCTTCTCAAACTATTCAAAAAAATCCAGAAGGAGGGAAGGCTCCCAAATTATTTTTATGAAGCCACTATCACCCTGATTCCAAAACCAGATAAAGAGAGCACAAAAAAGGAAAACTACAGGCCAATATCCCTGTTGAATATAGATGCAAAAATTCTCAATAAAATATTAGCAAACAGAATTCAGCAATATATTAGGAAGATCATACATCATGATCAAGTGGGTTTCATCCCTAGAATGCAAGGCTGGTTCAACATCCGTAAATCAGTTAATGTGATACACCACATCAACAAAATGAAGAATAAAAATCACATGGTCATATCAATAGATGCAGAAAAAGCATTTGACAAAATCCAACAGATATTTATGTTAAAAACTCTTAGTAAAGTGCAAATACATGGATCTCAACATAATAAGGGCTATATATGATAAACCTACAGCTAACATCATACTCAGTGGGGAAAAGCTAAAACCATTCCTCTTAAGATCAGGAACAGGCAAGGCTGTGCACTTTCTCTTTTATTCAACATAGTTCTGGAAGTTCTATCCACAGCAATCAGAAAAGAAAAAGACATAAAAGGCATCCAAATTGGCAAGGAAGAAGTAAAAGAGTCATTATATGCAGATAATATGATACTATATAGAGAGAACCCCAAAGACTCCAGCAAAAAACTATTGGAACTGATAGACGAATTCAGTAAGGTAGCAGGATACAAAATCAATATTCAGAAATCAGTTGCCTTTGTATATACCAAAAGTAAACTAACAGAAGAAGAAATTAAGAATACAGTCTCATTTACAATTGTTTCAGGAACTATAAAAATACCTAGGAATAAATTTAACCAAAGAAGTAAAAGATCTGTACTCAGAAAATTATAAGACACTGAAGAAAGAAATAAAAGAAGATACAAATAAATGGAAACATCTACCATGCTCATGGATAGGAAGAATTGATATAGTTAAAATGTCCATACTGCTTAAAGCAATGTATAGATTCAATGCAATTCCTATCAAACTACCAGGGGCATTTTTCACAGAAATATAAAATATAATCCTAAAATTATATGGACCCATAAAAGACCCTGAATAGCCTTGGCAATCCTGAGAAATAAGAATGAAGTTGGGGGGATCATGCTACCAGACATCAAAACATACTACAAGGATACAGTAATCAAAGCAGTATGGTACTGGCATAAAAACAGGCACATAGATCAGTGGAACAGAACAGAGAACCCAGAAATAAATCCAGGCACATATGGTCAGTTAATCTATGACAATGGAAGCAAGAATTTACACTGGGGTAAAGATGGTCTATTTAAAAAATGTTGCTGGGAAAATTGGACTGACACATTCAAAAAAATGAAACTGGAACACTTTCTTACACCATATAGAAGAACACATTCAAAACAGATTAAAGACTTAAATGTAAGACCTGAAACCATAAAAGTCCTAGAAGAAAACATAGGGAGTAAATTTGCAGATGTTACACTGAGCAAAATTTTTACTGATACATCCCGATGGGCAAGGGAAGTAAAAGAAAAAATGAACATATGGAATTATATCAAACTTCAAAGTTTTTTCACAACAAAGGAAACCATCAATAAAACAAAAAGGAGCTGGGGTTCTGGTAAGATGGTGGAATAGACGGATGCTCTCCGAACTGCCTCCCAGGATCACATCAAAATTAAAAATAATTTATGCAACATTTAACCTTGGAAGTCCCCTGAACATTAGATGAACAGAACCTCTAAATGAAGGACCTAAAGAGGAGGCCACATCAAGTCTAATAGGAGGGGCGCCGATGAGAGAGGGCAAGCCCCGTGAGGGACGCCCCAGCTGTGTCGAGGCTTCGCCGGTTGGGGGAGAGACCCTCTGGCCCCACAATGAGCTCATTAGCCCAGAGTTGCTTTGCCAGGAAGAGGAGTTCCACGATAGTGGGCAGTAGAAATTAGTGAAGACTCTCTTTGCTCGACTCGGTGAGGCTGGGGGCAGCTGGAGAACCAGTTGGGCTGGCACACAGGTTCGCTCACCAGCGAGCACTCATCCGGTTCCTGTCAGAGGGAGGGGCTGCATGAGCCAGGCCCCGTAGCCTGTCGGGAGGGACTGAACTGAGCGCCTTTGGTGCAGAAGCTGAAGGTTTTGGGATTGTTGTTCCACTGGTGCGGAGCTTGCACACAAGTGGTGTTCAGGAGGCCGCCATTGTTTCAGGGTTGGGCCCTCCCATGGAGAGTCAGATCCAGGATCCCATTGATCTGGTGAACTTGGCGCAGGAGTGTGTGCATGCATGCGTGCCCATGCAGCCTTGGATTCCCACCCTCCGCCCTGCTTGTGTTGCGTTGCCAGGGAAATTCCGGGTGTGTGCCCTCCGTCTCCATCAGGCTGCTCACTGAGACGCAGTAGTGCACAAGCCGCCTTGGATCCCCACCCTCCGCCTTGCTTGTGCTGCACTGCCAGGGAAACGCAGGGCGGGTGCTCTCCAGCTGCATCAGTCTGTTCACTGAGACTCAGAAGCAGACAACCTGCAACAACTTGTGAAGATATATATATATATATATATATATATATATATAGTGAGCACAGTTCCAGAGCACACAGCAGCTAATTGTGGAAAGCTCACTGCAACCCTGAGAAAGTGATCTGCAGATTAAAGAGGATGGAGAGCACCCCCATCTTTTTCCTTTTTTTTTTCCTCTTTTTTTTTCTTTTCTCTTCGTTCAAGGTGATCTATCTAATACATCGAAGCATTCACAGCCAGAATGAAAAAACAAAGAAACATGTACCAAGTAAAAGATCAGAAGAAAACTCTAGAAATGAAACTAAATGAAACAGAGGTATCCAAACTTTCAGAGACAGAGTTTAGAACACTGATGATAAGAATGTTAAAGGAACTTAGCGAGGACATAAAGAAAGATAGGGAAGGGCCGGCCAAGGGGCTCAGTTGGTTAAGTGCTTGCTCAAGAGTGCGAGCTGAGCTCTAAGCAACGGAGATTCGATGCCAGCCCGAGCTGAGTTGCCGTTGAGCTGCCAACAGGTGGAAGGATGGCTCAGCTAAAAAAAAAAAAGAAAAAAAGAAAGAAAGTTAAGGAAACCATAAAAAACAACCTGTTAGAACTAAAGAATACAATAACTGAAATGAAGAACACACTCGAAGGAATCACCAGTCGAGGAGATGAAGCAGAGGAGCGGATCAGCAAATTAGAAGACAAAATAGCAGAAATCACCCAGCTGGAACAACAAAAAGAAAAAAGAATAAAAAAGAATGAAAATAGTTTAAGAGACCTCTGGGACAATATGAAACGCAAAAAGACACATCATAGAAATACCAGAAGGAGAAGAGAAGAAGCAAGGGATTGAGAATGTATTTCAAGAAATAATGATTGAAAACTTCCCTACCATGGTGAAGGAAATAGACATACAAGCCCAGGATGTACAGAGAGTTCCAAACAGGCTGAATCCAAACAGGCCCACATCAAGACACATCGTAGTTAAAATGGCAAAGGTTAAAGACAGAGACAGAATCCTAAAAGCAACAAGAGAAAGACAGCAGGTTACATACAAAGGAACTCCTACAAGACTAACAGCTGACTGTTCTTCAGAAACTCTGCAGGCCAGAAGGGAATGGCAGGAGATATTCAAAGTGACACAAAATAAAGGTCTACAACCAAGATTGCTCTACCCAGGAAGGCTATCACTTAAACTGAAGGAGAGATAAAGAGCTTCTCAGAAAAGAATAAGCTTAAGGAGTTCATTACCACCAAGCCAGCATTGCAGAAAATATTAAAAGAGCTTTTATCAACAGAAGAAAGGGGGAAACAAGCTAACCCAGGAAGACAAGAAATACAAATAACAAAATGGCAATAAATATACACCTATCAGTAATTACCTTAAATGTGAATGGGCTAAATGCTCCAATCAAAAGACACAGAGTGGCTGAGTGGATAAGAAAACAGGACCTATACATATGTTGTCTACAAGAGACTCATCTCAGATCGAAAGACACACACAGACTGAAAGTAAATGGATGGAATAAGATATTTCATGCAAATGGAAATAAGAAAAAAGCTGGAGTAGCAATACTTATTTCGGACAAAATAGGCTTTAAAATGAAGACTACAATAAAAGACAAAGAAGGGCACTACATAATAATAAAGGGATCAATTGAACAAGAGGACATAACCCTAGTAAACATCTATGCACCCAATATAGGAGCTCCTAAATATATAAAACATATTCTGACAGATATAAAGGCAGACATCAACAGTAACACTATCATAGTACGGGACTTCAACACCCCGTTGTCACCAGTGGACAGATCCTCCAGACAGAAAATCAACACGGACATAGTGACCTTAAATGATACTTTAGACCAGCAGGATTTAATTGATATTTTTAGAGCATTTCACCCCAAAGCTACAGAACATATATTCTTCTCAATTGCACATGGAACATTTTCCAAGATAGATCACATGTCAGGCCACAAAACAAGTCTCAATAAATTTAAGAAGATTGAAATCATATCAAGTGTCTTCACTGACCACAATGCTATGAAACTAGAAATCAATTATAAGAAGAAATATGGAAAGCTGACAAATAAATGGAGGCTAAACAATATGCTACTAAATAGTGAGTAGGTCACAAATGAGATCAAGGAGGAAATCAAAAGATACCTCGAGACAAATGAAAATGAAAACACCACGACCCAAAATCTCTGGGATGCAGCGAAAGCAGTCCTAAGAGGGAAGTTCATAGCAGTGCAGCCCTACCTAAAGAAAGAAGAAAAATCTCAAATCAACAGACTCTCTTTACACCTAAGGGAACTCGAAAAACAACAGCAAAACAAGCCTAAAGGGAGCATAAGGAAGGAAATAATAAAGACCAGAGCAGAAATAAATGAAATAGAGAACAAAAAAAACAATACAAAAGATCAATGAAACCAAGAGTTGGTTTTTTGAAAAGATAAACAAAATCAACAAACCCTTACCATCACTAACCAAGAAAAAGAAGGAGAGGATCCAAATTAATAAAATCAGAAATGAAAGAGGAGAAGTGACAACAGATACCACAGAAATACAGAAAATTTTAAGAAAATACTATGAGCAGCTATATGCTAACAAATTTGACAATCTGGAAGAAATGGATAAATTCCTAGAAGCATACAATCTACCAAGTCTGAACCAAAAAGAAACAGAAACTCTGAACAGACTGATTACTGCCAAAGATATTGAATCAGTAATCAACATTCTTCCAACCAACAAAAGCCCTGGACCAGATGGCTACACAGGTGAATTTTACAAAACATTCAAAAAAGAATTAGTACCTATTCTCCTCAAACTATTCCAAAAAATACAGAAGGAGGGAAGGCTCCCAAACTCTTTCTATGAAGCCACTATCATGCTGATTCCTAAGTCAGACAAAGATATTACAAAAAAGGAAAACTACATGCCAATATCCCTAATGAACATAGATGCAAAAATTCTCAACAAAATACTAGCAAACCGAATTCAGCATCTCATTAAAGAGATCATACACCACGATCAAGTGGGATTCATTCCTGGTATGCAAGTCTTGTTCAATATCCGCAAATCAATTAACGTAATACATCACATTAACAAAATGAAAAATAAAAATCATATGATCATATCAATAGATGCAGAAAAGGCATTTGACAAAATCCAGCAGCCATTTATGATAAAGACTCTTAACAAAGTGGGAATAGTGGGATCATACCTGAACATATTAAAGGCCATATATGATAAGCCCACAGCAAACATTGTGCTCAATGGGGAAAGGCTGAAAGCTTTCCCCTTAAGATCAGGAACAAGACAAGTCTGTCTCTTTGACCACTTCTATTTAACATAGTTCTGGATGTTCTAGCCACAGCAATCAGACAAGAAAATGATAAAAAAGGCATCCAAATTGGAAAAGAGGCTGTAAAATTGTCATTATATGCAGATGACATGATACTATATATAGAGAATCCCAAAGACTCCACCAAAAAACTGCTAGAACGGATAAACGAATTTGGTAAGGTAGCAGGATATGCAATTAATATTCAGAAATCAGTTGCATTTGTACACAATAATAATCAACTATCAGAAGAAGAAATCAGGAAATCAATCCCTTTTACAATTGCTTCAAAAACAATAAAATATCTAGGAATCAATTTAACTAAAGAAGTAAAAGACCTGTACTCACAAAATTATGAGACACTGAAATCAAATTATGAGACAGAGAAATCAAAGAAGATACAAATAAATGGAAATATATACCATGCTCATGGATAGGAAGAATTAATATAGTTAAAATGTCAATACTTCCTAAAGCAATATATAGATTCAATGCAATTCCAATCAAACTACCAAGGACATTTTTGTCAGAAATAGAACATATTATCCTAAAATTTATATGGAGCCACAAAACACCCTGAATAGCTTCTGCAATGTTGAGAAATAAGAACAAAGTGGGAGGCATCACTTTACCTGACATCATAGTACAAGGCTACAGTAATCAAAACAGTATGGTACTGGCATAAAAACAGACACATAGACCAATGGAATAGAATAGAAAGCCCAGGAAGAAACCCATCTATATATGGTCACTTAATCTATGACAATGGAAGCAAGAAATTACACTCGAGTAAAGATAGTCTATTTAATAAATGGTGCTGGGAAAACTGGACTGACACGTGCAAAAAAATGAAAATAGACCACCTACTTACACCATATATGAGAACAAACTCAAAATGGATTAAAGACTTAAATGTAAGACCTGAAACTATAAAACTCCTAGAAGGAAATATAGGGAGTAAGTTTGCAGACATTACCCTGAGTAATATTTTTACTGATATATCCACTCGGACAAGGGAAATAAAAGAAAACATGAACATATGGAATTACATCAAACTTAAAAGTTTTTTCACAGCAAAGGAAATCATCAATAAAACATAAAAGCAGCCTACTGAATGGGAGAAAATATTTGCCAATGATATATCTGATAAGGGGTTAATATCCAAAATTTATAAAACACTCATGAAACTCAACACCAAAAAACAAACAACCCAATTTAAAAATGGGCAGAGGATATGAGGAGGCATTTCTCTAAAGAGGACATACAGATGGCCAACAGGCATAGGAAAATAGGTTCAACCTCACTAATCATCAGAGAAATGCAAATAAAAACCACAATGAGATACCACCTCACTCCAGTCAGAATGTCTATCATCAACAAATCAACAAACAACAAGTGTTGACTAGGGTGTGGAGAAAAGGGAACTCTGGTGCACTGTTGGTGGGACTGCAAATTGGTGCAGCCACTGTGGAAATCAGTATGCAGGTATCTCAAAACACTGGAAATGGAACTGCCGTATGACCCAGCCATTCTACTCTTGGGAATCTACCTAGAGGAATCCAGGACGCTATTTCGAAAAAATATATGCACCCCTATGTTTATTGCAGCACTATTTACAATAACCAAGGCTTGGAAACAACCAAATGCCCGTCGGTAGATGACTGGATTAAGAAACTCTGGTACATTTATACAATGGAGTATTACTCCGCTATAAAGAACAATGAAATCGTACCATTTGCAATGATATGGATGGACCTAGAGACTATTATGTTGAGTGAAATAAGTCAGTCGGAGAAAGACAAATACCACATGATCTCACTTATATGTAGAATTTGAAAAATTGAATGAATGAGCAAAAGAAATAGAAACAGTCTCCTAGATATAGAGGAAAAACAGGGTTGCTAGTTGGGAGGGGGGTTGGGATGAGGGAGAAGGGGAAAGGATTAGACAGCATAAATAGGTAACTACAGTACTGTCACAGGGATATGAAAGACAGTTCGGGGAATATAATGTTGTTAAAATTGTGTGGGGTGTCAGACGGTCACATGTTTTGTTAGGGAGACCACTTCATGGATGGAGTAGAGGCTTGATCACTGCGCTGTATACCTGAAATTGAT
This sequence comes from Aselliscus stoliczkanus, assembly GCA_033961575.1. Lineage (NCBI taxonomy): Eukaryota > Metazoa > Chordata > Mammalia > Chiroptera > Hipposideridae > Aselliscus > Aselliscus stoliczkanus. The sequence goes on along the minus strand of CM066740.1, from coordinate 60,629,829 downwards.
GTTGTATAATATTGGATGCCAACTGTAATTGAATATATAGACAGTCACGGGATGTGGATTATACGGTGGAAGGGAGTCAAACAAATTGTAATAGATATTATGATATGGGGGAAGGAGTGGGAGGGAGAATTGCGGGAGGGGGGTTGTCACTTTGAGGGGTAAAAAGTATAACTATTGCACTTTGTTGTACACCTGAAGCTAAATAAAAATATATATAAATAAAAATAAATAAAAAATGAAAAAATAAATAAAACAAAAAGAAAGCCTACTGAATGGGAGAATATATTTATCAACAATATATCTGATAAAGGGTTAATATCCAAAATTTATAAAACACTCACTCAACTCAACACCAAGAAAACAAACCTCCCAATTAAAAAATGGGCAGAGGATATGAAGAGGCATTTCTCTAAAGAGGACACAAGATGGACAACAGGCATATGAAAAAATGTTCAGCCTCACTAATCACCAGAGAAATGCAAATAAAAACCACAATGAGATACCACCTCACTCTGGTCAGAATGGCTATCATCAATAAATCAACAAACACCAAGTGCTGGCGAGGTTGTGGAGAAATGGGAACCCTGCTGCACAGTTGTTAGGATTGCAGATTGGTACAGCCACTATGGAAATCACTATGGAGGCATCTCAGAAAGCTGGAAAGGGAACTACCTTATGATCCAGCAATTCCACTCAGGTATTTATCTAGAGAAACCGAAGGCTCTAATTCGAAAAAATATATGCACCTCTATGTTCACTGCAGCACTATTTAAAAAAGCCAAGACTTGGAAACAATCAAAATGCCCATTGGTAGATGACTGAATTAAGAAACTCTGGTACATTTACACAATGGAGTATTATGCAGCTATAAAGAAGAATGAAATCATACCATTTGCAATGATATGGATGGCCCTAGAGAACATTATGTTAAGTGAAAAAGTCAGTCAGAGAAAGACGAATACCATATGATCTCACTTATATGTAGAATCTAAAGAACTGAAAAAATGAACAATGTAAACAGAAATAGTCTTAGAGACACAAAGGAAAAACTGATGAGGGCTAGATAGGATGGGGATGTGCATGAGGGAGAAGGAGAAGGGACGAGGCAACACAAAATGGTAACTACAATACTACTGCAGATACAGAAGAGACAGTTTAGAGAATACAATCAATAATGTAAATTTTTTTTAGGGGACCAGATGTCTTGTCAGGGAGAGCACTTCATGGATGGTGTTGGCTTGACTACTGCACTGTACATCTGATGCTGCTGGTGATTAATATTAGATTTTGACTATAATTTAACACATATATAGTCATGGGATGCGGAATATAGTGTGGGGATGTAGTTAATGGAATTGTAATAGATATGTATGATATCGGAGTTGGGGGGACAGGGGAGGGAGCAGGGGTGAAAAAGATAAGTATTACATAGTTTTGTACATCTGTAACTATTAATAATAATAAAAAATGTTAAAAAATAAACAGAATTTTCTAGTTTTATGAAGTCTGATTATTGAATTAATTTTATGATTAAAAATTTTATATTCTATGATATCTTTGCCTTCACCAAGGTCATAAAAATATTTTCTTATTTTTTCTTCTAGAAAGCTTAAGGCTTTAACATTTATGTTTATGATTCATCTCAAATTAGTTTTTTTCTAGATGCCTTTCATATTTCTTGTTTGATTTTTTCCTATGTGATTTTTATAATAATATTATAAATTGTATTTTTTTAAAAAAAAAATCCAGTTAACAAATGGGCCCAAAGACCTTAAAAGACACTTCACCAAACAAGGTATATAGAATGCAAATAATCACATGAAAGGATACTCCACATCATATGTCTTCAGGAAATATAAATTAAAACAGCAATGAAATACCACTGCACCTTCATTAGAAAAGCTAAAATCTAAAACACTGATAGCACCAAATGATGGTGAAAATGTGGAGCAATGAGGTACTCTGATACATTGCTGGTGGGAATGCAAAATGGTTAGTCATTTTGGAAGGCTGTTTAGTGATTTCTTACAAAACTAAACATACTTTTACCATATGAACTGGTAATTGCTCTCCTTGGTATTTTCCGAATTTCCACACAAAACCTGCACTTGGATGTTTATAACAGCTTTATTCACAATTACTAAAATTTGGAAGCAACAACAGATCCTTCAGTAGGTGAATGTATAAACAAACCAACACTATGAGCAACTATATGCTAACAAAGTCGACAATCTGGAAGAAGTGGATACATTTCCAGAAGCATACAATCTACCAAGTCTGAACCAAAAAGAAACAGAATCTCTGAACAGACTGATTACTGCCAAAGAAATTGAATCAACAATCAACAAACTTCCAACAAACAAAAACCCTGGACCAGATGGCTACACAGGTGAATTTTACAAAACATTCAAAAAAGAATTAGTACCTAGTCTCCTCAAACTGTTCCAAAATATACAGAAGGAGGGAAGGCTCCCAAACTCTTTCTAGGAAGCCGCTATCACCCTGATTCCTAAGTCAGACAAAGATATTACAAAAAAGGAAAACTACAGGCCAATATCCCTAATGAACATAGATGCAAAAATTCTCAATAAAATACTAGCAAACCAAATTCAGCATCTCATTAAAAGGTTCATACACCATGATCAAGTGGGATTCATTCCTGGTATGGAAGGTTGGTTCAATATCTGCAAATCAATTAACATAATACATCACATTAACAAAATGAAAAATAAACATCATATGATCATATTGATAGATGCAGAAAAGACATTTGACAAAATCCAGCAGCCATTTATGAAAAAACTCTTAGCAAAGTGGGAATAGTGGAATCAGATCTCAAACATAATAAAAGCCATATATGATAAGCCTAGAGCAAACATCACACTCAATGGAAAAGGCTAAAAGCTTTCCCCTTAAGATCAGGAACAAACAAGGCTGCGCACTTTCACCACTTCCATTTAACATAGTTCTGGAAGTTCTAGCCACAGCAATCAGACAAGAAAATGTAATAAAAGGCATCCAAATTGGAAAAGAGGAAGTAAAATTGTCATTATATGCAGATGACATGATACTATATACAGAGAACCCCATACACTCCACCAAAAACCTGCTAGAACTGATACACGAATTTGGTAAAATAGCAGGATACAAAATTAATATTCAGAAATCAGTTGCATTTGTATACACCCATAATAAACTATCAGAAGAAGAAATCAGGAAATCAATCCCTTTTACAATTGCTTCAAAACAATAAAATATCTAGGAATCAATTTAACTAAAGAAGTAAAAAACCTGTACTCAGAAAATTATGAGACACTGAAGAGAGGAGTCAAAGAGGATACAAATAAATGGAAATACAAACCATGCTCATTGATAGGAAGAATTAATATAGTTAAAATGTCAATACAACCTCAGGCAATATATAGATTCAATGCAATTCCAATCAAACTACCAAGGACATTATCTCAGAAATAGAACATAAATTCCTAAAATTTATATGGAACCAGAAAAGACCCCAAATAGCTACAGCAATGTTGAGAAATAAGAACAAAGTGGGGGACTTCCAGTAAATGGCGGAATAGACAGATGCTGTGCTGGCTGCCTCCCAGAATCAAACCAAAATTACAAACAAATTATGCAGCATTCAACCCTGGAGGTCCCCGAAACACTGGATGAACAGAACCACTAAACAAAGAACTTAAAGAGGAGGCCACATCCGATCTGGTAGGACGGGGTGAGACAGGGAGAGGGCGAGCCCCGTGAGGGAGGCCCTAGCTCTGGGGAGGCTTCTCTGGTTGGGGGAGAGAGACTCCGGCCACACACCAAGCTCACTGGTCCAGGGTTGCCTTGCTGGGAAGAGAAGTTCCAAGATAGCTGGCAGTAAATTGGTGAGGACTCTGTTTGCTCAGTTTGGTGAGGCTAAGAGCGGCTGGAGAATCAGTGGGGCTGGCGCATGGGCTTGCTCGCTGGTGAGCACTTACCTGGTTCCTGGTAGAAGGAGTAGCTGTGTGAGCTGGGCCCAGGAGCCTGCAGGGATGGACTGAGCTGGGCACCTTTGGTGCAGAAGCTGGGGGTTTTTGGACTGTTGTTCCTCTGGTGTGGAGCCTGCGTACGAGTGGTGTAGGGAGGGCGCCATTTTGTCTGGGTTGGGCCCTCCCACAGAGGATCAGGTACAGGACCTGATTGGTCTGGTGGAATTGGCGCAGAAGTGCGTGTGTGCGTACACACGCGCGCATGCGGTCTTGGATCCCCACCCTCCACCCGGCTTATACTGCATTGCAAGGGAAACGCTGGGTGGGTGCCCTCCAGCTCCAGCAGGCTGCTCACTGAGACCCAGGAATGCGTGAGCTGCCTCAGATCCCGACCCTCTCCACGGCTTGTGCTGCGTTGCTGGGGGAATGCCTGGTGGGCGTGCTCCGGCTCCAACAAGCTGCTCACTGAGGTGCGGGAGAGCGCAAGCCACCTTGGGTCCCAGGCTGCAGAGTTGCCAGGATGGTGATTGGTTGTTAGGCTGCTCGACCTGATGTGCGAACAGCTGATTGGGACAGACTGAGACTGGGAGTTTTCCTGGGAGTGTTGGGCCGTGAGCTGTGTGCTTGTGTGATCCAGCCAGGGCTCTCCTGGTGATCTATCTAATACATCAAAGCAATTCCAGAGCGACACCCAGAATGGGGAAACAAAGAAACATGTCAACAGTAAAAGATCAGAAGAAACCTTTAGAAATGGAACAAAATGAAACAGAGGGATCCAACCTTTCAGAGACAGAGTTTAGAACACTGCTGATAAGAATGTTTAACAAACTTAGTGAGGACATAAGGAAGGATAGAGAAATCATAAAAAACAACCAGTGAGAACCACAGAATACAATAGCTAAAATGAAGAACACACTCGAAGGTATCACCAGTCGAGTAGATGAAGCAGACGAACAAATCAGCAATTTGGAAGACAAAGTAGCAGGAATCACTCAGTTGGCACAACAAAAAGACAAAAGAATAAAAATCAATGAAAATAGTCTAAGAGCCTTATGGGAAAAGATGAAGTGCAACCACCTGCAAATCATAGGAATACCAGAAGGAGAAGAGAAGAAGCAAGGGGTTGAGAATGTATTTGAAAAAATAATGACTGAAAACTTCCCTACCCTGGTGAAGGAAATCAACATACATGCCCAGGAAGTGCAGAGGGTTCAAACAAGCTGAACCCATACAGGTCCACACCAAGACACATCATGGTTAAAATGGCAAAGGTTAAAGACAGAGACAGAATCCTAGAGGTAGCAAGAGAAAGACAGCAGGTTACATACGAAGGAACTACTATAAGACGAAGAGCTGACTTTTCTTCAGAAACTGCAGGCCAGAAGGCCAAAGTGACACAAAATAAAGGCCCACAATGAAGATTGCTCTCTCCAGCATGGCTATCTCTTAAAATTGAAGGAGAAATAAAGAACTTCTCAGAAAAGAATAAGTTTAAGGAATTCATAACCACCAAGCCAGCATTGTAAGGAATATTAAAAGGGCATTTTTTAATTAATTAATTAATTAATTTTTAAATTAGTTTCAGGTGTAAAACACAGTGCAATAGTTCCACATTTTACCCTCAAAATAACAACCCTCCTCCCCCAATTCGCCACCTCACTCCTCCCTCCCATATCATATATATCTATTACGCTTCCTCTGACTCCCTTCCACAGTATAATCCACATCCCGTGACTATCTATATATACTGAATTACAGTTGTATACCAACTGTATACAACCTCCACTTCAGGTATACAGTGCAGTGATCAAACCTCTACTCCATCCATGAAATGGTCTCCCCAACAAGACATGTGACCATCTGATGCCCCACAAAATATTTACACCATTATTAATTATATTCCCTGAACTGTCTTTCATATCCCTGTGGCAATATTGTAGTTGCCTATTTTTGCTGTCTAATCCCTTCCCCTTCTCCCTCATCCCCACCCCCCTCCCAACTAGCAACCCTGTTTTTCCTCTATATCTATGAGACAGTTTCCGTTTACAATGCTCATTCATTCAGTTTTTCAGATTCCACTTATTAGTGAGATCATATGGTATTTGTCTTTCTCTGACTGACTTATTTCACGTAACATAATAGTCTCTAGGTCCATCCATATCATTGCAAATGGTACGATTTCATTCTTCTTTACAGCGGAGTAATACTCCATTGTATAAATGTACCACAGTTTCTTAATCCAGTCATTGACCGATGGGCATTTCAGTTGTTTCCAAGTCTTGGCTATTGTAAATAGCACTGCAATGAACATAGAGTTGCATATATTTTTTTGAATCAGTGTCTTTGGTTTTTCGGGATAAATACCTAGGAGTGGAATTCCTGGGTCAAAAGGTAGTTCCATTTCCAGATTTTTGAGATACTGCCATACTGACTTTCATAGTGGCTGCACCAATCTGCAAAAGGGCTTTTGTAAACAAAAGAAAGGGGTAAACAAGTTAACCCAGGAAGACCAGGTATACAAATAACAGCATGGCAATACACATGCACCTATCAAAAAATCATTTTAAATGTGAATGTGAAAAGACAGAGAGTGGCTGAGTGGATAAGAAAATAGGACCCATGTATATACTGTTTACAGGTGGAATAAGATATTTCATGCAAATGAAAATGAGAAAAAAAAAGCTGGAGTACCAATACTTATTTTGGACAAAATAGACTTTAAAATGACTACAATAAAAGACAAAGGGCACTATATGCCTAATAAACATCTATGCACACAACATAGGAACTCCTAATTACATATAACAGATTTTGACAGACATAAAGTCAGAGATCAACAGGAACACTATCATAGTAGGGGACTTCAACACCCCATTGTCACCAATGGACAGACCCTTTAGACAGAAAATCAATATAGAAAGAGGGGCCTTAATGACACTTTAGACCAGCTGGATTTCGTTGATAATTTTGGAGCATTTCACCCTGAAAAAACAGAATATACATTCTTCTCAAGTGCACATGGGACATTTTCCAAGATAGACAACGTTAGGCCACAAAGCAAGTCTCAGTAAATTCAAGAAGATTGAAGTCATATCAAGCAGATATAAAAGAAAAACTGATGGTTGCTGGCTGGGAGGGAGTGGGAATGAGGGAGAGGGGGAAGGTTTTGGACAGTGTAGGTGGGTGACTACAATGTTGCAGCAGGGATATGGGGGCAATGCTGGGAATGTAATTGATAATGTTGTGAAGAGACTATTATGTTAAGTGAAATAAGTTAGTCGGAGAAAGACAAGTACCATATGATCTCACTTGTATGTGGAATCTGAAAAACTGAACGAACGAGCAAAGTAAAGAGACTCATAGATACAGAGGACAAACTTAGGGTTGTTAGTTGGGAGGGGGGTGCAGATAAAGGGAAGGGGAAAGGATTAGAGAGCATAAATAAACAACTACAATATTGCCACAGGGATATGAAACACAGTTTGGGGAATATAATGATGTTGTAAAAGTTTTGTGGCATGTCAGATAGTCACATGTCTTGTTAGGGAGACCACTCCATGGATGGAGTAGAGGCTTGATCACGGCACTGTATGCCTGAAGCTGATGTTGTATAATATTGTATGCCAACTGTAACTGAATATATAGATAGTCATGGGATGTGGAGTATACTGTGGAAGGGAGTCAAAGGAATTGTAGTAGATATGTATGATATGGGGGTTGGAGTGGGGTAGTGAACTGCGGGAGGGGGGCTGTCACTTTGGGGGGTAAAGAGTACAACTATTGCATTGTGTTATACACTTGAAACTAATAAAAAAGACAAAAGTGAAAAAAAAAGAACAAAGTGGGAGGCATCACACTACCTGACATCAAAACATACTACCAGGCTACAGTAATCAAAACAGTATGGTACTGGCATAAAAACAGACACATAGACCAATGGTACAGAATAGAGACCCAGGAATAAACCCATCTATATATGGCATTTAATCTATGACAATGGAAGCAAGAATTTACATTGTAGTAAAGATAGTTTATTTAATAAATGGTGCTGGGAAAATTGGACTGACACGTTCAAAAAAATGAAAATGGACAACCTACTTACACCAGATATGAGAACACACTCAAAATGGATTAAAGACTTAAATGTGAGATCTGAAACTATAAAATTCCTAGAAGAAAACATAGGGAGTAAGTTTGCAGACATTAACCTGAGTAATATTTTTACTGATATATCCCCTCAGGCAAGGGAAATAAAAGAAAAAATGAACATATCGGATTACATCAAACTTGAAATTTTTTTCACAGCAAAGGAAATCATTAATAAAACAAAAAGGCAGCCTACTGAATGGGAGAACATATTTGCCAACGATATATCTGATAAGGGGTTGATATCCAAAATTTATAAAACACTCCTGAAACTCAACACCAAAAAAACTAACAACCGAATTAAAAAATGGGCAGAGGATATGAAGAGGCATTTCTCTAAAGAGGACATACAGATGGCCAACAGGCATATGAAAAAATGTTCAACCTCACCAATCATCAGAGAAATGCAAATAAAAACCACAGTGAGAGACCACCTCACTCCAGTCAGAATGGCTATCATCAACAAATCAACAAACAACAAGTGCTGGCGAGAGTGTGGAACAATGCTTGGTGGTACTGCAAATTGGTGCAGACATTATGAAAATCAGTATGGAGGTATCTCAAAAAAACTGGAAATGGAACTGCCGTATGACCCTGCAATTCCACTCTTGGGTATCTACCTAGAGGAATCCAAGATGCTAATTTGAAAAAATATATGCACTCCTATGTTTATTGCAGTACTATTTACAATAGCCAAGAATTGGAAACAACCGAAATGCCCATCGGTAGATGACTGGATTAAGAAACTGTGGTACATTTATACAATGGAGTATTACTCTGCTATAAAGAAGAATGAAATCGTACCATTTGCAATGATATGGATGGACCTAGAGACTATTATGTTACGTGAAATAAGTCAGTCGGAGAAAGACAAATATCATATGATCTCACTTATATGTGGAATTTGAAAAACTGAATGAATGAGCAAAGGAAACAGAAACAGTCTCATAGATATAGAAGAAAAACAGTGTTGCTAGTTGGGAGGGGGGTGGGGATGAGGGAGAAGGGGAAGGGATTAGACAGCATAAATAGGTAACTATGATGTCACAGGAATATGAAAGACAGTTCAGGGAATATAATAATGTAAAACTTTTGTGGCGTGTCAGATGGTCACATGTCTTGTTAGGGAGACCACTTTATGGATGGAGTAGAGGCTTGATCACTGCATTGTATACCTGAAATTGATGTTGTATAATATTGTATGCCAGCTGTAATTGAATATATAGATAGTCACAGGATGTGGATTATATGGTGAAAGGGAGTAAAAGGAATTGTAATAGATAGTATGATATGGGGGGTAGGCGTGAGGTGGGGAATTGGGGGAGGAGGGTTGTCACTTTGAAGGGTAAAAGAAAAAAAGACTTCTAGTCTAGATACAGGTTTTGCAATTATGGGCAAAAGGCCATAAATGGAGCTATACATGTGGATTAGATCATCTCGAACATAATGAATATTGATATTGAAGGGAAGGGAGATAAAGAAACATAAAGGAGACTGAGTAGGAGGGCTAGAAAAGGGAAGAAGGAAATCAGGAGAGAGAAATGAGTTTCAAGAGAGAGTGTCCAAAGGTATCAAAGTCACAAAGGGGCCTTCAGGCTAGATTACAAATGCTCTGCAAGATTATACTACATTATTTTATCTAGTGAGTTCTAAACTTAATTGATTATGGAAGTCCCTGGAAATACACAGAATCAAAATTGCTGGGGTAGAGCCTGTGGCTGTATTGTTTTTAAAGCTTCCTAGGTGATTCGGTGATGCAGCTGGGTCTGAGAAGAATCAAACCACTTGCTTAATCCAAGAACAGAGAATTTTATTTAAAAGACTGGACATAGATTAGCTAGACTTAAATAATTTATGGAAGCTTTTCCCATAAATCTGTTTCATCAACATACATAAGGACATCTTATTGTATTCATACCTGGAAAACTTGTAACATTACTCCTAAAAACAAGAATAAGATTCAGATAACAACTTGTGCTTGTATGCGCTAAAGGAATCTGGTTTATACAATAGGAATGTTGATTAAACAGTTGACCAGGGTAGTCAGTTGGAACCAAACCTTTCTTTCACTTCTCCAAATAAAAGAAGGAAAAGAAAAGTGACAGGCTTTACAATTTCTCCAGATGTCAAAATTGATCTGGCTGATTAATGAATCAAGGAATTTTAAAATTCTATTTTCTGCTAAGTTTTTAAATATAAACCACTGATCGACACTGAAAAAAAATCAAAACAGCATGGTATTGGTAGAAAAAAGACACAGAGACCAATGGAATTGAATTGAAAACCCAGAAATAAACCCACATAAATATAAACAGACAATTTTTGACAAAGGAACCAAAACCATACAATGCAGAAAAGAAAGCCTCTTCAAAAAATGGTGCTGTGAGGGCCGGCCAAGTGGCTCAGTTGGTTAAGAGCTTGCTCAAGAGTGCAAGCTGAGCTCTGAGCCACAGCAATTTGATGCCCAGCCTGAGCTGAGCTGCCGCGAAGCTGCCAACAGGTGGCAGGATGGCTCAGCTTTAAAAAAAAAAAAAAAAAAAGAGGTGCTGCGAAAATTGGAAAGCCATGGGCAAAAGAATGGAGCCAGACTGTTATTTGTCACTATGTACCAAAATTAACTCAAAATGGATAAAAGACCTATGCATAAGACCCAAAATAATAAACTGCATAAGAAAAAGTATAGGTTCTAAACTCATGGACCTTGAATTCAAAGAGCATTTTACGAATTTGACTTCAAAGACAAGAGAAGTAAAAACTAAAATAAATGAATGGGACTATATCAAATTAAAAGGTTTCTGCACAGCAAAAGAAACCATCAACAAAACAAAGAGGCAACCAACCAAATGGGAGAAGATATTTGCAAACAATGCCTCCAATATGGGGTTAATATCCAAAATATATAAGGAACTCATACAACTCAACAACAAAAAGACAAACAAGCCAATTAAAAAATGGACAGAGGACATGAACAAAAACTTCTCCCAAAAAGACATATGAGGTCGGACAATTAAGTTTGCGAACACATTCTAGAAATAGTGCTACATACCTCATTGCTGAATATCACTATGGTCATCTTTGAAATACTCCCTTTGGAAAACTATGCACTGATACCTGTGCCTAGTCCAATTTTCGAAGCAATTTTGGAACTTGTTTTCTGGAATGGCTATCAGAGCTGTCATTGTAATACTATTGATGTCCTGAATGTCATCAAAATGTATTTCTTTTAATATTTCCTTTATTTTCAGTTAAAGAAAGAAGATCTGGAGGTCAGATCAGATGAATAGGGAGGGCGTTCCTTCCAATACAGTTATTTGTTTACTGGCTAAAAACTCCCTCACATGTGAGCTGGTGCATTGTCATGATGCAAGAGCCATGAATTGTTGGCAGAAAGTTAAGGTCATCTAACTTTTTCACGCAGCCGTTTCAGTGGTTCCAAATAGTAAACTTGGTTAACTGTTTATCTAATTGGTACAAATTCATAACAAATAAACCCTCTGGTATCCAAAAAAGTTAGCAACAACGTTGCAACAAGTTTGCGAACTTAACGGTCAGACCTCATATAAACGGCCACCAGATATATGAACGAATGCTCAACTTCACTAGCTATTAGGGAAATAGAAGTCAAAACCACAATGAGATATCACCTCATACCTGTTAGGATGGCTAACAAGACAAATAATAAGTGCGGGGAGGCTGAGGAGAAAAGAAGAGCCTTCATACACTGTTGGTGGGAATGAAATTGGTACAGTCGCTATGGAAAACAGTATGGAGATTCTTCAAAAAATTAAGAATGAATTACCATATGACCCAGCAATCCCTCTCCTGGGTATCTACCCAAAAAAAGATAACTGTATTCCGATGTTCATTGCAGCATTATTTGTGGTGTCCAAGACATGGAAACAACCGAAGTGTCCTTTGATAGATGATTGGATAAAGAAGATATGGTACATATACACAATGGAATACTACTATGCCATAAGGAAACATGAAATACTGCCATTTGTAACAACATGGGTGCATCTTGAGATTATTATGCTAAGTGAAATAAGTCAGAAAAAGTTGAGAAACATATGACTTCACTCATATGTGAGATATAAAACTGAAGGAAACAAAAGAACAAGATAAGCAAATAAACAGAAACTCATAGACACAGACCACAGCTTAGTGGTTACCAAAGAGTAAGGGGTGAGGGGTGATGTTAGAAGAGGGTAAAGCGAATCAAATATATGGTGATGGAAGAACTGCCTCTGTGTGATGAACACATAATGCGATATATAGATGATGTATTGTAGAAGTGCACATTTGAAACTTATGTAGTTTTGCTGACCATTGTCGCCCCAATAAATTTTAATTTAAAAAAAATCTCTTTGTAGCTGTGTTCCCCAAAGTGTCAATGAAAAGAACCCAAATCTCTGAAAATTTTACTAAGAACTTTATTTGGGCTTTGCTGAAGACTATATGTATAGCCCAAGAGTAGAACAAGAAGGTTTGAAACAGTGTTCCAAATGTGGAAAGGCTGGGGAGCTTATATAGGCAGAGGAGAAAGTGAAGAGTACATCTGGTACATGAGAAGTTTCAGTTAGGGTACATAGATTCCAATGATTAATGGTTTTACATCAAATGGAAGGAATGTATAGGAAAGATAAGGTTGGGTTGTTGTTGTGCCTCTTGGCATCAGGGAGTCTGGGAATAGGGTCTGGAAACAATTTGACTGCTTTGAAATTCCTTGAGGTGAATTTTTATCAGGATGTGGAAAGAAAAGGCACTATTTTTTATAATCATCGAACTTTAGTTTCGCAACTGTAGAAGATATACATGACTACCCCAGTGGTTTACTGCTTGGTAAGAAACTTTAAAGAGGCTCATTGTTTTCTCTTAGTTACTGATTAAGTCAGAGTAGATGGACCACCCTTTCTTTTCTCACAGGTCTTACAGATATGAAGGTTCCTAGGCTGATTTATTCTGCCAACCCCTGTTCTGTTTACTGTTTCAGGAAGAATAAAATGTTTTCTTCATGCTGATAAATCTAACTATTTTCCCCAATTTTATGTAGGCTCAAATACTGTCTCTACATGAACACATTCTTGTCCATCTTTCCTCTCCAGTGAAGCCAATGGCCCCTGTTTCCTTTCTCTATAACATCTTGCTAATTTATTATTTTTTAATGACACTGTATTGTACTCAGGAGCCAGGTCATTGTGCAGGTATTAGTGGGGACACTCATATTTAAAAAAAGAGGCCAAATCTCAAATGAAGGATAAGAATACATTACTATATTTCTACACCATGAACTCCCTGAGGGCAAAGACTATCATTGCCCCCAGAGCCTAGCACAGGACCCAGAATGTAGTAAGCATTTAACAAATGGTTGAATGGTGGTTGAGTGCATGGGACCTGGAACCAGCCTTCTTGTTCAAATCTTGGCTCTACTACCTACTTTGGGAAAGTTAATTAACTTCTTTGTTTTAGTTTTTTTCAGCTTAAAATGGGGATGGAAAAGTAGCTATTTCACAGGGTGATACAGGGAAAACGTTGTTGTTATTGTTGTTGTTGTTTTAAAGATTTTATTGGGGAATTGGGGGAAGGGAACAGCATTGGGGAATTGGGGAAGGAGACCAGTCAAGTTGCTGTCTTTTTTGTTCTTCAGTCTATTTGCTGAGGACGTTGCTTCACTGGCCCTTGTTGGAATCATCATTGCGCTCTTCCCAGATGAGGCAGATTGGTCGCAGACCTCTAGATGCTTGCTCACCACGACTATTGGCAGCTCACGCTGGCTGCCGGCCACTCACTGTAGCCTATGGCAGCCCACTGCAGCAGGGGCTGCAGCCTACACCGTCGCTGGGGCTCACGCAGCCCAGCTCCAGGTGGAGCTGTTGTTAGCTGTAGAGGGCAGTGTCACTGGCCCTCGTATGTGGGATCCAAACCAGGTCCACTGGTATCCCAAACCAGTTCTTAACCAATGTGCCACTCGGCCGGCCCAATTGTTGTTGTTTTTTTGAGTAGTGAAAAAACTTATTGTGATCACAGTCACTTTCATTAACCCATTAGTTAAACAGATACCACAATATTAACTATTAATTTACTATATTAAACTATTTTAAATAAGAGTAATTTATAAGCAACATTTTTATTTCTTCCATGATTATTATTATAGCAATTAAAAGCCTTTAGTAAGTTCATGGTTAATAATGTGGTTACAAATATAAGTTGGCTTTTATTGTTATTACTATTACTGTTGGGGTTGATGACAGTTATTAATATGGCCAGAAGGAGGATGATATAGATTGAATTGTGTCCCTCAAAGAATATATGATGGAGTCCTAGCTCATAGTACCTGAGAATGTGACTTCATTTGGAACTAGGATCTACAGTACTAATCAAGTTAAAATGAGGTCATAGGGTGGGCCCCAATTCAATACAACTAGTGTCCTTATAAAAAGGGGCCATGGATACACATATCAGATGAAGATGAAGGCAGAGATCTACAAGTTAAGGAATACTGAAGATTGTGATTGAACCAGTGGAAATTAGGGGAGAAGAAAGGAACAAACTTTCTCTCATAGCCCTCAGAAATAATCAACCCAACCATCACCTTGATCTTGGAGTTGTAGCCTTGTTTAAGCTACCCAGTTTGTGGTCCTTCATTACAGCAGCCCCAGAAAACTCATACAGAGGGGCCATGGTAGTAAGCAGTCCATTAGCTGTAGATTCATGGAATCTCCTGGGATATGCCAGGTCCATCCTGGCTTCCATCTTTTCTGCCATTCTGGAAAATTTCCTAATGATTATGCCAGGCTCAGGAGCCCAGGACCCCAAGGGATATTTTGTGACAGGGCGTACCTTTAGCACCCAAGATAAAGCTTTGTGGCCTTGAGCAAATCAGTTCTCCTGGTCTCAGATTCTTAATCTCCAATATAAACTAGTCAAAGTACCAAAGTGCTTCTTCCCAGCTATAAATGTGATGATTCCTGTAGCACTGATAAAGGTTAAACTGACCTGCCATAACTCCCTTCATTTATTCTTTAGTAAACTATCTTTAAACTTATTTAAACCACATCTTGAATATAAGCTACATATGTCATTTTTTTTACCAGTATATTATTAATGAGTTGTCAGCACAGTGTATTGGAAAAGTATGGCCAAAAATATCAGGAGAACTGAAATCTAATCTTGATTTCAGAATAATGCTTAGATTAAAACACAAAACAATGTTATCGACTCCTTTCTGCAAATTATGGTCTAGGTTAATTTTTTCCTTGTACCTCAAGAGAAGAGTTAGTTTCAGTTAGAATGAGTCTAAAGTAAACCCAGCATGTGTAGAAAAATGCAATATCAATACTTCTCAGGTTTTTCTTCTCAATTCTACCCACATTTTTTTTCTAATATTACCTCCTTCCAAGCCTCTCAATTTTATTATTAGAAAAAATTGTGGATAGGATCAAGAGAAGGGCAGAGGTTATACTATTGCAGAATTGGGAATTATCATATGAGCCATTGGACACAATATTTTTGCCTACTGCTAACCCTTGTCCTAGGGTCACACAGGGTGTTAGGTTGTGGCTTGAAGCTTTTGTAAAAGCATCTCAACAGGTATGAATTCAATAAGCCCAGGTATGCCTGGTTTAACATAAAGGACACTCATTAAATGAAGTCCATGTGGTTTATGTGCAGTTCTGACAGGCATACACAAGGAACTTGTTAAAAAAGCTCTTCTTTATTATGGATTTTTGAGCACATGCTATGCTTTTTTCATAAATAATTTTTCCATGGGTTGTTTATCGTAGCAGGTGGTAGGTAGCCGTCTGTGTTCTTTTATTGCTTATATGCAGTAGGAGCATAGGCATGATACAAATCGTTATGCATTATCCTAGACTTCTGTTTGCAATAAGGAGCACACACAATGCCATACCAAAGTGAATTTATTGACATTCTTTGAAGGTGTTATGAGGGAAGAGAAAGCTTGGCCTGAGTATCACGTGACATTTCTCTTGTAGATGTAGGCAAAATCAGCTTAATAATGTAGACTTCTCCTGCTATTGACTAGAACAAAAACTTTTAACAGAATTGTTTTAGATATTTCCTTTGATAAATGGGAAACTACAAGAAGTAGGCTGATGGAATGATATTTACTGTATCTACTACCTCTAGGCACCTTTTTTCTACTGGAACAAAGGGGCTACATGTCACTAACATGAAAATACACCTTCTCTTTTGACCTTATGATGGCTGGAACATCCATCCTAGATTTTTATGATATAGAATTGCAGTGGTAGTTTAAATAAACACTGAAGTACACAACAGTAATAATAATAATAATAATAATAATAATAATAATAATAATAAAGCACCACATTTGTTATGTAAAGTTCTAACTACTTTCATTTGAAAGTGTTTTATCTTGACTGGGAAAAAACATTTGTGGCAATTGAAAAAATTTCTGAACCCAAATTTTAGACACATGGTTTGACACATGGACTGACAATGCCATAGTTTTAACATTTTAACTGTCCTGGAAAGTCCAGCTTATTGGCTTATACAAAAATATACTTATTGTTAAAGGTCATATGATCATGTATTAGAAGAGAAAATATTTAGATTTTGCATATTTAAAGCCTAATCCCCAAATCACATATCTGTCTTAATTTCTTTCATCCAAGAAATTGTGGTACAATAGTGATGGTTAAAATTTTTTCACAACCGCTGTCAACTTACATACACAGGAAGTTATAAAGAACACAGCAGATTTAGAATACTTCTCCTGCATGTACAGAACCATTTTGTGTTTTTAGGATTATCATCTTCATATAGTAGAATAAAATGTGATATTCATGAAATTCTTATTTTAATACTTTTCAAAGGCATTTTTCAAAGTGTAACATAAATTTTCTCTTATTTATTGTTCTTGTTTGTCCCTCAAGTAAGTTTAGTACACTCTCACTACAACTAGCTCTAAAGGATCTTGTTATAAAGGTATTGTTGTTTATATGTGATTCATTTTATAATATGCCTCTATGGAGAAAACTCATACTTTAAATTAAAAAAAAAATTCAAGTGGTGACAAATAGGTCTGCCTTGCCCATTGAATAATATGATTTGGGTCGTTTATACCTCCCAAAGTCAATTGCATAATTTATCCCTATAGCTGTTTTATGTAATGAAAAATTATACATAATTTTGAAATCAGGCTCATATATGAGGGAATATTAACTAAAGAAATATCTTTAGGGAATGTAGAAAAATAAAAACAATCTTTCTATAATAACTGTCTGTACTCCTCTTCTCGTTGTTTTCCTTAAGGATTCTGTGGAAGGTTGTAGTGGGACCTGGGACCCTGTTAAGGAAGCTCTGCATTCTTTAGCTGACTCTGACACCAGAGTTTTCTGTTTTGGAATTTTATGCTTTTATGAAATACTGTTCCTGAAATGTTTGCTTGGTGAGATACATCTAGAGTCATGGCATTGGGGGTGGGAGGCAGGTAAGAAAAAATTAGTTGAAAAACCACTTATGACTAAGTTATCCATCTATATATAATTTCTAGGATACCTTGTTTCTTCTGAATATGGGTAAAATAAACATTAATTAATCTACTTAATAGATTAATTAGATATTTGTATAAATTGTAAAGCTCCCCAAGAAGAGGTTTCACCATTTGAACAGCTGTATCCCTCGCCAATGCCTAACAAATAAGTACTAAATATATATATATATATATGTATATGTATATATATAATCTCAACAAATTCTAAAAATGAAAGATGCCTCCTATACTAGATGATCCAGCTCATTGGCTTGCACAAAAATATGCTTACTGTTAAAGGATATATGGTCATGTATTAAAAGAGAATTTTGACAGTAATTTTATACTCTCATGTGTTCAAAGAATTAGGATGGTGAAATTATTTGCATAATCCTTATGTTCTGATTTTATAAATAAATAATAACAGCTCCATTGGAATAATGATTTTTCAGGTATTGAAATATGTACTGAATTTTACAGATCCCCCAAGTTCTATATTATATAAGTTACACATTCCATCTTATCTTGGTAAATATCCTTTTTAGACAATAACAGAAGGCCAAATTTCATATATATATGAAATTTTATATATATATATATATATATATATATATATATATATATATATATATATATATATATATGGTTGTCGGAAAAGTCATCACACATTTTTGCAACGAAAAATGTAGAAAATATATGTCATGAATTTTCCGACAAACTAATATGTATATATTCCCTGATTGACAATAAATACACAGCAGCAAGCGGTGCTTGGCATAGCAAATAATTCTTACTAAAAGAATGTTTCATTTTAGAGTGCAGGGAAGATAATTAAATGCACTGTCCAGACACAGACTGACATAATGAGCACATGGCATGGCTTCATACGAAATTAACTTTGTCTTACATTTTTCACATTTCTTCCTATTCACCATATTAAAAGCAACAATGTGAAATTTCAACAATAGGGCCCCTTTAGCTCTTCTTTTCCCAGTGAAGAAAAACACTTTCATTTATGACATACTTCAGACAACATGGATAATAAGGTTAGAAAAATAGCAAATGACCATTATGCTTGGATTTTTTCTTCCAAATGTAATTGAGAGGTTAGAATGTCTTTGGAGACTGCAACTGTTTTTCTGAAAACACTATTTTCTGGGATACCCCTTCACTGAATGCTACAAGAAACTGGATGTCTATTTTGACACAAATCCACATGACTTTGAGGTGTTATGTCTCTTCTCTGGAAGGATTGCAGTGGATAAAGGAGAAGTACTGTATTGACCTTGACCCTTAAAAAGCATCATCACTATCTGCAGCTTTTAATTTAGTGTGGTTCCTGTGAACAATCAAATGTGAAGGAATTTGAACACCATAATTAAGAAAAAGATAAAACAGCATGAAAAAAACAATATCAAAGTTAAAATAAAAATTTGTTTGCCATGCAAATAATTACCTCGCTTTAACAGAAGTTATGAGATTATACATTTTTCCCCCGTTGTGTGGGAGAACTGTAGCTAGATTAAATAAAACAGAACAAAATGGTACAGAACTCAGGTATTCAAGCCAATCTATGGCCTCCTTCCATTTTTCTTGTTTGCTTTATCATATTCTACAGAACACAATGGGAATAGAAGCCTCATAATTTATATTACATAATGAGATAGCCTTCTTGGACATGTGCACAAGTTTGTACTTCTAGTGTGGTAAGTATTCATGAGGTGTGTGTCCCTCCTAGACTTCTCTAAACTCAAGCTGAGCCACGGTCCCCACAACCATTTTGGATGTGCTGCATTAAATGAGTAGGTGTTTGTCTTGCTGTTGTTATTTCTTGGAAAGTAAACCGTATGTCTAGGCTATTTCCAGCTGATGGGACTGATGTCACATGTGAATCATGAGTTGAATGTAGAAAAATTTGGGGTTTTCCACCGCTATTTTTGCATGGATAATGTGCACAGGGGAAAAGTAAAGTGGGAGGGAAAGAAAAGGGTGATCAACTTCTAGTTCTGGAATTGGTTGTTAGAAATGATTTAAAAAATGTGGCTCTTGTCAGAAGACATGGGCATATAAAAGCTTGGAATGCTTAATGCTTGAATTTTTCCTTAAATTACATAAATGGAAGTAAACATTTATTACCATTTGGTCAAGTGTAGCCATAACTTGCATTCATATTTCATTGTTAGTAATGGAGGTATGTGGAGATATACACAGACTTTGAGAGCGCTGTTTCTTAATATTGCATACAGGCTAGCAGTTCATTGAAAATGGAGGAGATAAGCCTGAAAGTTATATCTTAGAAGAAGGCAGTTCTTCATGCACAGCTTTTGTCAATCCTGATTTGATTTGAAAATAAAAATCATGGAATACCAAAATCAAAAAAGAGTTGATTGAGGAAAAGGGAAATAAGGATTATTCCAGAAAGAGTGACATCACTGTCCAGGAAAATGTCAGGTGAGTTTCCATTTCTTTATTCAAGTCCAAAGGTGCTGGTTTCTTCTACTGCTGTTAACAGCTTTTCATACAACATCGAGTATGAGGGATAAGGTGGAAGATCCAATCGATTGAAGCATGTATGTGCCCTGGGTATGGGAGAAAACACTGGTGAAGCTGTTTGTTTCAATGATACAACTAATTTGGATATATGTATGATTAGTCTGAAGCTATGAATCAAAAGTAAATTAAAAATGAATAGAACCACAATTTAGGACCACTACAACACATTACAAACTAGGAACCATATAACATTCTAGACATGAACAAACCAGTGAGGGAGTGAAATAACTAGAAATAGGTGATTTGCATTTGTAAGCAAACCACACTACACTAGAACTACACTAGCAAACTAATGATACACTCTATGGTATCACCTTTATTTTACAATTGAGATGTGAACTTGGATGTGGTTAGTGAAGGAGGTAGAAAGATAATTCGTATTAGAGGATCTTATTCCCAAGTCTCCTTGCCAAACTCTGACTCCTGGGTTTCAGTAAACCATGTACATTGACTTAGAAGTGCCAACGGATACCCTGGAATGCTGAGATACAGTGCTTTATTGAGTCAGGTGTGTCCTGGAGACAGTTTAACTCCTCTACAGGTCCCAGTGGACAGACCTGATCTGAAGCAGATATGCTGTGTTTTCAAGAACAGCTGAACTTGTGGAATAGTCCTCCGTGAATGCCTTGAACATTCCCATGCAACCTGCCCTGGTTTCTGCTTTACTTGTCATGTGCTTCATCCTGCAGACTCATGTATGTCAGCATCTGGCCTAGACAAGTAATGGCTTTCCCTGTCATATGCTGACACATGGTCCAGGACCAGACTCTATGTCACCTGTGCAGGGCTTAGAGGCCCAAGACACATAGAATCCTCCTGTGGAACTTCAAATCAGCCTGATTAGCTGCTCCCTGTAAGATATTCTTTTTTTTTTTTTTTTTTAGAATCTTTTGTTGATGTCATGTCCAGTACCAAAGTAGGGAGAAAGATGGATGGGTGCAGCTGAAGGTTAATTTTAACACCTTTTCCACCCTTGAAGGGGTGGTGAGTTGAAATGGTGTTTTGAGAGGCCAACCAGCACAGAAAAGGTCACTATAAGATAAATAAAACAAAATAACATAAAATAATAATAAAATAATTCCAAAAAAGTTCACAGAACAGGCATACATATTAACACAACTAAACTAAATCCTAACCAAAAAATAACATTCCCAAATCAATAGAATTTTATTTGGGATATTAAACTCTTCTTTAAAATTATAAGATCCCAAGGGAAATTGTGTATTGTCTATAACTTTGCTTTCACAGTCCCAGGTTAGGCTGATCCAGTGCTCAGGGTATGGGGGAGATTGTAGGATGGGGAAGTTGGGAAAAGGGGAGAGAAAAGATGGTTTTCCTGCACAGGGAGAATGCCATTGTTTTTGCCTCTCATCATCCATTACCCCTATTAGTAACAGCTCCCTCATTGTCCTTGGAAAGCTACCCTCCATTCCCTTCCCCTACCCTAAGTTCCAAGGTTAGGCACAAGTTAGTAGAGTATAATGGCCTTAGGCCTTGAAGATTTAACTGGAGAAAACATAAAAATCGACCAAGATTAGCAGAGATCTCAGATTATTATCTAAGATTTGAATAGGTTTATGTTGACTTCAAAAGAAAATGTAATATTTTACCTAAGCTTATTTTTTTTGAGCAAAAGTGGAAAAGTACTTAGTAAAGGCCAACAGTTACAGTTGGCATTTAAAAAGATTGAAACTAGGACATACTCTGGGCTATGGCTAACCAAGTTAAGTGGGACAGAAACATCCCAAGTGTGCTTTTGGAACTGGCTGAATGAGACAAGAGCAAGATATGAGCAGACATCACCTTCTTGGTTTTCTTCCTCTGCCATTATATTGGGTCTTCAGAAAAGTCATGATGTGTTTTGTCTGTTTTTCAAATGTCATTGATTTATACAAAGAACAAAGATCAATCAATGATATATTGCCCATTTTGTTCAATAATCTTTTGCCATCTTTCAGGGAGCTTCATAATTCCTCATTCATAGAAAGACCTGTCTTTATGTGTGAAAAACTGAACAAGGTGCTCATTTACAGCCTCATCTAATTGAGTGTTATACCATGCAAGGAGTTTTGAAGAGAGCAAAACAAGTGGAAGTCTGACGGCACAAAGTTAGGTGAGTATGGTGGGCATGGCAACACATCCCATTCCAGCTCCAATAATTTTTGATAGGTGATCAAACTTGTGTGTGGTTTCACACTGTCACAATGGAACACAACTCCTTTACAATTAACAAGCTCTGGAGGTTTCTGGATGATGGATTCATTCAAATTGTCCAATTGCTGACAGTACACATTTGAATTGATTGTTTGGTTCTTGGTAGGAGCTTGAAAAACACACCTTTAAAATCCCACCACACTGAGAGCATAACCTTTCTCTGATGAATGTCTGCTTTTGATGTCGTTTGAGGCAAATCATCACATCGGGACCAAGACCATTTCACATCATATTGTTATAAACAACCCACTTCTCATCACCAGTCATCAGTCACTTCAAAAAAGGATCATTTTCCTCACATATAATGAGCATATTGCAGATGTTTATATGCACCGTCAAATGAACTTCTTTGTGTTCATGTGGAACCCAAATATCGAGCTTGCTTATGTATCCCAGCTTCTTCAGGTGGTTGTGAATGCTTGAATGATGGATGTTCAATGTTTCTGCAATCTCTTGTGTTGTGTAATGTGGGTTAACTCAACCATTGCCTTTATTTTGTCATTATCAACCTCGGTGGGCCTCCCTGATCAAGGAGCATTGTTGAGATCAAAATCATGAGCGTGGAATTTCATGAACCATCACTAGCACTGATGTTCTTGTAGAGCATTGTCACCATACACTTTATGCAACTTTTCCCAAGTTTGATGCACATTCTTCCCTTTATGGAAGTAAAACAATAAAATATAGCAAAAATGCACTGTTTGGTCTTCCATCTTCAACTTGTTGTAAAATCTCCAAAACTTAACCAAATCACTCAAATTTTTTTTTAGAATGAGGCTAGAACTGTCAGCTGTCAAATGACATAGCAATAACATAGATGTGAATGACTCTAGTACTTCGAAAAATAATCTAGTGCCATCTGTTGCAAATATGCATCATGACTCTTCCGAAGACCTAATAACTGGCACTAATGAGTGGAAATATTTCAGGAGAAAAATTCCATATTTACAAAATACATTAATTCTGTAAAAGATAATTTCTGGAAATAAACTGAAAGCAGTAGCAAATGGCACCTCTTCAAGACCTAGTCTGAACACCCAGAGTTTCTTCAAGATTTGCTTTTATTACACTTATCTACAGCATTGGCTAACTCCCTTAAATAAATTCCAGTTTTTAGTCTCAAATGGATAAACACAATCAAATCACAATTAGATTTAGCATCCCTAAGGGTTCACCACCTTCCAGATATGTTTCTGACAGCACAGAGTGTCTGTTTACATCATTCCCTGTGCAATGAACCCTGTGCTCTCAGGTGAGTTAGGTGGAGAAAGCATGAAGCCATGGGTGCGAAGATCTCTATTCTGATCACAGTCTAACCACTTGATAGCTTTATAATCTTGGGAATGTCAATCTTACTGAGCCTCAGTTTTCTCACTTGCAAAATGGGAGTAATAATACATGCTTTGCACCCTTCAGAGGGCTTTGTTGTGAGAGTAGTGATGAAAGAATGCACACAATGCTTTTTGTAAACTGTGAATCATCATTTAAACATAAGATTCTCTTAATGATGCAACCACAGTTGCAACAATTATTTTAGAAACTGTATCACCCTTGTGGAGACTTAAGACCCTAAGTCTTTTGCACATGACTACTGACAAAAGAATCCCCCTCATCACCCATTTGCTATTTTTGAGCTCCTCATAAGTCTTTTCCATTATGCCAGATCAAATTTTGCTCCACTGGTGTTAATATAGGGTTCTAGCATTTTGAGATAATTTTGAATTTGAATTGTGCCAATCTGTACTAATCACCCTTTTAATTTGTGTCATCTACACGGTTGATCTCCCTGTCTCCTTGATTTTTTTCCAAGTTATTGATTAAAATGTTAACCAATACAATGCCAAAGATAGTCTTGTTCCTCTCCCGTAGAGCCCACTTTAAGGTTGGTTAAAAGCAAGCAACAAAAAAGGCCACCTTCAATAATGTCTGCTGCTGGTTCTTCAGCCAGTTGTGAGGCCAGTTATGTAAGATGGGTCACCCATTCATGTAATCTGCCACTGCCCAACTACTGCCTCATTCTCCAGATGGGTTCTCATTCTCATCACTACTGACTCTTTCAAGTTTTGTAAAAACCTCTCTATCCTCAAATACACAGGACCATTCTCTACTCCCACCTCCTCAAGCTCTTTAAAAGCGTTTGGCTGCTCTTCCTTGTGAACATCTCTCTCTCGTTGGCTTCTCTACAACTCTCAATGGCTGTCAGTTCCTCTCCCAAAGTCCCAGTGGCTCTCTCATAACTCCTGTGTAGCCTTACAGCCTACAGATCAGTGTAGCTTACATCGGCATTATTGACATTTTGAACTTGATAAATCTTTGTTGTGAGAGCATGTCCTGTGCATTGTAGGGGCTTAACCCCATTCTCTATGCACCAGATGCCAGTAGCACCCCTCCCCGTCAACCAAAAATGTCTCCAGACATTGCAACATGGCCCCTGGGGGCAAATCACCTTTCCCTCACCCCCCTTGATAATCATTGTTATAGATTAAGCCAACTACTAACTTAACCAGACCTCCACCTCCACCTTGGCTTAGGCTCAATTTACATTTGTGGGGAAGCATGTTCATGTTAGAATTCTGTTTATAACTTTTAGACCAGTTAACTCACTCATGACTTATAGTTCTGTTATCACTGGTTCCCACTCCAAATGTTCCTAAGGAGCCCTAAGCTTTTCCCCTCTCTTTATTCTGTCTCCTCACTGTCTACTCTGACTAGCTTCTGTGCTTTTCTTTCCTCCATCCCCTTTCTAATCTTTTTTCCATAGAAAGGAAATTCTACCACCTCCTTAAACTCTGTCCAAACATGGCCTCCTAGTCCTAATGTCCCTTCTTGGTCCTCATGAGTGGAGATGACCATTGCTCACCCTAACATTCTCTGTTGTGGATGAGCACACTACTCACTCTCCACTGCCAATTATAGATCATTACTTTTCAATCTTTGATTAAAAATTTTGTTCCTTTGAATCCCATACCATTTATATCATTTCTCCAAAAACTATAGGTTTTGTCTGGCATTTTATTTTAATGATATTGGGTAGAATAGAAAGAGTGAATAACCTGCAGATAATCAGGGTAAAGGGTTGTTTTGAAGAACTTGTGTTTCAGATACATACACACACACACACACACACACACACACACTCGCATACACATGAGTAGAAAAGCATGTATGTGGTTGTGATACACCCAGAAAGAAAACGGCATTTCTTTCTGTGGGTTATGGTTTAAAAAGTTTGAAAATCAGTGATCTAGATGCACACCTCATGTACCTTCTGAACATCTGGTTAATTACATTTATTAAAATCTCTGGTACATTAAAATCTCTGGCTTCAAGACTTTCCATTCCAGGTCCTCCCACCAGACTATGTAGCATCTGAATCCACACGGATGATCTGTTCAATGCCCAGGACTTCTACCTCTCTTAACTTCAGCTATGGAGGTTTATGAAGTTTCTTCCTCAGGCACTATAAAATTATGTCTTAAAAACCCCTACTAACAGAGTCCCTTTTCCTAACCCTCACACAGTTTTTAGAAGGCAAAAACTTGGATTGACATGAAGGTTTCATTTAGTCTGGTCTATGACCCAGTTTTGCTTTGACACTATTTAGCAGTCTCATCTGGAAAGCCAGTTGTCTTTTTATAGAAGAAAGATCTGAGGAGAAAGCAGCTTCAGAACACCTCTTCTTTGAATGTAGGCAGTGTGCATTGGGGCTCACAGTCTCTGGGATGCCCTGGATCACCTTGGTCTGTTTGGCACTCCTGCCAGACTCTGGGCCCTTCCCTGGCCTCAACTCACTGCTGATGCAACTTCCACCAGCCTCAGGACTTCTTACCATCTGCTATGTGGCCACCTGTGGCCATGCCAGGTCTTCTAATACTATTTTCTTGGAAGCGAGAGGTTATTTCTTTCACTTCACACATAGGTGACACTTTTTAATTTCTTGGACCTTCAGAAAATGTACAAAGGAGACTAGTCAGGGGTTACTATTCAGAGGTCAATTTCACTATTTTCTTGGAGCAATCTAGGCACTTGTTTCTTGCAGCCCTCCTGGCCCAGGACAAAGTCCCTGCTTTCCCCAGGAATCCTCTCTGGGGTTGCACAGCAGCAGCCTTTTTAGAGGTGTCTTGGCCCAGATCGGAAGAGCCTGCTTGTAAGCCCAACGTCTACCTTATAAACTCTCAGTGTGGGTTAATAGCATTAACATATATTTCAAAGCTTCCCAGGGCAAATATGTAATCAGACTCAATCTGAGACCCCAAATGACTTCTATTGCCAAAGGAATAAAGAGACTCCTCAGCAGGGTCTTTTCGCTGTGGCCCACCAAACCATCTCTCTCAGCTTCAGTATCATTTCAGACATCTTATCCTATATGTGGGCTTGGTGGTCCTTCCTGGAAACATGCTGGCCAATTCCCACCCCAGGTCTTGCTCATGCTGCTGCTTCAGCCTGGACCTTCCCTCCACCCATTCCTTACCACTCCGTGCTCACCTAAATGCCAGCTTGTTTGTAGCATCTTCTCCTGTCAATCAGGATTAGATTTCTGATCTACTTGCTTTTACTTTCCCTTCTTAGTGCCCCTCTTGTGTTATAATGAATTACCATCAGCCTGTGTTCCTCCCTAGACTGTGAGGCCCTCTGGGCTTATACCTTGTTGTATGTGAGCTTTTCCTCAAGTGCATGCTATGGGGGTAAACTATTGACAAATGATGATTCATACTAATTTCTCTAAAATAAGAGCAGAACATTTCCAACTTACCTCATGCTCCAAATCTATCACTAAACGAGACAAATGAAAATCTTGACCTTTTTAGCCTTATTACTATTATTTTTGCCAGACTTAATTTACTAGGTTCAGCCATCAGCAGAACCACACAAACGAGCCCTGAGTGTCTGCTGAACTAAGTAGGTCAAGGCAGGGCTGAAAATTGTGTCAAGGCTTTAGGATGTCATTAACCAGCTAAGCATGCACTTTGTTTCCTGGGCATCCTAATGCGAGAGACATCAGGGAATTGTATTCAGGACATCCTAGGAGTGTCAAGTCTGAAAAAGCTATAAAAATCATAGTTCAGTAAATCCTTCCACAACAAAGGTATCTGGGAGACCATAGAAATAGAGCTGAATTTAAGGTGAAACTTCTTTTATGATTAGAAAATATCATGGTAGAAGTAAATAATATAGATCAATCTTCCCTTCTGTTTGTTGAGCAGTATTTATTATGATAGTACCTAAACAGAAGTATTTCTTTAGTGTTCTTTATTCCACTGATCAGGAATATGCTACCTAAAGTGGCATAGAAAGGATCCATGAAGTTTTGGGCTTAAACTCATGTTAAAAGGAGTTTATTCTGTTAAGTGGCCTCTATTCCTAAGGCCTTCCTTTTGACATTTATTTCAAAATAATTTCTTAAAAGCTTACTATATAGAAGTCACTCTAAAGACCTGAGATATACATGGTCTCATCCTCCCATGTTTTAAAGCATAGTAGGAAAAATGCAACATGTACCTGAAGAACTATCCTATGGAATATCATGTGATATGCTGTAGAAATACAGATACAGAGCTGGTAAATGTTACTTTCGACTTCCAGCCTCTTCTCACCTTCCCCACCCCCACAAAACAGGCAGATATTCCTCTTTAAATTAGATTGGGTTACACAGAGATTGGAAACCTTCCCATGACTGACACATGGACCATGATACTATAGCCTAAATGCAATCAGTCATCAAAAAAATCACTAAAATATGGCCTAAATTCACCTCCCAAAGACTTCTCACCTGCATCTTCCACTAATAACTCATATAACAGTACTTTGAGTGGCAGGAAATAATTCCATACAAAAGGATGATCATCTAAACTCAAACAAAAAAAGTATACTTTGCCCTCTTCACCAGGTTTTCTAAAGTTTGGCAACAGCTCCATACCTGGGGAGAGATGTAATTTTTCCCCATTTCTCTATGCAGAAATGCCGAAGCCCATTACTTCCTCGGAGGGCTGCAAAGCCTTCGTATGGCACACTTGAGGTTCCTGTGACGAATTGAAGTAATCTTAATCTCTGCTCATTATTGAAGTGCTCCACTGCAGCCCAGAACCAGCGGATCACAAGATGCCCATCATGATAACCTGAATGGAGCAAAAGGAAGGAGAAAGAGAGGATGTGGATAAAGAGAGGAGAGGGGAGAGAGAGAGATGAAATATACATCAGGTTTGATAAGAACTGAACAGCTGCTTTTGATCTGCTGATTTCTCTAATGATGGCTTTAGGTAGGTCTAAAACAATTTGTGTAACCAGGTCGATTTTAAAATAAAAGCAGATTTAGAAAATAGCCATTTTATTAAAAGATTATATATTCTGAGGACTGTCCTCAGAGATGTTTGCTCTCTATTTAAATAATTGGGATTCCACTAGTCATTTCCTGCATCATATAAATGTAGACAAGTAGAGGTTAGGCTTGGTAGAGACCTTTGGGATCCTTAAGAGACAAAACCCTCGGTGAATACAATATTTCATTGTATTTCTTTTTTTTCTGATATCTTAGTAATTTGTAGCTGTGTGTAAACCATGGGGGAGTCTAGGACTTACAAAAGGCTGGAGGTAAAGGGCAAGCTTGGTGAAGGGAAAATGCTGGATGCTCCAGCAGCCATTGGTGCCCCTGGAGCAGCGGCTCTCAGGCCAGCTCTGGGCTGAGACAAATTGGGCCCATGGAGAAGAATTGGACCTCTCTCACAGTACAGTTGGGAGACCAAGCTTGGTTCATTGATTTGCGGCTGACTATAAATGCAAAGGGCATTCAAAGATAGGCTGGAGTAGAAAACTTCATAAAATGAAGTAAGGTGTGAGTTAAGCACACAAAGTGTTTGTGTGAGTGTCGGGGAGGAGAAGACTATTTCTGGCAGGGGAAATAAAATATAACAAGAATGAGGAAGAAATATACAGGGAATAATAGCAAGCTGACAAGCATAGAGAGAGATCTGGTGAAGACTGAAAGGAAACTTGCTGGGGTCTTAGAGAGCCTTAACAGCCAGACAGTCATTTTGATTTGATACCTTAAGTCAGTGGTTTTTATACCAGGCCAAGAAGGACCTAGAGGTCTCACAGAGGCTTCTCACGGCTGAGTGTATTGGGGAGATGAGGGAGGCTGAGCTGGTGGGTCCCTTGTTCTCTCTCTATTGTATTGATTGGGGTTTCTCTATAGTATTTTACATGAAGAAAGGGTTTTGAGGCTAAAAACATTGTCAAAGACCTCTTCTATAAGTAATAAGTAACTAGTATTGTGGGTAGGAAAGTGGCCCGACGAAAATCATGTTTTAGGAAGACTAGGTTGGCAGTGAGAAGGTGTATACTTAGAAGGGGTTAGAAGTTGGTTTTGGAGAGATGACAGAACTGTGTAGCAGGAAACAAGGATTGAGGTGAAGAGGACTCTAATTCTTAGGAAGTGGGACACAATCCTCTGCCAGCATGTAATCAACTCAGGAGTTGGCCCATGGATGGCAGTGCTCCCTGTCCTGTTGCAGCTCAACCAAGTTAGACCAGAGACTACCACCAGGGGTTACTGTCAGCTGAAGGAAAGTTCAGGTGGAAAGTTGGAGAAAGGCATATTATACAAGAACCTACTTTACACATGTATTCAAGAAAGGGCAAGTTTTTGTAGTCTTTAAGAAGTGAGGAAATATATATATATATATATATATATATATATATATATATATATAATATATATATATTACAAATATATGTGGAATATATATATATATATATATATATATATATATATATATATATAAATGAAATATTATTCAGCCATAAAGAGAAATCAGGTACTGAAATATGAGTATACTACAACATGGACAAACCTTGAAACAGTATGCTAAGTGAAAGAAACTAGATACAAAAGACCACATATTGTATGACTGTATTTACATGAAATAGCCAGAATAGGTAAATCCATAAAGACAGAATGCACATTAATGGTTGCCAGGGTGGGGGAGGGTAGAATAGGGAACAACTGCTCAATATGTACAGTGTTTATTTTTGGGATGATGAAAATGTTTTGGAACTAGCTAGAGGTAGTGGTTGCACAACATTGAGAATGTACTAAATGCCACTGCCTTGCTAACTTCAAAATGGTAAATTTTATGTTATGTCAATTTCACCTCAATACATTTTTTTTTTAAGTGACTTGGATCTGTGATAGTTGTATCATCACAAACCCTGCCAGCTCACCTCCCCGGTACTCGGTGTTATTTCGCCAGTCATTTAGGTCGATTTCTGCCGTGCCAGCTATCACCAACTCCAGCTCCCTGGCATCGAACACGGAGACAAGCCTAGAGTCTATGACCTGAAATACAGATTAGGCTTCCACATACAGGTCCAACCACATTGGAAGTTATGTTCATTATTATTACTTCTGGGGCTTCTGCTGTGTAATTAACCATCATTTACAACTTTTTTTCTCAATATGCTATCATGTTTAAGTTCAAAATCATGACTTACACATTTTGAAAAACAACCCATTCATGAGCTGGGAACTCAAAAAAGATCCCATGCTTTTTACTACCTCTGATACTCCTCCTCAGAATGATGGTATGAATAAGTCTGACTTGACTTTCTGTAGTCATATTTAAATTTCCAAGTAACATTGCATTTTAAAGACAAAAATCACTTTGAAATGACTCGATAGGTGTTAGTATTACCATTTTACTTAAAAGGCATCCTCTCTTTCACATCAGACTAAGACTTATTTCCTAGGAATGGGCATTACATGTTAAGATGATTGCATTTTTCATTCCTTTCCCCCTAACTTCCTTTCTCCCTTCTTCAAAGATCTGGGAGGACCTGCTTTGATAGGGTTCTGAGCTCTGGCTTTCCGTCTAGTTGCCAAATGTATCAGGCACAATTGAACATCTATAGTGGGCACCTCTTTTAATCAAACCAGTGTTGGACAAGTCAGTGATTCATGCTGTTCTCTGTTATGGTATGAAAGAACACCCAAGCCCTAAGAAAACATTTACTGGAAGTTTAAGAATGCCAATTTTGGGTGCACAGGAAGGCTAGCAACTTCATTGTCCTCTTGATTTACTACCTCAGCATGGATTATGCGGCATAAAGTGGTATGATAACAAAATAAAAATCTAGCAAGAGTGGACAATGCCCTGTAATGCTTTCAATTCTTTTTATTTTTATTTCATTGAATGAAAGAAAATGCAACATGTACATATCTTGACAGAAGATGCTGAGTTTTCACATCTGAACCCCAGGACCACACCAACATCAATTTTGTGAGAGCACTTTTCACCTACCACAAGAGTTGTGTTTCCCAGAGAGCTCTGATCCCTCATCCATCTACCTCACACAGCTCCTCTTTGCACGCTAGTCAGTAGAGCTGAGCCCTTTGCCTGCGTTGGCTCTCCGTCTCCCTCTTCCTCACAAGCTGTTTCTAGTGATAAAGGCCCTGGCCCATAATCTGCCTTCCTCAGGTAGGCCTGGGCCTCACCTCATAGAAGCCCCGCACCAGGGCCTCCGTCTGCTGTACCACACCACGTTCCACTCGCCACTTCACCATCCTCTCGATGTATTCCTTCTTGTTCTTCTCTGTCACCTGGGTGTTGGCTCCGCCAGATTTTAACTCCCTTTCTGTTACCTTGTAGGAAAAAAGAAAGATTGTGGACTCAGCTTATCTCACAGTGAGACATCGATTTTATGTTGAACTATATATAAAAATTTCTCATCATGTGTTCAGCATTATTACCTCCATAGTTCTTTTCCTTTCCTGGAAGTTACTAAAAAGACTGGTTGCATATATTTTTTTGAATAAGTGTCTTGGGTTTTTCAGGATAAATACCTAGGAGTGGAATTGCTGGGTCAAAAGGTAGTTCCATTTCCAGTTTCTTGAGATACCTCCATACTGACTTCCATAGTGGCTGCACCAATCTGCAATCTCACCAACAGTGCAGCAGGGTCCCCTCTTCCCCACAGCCCCACCAGCACTTGTTGTTTGTTGATTTATTGATGATAGCCATTCTGACTGGAGTGAGGTGGTATCTCATTGTGGTTTTTATTTGCATTTCCCTAATAACCAGTGAGGTTGAACATTTTTTCATATGGCTGTTGGCCATCTGTATGTCCTCTTTAGAGAAATGTCTCTTCATATCTTCTGCCCATTTTTTAATTGGGTTGTTTGCTTTTTTGGTGTTGAGTTTCACAAGTGTTTTTTAAATGATGTTCATTGCAGTGCTATTTACAATAGCTAAGACTTGGAAACAACCGAAATGCCCATCAGTAGATGACTGGATTAAGAAACTGGTGAAATCGTACCATTTGCAATGATATGGCTGGACCTAGAGACTATTATGTTAAGTGAAATAAGTCAGTCAGAGAAAGACAAATACCATATGATCTCACTTATATGTGGAATCTGAAAAACTGAATGAATGAGCAAAGTAAACAGAAACTGTCTCATAGATATAGAGGAAAAACAGGGTTGCTAGTTGGGGGGGGGATGAGGGAGAAGGGGAATGGATTAGACAGCAAAGATAGACAACTACAATATTACCACAGGGATATGAAAGACAGTTCAGGGAATATAATTAATAATGTTGTAAATATTTTGTGTCAGATGGTCATATGTCTTGTTAGGCAGACCATTTCATGGATAGAGTAGAGGCTTGATCACTGCACTGTACACCTGAAGCTGAGGTTGTATAATATTGTATACCAACTGTAATTGAATATATAGATAGTCACAGGATGTGGATTCTACTGTGGAAGGCAGTCAGAGGAAGTGTAACAGATATATATGATATGGGGGGGGAGGAGTGGGGTGGCTAAATAGGGGAGGGGCGCTGTCACTTTGAGGGGTAAAAAGTATGACTATTGCACTGTGTTGTACACCTGAAACTAACTAAAAATAAATAAATAAATTTAAAAAAAGACCGGTTGTTCTAAGCAGATATTAGGCATCTCTTAAGAGCTGCATTTTTTGTTTGTTTGTTTGTTTCTTTGTTTTATAAAGAGGAAATATTTCCTTAATTTAAGAGGCATAATGGTAATAATTTTTAAAACTGTCCCTGGTGGTTCCTAAATGGAGCTGAATGTCCCTATACTACAGTCATGTACTTGGTTTCCCAAATCTCAATTAGAGCACATTTTTAACAGCTACCAGCTTCCCCACCCACAGCAGATCATTGGCAGCAAAACAGCAGAGGGTGGGAAGGTGGTTTTTTCAGCCAGGTAAAATAGTAACTGAAGAATGGAAGTTTGACCTTGAGAAAGGAAACAAAATGACATTGCCACTTACTATGGTGACACATGTTTTTTAGAACTAGTTTGAGTCATCAAGAAAAGTTATGATCTGTGCCCTATCTTTTCAAAGGTAAGAAGGCAGATAACATATTACACATTTTTATCAAAAAGTGTTGGTGATTGAAGGTGGCAAGCTTCAATCATCTTAAATTCACTTAAGAGGTTCACTTCACCATTCCATGCTATATGACAAATGAGGCATCACAGTACTTAATGGACACAGGCACCTAAACAAACAGCCCACAGAAGTATGGTTACTTTTTCTTCCGCAGACGTATTATGGTTACTTTTTCTCTCATCACTTAGGTGACTAGTGCTAGACATAAAATATTGGCCAAGTATAACATACTAGTTGTCACCCAATATCCTTGGAACCTCTAGTTTTTAGCTGCTCAGTTAAAAACTTTATTTCTCAACCTCCCTTGCAACTAGGTGTGCCACATAACTAAATTCTGTCCAATAATGAGTAAGCAGGAGTATTGTATGACACTTTATGGGCCTCCTTAAAGAAAAGGACTGTTATTCCTTTGTCCTGCTGCTACAGACACAGATATGATTGTTGGGGTGCTATATCCATCTGGACCATGAACACAAGTTTGTGTCGCAGGGACTGCAGCCTTGGGTTGTCTGCCTCCAGACTTTTATATGAGAGAAAAATAAACTTCTGTTAATTTCAGCATGGTGATTTTGGGCTTCTTTACTAGCAGCTGAACCTAATAGTAACAACCAGGAAAAGCCTATATTGTCTTTCACCTGCATCTGTCTGTCTGCTCTCATAACTTACAAAAAAGAAGGGCTGCAGTTCAATTTTATAAAACCAAAGTCATTGTTTGGTGACTTTATTTGAAAAGAAAGAGTATCTGTTTAAACTTTAAACAAATATACGTTACTCTAGATCTACAACACATCCTTATTTTTATCACTGGGAACATTTAAAATTTTTTTCTGAGTTATTCATTTCCTACACTCTGCACACACGAAGGATTTCTCTTTTGTATTTTCAACGCTATCTTTTCCTTTAATTTTTTGTATTTAGTTATTTGCAGTTTATTTTTTTGACTCTAGAAATTCAACTTTTATTCATTCAAAAGTAATGCATATAGCATTTAAAATAGCAAATCTCATTGCTGTGAGCTGCAGGGCTGTCTGTTACTTCACTTTTTGAGTAGATAATATGTGTCCATGGAATAAAATTCAAGTGGTATAAAAAGCCATAAAATGAAGAGTAAGTTTCTCTCCCACCTAATCTCAGCCATACAATTTTCCTATCTGGAGAAAGGTGCCTTCACTTCCCTTCCATGGAGATTGTATGTATAATCTAAGGAGTACATATATATCATCTCTCTTTTCCCATAAATGATAGCATATCATATACACTGTTGTCCCCCAAACATTTTCTCTTGAAAACATAACTTGGCAATTGTTTCATACCAATTTAAACCTGTTTTATTATTTGTTGTTGCTGTAGTGCTCTATTGTTTATCATTTATATTTAAATTGATGGGCCGGGATGTCTTTCACTTTTTAATAGCCAGTAGACAGTAGTCCACCATTCCAATGCATGGATGTATCATAATTTATTTATTGTTGCAACATTACTAACTACGTCTCTATGCTGTACTTTACATCCCCATGACTATTTTGTAATTACCAATTTGTACTTCTTAATCCCTTCATCTTTTTCATTCAGCTCCCATACCCTGATGCCCTCTGGCAACATCAGTCTGTTCTCTGTAACTATGCATCGGTTTCTGTTTTTCTGCTGTTATTGTTATTTTCTTTAGATTCCACATATAAGTGAAATTATATGGTATTTGTCTTTCTTAGTCTGACATTTCATTTTGCCTAATACCCTTGAGGACATGTGTGTTGTCACGAATGGTAAGATTTCATTTTTTTATGGCAGGGTAATACTCCATTGTATATATGTGCCACATCTTCTTTATCCAGTTGTCTATTGATGGGCACCTAGTTTGCTTACATATCTTGGCTATTGTGAATAGTGCTGCAGTAAACATAATAGTGCATATATCTTTTCAAATTAGTGTTTTGGATTTCTTTAGATAAATACCCACAAGTAGAATTGCTGGGTCATAAGGTAGTTCTATTTTTAATTTTTAAAGGAACCTCCAAATCATTTTGTGTAGTGTTTGCACCAATTTGCAATCCCACCAATAGAGCACAAGGGTTCCCATTTCTCCACGTCCTCCCCAACACTTGTTGTTTGTTGATTTATTGATGAGGCCATTCTAAAAAGATGTGAGGTTATATCTCATTGTGGTTTTAATTTGAATTATCTGATGATTAGAAACATTGAGCATCTTTTCATATGTCTATTGGCCATCTGTATATCTTATTTGGAGAAATGTCTATTCAGGTCCTCTGCCCATTTTTAATTGGATTGTTTGATATTTTGATGATGAGTTGTACGTCTTTATAAATTTTGGCTATTAACCCCTTATCAGATGTATCATTGTTGAATATCTTCTCCCATTCATAGGCTTTCTTTTTGTTTTGTTGACAGTTTCCTTTGCCTGCAAAAACATTTTAGTTGATGTATTCCCATTTGTTTATTTTGTTTTGTTTTGTTTTGTTCCCCTTGTCCAAGGAGATAGATCAGAAAAAAATGTCACTAAGAGCAATGTCAAAGAGTTTACTGCCTATATATATATTTTGATCTTACATTTAAGTCTTTAATCAATTTTGAGTTTATTCTTGTGTATGATGTAAGAGACTGGTCCAGTTTCATTTTTCACATGAATTTGTCCAGATTTCCCAGCACCATTTTTTTAAAAATAGACTGCTTTAACCCCATTGCATATTCTTGCCTCCTTTTTCATAGACTAAATGACCATATAGGCATGGGTCTATTTCTGGGCTCTCTGTTCTGTTCCATTGACCTATATGTCTGTTTTTATGCTGGTACCATACTATTCAGATTACTATGGTCTTACACTATAGTTTGATATTAGGTAGCATAATACCTCCAACTTTGTTCTTTCTTAAGATTACTTTAGCTCTTTGGGATATTTTGTTTCATATAAATTTTTCAGATTATTTGCTGTAGTTCTGTGAAAAATAGCATTGGTATTTTGATAGGAATTGCACTGAATTGCTTAGGGTAATATGGACATTTTAACAATATTAATTCTTCCTATCCATGAATATGGTATATGTTTCCATTTATTTGTATCTTCTTCAGTGTCTTACAGTTTTCTGAATACAGGT
This sequence comes from Aselliscus stoliczkanus, assembly GCA_033961575.1. NCBI lineage: Eukaryota > Metazoa > Chordata > Mammalia > Chiroptera > Hipposideridae > Aselliscus > Aselliscus stoliczkanus. Next base: position 60,592,905 of record CM066740.1, on the reverse strand, counting down.
CTTTTACCTCCTTGGTTAAGTTTTTGTAGGTTTTTTGTTTGTTTGTTTTTTGATACAATTGTACATGTGATTGTTTTCTTAATTTCTCCTTCTGACAGTTCATTATTGGTGTATAAAAAAGCAGCTGATTTCTGAATATTAATTTTGTATCCTGCTACTTTATTGAATTCATTTATCAATTCTGATAGATTTTTGGTGGAATATTTAGGGTTCTCTATATAAAGTATCAGGTTATCTGCAAATAAAGACAGTTTTACTTCTTCCTTTCCTATTTGGATGCCTTTTATTTCTTTTTCTTGTCTGATTGTTGTGGTTAAAATACTACTAAACTTTCTAATTCTTGACATAAGGATAAAGGAAATGATGTTGCATAATAGCTTTAATATACATTTTTAAAAATTGTAAATGAGGTGCTGTGATTTTCCATATTTTCTTTTTTAAGAATTATCTGTTTATATTTTGTTAATTTTCTATTGTGTTGTTGATAATTTCTTATTGATATGTAGGATTTCTTCTTATATTAAAAGAAGTAGCATTTTTCTGTGTTACACATTGTAATGTATTAAATATTTTCTTTGTTTATGTTGTATATTTCCACTTACATGAGGTACATATTATAGCCAAATTCATAGAAAAAGAAAGTGGAATGGTGGCTGAAAGGGGCCAGGAAGAGGGAGAAATGGGGAGTTAATTAATGGGTATAATTTCAGTTTGCAAGATGAAAAAATTCTGGAGATTGGTTGCACAACAATATCAATACACTTAATATTAAACTATACACTTAAGAGTTGGTAAAATGGTAAATTTTATGTTATGTTAATTTTCCATAATAAAAAACAAAATCATTTTTCCAAGGCCCATATCTCACAAACCTGTCCAAAAACCTCTTCATTAACGGTGAAAGTGAGGTCTAGGATATCTGTGATATTGTTGTCCTTCATCCATTGCAAACTCTGATGGAATTCCTCATCCAAATATTCCAGGTCACTCAAATCACAGGGCCTGGGTCCATTTAAAGGAAGAAAGGTTAAAGAAATGGCTGCCCACACCTCATTCCAAAATGTTGTTATACCATTACTGGCTAAAACAATATAAACTTACTCTAAAAACTTGATAGTTTTTTATACATTGATTAATCTTTTACTCTTCTAAAAAGAAAATATTAAGGACTGGCCGAGTGGCTCAGTTGGTTAAGAGCTCGCTCAAGAGTGCAAGCTGAGCTCTGAGCAACGGCAGTTCGATGACAGCCCGAGCTGAGTTGCCATTGAGCTGCCAACAGGTGGCAGGATGGCTCAGCCAAAAAAAAAATATATTAGATAGAGAAATCATAAAAAACAACCCGTTAGAACAAAAGAATACAATAACCTAAATGAAGAACACACTCAAAGGAATCACCAGTAGAATAGATGAAGTAGAGGTGTGGATCAGCGATTTGGAAGACAAAATAGCAGAAATCACCCAGTGGAGCAACAAAAAGACCAAAGAATAAAAAACAATGAAAATAGTTTAAGAGCCCTATGAGACAAAATGATGTGAAACAACTATCGAATCATCAGAATACCAGAAGGAGAAGAGAAGAAGCAAAGGGTGGAGAATGTATTTGAAAAAATAATGACTGAAAACTTCCCTACCCTGGTGAGGGAAATTGACATACATGCCCAGGAAGTGCAGAGGGTTCCAAACAAGCTGAACCCAAACAGATCCACACCAACACACATCATAGTTAAAATGGCAAAGCTTCAAGACAGAGACAGAATCCTAAAAGCAGCAAGAGAAAGAAAGCAGGTTACATACAAAGGAACTCCTGTTAGACTAACAGCTGACTTGTCTACAGAAACTCTGCAGGCCAGAAGCGAGTGGCAGGAGATATTCAAAGTGACACAAAATAAAGGCCTACAACCAAGACTGCTCTACCCAGCATGGCTATCACTTAAAATTGAAGGGGAAATAAAGAGCTTCTCAGAAAAGAATAAGCTTAAGGAATTCCTTACCACCAAGCCAGCATTGCAAGAAATGTTAAAAGAGCTTTTTTAAACAAAAGAAAGGGGTAAACAAGCTAACCCAGGGAGACCAGGAATACAAATAACAAAATGGCAATACATATGCACCTATCAATAATCATTTTAAGGGTGAATGGGCTAAATGCTGCAATCAAAAGACAGAGAGTAGCTGAGTGGATAAGATAATAGGACCCATGTATATGCTGTTTACAGATGGAATAAGATATTTCATGCAAATGGAAATGAGAAAAAAATAAAGCTGGAGTAGCAGTACTTATTTTGGACAAAATATACTTTAAAATGAAGACTACAATAAAAGACAAAGAAGGGCACTAGAACCCTAATAAACATCTATGCACCCAACATAGGAACTCCTAATTACATATAACAGATTTTGACAGACATAGAGACAGAGATCAACAGTAACACTATCATAGTAGGGGACTTCAACAGCCCATTGTCACCAATGGACAGACCCTTTAGACAGAAAATCAACACAGAAAGAGTGGCCTTAAATGACACTTTAGACCAGCTGGACTTCGTCGATATTTTTAGAGGATTTCACCCTGAAAGAACAGTATATACATTCTTCTCAGGTGCACATGGGACATTTTCCGAAGATAGACCATGTTTGGCCACAAAACAAGTCTCAGTAAATTTAAGAAGATTGAAATCATATCAAGCAATACAAAGGAAAAACTGATGACTGCTGGCTGGGAGGGAGTGGGGATGAGGGAGAGGGGGAAGGTTTTGGACAGCTTAGGTGGGTGACTACAATGTTGCCCCAGGAATATGGGTGCAATTCTGGGAATGTAATTGATAATGTTGTGAAGAGACTATTATGTTAAGTGAAATAAGTCAGTCAGAGAAAGACATATACCATATGATCTCAGTTATATGTAGAATGTGAAAAACTGAGTGAACGAGCAAATTAAACAGACTCATAGGTATAGAGGAAAAACTGAGGGTTGCTAGTTGGGAGGGTGGTGGGGATAAGGGAGAAGGGGAAGGGATTAGACAGCACAAATAGACAACTACAATATTGCCGCAGAGATATGAAACACAGTCAGGGAATATAATAATGTTGTAAATATTTTGTGGGGTGTCAGATGGTCACATGTCTTGTTAGGGAGACCACTTCATGGATGAAATAGAGGTTTGATCATTGCACTGTACACCTGAAGCTGATGTTGTATTATATTGTATGCCAACTGTAACTGAATATATAGATAGTCATGGGATGTGGAGTATACTGTGGAAGGGAGTCAAAGGAACTGTAATAGATATGTATGATATGGGGGGCAGGAGTAGGGTGGTGAACTGGGGGAGGGGATTTTCACTTTGAGGTGTAAAAAGTATAACTATTGCATTGTGTTGTACACGTGAAACTAATTTTTAAAAAAATATTTATTTCACAATAAACGATTTAAGAAATTTAAAAAAAAAAATGAAAAGAAAATATTAAAAGGGCCAGCCGAATGGCTAAATTGGTTAAGAGCTCACTCAACAATGCAAGCTGAGCTCTGAGCAACAGCAGTTCGATGCCCAGGCTGAGCTCAGCTGCCACTGAGCTGCCAACAGGTTGACCCAGCTAAAATAAATAAATAAATAAATAAATAAATAAATAAATAAATATTGAAATAAATAAATATTGAAATATCTGCAATAAGAAACATGAAATAATTATTGACTCTGAACTCTCTATTGCAATTGGAGAAAAGTATCATTTTAAAACAACAAAGTTTTAGACAGATCAATTCTACTTATTAGTTTAATGAAATGTTTATAATGTTACTATAATTGTTTATGTAAACTAATTCATTTCCATTATAGGATGTTATAATAATCTTCCCCTATGCTTCCATACAATCTCCAAATGCTTTTTTTTGTACTAAAAGCTTTATGTAATACCTAAGCACTCAGAAAAATAAACCACCATAAACCTAATAGGAATGGTTAGTCAAAACAGGGACAAAAGAGCCAGAAGTAAGTAGGGAGGCCCAACACTTATTAACCTTCAGGTGGGGGCAGATGGATCATGATTTGCAATATACTTACAGTCTCAGAAGTGCCTTATAGAAGGGTCTTGTGAAGAAGGCATCAAGAAGGTACTGATGTATCAGAGCCAGGCCTAGGATACGACCACTAAATCTGAACCTGGAACACAGACAAGGCAGAGAAGGACAGGTAGAAATTTACATTGTTAAATATGTTAATTTGTATTTTTATTTGATATGTTTCTTTATAGTACTCATCTTAAGTCACCTAAGGTATTTGCCAATTGATGGCACAAGGAAGGCACCAACTGTCCTCCTTATTCTTTACCAAAAACAATGCCTATATGCTTGGTATGGACTAAAGAAACCCTTCTCTCCCTAAAGTACCAGAATAGAGTCATTTTGTCAGAATCCTCTTCTCAGACTTGAGAGTATAAGGAGCCAAGAGAAGAAAAGCACTGATGGAAGGGAATTTTGGAACCCTAGATAAAGGGCCCACATTGAACCTGAGGAGTACTTGAACCCAAGGACATAGAAAGTTTTCTGGACTGTGTGTCCTTACTTATTCAAATGTTCCAGAGGGTTAATGTGTGCCTGATGCTATGCTGGAAATTGGAAGGTTTGAATATGAAACACATTTGGCCGTTGGGTTCACAATCAGTGGGAAGAATTACATAGGATCACATTGTGGTAAGCAGTAAGCTGAGCCTACATTGTTCTTAATATTGCCAGGCCAGCCACATACAAAGAACAGGGTCTCTGCTGGAAAGGATTCGTCACATAGACCTGGCCACATCCAGATGTTAGGGCCTTTACTGACTTAAATCCTTGTTGGAGCAAATAGTTTCTGAAAATTTTTGCTGATAAGCTCTTAGCTGAATGCAGAGGCTCCCTGGAGCTTGATGCCATCATTGCCCTGTTCCTAAATAGCTTCTTGTCTGCCTGGTCTAGCCCACTGCTTTCTCCACTATGTCAGCCTTGCTAATCTCTGGTACCTACCTCCATAATAGGGGTCTCCCTGGTTTTTTCCCTTCTAACTAAATTTTCAACTAAGCATAGACATAGTTGTGACTTTTATCATATCCTCCCAGTTTTAATTTCCAACTAACCCATCTCCACTACTTTTCATGAGGGTTTTTAGAATCAAAAGATTTACTATTTCTCTGCTGCTATAAAAATTGCTAAAATGAATAGATTATCTGATTCTGTAGTGTGTGTAATTATAAACAATACTTGAAATTGTTACATTTGAAGTCGTCTATTCTTTTTGCATAAAATAACATTCAAATATTAGTGAGTCTGAAGGGACTAGAGGTGGATAGAACCTCAGGTGCTATGGGGCAGTGTGGACAAAGAGGCTCTTAGAGTACTCGAGACCAGGGTGCTACCTCAGTGCTCTTTCCTGACCACCCCAATAACTGACTGGTCTCCAACATGGTATCCACAATCCTGTGTATAAAAACATCAATACAGGCTTACCCACTCTAACTGGACTCTAAGGCATTACAACTGATGGTTCTAACATGATGGTGGGTTGTGACCATCCAGGTAGAGATGACAGAGACCACCCAGAGCAGAAGAGAGCAAATGTCAACACAGAGGTGCCTGTCTAAGTACTATCCTCACTTAGAGGTGGCCCCGGAAGCCCAAGTACAGAAAAATGGTAATATTGGCCATAATGGTAATCGTGAGTATCCTCATATATGAAGTAGATGAAAATATTACATGATAATACTATTTTTATCTCAATGTTTAAAACTGAATACCTAAATTACTTGTAAATTTTCTAGCAAAATATAAATTATTCAAATCTATTCAAGAAGTAAACTAGAAAACTTTAGGGAAAAGGACTATATTCAAAATTAAGGAGCCAGCCGAGTGGTGCATTGGTTAGGAGATAGCTTGGGAGCACGAGCTCTGAGCAGCAGGGCCCCAGTTCAGATCCCACATGAGGGCTAGTGATGCTGCATCTTCTACAGCTAAGATGGTGAAAAACAGTTCCACCTGGAGCTGGCCTGCCATGAGTTGCTGATGATGGTGTAGGCTTCAGTGGGGCTGGCCTGCAGCAGGTGTGAGCTTTTGTGAGCTGCTGTGAGCTGCCGTGAGCAGCAGTCCAGTGGCTGGTGAGCAACTGCCTCACACAGAAAGAGTACAATGATAATACTAACATGGACCAGTGAAGCGACATCCTCCACAACTAGACTGAACAAAAAGACAGCAACTTTTGTGTTCCCCTTCCCTGATTCCCCAATGCTATTCACCTCCCCCAATTTCCCAATAAAATATTTAAAAGAAAAAAAATTAGGGCTGAGATTAAATATGTGTGTGGTGTGTGTATGTATGTGTGTACACACATACACACACTACACATGTATGCATACACATACACATAAAAACCCCTCCGCTTTATGTGTATTCAAGCAGTTTCAGAAAATAGCAAAGGGTAGAAAACGTCTTAATTCATCATTATGAGCAATCATAACAACAAAATGGAATCTAAAAAAGAGTAAAAGAAACAAAACTAAAGACATTTTACTCATACATTTAAAAAAAGCATTAAGAAACCCCACACAATATAATCTATCAATCCATTTTCCAAACAATGCAATATGATTAAGGATGTTTAATGTTAGGAAACTAAGGACAGTTTAATATTAGATATCCTAGGATTAAAAGTAATTATAATCTCTAAAGACAAAAATTATATTACTTTTTCTTTTTTGTTTAGAAGTTGAAATGTTCCTTGATAATATCCACCATCAATCTCTAAAGAAAAAAATGTTGTAATAAACCAGAAATAGAAGAATGCTTCCGTGAGGTAAAATGGCAAAATAGACAGACGCTGAGCTAACTACCTCCCAGGATCACACAAAATTACAAACAATTCATACAACATTCAACCCAGGAGGTCCCCGAAACACTACATGAACAGAACCACTAAACGAAGAATTTAAGAGGAGGCCACGTCAAGTCTGGTAGGAGGGGCGGAGAGTAGAGAGGGCGAATCCCGTGAGGGAAGTCCCATCTGTGAGGAGGCTTTCCTGGTTCGGGGAGAGACCCTCCGGCCACACACCAAGCACACCAGCCCAGAGTTCCTTTGCCGAGAAGAGAAGTTCCAAGATAGCTGGCAGTAATTAGTGAGGACTCTCTTTGCTCAGCTCAGTGAGTCTGAGAGCAGCTAGAGAATCAGTAGGGCCGTCGCACGGGCTCTCTCGCTGGTGAGCACTCACCTGGTTCCTGGTGGAGGGAGTAGCTGTGTGGGCCGAGCCCAGAAGCCTGTGGGGATGGACTGAACTGAGCACCTTTGGTGCAGAAGCTGGAGGTTTTGGGACTATTGTTCCCCTGGTGTGGAGCTTGCACACGAGTGGTGTACAGGAGGGTGCCTTTTAGTCAGGGTTGGGCCCTCCCACAGAGGGTCAGGTCCAGGACCTCATTGGTCTGGTGGAAATGGCACAGAAGTGCATGTGTGCGTGCACATGTGGCCTTGGATTCCCACCCTCCGCCCTGCTTATACTGAATTCCCAGGGAAACACCTGAAGGGCATGCTCCAGCTCCAACAGACTGCTCATTGAGACCTAGGAGTGCGCGAGCTGCCTCAGGTGCCCACTCTCCACACTTCGCTTGCAGAGTTGCCAGGCTGGTGATTGGTTGTTGGGCTGCTTGACCTGATCTACGAGCGGCTGATTGGGACAGGCTGAGACTGGGAGTTTTCCTGGGAGTCTTGGGCTGTGAGCTCTGTGCCTGCCTGATCTATCTAATACATCAAAGCAATCTGACAGCGACAGCCAGAATGCAGAAACAAAGAAACATGTCACAAGTAAAAGATCAGAAGAAACCTCTAGAAATGGAACCAAATGAAACAGAGGGATCCAACCTTTCAGAGACAGAATTTAGAACACTGATGATAAGAATGTTTACCAAACTTAGTGAGGACCTAAGGAAGGATAGAGAAATCATAAAAAACAACCAGTTAGAACTAAAGAATAGAATAACTGAAATGAAGAACACACTCGAAGGAATCACCAGTAGAGTAGATGAAGCAGAGGTGTGGATCAGCGATTTGGAAGACAAAATAGCAGAAATCACCCAGTTGGAGCAACAAAAGGACCAAAGAATACGAAACAATGAAAATAGTTTAAGATCCCTATGGAACAAGATGAAGTGCAACCACCTTCGACTCAAAGGAATACCAGAAGAAGAGAAGAAGCAAGGAGTTGAGAATGTATTTGAAAAAATAATGACTGAAAACTTCCCTACTCTGGTGAGGGAAATCAACATACATGCCCAGGAAGTGCAGAGGGTTCCAAACAAGCTGAACCCAAACAGGTCCACACCAAGGTACATCACAGTTAAAATGACAAAGTTTCAAGACAGAGACAGAATCCTAAAAGCAGCAAGAGAAAGACAGCAGGTTATATACAAAGGAACTCCTGTTAGACTAACAGCTGACTTGTCTACAGAAACTCTGCAGGCCAGAAGCGAGTGGCAGGAGATATTCCAAGTGACACAAAATAAAGACCTACAACCAAGATTGCTCTACCCAGCACAGCTATCACTTAAAATTGAAGGAGAAATAAAGAGCTTCTCAGAAAAGAATAAGCTTAAGGAATTCATTACCACCAAGCGAGCATTGCAAGAAATGTTAAAAGGGCTTTTTTTAAACAGAAGAAAGAGGTAAACAGCTAACCCAGGGAGACCAGGAATACAAATAACAAAATGGCAATACTTATGCACCTATCAATAATCATTTTAAATGTGAATGGGCTAAATCCTCAATCAAGAGAGAGTAGCTCAGTGAATAAGAAAATAGGACCCATATATATGCTGTTTACAGATGGAATAAGATATTTCATGCAAATTGAAATGAGGAAAAAAAAGTTGGAGTAGCAGTACTTATTTTGGACAAAATATACTTTAAAATGACTACAATAAAAGACAAAGAATAAACATCTATGCACCCAACATAGGAACTCCTAATTATATAAAACAGAATTTGACAGACATAAAGACACAGATCTACAGTAACACTATCATAGTAGGGGACTTGAACACCCCATTGTCACCAATGGACAGATCCTCTAGACAGAAAATCAACATGGAAAGAGTGGCCTTAAATGACACTTTAGACCAGCTGGATTTCGTTGATATTTTTAGAGCATTTCACCCTGAAAAAACAGAGTGTACGTTCTTCTCAAGTACACATGGGACATTTTCCAAGATAGACCACGTTAGGCCACAAAACAAGTCTCAGTAAGTTTAAGAAGATTGAAGTCATATCAAGCAGATATAAAGGAAAAACTGATGATTGCTGGCTGGGAGGGGGTGGGGATGAGGGAGAAGTGGAAGGTTTTTTGACAGCGTAATTGGGTGACTACAATGTTGCCGCAAGGATATGGGGGGCAGTTCTGGGAATGTAATTGATAATGTTGTGAAGAGACTATTATGTTAAGTGAAATAAGTCAGTAGGAGAAAGACAAACACCATATAATCTCACTTATATGGGGAATCTGAAAAATGAATGAATGAACAAAGTAAACAGAAACAGTCTCATAGATATAGAGGAAAAACTGAGGGTTGCTAGCTGAGAGCAGGTGGGGATAAGGGAGAAGGGGATGGGTTGAGACAGCATAAATAGATAACTACAATATTGCCACAGGGATATGAAACACAGTTTGGGGAATATAATAATATTGTAAACATTTTGTGGCATGTCAGATAGTCACATGTCTTGTTAGGGAGATCACTACATGGATGGAGTAGAGGCTTGATCACTGCTCTGTACACCTGAAGCTGATGTTGTATAATATTGTATGCCAACTGTAACTGAATATATAGATAGTCATGGGATTTGGCATATACTGTAGAAGGGAGTCAAAGGCATTGTAATAGATATGTATGATATGGGCAGGGAGTAATGGGGTGGTGAACCGGGGGAGGGGTATTGTCACTTTGAGGCATAAAAGGCATTGTGTTGTACACCTGAAACTAATTAAAAAAATGTTTATTTTACAATAAAAAAAGATTTCTTCCTTAACATAATTAAGAATCTTTATCTCAGCATCACATTTAACAGTAAAAATACAGATGGATGGCTTGTTATCATCAACATTTATAATATTCCATCAGTTCTAGCTAGTCATTGCAATTAATTATAAGGGAAAAATTGTCTGATGCCAGACCAGGCCTTTCCCTTTGTTTCCATTTTGAGAAGCTGAACAGTAGAGTTTAATCCACATGTCTAGGGACCAGGCTTTGTGTGTACCTTGTTCAAGGACTTAACCACCTATTTTCTGTTTTCTCTTCTGGAAAACTGCAGTCTTTAAATTATGGCTAGTATTGCTATTATTGTTTAATGTTGGCTTCTAACATCTCCTTGTGTGAATGAGAAATATTTTGGTTCAAGGAACCTTCAACTAGCTAAGACAATGGGGGAATTCATGGTAAGGTCCTGGTGGTGTCTCATGGAATCCAGGGTCAGAAATGTAGTCAGGCATCAGGAACAAGAAGGGGGGTCTGAGTGACATCACCCTCCCTCATCCTTGGCTCCTCTCTGTGAGCGTCAACCCTTTTCTTCTCTCTCACTGTCTATGCTTCGCTGTTTTAAATCCTGGAGTTTAAGTATCCAGAGAGACCAACTTAACTGTCTTTGACCTAGGACCAGATTTCCAGATGAGTCCTTGATTATACCAACTCAGTTTGGATGCCCACCCTGGACCAATCATGAGTGATGAGGAAAACAGGGTCTAGGGAGGAGATCTCAGTCTAGTGTCTTGCTCAGCACTTTCCAACTATGATCACCATTGCTTGCTTCTCAACTAAGGATCAGATGGAGTGCAGCAGATGGGGTGTTTCTAGCACAGGATACTGCAATGCAGATCACCCAAAGAGAATTGTTTATTTGCTTTGAATGAGGTAGACCATAAGATGGAATTTCTTAAGACAAAATCTACACTGGTTTCACAGGATGATATGGGAAACTAGTAGGCCCTAGATATTTTTTTCATAGCTGAGCAAGCAAGCTATGATAATATGGTTTGGTTTTATATAAACAGAGGCAGAATGGCTCATAATCAGTTCAGTTTATACAGTAAAATACATTCCAGAGCAATGAACTATGATCTGGGATGTGTTTGTATAAAGCAAATATACAAATCAAATTCAAAACAATAACTTAAAAAGCATAGACTTGAATGAAAAACCTTTTCTAGGGCCAGCTGAGTGGCGCAGTGGTTAAGCGCTGGCTTGGGAAGCCAGCGGACCCAGTCCAGGTCTCACATATGAAGGCCACTGACACTGCCCTCAAAAAAAAAAAACACACACAAAAAAACACTCCTAGATGATGAATTGCCATGATGTATAATTTCATGAAGGACTAAAAATTCTTCCAGTAATTGTGCACCTTCTTTATTTATCTCATCTAGTTTGAACAATTACATGTTCAGAAATTGATTGCACTTGTTAACACAGGTTACACATGTGTAGGAATTATGAGATGGAAAGAAAATACTTTTTTTTTTCTTTTTTTTTTTTTAGCCGAGCCATCCTGCAACCTGTTGGCAGCTCAACTGCAACTCAGCTTGGGCTGGCATTGAACCGCCGTTGCTCAGAGCTCAGCTAACATTCTTTTTTAATTTTTCATTTTTTAAAATTAGTATAAGGTGTACAACACAATGCAATAGTTACACTCTTTACCCCGCAAAGTGACAACCCCCCTCCCCCAGTTCGCCACCCCCCATATCATACATATCTATTACAATTCCTTTGACTCCCTTACACAATATACTCCACATCCCGTGACTATCTATATATTCAGTTACACTTGGCATACAATATTATACAACATCAGCTTCATGTGTACAGTGCAGTAATCAAGCCTCTACTGCATCCATGAAGTGGTCTCCCTAATAAGAAATGTGACTATCTGACATGCCACAAAATGTTTACAACATTATTATATTCCCCAAACTGTGTTCCATATCCCTGTGATAATATTGTAGTTGTCTATTTATGCTGTCTAATCCCTTCCCCTTCCCCTTTATTCCCATCCCCCTCCCAACTAGCAACACTCAGTTTTCCTCCATATCTGAGTCTGTTTACTTTGATCGGTCATTCAGTTTTTCAGATTTCACACATAAGTGAGATCATATGGTGCTTGTCTTTCTCCGGCTGACTTATTTCACTTAGCACAATAGTCTCTTCACAACATTATCAATTACATTCCCGAACTGCCCCCATATCCCTGCAGCAACATTGTAGTCACCCACCTACGCTGTCCATAACCTCTCCCCCACAACCAGCAACCTTCAGTTTTTCCTTTATATCTGCTTGATATTACTTCAATCTTCTTAAATTTACTGAGAATTTTTTTGTGGCCTAACGTGGTCTATCTTGGAAAATGTCCCATGTGTACTTGAGAAGAACGTACACTCTGTTTTTTCAGGGTGAATTCCTCAAAAAATATCAACGAAATCCAGCTGGTCTAAAGTGTCATTTAAGGCCACTCTTTCCATGTTGATTTTCTGTCTAAAGGGTCTGTCCACTGGTGACAATGGGGTGATGAAGTCCCCTACTATGATAGTGCTACTGTTGATCTCTGACTTTATGTCTGTCAAAATCTGTTACATGTAATTAGGAGCTCCTATGTTGGGTGCATAGATGTTTATTAGGGTTATAGTGCCCTTCTTTGTCTTTTATTGTAGTCATTTTAAAGTCTATTTTGTCCAAAATAAGTACTACTACTCCAGCTTTATTTTTTTCTCATTTCCATTTGTATGAAATATCTTATTCCATCTGTAAACAGCATATACATGGGTCCTATTTTCTTATCCACTCAGCCACTCTCTGTCTTTTGATTGGAGCATTTATCCCATTCAGGTTTAAAATGATTATTGATAGGTGCTTATGTATTGCCATTTTGTTATTTGTATTCCTGGTCTTCCTGGGTTAGCTTTTTTACACCTTTCTTTTGTTTAAAAAAGCCCTTTTAACATTTCTTGCAATGCTCACTTGGTGGTAATGAATTCCTTAAGCTTATTCTTTTCTGAGAAGCTCTTTATTTCTCCTTCAATTTTAAGTGATAGCCATGCTGGGGAGAGCAATCTTGGTTGTAGGCCTTTATTTTATGTCACTTTGAATATCTCCTGCCACTCGCTTCTGGCCTGCAGAGTTTCTGTAGACAAGTCAGCTGTTAGTCTAACAGGAGTTCCTTTGTATGTAACCTGCTGTCTTTCTCTTGCTGCTTTTAGGATTCTCTCTCTGTCTTGAAGCTTTGCCATTTTGACCATGGTGTGTGTTGGTGTGGATCTGTTTAGGTTCAGCTTGTTTGGAACCCTCTGCACTTCTTGGGCATGTATGTTGATTTCCCTCACCAGGGTAGGGAAGTTTTCAGTCATTATTTTTTCAAATACATTCTCAACTCCTTGCTTCTTCTCTTCTTCTGCTATCCCTATGATGCGAAGGTGGTTGGGATTCATCTTGTTCCATAGGGCTCTTAAACTATTTTCATTGTTTTTTATTCTTTGGTCTTTTTGTTGTGCCAACTGGGTGATTTCTGCTATTTTGTCTTCCAAATCGCTAATCCGCTCCTCTGCTTCATCTACTCTACTGGTGATTCCTTCGAGTGTGTTCTTCATTTCAGTTATTCTATTCTTTAGTTCTAACTGGTTGTTTTTTATGATTTCTCTATCCTTCCTTATGCCCTCACTAAGTTTGTTAAACATTCTTATCATCAGTGTTCTAAACTCTGTCTCTGAAATGTTGGATCCTTCTGTTTCATTTGGTTCGATTTCTAGAGGTTTCTTCTGATCTTTTACTTGTGACATGTTTCTTTGTTTCCTCATTCTGGCTGTTGTTCTGGGATTGCTTTGATGTATTAGACAGATCACCAGGAGAGCCCTGGCTGGATCATGCAGGCACACAGCTCACGGTCCAACACTCCCATGAAAACTCCCAGTCTCAGCCTGACCCAATCAACCACTCTCAGATCAGGCTGAACAGCCCGACAACCAATCACCAGCCTGGCAACTGTGGTAGCGCAGTGCAGAGAGCCAGGACCCAAGGTGACTTGTGCACTCCTGCGTCTCAGTGAGCAGCCTGTTGGATTCAGGACATGCCCACCAATCATTTCCCTGGTAACACAGCATAAGCCGTGCGGAGGGTGGGGATCCGAGGCAGCTCGCGCACTCCCAGGTTCAGTGAACAGCCTGTTGGAGTCGGAGGCCATCCACCCAGCTTTTCCCTGGCAATGCAGTATAAGTTGGGCAGAGGGTGGGGATCCAAAGCCGCATGCACGTGCACGGAGACACGCACTTCTGCGCCAATTCCACCAGACCAATGAGGTCCCGGACCTGACCCTCTGTGGGAGGGCTCAACCCTGACAAAATGGCGCCCTCCTTACACTACTCGTGTGCTGGCTCCACACCAGGGAAACAACAGTCCAAAAACCTCCAGCCTTTGCACCAAAGGTGCCCAGCCCAGTCCGTCCCCTCAGGGCCCTGGGCCCGGCCCACACAGCCACTCCCTCCACCAGGAACCAGGCAAGTGCTCACAGGCGAGCAAGCCCATGTGCCGGTCTCACCGACCCCCCAGCTGTTCCCAGCCCCACCGAGCTGAGCAGAGAGTCCTCACCAATCTACTGCAAGCCATCCTGGAACCTCTCCTGCCGGCAAAGGAACTCTGGGCTGGTGAGCCCAGTGTGCGTCCAGAGGGTCTCTCCCCCAACGGGAGAAGTGCCCCCACAGCTGGGGCCTCCCCCATGGGGCTCGCCCTCTCCCGCCTCCTCCTGCCCCACCAGACCCGATGTGGCCTCCCCTCCAAGCTCCTCGTCTAGTGGCTCCACCCATCCAGCACCCCGGGGACCTCCAGGGCTGAACGCTGCACAATTTGCCTGCAATTTTGGTGTGATCCTGGAAGGCAGTCAGCACAGCAGCCGTCCACTCCGCCATTTTACCGGAAGTCCTCAGCTCACATTCTTGAGTGAGCTCTTAACCAACTGAGCCACTTGGCCGGCCCAAAAATATTTTCTTTTAGTCTCTGGATTGAAAACTGAAGAAACTATCCAGGTAATTTAAGCAAAAAAAAAAAAAAAAAAAAAAAAAAATTTGTTTAGATCTAAGTCACTTGGCACAAATGAAGAGTTCTAAAGATAAATGAAAGTAAATCTTACATAAGGAGTAGTTTCCTCCTCTTTGCCCATGGGAATGCATGTGTTAGTTATATCTAGGCCCTACGGTCTCCCAATCAAGAGCCCCCACATGTGAATTTGTAGGCTTCAGTCATTCCTTCCTCTCTAGAGACCCCACAAGGAGTTTCATGTGATATTAAAGACTAGTCCTGCCTATGGGGTGTGGCACTGTTTCCCCTTTTCTCTGGGCTGCCATTCTTGAAGCCATTCTGATCTCAGCACATCCAAGAGATAGTCAATATTCCACAGGCTTTAGTGCGACTGCCACCAGCGCCCACCTGCTACCTGAGGTCTGTTCTTCTGAGTGGCCTGTGCCCATTTTTACTTTGCCAGTAGGGAAATAGCTACTCTGTGTTGACCTGCTCTGTTAAAGGGGCCTCACAGCGGCATTACTAGTGTCCTGGGAGTTTATTGAGACTGATTTCAAAGTTCACTCACTGTCCTTTAACCACTAGACTGGCAAAGTCATGATGGGTGTAGGCAGCAGCTCTTTCCACACATTCACAGCTGAACCTTGGTCTTTGTTGCCACTCCAACTTCTGTGTCATTCTTCTGCTTCTCTTAGGCTGTATTGGGTATTTCTGGTATTTCTTTCAGAATTGGGTATTTCTGAGGACCCCAAATTCCTGCTTGCAATTTACTCTCTGTTGGCTCCCCTTCACAAGCACATCAAACATGCCCATGTGTGTGATTTCAATGATGGGCATCATTCAACTTCTCTTCCTGGAAGTGGCCTCAGGCCTGAAGTAAATCAGCAGATGCAAGTGCATATAATAAGGAGGTGGCTGAGGAGGAGAGTATGTCCCCTGAATGCACATACCAGACACAGTCATGGCAACATCCATATGCCAGCTACACCATGCGGGTCCCACAGGAACCCTTCCCCCAGCACTAGATGCTGGGTCTCAACCTTTCTGCCATTCCAGACATCTGAGGGGGCCTGACACCCTGGTGAGTCAGGAATTGGGCCTCCCTCCATCAGTAATCTTCAAGTGAGTGGAAGAGAGAGGCTCCCTCTGGCTCTGTTCTGCATGAAAACTCCCCAGGAGATTCTGTATGCCATCATCTGAGAGGTAGCATTCCTGACATTTTAAAAACACAGTATTATGTTTTTCTACTTATTTGCCAATCAGAGATGTTTCCACAAAAGCTCATTTGGGCTTAAGACACTACAAAAATCTGATCAATATAGCGAAATACCAAGAAACCCACATTTAATAGGGAAAAATATGCTTTCTATTGAGAGTCAGTTAAATGTGGGTCTCAGTGGTGAGAAGGCATGGTCTGTTTTCCTTCAGGGAAAGAATGTGGACAGCTCAGTTAGATTTCTCATCTAGCCTCACCAACTGTGTGGTTTGTAGAAACATCTTTTGGACTCCTAGGTTCTTTTATATCTTTGGTTTTCAATATGTTGCAAGTTTTAATTCTTTTGGTGTCATCAACCCCTCCCTCCTGCCAATGAAAATAACAAAATTGGGTATTTTTTAATATAAAGAAAAATAGAAGTAACATAGAAAAAATCAAATAAAAATGCATCAACTCCATCACCCCAGGCAAGTCCTTGACCCTGACAGGGTCTTTTCCTTTGAATATCAATCAGTGAGTACAGACAGACTTATGTAAATAGAATTGTCTTGCCACTCATGCTCTTCTAGAATTTCCTCTTTTCATATCAAAGCATAGCATAGAGACCCTCACATATCTGCAAATATAGGTTTTCATTATCTAATTTAAATAAACTGTGAAGTACTTCATTTTATGAATGTTCTACAGTTCACTGAGCCCTTCCCACTTTGATGGAAACCTAAGTGGTTTTCATTTTATCTATCTGTTTGCTCATAGGTATTGGGGGGAGGCAGTGTGCAGCCTGTTCAATGTGGGACCATCACAGAACTTATTTTTATTTTATTTTTTTAGAGGGCAGTGTCACTGGCCCTCACATGTGGGATCAGAACCGGGGCCGCTGGCGTCCCAAGCTTAACCACAGCGCCACTCGGCCAGCCCCATCACAGAACTTCTGTAATGGTAGATGTCACATGCCAAGCAGCCTCATTAGAACCTCACCAGATTTCTGGGAGATGAACTTTAGTTGCCTGCAAAGATAAGAAATGCAGCCACTTTGAAGTTTTTATCAATATATTGAATGTGGCTGTGTCAGGAAATCTACAAAGAACCAATGTTATCAGCAATGATTTATCTCAGTTCCATCTGGATTTTACACACTTTAGTGAGAGCTCAAAAGGTAATGAAGTTTCACACATTTCTAGCACATCTTCCCATGTGGTTTAAAAGCCCGACAAAGACTTGACTCTCCCCTTGAGTGTATTATTGTTTGGTGACTCATTACTTTTTGGACTGTTTGCTAATAGTCCAAGAAAGGCAATGTGGTGAACAGGACAACATCGCAAACTCTGAAGTCAGGCTGCCTCAGTTTAACTCTCTGACCTGTGTGACTTTGGACAAGTGCTTAATTTCCATGGGCCTCAGTTAACTCAGTTACAAAGTAGGGATCATCATGGTCCTTCTTGTATAAGGCAACTGTTAAAAGACTTTGCCCAGGGACAAGTGGAGGTCAGTCTACCTGGGTATTTTAATAAATACTACCCACAGATTGACATGCGTGATCCTTTACATCAGGCTTGGAACCCCAAGTCTACACATTCATGCTGAATTGAAGGGTAAGGATGAGGAGTGGACCAGTGGACTAGCCTACAATTTCCTGCTGTTGCAGAGATGCAAACTTTTGCTCTGCTTATAACAGCATTCATGCATCACAGTGCAGTTCACAGGTAAGGGCCAAATCAAAGTTTGTTGTATTGAATTACATTGAAAATTATCATCTGGTTTTTATCCAACTGAAGCACACCTATAGAAACATTATTGAAAATTTATAAAACATCATAAACCATTTGAAGCCTGTCAATTAGGTTAATTGATCACAGATTTTCAATATCTACAATAGGTTTGTATCCAGGAAAATGGGCAGAAAGACCAAACTACAAAGGAGATTTTAGGTGATTGAGTCAATGTATGGAGAGATGGCAAAATTTTACACGAAGGGTTGAAATAGCAGGTCTCTCCCTCCCTTCTTCTATCTGTCTTCAATCTCTATAATGAAACTTTGTGTGGGAATGTGTTTTAGCAAGAGGTAGTATGTAAGAATTTCATAGTGCATTTTTCAACCCATTCTTTAAACAAAAACAGTTTGCATAATGGCAAAAAAATGGAGCTGGGAAGTTTGAGAGAGGAATCTCTTGTTCACAGACTGGATTTATGAAAGGGGAAGGAGGATGGTTTGCCAAGTGAAGAAAATAAAAGACCTAATGATACCCTGGAAGGACATTTTTGAGAGTGAAACAAAACATTTCTAAAAGGCTTCTAGTTAATCCCTTGTATGTAAAAGTGATATAAAAATGGAATAAAATTCTTAGCACAGTACCCAGGCAACATGTTAAGTATGAAATGCTCTGCTGTGGTGTCTCTGGCATTAACTTGGGTCCCTTATAATTGTCTCAAGTTGTCTCTTGATTTTGGTGGCTTGATTAGTCCCTTCTTCTTGATCTGTGAGCCATCAGTCCCTCTCTCTGTGACTCTTGGCTTCTACATGTTTGAATGTATCACCACTCAGCACGAGACCAAAAAGATACTCTTTGTAGCAGCTTCATCCTTGAAAGACCCAAAGTTGGCCCCATCTCCTGACCTTCCTTCCTGGAAAGGGAATCAGTATTCTGAGAGCAGTAAAGAGGCTGCATACTTCGTGATAATGGCCTTGCTTCTTGCTGCCTTTGGTGAGGGAATGGGGGGCTGAGGCAGATGCATGAATACTCAGCAGGACACTGAAATCTGTTTAGAACCCTGTATGTTGCCTGCAAACTTTGAAGGCCTCTTCCAAATGTCGTGGCATCTTCTGGTGTGTAAATACCTGCAGGAACCAGTATTGTACTGGCAAATTCAAGGGCCTCAAAAATATTTTGTTGAGTCAATGCATGAGGCCAGAAGACTGCTAAAACTGCACGCATGTCTGATGCTCTTGGAACAGTGACCATCGCAATGGCCTTCCTCTTAAGCCTTGACTCTGAGACTGCACCCACCTGTGCACTACCTACCTTCTACAGAATGACAGTCAAGAGATACTTTGTGATTCTCAAAAGAGTAGAGGAAGTTCCACAACTGTGGCACTATTGTTGTTTGCTGACCTGTGCTCTCTAGAATGTTTGATGTCATCCCTGGCCTCTGCCCACTAGATGCCAGTAGCATCTCCCCTCACCCCCACTGTGACAACCAAAAGTATCTCCAGGCTATGCCAAATGTCCCTTGGTGAGGGTAAGACAAAATGACCCTCACAGGGGAAAATATCCTAATAAGTGGTCATAGTTTCTTTTCTAACTGACACATAGGCCCTACTGGCTTCTGCTGGGTCCTCTAAGGCTTGGTGTTTTGCACATGTTGGAACAGTTTTCATCACTTTCTGAATCTTTAAGTATTCCATTTTAATCCACCAAAAATCTTCTTAGACTCCTACCAAGAAATTGGGCTCCGGGGGAAAGGAAAGGAGGAGAGAATAATTCCTCACAAATGTAATAGGTTGCGTCACCCTTTTTGAAGGGATCATGCCTCACCTGAATTAAGAAAATGAGTAAGTCTTCAGGAGAATGAGTGGACAAGCTGGGAAATAATAAACCCCAAGGTGGGAAAATGCAATAGTTTGAGCAATAGTGAGGAGGCAAATGGGGCTAGACCCCAGAAAGAGAAAGGGAGAATCGTAGAAAATGAGTTTGCAGAGCTACCCAGGGGACAGATCATGCAGGGTTTCACAGGCCTTGGAAAGGACTTTGGATTTTATTCTAAGTGTGATGGGAATCCACTGGAGGTTTCACGTAGTTTGTGGAATGAGTTGATTGATGTGTTGAAATGGTCCCTCTAGAAGCTACATGGAGAGAGGTGAGGTTGACAAGAGTGGAAGCAGAGACAAGTTTAGAGGCTCCTGCAGTAATCCACTGGGAGGTGATGGCAGCTTGCATTAGTGTGGTACTAGTGGAGGTTATGAGGTCAGAACTGGAATGTATTTTCATGATAAGGCCAAGAGGATATGCTCATGGATTTGATAGGAAATGTGAGAAAAAGAGAGGTCCCAAGAACAGTCCATGGTCTTGGGTTAGAGCAGTCGTATAGATGGTGGTGTCATTTACTGAGATAGGAAACTCCAGAAGAGGAGGTTTTGTGGAGAAACTTGAGAGTATTCTTTATGACATGTAAAGCTTAAGTAAGCAGTTCTACCAATGAATCAGTACTTTTGGAACAGGGCCATGCTATGGATGTTAATGTGGAACTTTTCAGGGTGTAGATGGCATTTAAAGTTATGCAGCTGGATGAGATCACTGAGGAAGTACATGCAGATGGAGAGGTGGACCAAGGACTGAGCCTCAAGCAATGCAACATTCAAGAATCTGGAAGATAAGAAGTGACAATAAAGCAACTGAAAAGTAACAGGCAGTTAGGTAGGAGAGGATCAAGGGAGGTGGAGACTATGTTCTACTAAGGAGGCAGAGACCTATGTTAAATGCCTCTGAAATGAGGTAATAGAAGGTCTGAGGGTTGCCCAATAAATTTGACAACCTTGTTGAAAGCTGTTTCCATGGGGGGTGGGGAGGAGAGAAAATGCTGGCTGAAGAGAACAAAGAAGAGGAAGTAGAGAAAGTGAGAACAGGTAACTCTATGTAGGAAAGTTTCTCTAAAGGGGGTAGGTGGAAAAGGGTGTGACATCAAAGGTGGCTTGGGTATGTTTTTTGAATGTGAAAGAAATTAAAGTGTGTTAATGCATTTCCAATTTTAACAAATTTACTGAATACTTACTATGTGCCAGATGTATACAAAAGTAATTGTTGAAAGGTTTACAGGACAGTAAGGGGGACAGACATAACAATGTAGCATTTCATTACCATGTAGCAACTACTGTTTAAAGAAGAACGCACAGGGTGGGTGCAAATACAGAGATGGCAGAGATAGCTCACTTGGAAGGGATTAAATCTAGGTAGTGCTCCTGGAAGAAGTGATGACTAAGATGAGCTTCGAAGAATGAGTAGAGCTATTACCAAAAAGACCAGAAATAACAGGGTAAGGATGTTAATAGGATGGGGAGGAAATGGAACCCTTGTGCACTATTGGTGGGAATGTAAATTGGTGTTGCCACTAAGGAAAACATTATGGAGGTTCCTCAAAAAACTAAAAATAGAAATACCTTATGACCCAGCAATTCCAGTTTTGGGTTTTTACTGAAGAAAATGAAAATACTAATTTGAAAAAATATATGCACCTCTATGTTCACTGCAGCATTATTTACAATAGTCAAGAGATGGAAACAACCTAAGTGTCCACTAATGGATGAATGGATAAGAAGATGTCGTATATATACGTATAATGGAATATTATTCAGCTATAAGAAAGAACAAAATCATTCCATTTAACAACATGGGTGGGGGCCGGCCGAGTGGCTTGGTGGTTAAGCGCTGGCTTGGGAAGCCAGCT
Organism: Aselliscus stoliczkanus; assembly: GCA_033961575.1. Classification (NCBI taxonomy): domain Eukaryota; kingdom Metazoa; phylum Chordata; class Mammalia; order Chiroptera; family Hipposideridae; genus Aselliscus; species Aselliscus stoliczkanus. The sequence goes on along the minus strand of CM066740.1, from coordinate 60,571,201 downwards.
GCTCCGGTTCGGGTCCCACATCTGAGGGCCAGTGACACTGCCCTCAAAAAACAACAACAACAACAAAAAACACATGGGTGGACTTCGAGGGTATTTTGCTAAGTGAAATAAGTCAGACAGAGAAAGACAAATACCATGTGATCTCTCTTATATGTAGAATCTAAAACAAAACAAAACAAAATAACCCAAAACCAAGCACATAAATACAGAGAAAAGATTGGTGGTAGCCAGAGGCTGTGTGTGTGTGTGAGAGAGAGGTGGCTGAAGAAGTCAAAAGGAATAAATTTCCAGTTATAAAATAAATAAGTCATGGGGATGTAATGTACAGCATGGTGACTGTAGTTAATAATACTGTATTGCATATTTGAAAGTTGCTAAGAGAGTAGATCTTAAAAGTTCTTCGCAAGAAAAAAATTTGTAACTATGTATATTGACAGATATTAACTGACTTATTGTGGTGATCATTTCACAATATAGCTGATCCTTGAACAACGCAAGGGTTTGAGGTGTTAACCCCCACACAGTAGAAAATCTGTGTATAGCTTTTGATTCCCCAAAAACTTCAACTGTCCGTTGGTATCTGCAGGACATTGATTCTGGACCCCTCAAAGATACCAAGATTTGCGGATGCTCAAGTCCCTTATATAAAATGGCATACAACAACACATAGAGTCTGTTCTCCATCTGTGAATTCCCAACAGCAGATTTAAAATACTGTTCTTGATTCACCATTGATTGACTCCACAGATGCAAAACCTGGGAATATGGAGTGTTGACTGTAAATTTATTGAAAAGTGGACTCACACAGTTCAAACCCATGTTGTTCAGGCATCAACAGTGTGTACAAATATCAAATTATTATGTTGTATGCCTGAAAATAATACAATGTCAAATGTCGATTATACTTCAATTTAAAAGAAGAAAGAAAGGGTAGAAATTAGCCTGTTTAAAGAGGTAGGGAAGTGTTTTCCAAGAAATAAAAGTCACATTTGGGAAGAGGCAGGAAATAGAATAGGATACTTTTACAACTACAATTCATGATAACTAGAGCATAAAGAGTGAGGAGGGGCAAAATCAGGCTGCAGAAATAGGTGTGTCGTTCTGGAAGGCCTGATTTTCCATGCTACTGTGTTCATCATTTAAATTATAGAGAATGGGAACCCATTAAAGGGTTTAAGCAAACATGCTTAGTTTGGTTTTAGAGAAATCAATCTGTAGCCAGGGGAAGGATAGATATAAGAAGGGGGTAGCTTGGAGGGTATTACACTATGTCCAGGAGATTGTGAGAAAATTTTGGAGGTAAAATTGGCAGGACATGGAAAATTATGTGAGCAGGAGAAGTGAAGCCTGACAAGAAGAAGCAGTTCAGTGGGAGAGATTAGATATTAATTTGGAGGAGGATCAAGGTGAGATGTCTAATAGATATCTGAATAAAAGATTTTGAAGCTCAACAGAGGTCAGGCTAAAAATATAGACTTAGATTCACATTTTGATATGGAGAAAATTTTATAAAATAGTAAACTTTGTTTTCATTGTTATATTTTATATAAAATTATATCTATCCATCTATCCATCCATCCATAAAATAACATGAGAGGACTTGAATCAAAATATTAATAGCATTTATTTCTGTGTGGAGGTATTTCCTATTTGTATTAAATTTTTTACAATGAGTGTGCATTACTGATGTTATAAAATGATATATATTTACTTACATATAATTGAAATAGATATAAGGTAAACTAAAAGACAGTAGTGTCTCAGAATCCAAGGGAGTTGAGTTTCAGGTAGGAGTCATATCTACTGAAGTAAAGTTTCCATTAAGGAAAGGAGTGATAACAGTTCACCAGGTTTGTTGATTAAGTGGTGTCTGCTGCTCATGAAAACAGACAGCAGTTTTGGTGATAAGTACTGAAGTCAGATTTCAGTAGAAGAAGGAGTGACTGAGGGAAAAAGTGCCATAAGCAGGGGGAGACGGTAGAGTGGAAAGATGAATAAGAAAGGGAAAACTACTGGAGCAAGGGCATGGTGGAGATGGGAACATATGAATCCAGAGCCTAAATGGAAGGGTCTGCTTTGAATGGGAGGAGGAAGATGCAGGGAACGTATTAGGTTGGGTGGGTATTTGTAGTTGGGGTGGGAAATTGAGGTGGATAACTCAGTGTTTCCATTTCAGTAGGATCTGAAGTCATCTCCTCAGAGTAAAGGAGTCTGGTAGGGGCTTCCAAGATAGTATAAAGGAAGATGTACCAAAGGACTGAAGAGTTTTGCTGTAGAGCCTGCTGAAGTTAGAGAGCATGATTTAGAATTATACCATATCTCAAGATTATTTTATTTTTTCCAGTGCTACAGATACAAAAAAATAGCATTGGTATTGAATATGGGAAAGTGAGTTATGATATTGATCCATGGTGATGTTTTACCCATCATATGGGGTACAAGCATGGAGGAGAGAGGGAATTGTGTGTACAGGGAAAGGAGGAATTCAGCAAGCCTGGGGTAAAGCAGGCCATGCCAAATAGGGAGGAGATGGTGAGTCTGGGGTGAATGAACTTGGTGAGCAGCACTGGTAGGGGAAAGAGGTAGGAACACTGGCTGTAGAATAATTGAGGTTGGGATTTTAGAGTTTTTGGTTTCAGAAATGGTATGGTTTTGGGTGATAATGAGGTTAGAGGGCCACTGTAGGAGCAGGTGACTGGAGTGAAATGTAGGTTAAAGCCACTGGGTATATTAGGTCTATTCTTGACCCTCTCCTTTATTCAGATAATGTTTTGAGGAATGTGTAAATAATTCTCCCCCTCATACCTACCAAAATATTTAAACATGGCAGATGCAAGGCATGATTAATATTTGGTTTTTATAGCTTCTCTGTGTATGGAAAAAATTTTGCAAATTAGCTGAGAAAACCTGAAGTTTTCACTCATCACAAAAGAGACTCTGCCAACACAAGATAATGACAGGATATTATCTTTTGATTACTAATTAGTAGCTCAAATGAATGTCTAGCCCGGATGCCTGCCAAGGGCCCTCCATTTATATTAGTCCTACAAGGGGCAAAGGAGTAAGAACAGGGCTACTTGGTCATCAACATGGCAACATGACAGGCCAAATGAGTAAATTCCTTTTAGAGAAAGGTCTTCTATAAGTATATTGTGCAGATTATCTGTATCTGTAGTGGGAGTGGGTTAAATGTTGGCCTGCAAAAGAATATTTCTACTTCCTGAACTCTGGAATCTGTGAATGTGAACTTTTTTGGAAAAAGGGTTTTTGCAGATATAATTAAGTAAAGGATCTCAAAATGAGATCATCTTGGATTATCCACATGGGCCTTAAATCCACTAAATGTCCTATCAGTGTCAGAAACACAAAACTACAGAAGCAGAGATTGTAGTGATGCAGGCAAAAAGAAAGGAATGCCTGGAGCCACCAGAAACTGAATGAGACAAGTAAGGAGTCTTCCCAGAGTCTACAGAGGGCTTGCTGACACCTTGATTTTGGACTTCTGGCCTCCAGAATTGAGAATACCTAGTTTGTGGTAATTTGGGATGGAAACCCTAGGAAAGCAATATAGTATGTAATCCAAAGAATATCCTTCTTCCTTAGTTTTCTGGAACACATCTCACTAAGGATATTGTGTAGTTTGTATATTGATTCATTAAAGTCATATTTTTAATTTCACACAAGAGAGAATTCACTTAATTTTGAATGAAACACAGACTGGTTCCATGCCTAGAATTACATAGAAAAATTGACCAAAAAGTTTCTCTGCCTAGATAACTAAAATGCTCTCATGGAAAAAAAAAAGGGGGGGGGTGGCACATACTAAGCCTGAGAAGCTCATGGGATGCCAGCAGGACAGGCCCTACAAACTCAGAGACCAAAATTAATCACATAAAAATTCCTAACTAAAAGTTGGTCTTGTATTCACATCCTTGGCCTGTAGCATCCCTGACAAAGGTCAATCTTCACCTCAAGTGATCCTGTCTATTTATTGTCTTTTTGCATCTAAGATAACATACCCTTGGAATGTCAGAGTAATCCCTTTTCTGGACCACTCAAGGTACAACCCAACACATCAGAGCAGAGGCTAAAAATCCTGTCATTGTTATATTGTTCCTTAAATACCGTCTGCTGTAAAATGTTAATTATTAACTATCCTGTACCTGCCAAGTAAAAAAATGTGTTTTTCAACTTTACTTTTTATCCAATCCCAGAGATTTCCCTGCTTTACATCCTTTTAATCTACTACCAATGGATTTTGTGTAACCTTCCTTATATCTCCTTTGATTCTAATGTATACAATCAGCTGCAAAACTGCCATTCCCCACAGCATTTTCCTAATCTGTTGAGATTTTGCTTCCTAGCAATTGTCATCGGTTTGGCTCACATAAACTCATTAAACTTCTCTACAGTTTTGGATGCTTCTTACATTGACACTCTGAAATCTGCTAGATCCTCATCTAACTGGGTAATCCATGAAGGTGAAGGTTTAGAAGGTCTTTTAATTTATCTGAGTTGTACAGACCAAAGAATACAGGAATAGCAATGTCACTGTGCTCCAAGCAGAACCCATGAAGAATTACTGACCATTTAAATGCTATATCCCTCTCTTGCCTGTGGCTCATTAAGTAATGCAGAATATTTCACTAAACCTGAATCAGCTTAAACTAATAATAACAAGGGTTGGCTGAGTGGCTCATTGGTTAGGAGCTGGCTTGGGACGCCAGCTCTGAGCAGCAAGGCCCCGGTTTAGATCACACATATGAGTGCTAGTGACACTGCCCTCTACAGCTAAGGTGGTGAACTACAGCTCCACCTGGTTGCCTCTAAAGCTAAGATGGTGAACAACAGCTCCACCTGGTTGCCTCTATAGCTAAGATGGCCGGTGATGGTGTGGGCTGCAGCCTCTGCTGCAGTGGGCTGCCATAGGCTACAGTGAGTGGCCGGCAGCCAGTGTGAGTGGCCGGCAGCCAGAGTGAGCTGCCAAGAGCTGCTCTGAGTGACCGTCCAGAGGCTGGTGAGCGACTGCCTCACCCAGGAAGAGCACAATGACGATACCAACATAGGCCAGTGAAGCAACGTCCTCCACAACTACACTGAAGAACAAAAAAAAGGACAGCAACTTGTCTGTTCCCTTTCCCCAATTCCCCAATAAAAATCTTTAAAATAAATAAATAATAACAACACATAAGCTTAACATCTTAAAGATGCTTTCCTTCCTTCCTCTTTTCCTTCTTTCCTTCCTTCCTTTCTTCCTTCCTTCCTCTCTCTCTGTCTCTCATGCTCTCTCTTTTTCTTTCAACAAATCATAATAAGGCATCTACCATTTTGAAGCCACTGTGCTAGTTGCTGGGGTAGTAGTGAACACAATAGACAAGGTTCCCAAGCTCCCACAGAGCATATAATCTAGTGACATTATCATTCAGAAAAATATTAGAATTATTGAAATGCTACCTAAGTCTTAACTAAAATGGCATTCTGTAATTTTCATATGACTGGAAAAATAATAATGATTTTGACAATATCAAGTTCTCATGCTATACAAAGGTGACTGTACTGATACAACCAGGAAAGCAGGAATACTTAAAGTTATTTAAGTAATTTGTTTTGAATTAATTGCATTAATTATAGAAGTATAAAAAGCATAAACCGGGCCGGCCAAGGGGCGCGGTGGTTAAGCTCTGGCGTGGGAAGCCAGCGGCCCCGGTTCGGTCCCATATATGAGGGCCAGTGATGCTGCCCTCAAAAAAAAAAAAAAGAAAAGAAAAGCATAAACCAAACAATATTATAAATCTATATGATATTGAGGTTTGTGACTATGTTCTATTCAGCTTTATTGTTTTGAAGATTTATCTACTGATTATATTTTTCTCTAGATAACAGAATTAGTTGATACCGTCAGATTAAAATATAAAGAGAAAGTCCTTAGAAGTGTGGATAATGGGGAAAGCCAATCTTGGAGTCTACATTTGCTATTCATCATTTGAGAACTGCAGCCCTCCTTGCTTCTTTGTGTTCTTAAAGATCCCAAGGCATCTATCTGATCTGTTCCCAGCGTATGGCTGAGGATCTATCTCCTGGATTCCATCACACACTTCCCTAAATGCCTAGAGTGATTCCCATTTATCTTTCACAATGATATTGCTGATCATTAGCTTTATATGTCTCCACCAATTATTCCCCGTCTGAGACCCTGAGATCACTTGGCTTCCTTAATCCTATTCTTAGTGTGATTAAGGTTGAACTTCTGACCACATCCCATCTTTACCAATGCCATTTTCAAAATTTTTTTTATACAGTTTTATTATTCTTAATTTAGGAAATCCATTTCAAGTGGCCTACATTGGCCCCATCCCTCCAATCATTCCAGCTTCTGCTGTGGTCAAACTCTTCCCACTTCCCACAGCAATGAAGATATATATACAGTAAAACATTAGATTGTGAGTAACAAGATTTGTGAGTGTTCCACAAGATAAGCAAACATTTCTAATAGATTTTAACATGGTAAATGAGTGATGTCATGCAATACGAGTAGTTTGTTTCTGGAATGAATTATGCTCGCAAGCCAAGGTATTACTGTATATCCATGAAATTAAACATAACTTATGTTTTTTTCACATATTTTTTTCAAACCTCTCCCAATAGACAAAAATTCTTTTGAAGACAAGATGTTGTTTAGTGTGTTCATTCTATTTCACATTTAAACAAATCAGAAAATAAACAAATTTCATGGAAAGTGCATATATTTCAGGGACCTAATAGTTCCAATTTTGTTAATTTTTATACTTATAGTCAAGCTTAAGGATTTCTCAGCCATGATATTGACCACATGTTCTAATTTATTCTTGAGCTTGATATTGTTATTAGACTACTTTTTTTGTCTTCAAAGTAAATTTTTAAAGTGGAATGCATCTATTTCCATTTATTTAATTAAACCTTAATGTATTCATAAAATAGAGCTTGAGTCATATAATCAAAGCATAATTTTAAATCCTCATCTTATATGTTAGGATGCTGAAGTAAGGTAATGTAAATGGTCTTTGGTCAAATTAATGAACTCTGATTCTTTTGAAATTCTTCCTCAGTTTAAATCCTAACACACCAGGAGGACATCAGTGGCATCTCCTGTCCCTGTGCAGTACAGAGGCTCTTTCCTGCCTTCCACTGATGGTTGTTTATACAAATTTTGCAATAACCTCCTTTCCAATGTTATAAATATACAGGAGAGCTAAGGGTGAAATAATAGCCTGAAAACCTAGCTCTCCACAGCCTCTACAGTAGGAACTTCTTTTTTTTAAATCCTTTAAATTTTAGGTATTTATGGGTATGTCACATCCTTTCTACTCTTTTTTTCCCCATCTGCAACTAAGAGATAATAGTGTTAAAATTTGCTTTTTTTTTTACTTAACAGGAAAATTAAAAAGAAGAGTAATTTCATATTAAGATGAGATGCACTTCATAATTGCTAAGTTCTATTATACTTAAAAAGCCCATCTCAAAGATACTTTTTTTATACTCATAACTTTGATTAATTAAAAATAAGTGAGCCTGTCTATTGTCCTTTTTTGCATCTAAGATAACATACCCTTGGAATGTCAGAGTAATCCCATTTTTCCAGACCCCCCAGGGGACACAACTCACTATGCCAGAGCAGGAAACTACACAATCCCTCATTGTTATCTTGTTGCCCAAATACCATCTCTATGTGCTGTAAAATGCTATTAACTGATGAAGCAAAAGGGGGTTAATAAAATGACCCTAAAGGGGGACTGCCCAGGCCTGCATCCCCTTCCCAGCAACTGCCCAGGCTCATCCCTACAAATCATTCTAAGATGTCTAAACCGTTTTAGAAAGGGGAGATAAGACCCCACTGGTTTTATCACACATGCGCAAACTGCCCAAAACTGTCTGTTAGTTGAACTCTAGCCTAATTATAATGCAATTAGAATGAAATGAACATAAAGGCTTGGCCCCCTGTGGGTTTCTCTGTATGCATTCTGGGTAAGAGCATGTGCAGAAAGAAACTGGTTATATAACCAATATGTCAATCAAATGACTTCACAGGGACATCACATTTCCCGCTATATAAAAATTTACCTACCCATTTCTATATATGAAAAAGTTAGCCTAGAGCACAGGGCAGCCATCTTTCTGAGACACTGCCATTAGTTTTCTACCTCTTGACTTTAAAAAAATTTCTTATCTTTCACTTTTCTGTGCCTCATGAATTTCTTCACACTTTGTGAACAACCAGGATTATTAGAAGACAGTACAAGACTTGCCAAGTGGTGCATTGGTTAAGAGTTGGCTTGGGATGCCAGCTCTGAACAGCAAGGGCCTAGTTCAGATTCTACATGAGGGCCAGTGATGCTGTGCCCTCTACATCTAAGATGGTGAACAACAGCTTGACCTGGAACTGCGCTGCTGTGAGTCACCAGTGATGACGTAGGCTGCAGTAGGCTGCTGTGAGCTACTGTGAGTGGCTGTCCAATGGTTGGTGAGTGACTGCCTCACCCAGAAAGAGCGGAATGATAATACCAACATGAGCCAGTAAAGCAATGTCCTCCACAACTAGACTGAAGAGCAAAAGGACAGCAACTTGTCTGTTCCCCTCCCCCAATTCCCCAATAAAATCTTTATTAAAAAAACAATACATTATTTATCCTGTACCCACCAATGTAAGTGTATATCTTTCCATTGTACCTTTTATTCAATCCCAGAGATTTCCCCACTTTGCTTTCTCCCACCCTCTTACTTTACAACCGATGGCTTTTATGTAACCCTTCTCCTTTGATTCTAATGTATAAAAAAAGTTGCAAAATTGCCATTTTCTGGAGTATTTTCTCAATCCATTGAGACTTTGATTCCTGGCAATTGTTGTCAGTTTGGCTTAAATAAACTCATGTAAGCTTTCTCTTAGGTTGTATGTTTTTTAATTGACAACCTCTTGCTGTGTAACACCTGCCTCAGGAACTGAAGGGTTTGCCTCTGGGCCAGAAATCATGTTGGCGGCAGAGGGCAAACAAAGACAATGAAGTGCTGCCTGACCCAGTTTCAGTGTTAACACACATATTAATTTTTACAATGCAAAGTAGCCATGGAGAGATGGAAGCAGAAATGCAAACTGTAGTCCAGAGAAATGTTTTTCTAAACTGTTTTGCACAGAAGCATAGAAATAGGGAGAAGGAAGCAGAATCTGAATGGACAACTGACCAGGCACACTGGCTCCTTAGAAGAGGTCATCTACATTTTCATCTGTTCCACAAACTGGTACTGAATTCAAATTTTACCGGAAAGCAAGGTTTCAGCTAAAAATGTTTGAAAACCTTTGTTTCTAAAAGAATTCAAGACAAGTTGAACTTATTTTTCAGAAGAAAGTTCAGGACGGAAATCACAAAGGAGCCACAAAGTGCTTTAAGTGGGCTTTAAGAGTGGATGAAATTTAGATCTGAGGACAGAAAAGGGGCCACAGGTTAAACCTGACAAGGTCAGGAGACTCAAAATAACCACATAAGATGATGCGAATATAAAAAAACTCATAACTAAGGTGGGCCATGGGGGGAAGTCACATCTTTAGCTTGAAGCTTCCTTCATAAAGTCAATTCTCACCTTAAGTGAGCCTGTCTATTATCTTTTTGGTCCTAAAATGACATCCTTGGAAGGTCAGTAATCCCTTTTTCCAGACCAGAGCAGGAAACTACAGAATCCCTCATTATTATTCTTGTCCCCTGATTACCATCTTTATGTGCTGTAAAAAGTGAACTATTAACTATCCTGTACCCACCTATGTAAAATAAGTACCTGTCTCTCCAAATTACTTTTATCCAATCCCAGAGATTTCCTTGCTTTGATTTTTCCCACCCCCTTAATCTACCACCATTAGAATTCATGTAACCCTCCTCCTTTGATTCTATGTATAAAATAACTGCAAACCGCCATTTGGGGGAGGATTTTCTCAATCTGTTGAGACTTTGCTTCCCCGAAATTGTCTTCAGTTTGGCTCATATAAACTCTTATAAGTTTTCTCTTAGGCTGGATGTTTTTCATTTACAGACTCATGAAATGAGAGAATAGACACAGAGGAAATAGGGCATGTCACATGGGAAGTGAAGCACAGCCCCTGTGAAAGCAGGGAGGGCAGAGAAGCTAGTCTGGAGAGGCCCATGATGTCTCAGGCAGGTCATCTCAATGTTTGGGATGCCTGAGGATCTGAGGAATCTGGACTTTATTTTGTAGACAGTGGAAATTATTAAATATTTCTGTGCTGAGTAAAGGTGGGAGGGGTGGTAAAATGGGATGGAGAATGGACAAAAGCAGAGGTAGGGTGAGTGAAGTAATAGTACATATGTGTGACATATGAACTCGGACAATTAAGTTTGTGAACTCATCCTAGAAAAAGTGCTACATACCTCAGTGCTGAATATCATTATGGTCACCTTCAAAGTACTCCCCTTGGGAAGCTATGCACCAATGCCAGCATATAGTCCAACCTTCAAAACAATTTTGGAACTCTTTTTCTGGAATGGCCATGAGACCTGTTGTATTACCCTTGATGTCCTAAATGTCATCAAAATGTCTTCATTTCAATATTTCCTTTATCTTTTTTTTAAAGACTTTTTATTGGGGAGTTGGGGAAGGGGAAGAGCCAAGTTGTTGTCCTTCAGTCTTAGTTGTGGAGGGCACAGTTGTGTAGCTCAGCTACAAGTCCAGTAGCCTTCCAGCCTGCCCATCAGCAGCTCACGGCTGCTCAGCTCAAGGTGCCATGTTCAATCTTAGTTGTGGGGGCACAGCCTACAGGTCCCATGCAGGAGTCAAACTAGAAACCTTGTTGCTTAGAGTGCATGCTCTAACCACTGAGCAACCCACCCCCCCGTGACAGGTCAGGGCAGCTCAGCTTAAGGTGCCATGTTCAATCTTAGTTGCAGAAGGGCTGGCCGAGTGGCGCGGTGGTTAAGCACTGGCTTGGGAAGCCAGCGGCCCTGGTTCAGTCCCACATGTGAGGGCCAGTGACACTGCCCTCAAAAAAAAAATGATACTCAATCTTACTTGCAGGTGGGCATAGCCCACCATCCCATGTGGGAGTCAAACCAGCAACCTTGTTGTTAAGAGCTTATGCTCTCACCAGCTGAGCCATCATGCCACCTATTGTCAGCTCAGCGGTAGCTCAGCTTTGGAGCAGCTCACTGGCCTATGTGGGAATTGAACTGGCAACCCTGTTGCTCAGAGCTTGCACTCTTAACCGACTGAGCAATTTGGCTGGCCCCCTTTTTTTTATCTTCAGGTAAAGATAGAAGTCATTGTGTGCCAAATCAGGTGATTATGGAGTGTGTTCCAATAGAGTTGTTTGTTTACTGGCTTAAAAGCTCCCTCACAGACAGTGCCTTGTGAGCTGGTGCACTGTCATGATACAAGAGCCATGAATTGTTGGTGAAAAATTAGGGTCGTCTAAGTTTTTCATGCAGCATTTTCAGCACTTTCAAATAGCAAACTTGGTTAACTGCTTGTTCAGTTGAAACAAATTCATAATGAATAATCCCTCTGATATCAAAAAAGTTAGCAACATCATTGCAAAAATGTCGCAAACTTAATTGTCAGGCCTCATATGTGATATATCAGAGGCTCACTGCCAAGCAGTTTGAGTGACCCAGCAAACATTTCTACATGAGTATGAGAGTGATTGTGGAATTGATGTCTGCGGCATTTGTTTCTCTCTAATAATTTAGCTAAGACTTTGGTACTAAATGGTATTTTAGACATTAGGAATTTATTTTTTAAAATTGCAAACATATAAATTCATATATAAATTCATTAATAGTGATCATAGATGCCTTGTTATCATCATTGTTTTTGTGTTCTCCTGACTTGGCTGGCTCCCCTCTTCTCACCTCATCTTGTGTGACCCTTGTTGAATATGATATATCCTTCCATATTTTTCATCTAAATCAGATGATTACACACTAAGTTATTTATATTTAAGTATCTATACCTATATGCACATAAGTTTTGCATCATTAGTTTTCAATTTTTGAATGGTATTTTTCATACTTTTCTGCTTCTTTTTTACATAAACAATATCTTGAGAAAATAACCATCCATCATCTGGTAAGATTTTCATTCAGTCCTTTATGCTTCAGATCACTACGCAGTGTGAATCTGCCTTAATGAAGTCAAACAGTCCCCTCGTGATTGGCATTTGGGTTGCTTCTACATTTGTGTTTTTATGAAAAAATGCTAAAATAAACATCCTTGTCTGTTTTGTTAGGCAGTGTAGCACAGCTTTTAAAAGTTTGCACTCTACAGCCAGACTACCCAGGTTTGATTACCTAGCTCTGCCATTCACCAGCTATGTTATCTTGGGCAAGTTTTAAACCCATAGAGGTATCAGTTTCCTCATTTATGAAATAGGGGGATCATTATAAGATGTGTAATTCATGTAGACCCTTTGCAAAGAAACATGGTCTGTAATAAACGCTCAATAAATATTAGCTATTATTACAAGGGCCCTTAATCATAGTGCTTTTGCTTCTGTGAAATAGACTCATGGGCCAAAGGGAATGAGTTTTAAAATTTTACTGTATACTGTTGACTGTTTAAGAAAAAATTATAAAATTCATGTTTCTACTGGCAATGCATAAGAGTGTACTTTTATCCATATCCCCCTAAAAATAGATAATATAACTTAGTTTAATTTTTGCAAGTTTGATAATTATAAAGTGATACATCATTGTTACTTTAATTTACATTTCCACGACCATTGATAAAATTGAAATTCTTTTTATGGGTTGTTGATCATTTGAATATTTTTCCTCATCTGAACAATTTTTCCATGTCCTTTGCCAATTCTTCTAAGGTTTTTTTTTCCCCTTTTCTTTTCAAGTTGTAAGAGCTCTTCAAAATCTATATTACAGATTTTCAACGTCTGATTTGTCTGAGTTGCAAAGATTATTTTTCAAGATCAAAGCTTGTTTGCAAAAATCTCCTTCCATTTTGTTGGTTGCCTCTTAATTTTAGTCAATGGTTTCTTTTGCTGTGCAGAAGCTCTTGAGTTTGATATAGTTTCCATTCATTTATTTTAGCTTTACTTCCCTTGCCTTTGAAGTCAAATTCATAAAATTCTCTTTGAACCCAAGGTCCATAAGTTTAGTACCTATGTTTTCTTCTATGCAGTTTGTTGTTTCAGGTCTTATGCTTAAATCTTTGATTTATTTTGAATTAATTTTGGTACACAGTGACAGAGAGCAGGCTAATTTCATTCTTTTGCATGTGGCTTTCTAATTCTCCCAGCACCATTTATTGAAGTGGCTGTCATTTCTCCATTGTGTGTTTTTGGCTTCTTTGTCAAAAATTATCTGTCCATATTTCTGTGGGTTTATTTCTGGATTCTCAATTCTATTCTATTGGTCTGTGTGTCTGTTTTTCTGCCAATACCATACTGTTTTGATTATTGGGCTATTATCCAACATATAGGAGGAACTCATACAATTCAACAACTACAAAAAATAAACAATCCAATTTAAAAAATGGGCAGAGGACTGAATTAATATTTTTCAAAATAGGGCACACAAAAAGCCAATAGACATATGAAAAAATGTTCAACATCACTAATCATCAGGGAAATGCAAATAAAAACCACAATGAGATACCATCTCATACCAGTTAGAATGGCTATCATCAACAAGACAAATAATAATAAGTGTTGGAGAGGCTGTGGAGAAAAAGGAACTCTCATACACTGTTGGTTGGAATTCAGATTAGTGCAGCTGCTATGGAAGGCGGGGTAGAGGTTCCTCAAAAAATTATGACCCAGCAATCCCTCTCCTGAGTGTCTACCAAAAAAATCTAAAAACATTTATCTGTAAGATATATGTGCTTCTTCATTCATTGCCATTTATTTAAGGTGCCCAAGACATGGAAACAACAAAAGTGTCCTTCAGTAGATGAATTGGATGAAGCAGATGTGGTATATATACACAATGGAATACTATTCTGCCATAAGAAAAGAGGAAATAGTGCCATATGCGACAACATGGATGGATCTTGAGGTTATTATGCTAAGCAAAATAAGTCAGATAGAAAAAGTAGAGAACCATATGATTTCACTGATATGTGGGATATAAAACTGAAAGCTACAAAAGAACAAGACAAACAAACAAAGAAACAAAAATTTATAGACACAGACAATGGTTACCAGAGGATAAGGGGGAGGTTGTTGGTAGATGATGGTAAAAGGGATCAAATATATGGTAATGGAAGAACTGACTCTGTATAGTTAACACACAATATGATATATAGATGATGTATTACAGAATTGTACACCTGAACCATAAGTAACTTTAGTAACAATTGTCACCCAATAAACTGTAATTAAAAAAAGAAATTAAATCTTGTTTACAGTATTTTTGCCGTAAAAATGATTTAATTTTTTATATATTCAAATGATTTTCTTCTGTTTATATATTCAAAGGTTCCAATCTTGATCTATTTTGAGTCAATTTTGGTACACGGTGACAAATAACAGTCTAGTTTCATTCTTAGACACATGACTTTCCAATTCTCCCATTTATTGAACAAGCTGTCTGTTCTTCATTGTATGTTTTTGGCTTCTTAGTTGAAAATTATCTGTATAGACTTTGAAAGTCTACACCACTGAAAACTTTTTGAGTTTGTTTTATATTCTTTTATTAATTAAAATATATTGGGGTGACAATTGCTAGTAAAATTACATAGATTTCAAGTGTACAATCCTGTAATACATCATTTTTATATTACATTGTGTGTTCACCAACCAGAGTCAGTTCTCCTTCCATCACCACCCCTCTGCCCCCTTACTTTCTGGTAACCACTAAGCTATTGTCTCTGTGTGTGAGTTTTTATTTCTTTTTTTGTCTTGTTCCTTTGTTGCTTTACATTTTAATCAGAAAGTACTGTTTTATATACTTAATAATGTGTATGTTTTAGAATGTATATGGGGGTCACCTAGATTTTCTCAGAGAAATTTTACTGTTAAATTTTTACTTGTGCTTTCAAATTAGGGAGGAATTTAGCCTTACTTTTTTCTTCTCTTTTTTAGTTGCATAGCCAGTTATATTGACATCAGTACTCTAACAGTTTTGAAAACTTTACTAAATGTTTCTCACAAGTTCTAAATAAAGCTGGGTTAAGAAATGGGAAGAACAGACATATATGTAGTCACAACACAACCTGTCATGAACATTTTATGGTGACTGCTCAATTAATTTATGCCCCACAGCTTCTCTTGGGCATTGCTAGGAAGGCTATTCAGATTCAGTAGGATGGATATGAGACAAGTAAAGCTCTTGTAGGTGTCTACAAAAAGTACCCAGGGACTGCTGTTGAGGCAACTTGAGGTGGGAGAGCTTATGTTATCTTTGACTCAAATAAAAATTACACATTGAGCTCTTTTGCTAGGAGGATCCCTTGGGATTTGAAGGGCTACAAGACATCCAATGGGATCTCATGATACAGTGGTTTCTATTTACCAATTCAGGACTCTGCAGATGTAGCAAGGGGTATTTAAAGTAGGTTATCAAGGGGGCTGGCCAAGTGGTGTGGTGGTTAAGCGCTGGCTTAGGAAGCCAGTGGCCCTGGTTCAGGTCCCACATATGAGGGCCAGTGACATTGCCCTCAAAAATAAAATAAAATAAAATAAAGTATGTTATCAAGGACTTCTTAAGTTCCATAAAACTCTACAATTACCCTTAATACCCACTTGACCAAACTCTAAACATATCAAAGGAGCCTCCCTCCTCCCCATGCGCCACCTTGCAAAAAAGATCTGAAAACAGAAGATTTTTACCACCCAAATAGTATCTGCTTATAGATTTTTGTTCAAGACGTCCTAAACTATTCAGTTGTGACACTGGTAAGGTTAGATTTATCCCCATCACTAACATGAAATGAGCACATGGACCTTCTGGTGGTTGAACAGAAACTGATTAAACACAAAGCCTCATATTTGAAACCTGACTTCTGAGAATTCTTCTCACACTGATGATTACATAAAGAGTGGCTCCTATCACAGTAATTTCTAAAAATGATACATACTAATACTTAAAATAAACAGAGTATATCTGATACTCAGGCACTTTTCCTAAAAATAGAGAAGCTCACCTATTTCAATTGTTTAGACTTCTGTGCATCTTAGGTCTTTTCTGAGAAAAGTGGCATTCAGAATGATTGAGATAGAAAAAGAATTTGCATTGGTGATTTCAGAGAAGACAATATGTAGGAATTTAACTCAACAATAAGCACCATTTTTCTGAATCCCAAGTATATTGAATGAAAAATTGAAATGAGATTGAAACTCTCATAATGATGAAGCTTTAACTAAGGAATATTCCATCTATCCACCTACCTATCCATCTATCTTCTATCCATTATCCATCCATCCATCCATCCATCCATCCATCCATCCATCCATCCATCCATCCTTATTTTCTTCCCCCCTCCCTCCCATTCTCCTTCCTTCCCTCTCCTTCTCCTTCCTTCCTTCCTTCCTTCCTTCCTTCCTTCCTTCCTTCCTTCCTTCCTTCCTTCCTTCCTCCCTTCCTTCCTTCTATCCACACATTTATTAAGTGTGGAGTTTTTGACTAAGAAAGCAAGACCTCCAGTCTCACAGGGCTCGTGTTCTAAGGGGAGATACAAAAAATAATGAGTTATAAGTATACAGTATAAATATAATTTATTTCAGATAGTGATAAATTCTGCTAATATAACAAAGTAAGATGTTAACTTGGAGAGTTATACGAGGTGTGATCAAATATATGATGAATGCTTACATAATAAACTTATAATGGTAAAACACACATTGCCATTAATCTCCCTCAAAATGCATCCCCTTGATTCAAATACACTTACCCCATCATTCTTGCTACTTTCTGAAGCAGATCTGGAAGTCCTCTTTCATGAGTGTCTTCAGTTGCACTATCATTGCTACCTCCATGTCCTGAATTGATTCAAAATGTTTACCTTCCATGGTTATTTTGACTTTGGGGAAGAGCCAGAAGTCACACAATGCCAGATCTGGCAAATAAGATAGATGAGAACACACTGGAATGTTTTTATTTGACAGAAATTACCATACCAGAAGTGATATGTGACATGGAGCCTTTCTGTTGTGGTCAAAACATGCAATGAATGCTGCTGCCCAGTGCCATCCTATGGAAAAGCAGTGATCTTCAATATGGGAAGCAGCATGTCAAACTTTAGTAAGTGTGCAACAAGTTTCTACTTGTTTGGTGCAGTCAGGTGTGAGCTATGATTGAGAGAAGGTGTGTTTTAAAGTGTGCCATAAATCATCCTCCATGATGGCAATGCTCCATGTCACACATCACTTCTGGTATAGCAATTTCTGTCAAATAAAAACATTATGGTGTGTCCTCATCCCCCTTATTCCCCAGACCTGGCACTGTGTGAGTTCTGGTTCTTTCCCAAAGTCAAAATGACCATGAAAGGTAAAAGTTTTGAATCAATTCAGGACATTGAAGGAGCCACGATAGCACAACTAAGGACACTCACAAAAGGAGACTTCCACAACTTCTTCAGAAAGTGGCAAGAACATGAGGTAATTGTGTTTGAAGTGAGGGAGAGTATTTTTTTTTTAAAGATTTTTTTATTGGGGAATTGGGGGAGGGGAACAGCATTGGGGAATCGGGGAAGGGGAACAGACAAGTTGCTGTCCTTTTGTTCTTCAGTCTAGTTGTGGAGGACGTTGCTTCACTGGCCCATATTGGTATCATCATTGCGCTCTTCCCGGATGAGGCAGATCGGTCGCCGGCCTCTGGATGGTTGCTCACTGCGGCTATTGGCAGCTTGCGCTGGCTGCCAGCCACTCATGCTGGCTGCTGGCCACTCACTGGGGCTCACACAGCTCAGCTCCAGGTGGAGCTGTTGTTAGCTGTAGAGGGCAGTGTCACTGGCACTCATATGTGGGATCCGAACCGGGGCTGCTGGGATCCCAAAACCAGCTCTTAATCAATGCTCCACTTGTCCGGCCCAAGGGGGAGTATTTGGATGGGGATTAGTGTCAATGTGTCTTTCACTCTAATAAACATATTTTTTAAATTTAAATATTCACCATTTGTATTGATCACACCTAAATAGATGGGTTACTGTATTTTATCTTATTTTATTTTTTAATTTATTTATTTTTAATTAGTTTCAGGTGTACAACACAGTGCAATAGTTATACTTTTTACCCCTCAAAGTGACAACCCCCCTCCTCCAATTCACCACCCCACTCCTCCCCCCATATCATATATATCTATTACACTTCCTCTGACTCCCTTCCGCAATGTAACCCACATCCTGTGACTATCTATATATATTCCATTACAGTTGGTATACAACCTCTGCTTCAGGTGTACAGTGTAGTGATCAAGCCTCTACTCTATCCATGAAATGGTCTCCCCAACAAGACATGTGACCATCTGACACCCCACAAAATATTTACAACATTATTATTTATGTTCCCCGAACTGTCTTTCATATCCCTGTGGCAATATTGTAGTTGCTTATTTTTGCTGTCTAATCCCTTCCCCTTCTCCCTCATCCCCACCCCGCTCCCAACTATCAACCCTGTTTTTTCTCTATGTCTATGAGACAGTTTAATAGATGGGTTATTTTAAATTGAGTGCTCTTAGAGGAGATATTTGAATTAAAATGTGAATCTTTCCTATTCAAGCATAATAATTTGAAAATATATGAATTTTGCACTATTCATACTTTGTATGAGACATAAAAATAAGTTTGGAGCTTTTCACATATGTGGTTTGGGGTTTATGTTTCCATTCAACATATATGATAATTTTTTACCTGGTATTTTCTTATATGTTATTTTATAACAAGTGGGAAATTTCATATATTTAATTACTCACTATCAATAATTGTTTTACTCATTTGTTTGGTCTCCTTTTGGAGTGACTTTCCATTACCAGTGCTTCTCCCCTAATTTGATTATTTATCCTGTTTTCAAAGAACTGTTTCACTAGCCTCTTAAATGACACCCTTTGCATACTCCAATTTATCTACTTGTACCAGAGTTGACTTTGGTTACAAGATATTTATGATCAAGATATTTCTCTACTGTAACAATATTATATTGCCATTTTATGATAAAATTCAAACTTGCTGGGATGGCATCAAATGCCCTTCCCTATCTGAAACAAGGATACATTTTTTTTTGTTTATTTTGCAGCCACACCAAACTGACATCTCTTTGTTCAACCCTCCATCCTCTACCTGGTAGTCCCTTCTTCCTTCTCTGACAGCCAAATATTCTTACTCATTCTTTTTTTCTTTAAAATATTTTTTTCACTTTTCAATTATAGGATATACAACATATAACACATATCAGTTCAGGTGTACAAACATACTGATTAGATATTTATACAACTTACGAAGTGATCACCCTGATAAATCTAGTACCTATCAACACCATACATACTTATTACAATATTATCATCTATATTCCTTGTGCTATGCTTTACATTTTCATGAATATTTTGTAACTATCAATTTCTACTTTTTTTTTAAAGATTTTATTAGGGAATTGGGTGAGGGGAACAGACAAGTTGTGGTCCTTTTTTGTTCTTTAGTTGTGGAGGACGCTGCTTCACTGGCCCATGTTGGTATCATCATTATGCTCTTCCTGCATGAGGCAGTTGCTCATGGTGGCTCTTGGCAGCTCACGCTGGCTGCCGGCTGCCAGCCACTCACTGTAGCCTATGGCAGCCCACTGCAGCAGAGGCTGCAGCTCACACCATTGCCAGCCATTTTGGCTATGAGGAAACATTCACCATCTTAGCTATAAAGGCAACCAGGTGGAGCTGTTGTTCACTACCTTAGCTGTAGAGGGCAGTGTCACTGGCCCTCATATGTGTGATCCGAATCAGGGCCCTGCTGCTCAGAGCTGGAGTCCCAAGCCAGCTCCTATTCAATGCGCCACACGGTCATCCCTCAATTTCTACTTCTTAATCCTTTCCCCTTTTGACCCACCTCAACCCTCCTCCCAAGTGGCAACATTGAAATATTCTCTGTTCCTATGAGTTTATTCCTGATTTGATTGTTCATTTATTTTGTTTTCAGATTCCACATTTAAATGGAATAACATGGCATTTGTCTTTCTCTGACTTATCCATTCAATACAGTACCCTCTTGGTCCATCCATGTTGTTTCAATGGCAAGATTTCATTTCCTTTTATGGCTGAGTAATATTCCATTGTGTGTGTGTGTGTGTGTGTGAATATATATATATATATATATATATATATATATATATATATATATATAACTTCTTTATCCACTTTTCTATTGATGGACACTTAGTTGTTGCCATACTTTGGCTATTATAGATAATGCTGCAATGAACACATGGATGTATATGTCCTTTTGAATGAATGTTTTGAGATTTTTCACATAAATACCCAGAAATGTTCTGGATCCTTCTTTGTCTCTTGTTATACCCTTTGTTTTAAGGTCTATTATTCTAGTATAAGTATTGCTACCCCAGCTTTTTTCTTTCCATTTCCATTTTCATGAAATATCTTTTTCCATCACTTTACTATTGGTCTATGTGTACCTTTTGATTTGAAGTGAGTCTCTTGTAAGCAGTATATGTAAGGGTCTTATTCCCTTATCCATTCAGCCACCCAACCTTTTGATTGGAGCACTTAATCAATTTACATTTAATGTAATTGTTGATAGATATGTGTTTACTACCATTTTATTATTCATATTTTGATCTTTTTTATTTTAAAAAAGCCTCTTTAAGATGTCTTGTAAACTGGTTTTGTGGTAATAAGTTCCTTTAGCTTTTTCTTGTCTAGGAAGTCCTTTATCTACTCTAAATGATATAGCCTTGCTGAGTAGAGTGATTTTGGTGTAGGTCCTTGCTTTTCATCATATTTTGTGCCAATTGTTTCTAGCCTGGAAACTTTCTGTTGAGAAATCCGCAGTGTTATGGGGATTTCTCCCTTGTAGATAACTAACTGCTTTTCTCTTGCTGCTTTTAAGATTCTCTCTGTCTTTAACTTTAATTATGATGTGTCCTTGTGGGCCTCTTTGGGTTCATCTTATTTGGGACTCTCTATGCTTCCTGGGCTTGTGTGTCTATTTCCTTCATGAAGTTAAGGGAGTTTTCCATCATTATTTTTTAAAATAATTTTTCAATTCCTTGTTCTCTCTCTTCTCCTTCTGGTACCACTCTCATGTGAATGTTGGTATGCTTGATGTTATCCCAGAGGCCCCTTAAACTCTCTTCAGTTTTTTGGATTCTTTTTTCTCTTTGCTGTTCACATTACATGTTTTCTGCTACCTTATCTTTTAAGTTTTGATTTGATCTTCTGCTTCATTTAATCTACTGTTGAATCCCTCAGAGTAGTCTTCATTTTAGTTATTGTAGTCTTCATTTTTTACTGGTTCTTTTTTATGTTTTCTATTTCATTGTTGAAATTCTCCCTTAGATTATTAAGCATCCTAGTAACCAGTGTTTTGAACTGTGCATCTGGTAGATTGCTTGTTTGCATTTTGTTCAATTTTTTCTCTGGAGTTTTGTTTTGGTTTTCCATTTGGGACATGTTTCTTCATCTCCCATTTTGGCTGCCTCCCTGTGTTTGTTTCTATGTATTAGTTAGGGCTGCTATATCTCTTGGTCTTAGTAAAGTAGTCTTACGTAGAAGGTGCCTTGTGGAACCCAGTGGCACAGTCTCCCTTGTCACTTGAGCTGAGTGCTGCAGGTGTATCACTTGTGTGGGCTGTGTGTGTCCTCCTGTTGTGGTTGAGCCTGTGTTGCTGTTTCCATGTCAATGGGAGAAATTGACCCTCAGGTTGACTGGCTTTGAGGAATGGCCATGACTACAGTGGAGGAACTGTAGTGCAGGGGCTGACCCTACAGAGCAGGATTTGCTTTAGCAGGACTGTAGTGTCTGCTGAGTCTGCCTTTTTGGTGTGTCACTTATGGAGGTGGTTGTGTGGTAGTCTGGTGTGGTCTGAAGCTGGCCCCCAGATGTGTTGGTTCCGGGGCCTCTTGGGAAGGCTCTTGTGCAGACTAAGGTCAGCTGCTGCCTGTTCCCAGCCTGGAACCATTTGGTATAAGCAACAAAGTGATCTGCAGATGATTTCCACTTATGCTGGTCTTGGAAGTACCTGGGAGAGACTAAGATGTGAACTGAGGCTGGCTATCACTAGTGCCAGGCTTGGAGCTGCTTAGCAAGATATGCAGGGCATATCAAAGCCAGACACTGCTTGTTTGGGGTTTCTGAACCTTTGAGAGATTTTTGGGAAAGTCTATAGCATTAGCCAAGACAGATCATTTGTATGGAAAAGCTATTGGAAGTGGCTGGGTAGGCCTGCAATTTTGGTGGAACAGTGTTTCAGGGAATCACCAGGGCAGGGTGAAGCATTAGCCAGGTTTATAGAGACTCATATATGGGGGCCGCCTGCATGTGCGGGTTGCGTGGTGGGAGGGCTTTACAAAAGGACAATGCTTTCTGTCAGAATTTCTGTCTAGGAGACAGTTGTTCCTCCATCCTTCGCCCTGAAGGCAGATAATTCGGTTCCTCCCCAAATGTCCCTGGCACCTTTTGAACTGTTGCTCCAGTGCTGGAGCTAAGAACATCTGAGTCCATCAGTAAGTAAGTCTTTGTGCGGGCCCTTAAAGAAGAACACCTGGGACTTCCACTGACCTCTGTCTCACTCAGCCACAACCTCCATTGGTTTTTCACAACCAGAAGTTGTGGGGACTGCTCTTCCCAGCACTGGAACTCTGGGCTGTGGATCCTGGTGAGGAGCTGGGTCCCCTCACTCCTCAGGAGGGACCTGATTTTTAATTGCCACATGCGGGTGTGGGACCAGCCCGTTCTCTGTCTCTGCTTCTCTTACCAAACTCAACATGGCTTCTCTATAACCTTAGTTATAGGACTTCTGTTCAACTACTCTTCAGGTGATTCTCAATGATGGTTTTTCTGTCGTTTAGTTTTAATTTGATGTGGTCATGGGAGGAGGCCAGCACAACACTTACGTATTCCATCATCTTGACCAGAACCAAGGATTATTCTCTCACTCATTCTTAAAGCTCCTTCTGCCTAATACTAATTACCAATGTGATTAATGCTATAAATGATGTATGTATAACATTTATTACATTGAATTGTAAATTTCTTAGTTAAATATCTTACATTGCCTTAGTTTGGGGGCTAGAACCTGATGTGGGAGCCAGGTTGCCTAGGTTCCAATCCCAGCTTTGTCCTTGACTACCACTATGACTTTGGTTATGTCTGTGCTTTATTTTCTTCAGTTTTAAAAGCAAAATAAATCAATTTCTGGGTTACAGTGTTGTTATATGGAAGTGTCTAAAACAGTGCCTGGCATGTTTAGTAAGTTTTCAATGATGCTTTGTTTTTTAGTTTTATATTAAATCAGCATATAATAGAGATTAAAAGAATAACAAGTTCAACATATGAACACCTCATTAATATACAAACAACATAATCATAATCAAATAATGAAGGTATGAAACTTGAAATATTACTTCAAGATTTCTATAGTTAAAACACATACAGTAGACACATTTAATTTAGCAAATGGTAACATTTCTAGTGGATAGATTGAAAGCCCTGAATTGTGTAGACTCTTGTGCATTTTAAGTCTTTGCCTCCCACTCTCATGGGTTTCCTGCCATTCTCTGCTCTGCTTTGTGACCTGGGGGACAGGTTGCAATGGGTTGCAATATCTGGAAATCTCTTGCCTTCTGTTGGTTTGGCCAATGGCACTGGAGGGTGGAAGAAGAGCATTGAGGTGCTATTTTATGACTTCTTCCTGCCTGAGTCAGGTCTGGCAGGGCTGTGTCCATCTGTGAACACAGCTCCCATGGGAGGACTAACAGGGCTCTAGTGCCACCTCCTCTCTCTTACTTGGCATGTGCCTTACCTGTAAGCTGCTGATGGAATAGCACAGAGTGAGGGGAGGCAGAGTCCTTCCCCTTGTGACAAGCAGTATTTGGGCCTCATGTTGAGAAGAGCGCAAAGTTCCTGGGGACATTGCAAGGGCTTTAAAAACACAGACAATAAAAAAAAGTTTGTGCTTTGGGCAATTAATTGCACATGGAAAGTATGAGCATTGTATTTATTTTAACAGCCCTGGTACAAGGAAGCAATTGGTGGGGCTTGTGGAACAAAACTCATTTCTACACCTAATCTTCAAGGAAATGTTATTTGAACACTTTGAAGTGCCAGATATTGTGTTAGAGTGAAATAAGAGACTGTTTCTGCTCCCATGGAGATTACTTTCTAGTAGAGAATCAGACAAAACAGAATATAAAACAAGAAAAAGTTCAGTGAAAGATAAAGAACAAGAAAAAAATAAACAAACAAAAACACTGCAAAGATGCCTCCTCCAGTCACATGTAAGTAATGTTTCAATCCTAAGTGATGTTTAATCCTGTAAAGCTGACCCATTTTTTCACTGCTTATTTCTGGCCGGTGGCACTGTTCAGAAGAGTGAGGAGGGAGGCAGACAGCAGGAGTACTTCTGCTCCCAAGAGGGCTACTGCACCTGCCTTTTGTGACAGGGACATTTTCCAGCTTTACAAAGTCAAGGCTGTGATCGTGATGAGCCCTGCAATAGTTAGGTCTCTGTTTTCTTATGAGTGATGTATCAGTAACAGTAAGTGTCACCTCCTTCACAGGCTGTGTGGATCTCAGAATAAGAGGTCCTGGGGGGTGAGGAAGGAAGCAGAACCATGTACCTAGATCTGAGATCAGCTGGAGCTTTGCTTGTCCTGCTGATGGGTGTGTGGCATCTGGTTGAGCAATATATGAGAACTCTGGATTCAGGTTTCCTCAGTGTCATTGACATAGCAGTAGCGACAATGACAAGGACTCAGACCAGGGACACAGCACCTACTTGCTGCCCACACTTTGTGTAAGGCCCAGAGCGACTTCATCCAGGAGTGAGCCTTCCTCAGCACCTTTCATTAAAATGCTGGCCAAAGAGCTGACTGAGCACTCAGAGATGCTCACTTTTCTTTGTAAAACCATTTGCCACAAGGCACAAGGATTCCTAGTAAGAAAATACCTGGAAGGAGCAACTGCAGTGTTACCATCTGGTTGATACACAACATCCCAACAGGACTTCCTGTTATAAAGGAGACAGCTCAAGTTTATTCACCCATGGCTGTAACTGCCCAAAGGAAAACTGACCCCTCTCACAGGACCTCCTAGGCACTGAAGAGAGAAAAGTCCAACTCTGTGTGCTGGTCATGATGCAGTCTGGCACCTATGCTGGTTCAGCATCCCAGCTTCTCAGCAGCCCAGGGCTCAGGAATGGAAGTCTCAGAATCGGGCTGGGGATCAGAGGGGAGGTCCCTGCTCACTTCATAATGTGTTGCCATCCAACATGTAGCACTGAAAGGACACTGTCATGTGCACAAGCTCTCTTTAGGCTGTTGGTGGGTTAGAAAGCTACCTGGAATTTTGTTTCTGGGTTACACAGCAAATATTCTTAAATAAGTGAGAATGTCAGTGGATGAAAGTCCTCACATTCTTTCTTTCAGAAAGACAGAAGCTAACTAGCACCTCAAGGGCAGGCGCTGCTGGGTCTTTGATCTTTATAAAGGATCTACCCAGAGAACTTTGCTAATTCTTAAAATATCCCAGTATCACACAATTTACTTCCTCAATGCAGTAAAATATAATTGACACACTTACAGCCCTTTCATGCCAGAGACCAGCAGAAGTGACAAAGTCAGGGTGAGAACAGACTGGGAATCTGGTGAGGGGCCTTCCCCAGTGAAAAGTGACTGAGGTCATTCTTGAGTAGCAAACAAGCAGGCCACAAGTCCAGCAATTCCTCTGTGCTTTTCATTAGGCCTTTGCCTGTGGCTTTATTCTGTGTCTGCACTGAAACATTCTGGACTCCAAGGCTTTCTTTAGAATTTAGGTCCCATTTATGATTCCATGGCACTTACCCCTGTTCTTGTCTGCTTGCCATCCAAATGCAGTTCCCTTGGTCATCTGAATGTTCTTACCCTCTTGATGTGTTAACTTCTGTCATTTCACTGCCCTGCTCTGGACCCTGGTGACCGCATTATTGCCTACACACCTTCTCTGGCCTCTGCCTTTTTAAACTGCCTTCTCCCTTCCCCAAGCAGGTCTTTCCTAAGCACCTCCCACTCCCTCCAGGCCTGTGCATTCTTTCATCACACTCTATCCTTTGGGAAGGTCCCACACCCTGACAACTTTGACTCTGCCCACCTCTCATACATCAGTGTTGTCCACCTTGATGTGGGCTTTTGCCCTGCTGCTGCCTGCACAAATTCTGAGGGCTCATCCTCCCATGGCAGAACCACTTTTTGTTTGTTTCTCCCAAATCTGAATATCTAGCCCAGCTGCTCTCCTGCTAACCAGGGCCATAGTTCCAGTTACATAGTAACTGTGTTTATAACAGAAATTACAAGCTCTACCTGACAAAGAGTGGATTTCTCATCTTTCCTCTCTAAATATTGTCTTCTTGACATAACTCTTGTCACAGTTAATAGTATCAATCCACCCAATTGTGTGACCAGAAACCTTGCAATTATTCTATATTTCTCTCTCACCCACTCCTCAACATTGAATCAGTGCACTAACTAGTTGAATCCCTTCTCTCTCTGAGATGTCCCTAGAGTCAATTCCTTTCATTTCAGACACTGCCTCTGCCTTAGTTTTGACCCTCTGTTTCTCCCTGTGACTTATCAATGGCTCCAGAGCTGATATGGCTCCTTACTCAAATTTTTCTTCACAATATGGCAAGATTTACTTTAAAAAAACAACAACACAACTTTAATTATAGTATGCTCCATATGG
The DNA here is from genome assembly GCA_033961575.1 of Aselliscus stoliczkanus. Classification (NCBI taxonomy): domain Eukaryota; kingdom Metazoa; phylum Chordata; class Mammalia; order Chiroptera; family Hipposideridae; genus Aselliscus; species Aselliscus stoliczkanus. The sequence continues at coordinate 60,544,340 of CM066740.1, read as the reverse complement.
AATATGACCACCTGCCTCTCTACCATTTCTAGCCTCACTTTTACCACAACCTCAAAGATCATTCTGTGCTCTAATTCATCTTCACTACTTCCTGAAGACCCCATTCCTTCTGATGTCATTCAATTCCTACTTCCAATTTTGTCTCTTTGACATGTCTTTTCTCACCTTCTATGCTGACTGTCCTACACAACTGTCCCTTGAGACTTGGTACAATAATCCCCTGTTTTTATAAGATTCACTGATTTCATCTCCAATCCCCATCCTCTATCTCAGGCTGAGTGAGATACTTTTCCTAATGATTTAGTACATTTCTATATATATGTATTTCAGGTGTTTGTGTGTTTGTGTGTGTGCACACATGTGCATGGGTATTATGTATGTATAACCTGGCACTTCAGGTTTTGTATTGTAATTGTTGGTTCACTCATGCGTTCTTCTCACTACAGCTCTTTGAGGGAAGAGATCTTGCTCATTTCATCTTTGTATCCTTCCAACATATAGTCTGTGCTTAATTTATAATTGCTTGATTGATAAAGTTATTCCCACAACATCTAGCATGATCCTAAATGGTATGATATTTGATGAAAATATTTCTTTTTGGTTGTAGATTCCAATTCATGCCCTCTAAGATGCCATCTTAAATTTCATGCTCATAAAGTAAGAGACAACCGAGGGGCTTTATTAAGTATAATCTGTGTACATATGTATTCTTGTGTCATGGTTATAGTGCTCTCTAATCCTGCCTAAATGTGACCTAAGTGATAGCTGGCATTTAATTCTCAGGGTCATAAGTCCCCTTGGCAGTGACTTGCCTGCTCTTCTTTCCTGTTGTGTATTGCTGTCTCACAGGCTTCTTCATCCCTTTATTGATAAGTGACAGGAAAAAGAATGACAAGGGAAACTTTTGTTTTGTCACTTGTGTCAAATGTTTGATGTAGACATACTCTTGCTTCAGCTCCAGAACTACAGAGCTGAGACTTTTTGGAGAGAGTGGGCATGGCAATAGCTAACAGCCTTAGCAGATGTGGGTTATTCGATGCTATAAAACCAAAACACAAGGATTTGGCCTGGAAGCCCAGGAAGCCCAGGTATCAGCCCAGAAGCCGCCTACATCTGCAGTGATTGCAACACATCATAAATAAGCAATGTCACATAAGAACCACATTAGCAATCTCTAGGACTCATTTCCTTCTTGATGGTAGGAACTCCTGCAGTGAGAGCAGGGGTCATTTTCAAATCAGGTGTGGTAGCGACACAGCAGCAAAGTGCATGCATGATACATGTCCCAGGAAGATTTCTGGGGGCTTCTAATACCTGAGGTATCTCACCCACAGAATTGCACAGAATTGACTCATACTTATCTCCTCGCACATATCAATAAGTAGTAATAGATGCTTCAATAAGAGGGAACCAAAAAGATAACTGGATTTTTGAGCCCAAAGGATTATTAGAGATCATTTGACTCTACAGCCTTATTTTACAATAAGATGCAGAAACTGATGCAGAAGCTGATGCTAAGGCCATTGGTTCAAAAACACACAAGTGTCAAAAAATTTCAAATTCATGAATACCTCCAAAAAGCCTCCACTGAGGACTCATAATTTCAGTAGAATTATCAATATTCAGGACCTATGTCTACTTACCTTAGTGTCTCTTTAGAAATTCTGTATCTTACATCAATTTGTAGCTGATAATACACTTGCAGTATCTTTAGTAATGTATTCTGTATTCTGGATGAAGACTAACAGAGAGTCTTTCTTCTAGTGCTCTCTTGTTCACTATCATCACCCCTCATTCTATTTGGCCCATAGTAGCTCTTGAGAAATGCTGTTTCATTCAGAATAAGAAAGACTAGAACTTTCAAACATAAGAAAGAAAATTCTAGATCTTACCATTCTAGATGGTTTTCCACAAATGCAGACATGGGGCTGATCTGCACCGTGTAAGTATCATTTGCAGAATATTCAAAGAGTCCATAGTAAGGATTGAAGAGCTCCTGAGACAAAAGGAAGAAGAACTCTCGCGAAGGACCACTGTAGTCCAGGCTGTAAAGGAAGCAGAGGCAAGCTCATTATGAGTGAGAGGCAGGGGACCTATCTCTATCTAGGTGCTAGTGTGTTCTTTCAGAGTTGGTGCTGGTTAAAGCAGAAAGCAGTCTTGGATCTTTAGAATGGATCCCAATGGAAGTATCAATTTGCTATAGAAAATGAAGTTGCAATCATTGATTTGGGGTTGTTCTTACTTAGATGGCTATGAGTGAATTCATATGGCAATGTTCCGTAACCATTTTTATTTTTTTGACCATATAACAACTATTGGATAAAGCACACAGCTGGCTCACTAAAAACAAACAGTTTGGGGAGGCATAAGAGAATTTCTTGTGACAATGCGTGCATGCATGCATGTGTGTATATGTGTGAATTGAAAAGCTTCCAAGTTTATGCTGATATGCCCTCCTAGGTGGGCTTGCCCTCCATGGTTAAAATGGTTTTCCATGAAAGCATTGAAATTATATGGAAAATTTGGTGTAGTTGTATACTTGTATGTGGACTTTAGGAGGGAGAGGTTTTTGATCAAATTGAAGTGTACACCACCTGAAAAAGTAAAGATCAAGTAGCTCAGGGTTGCATTTTTGGCTTATACTTTGACCATGTACCTCAGACTCTAGTACCTGTAAATAATTTTAGGCTTTTAAAGAGCATGAAACCTAAAGCTTGGCAATACCTGGAGACATGATCAGAATCATCTTGGAGGAAATGCTTAGAGCTACCTTACTTCCTTCTTGAGAAAAATCACCCCAAATCCAGGGGCTCTGGTCCACACACACTGAGGTGTCTGCATAAAACTACTGGCGCCTCACCCCTCCTCTCCAACAAAGGTGACGTAGAGCTTGTTTCGCTGGAGTTCTTTCCGGGAATAGGCCATCACCTGATTGAAGGTTCCCTCCAACAAGTGGTCCCTACGTATGATGAGCCTGGGAAGGAGAAGAAGCCATGTGGGCAATGAGGGGCAACTCAGAGCTCTAAAGTTGGAGAGTGTTCTTGGGGAGTGGGGAGTGCCCAGGCCTACAGTCTCACTCCCCAGCCTCTCCAAAGAGGTACAGATTCCATCAGTTGACTGTCTCAAACACTTTTCAAAATATTGGCAGCACAAGGACAACATGTACACTTATATAATTGGATACATTCCATCCTATTGGACTACTTTTTGGATTTTTTTGGTAAATTCCTAAAGGAATATCTTCAGTTGGATTCCTGAGTTTGTATTTGGCTCTTCAAGATGAAAACAATCAGCCCAGAAGGGGAAAAAAAAATACAACTTTTTACTTAGCCTCCAATTACAAAGTTACAAAGAGTCCACGAATTTGACTAATGAGTTAAATTTGTCCTAAGAATAGGTAAAGAGAAATATAAAATTTTTAAATTTAGTTCAAGATTTCTTGTTTTCTGAAATGATTTACTACTAATTTTACATATACCTTTTTCTAAAATCTGCTCTTCTTTCTCTCCTGCCTTTCTCTGCCCTTTCCTTTCTGTCTCCCTTGAAATTTCTTAACTTCCTCTCTTCTTTCTTTCCAACATTTTTCCTTCCTCCTTTCTGTGAACATATCTACTACCACACCATGATATCCAATCATATATATATATATATATATATATATATATATATATATATATATATATATATATATATGGTATAGGGGAGAAAGAGATAGAAAGAATACCATCGGAATTCAGGGCCAAGTACTGGAGAACTCACTTAATTTTCCCTGGACCCTGACCAAATCCTTTGGCTTCCAGTTTTCGGTAAAAATTGCGGAGCTTGGCCTCAAAGTCTCTCTGGTAGGGTGAAGGAGCTCTTGCACTGGCTCTCTGTAGACCTGCAGAGAGAAGCACCTGGGTTGAAAGTCAACACTGTTTATTGAAGAACAAATACACAGAGCAACAGTAATGGAAGGGCCAACCAGAGACACATTCCATATTTTTCTTCTCCAACAAATTTCCCTAATTTCCATCACTCCCTCAGTTAATTTTATAGTAAATGTAAATAATATAATAAAGACAAAATGGATTATTATGACAATAAATATTTGTCTTACACTCCATTTCAAGTTGTATTTCCCTTAAAAATACCTTGATGAGCATATTTCTTGCTTAATTGTACTTAAATAATCTAAAACAACATAAACAAAGCTAGACTAAACTTTTCTTGTAAGTCACTATATTATAAGAAGTGACTGCAACTCTAATGAGGCAACTAGGACTGTTAGTACTTCTCTAAGTATATTGATATTGATGCTGTTAATGAAATAATCATACCTGTCCACTAGAGCTCAGAGCAGTTAAGAGTTTATATTAGATAAATATTTCATCATAGGAGCAAAATTTATAATAATACTAATACTGTTAATAATAATTTCTTGACTCTATATAGAGCAGTGTTTTTCTAATACCTAGAGTTCTCTGTAAATGCTTTATTATCTTTATATACTTTTTTTCTACCCAGTCACCAAGCCAGTTACCCAGGGTTATCCTTGCCGCTCCTTCACTGCCCCTACCCCCACCATTACCAAGCTCTGACACTTTCATTAAATATTTGTCTAATCTGTATTCTTTTTCTCATCTCCACTACTACCACCCTAATCTGAGCTGCCATAGTCTTTTATTGGGATAATTCAGTAACTTCCTAACTAGTTTAAACCAACAAGGATGCTTTTATTTCATATAAAAAAGAAGACAGAGGCATTGTTATTACAAGGTAGGTTAATTTACTGGTGTAACATCTTCCAAGGCCCAGGTTCCTTCATCTTTCTGTTCTTATATTCTTATCATGTTAACTTGTCATTTTGGGCTCATGGCCTTCATGATCCCAAGAATAGCAACTCTGGTAGTCACATATAAAGGATAACATCCAAAGATAGAAAGGGGATTGCCACTGTCTTGTGTCTATTTTTTAAAGTAAGAAAAAGCTTCTCAGAACTGGCCCCACCCCCAGTGTTTCATTGACCAGACCTAAATCACATGTTCCAAAAGTCATTGGGTAGGGGAATGTGACCTCAGTGATTGGATTAGACAAGTCAAGACTTGGAGCTAGTATTTAAGGACATGTCCACCCAGAAAATTTTTGAATAACATTGGGGCTCTTTAACAAGGAAGAAGTACAGAAGTGGCTCTAGGAAAGGTAACTGGCAATGTCTTGCATATATGGTCTCTCTCCTTCTACTCCAGTCTTCTCATCCTTCCCATGTGTAACAGACATATCAGTTTTTATAAAATTGCTATTGGGCCCCTGCCAATAAACCTCTGACAGCTTTCCATTGACTGTAGTATAAAATTCACACTCTTTTACAGAGCCAATATAGTCCCAAATGATCTAGTGATCTGTCTTTCTAAATTTATCTTGTTTTTTATCCTCTCTAAAGCACCTTTCTTTTCCCTGCCTTGAAAGTTTTCATAACTTCTGCCACCCACTTTCATGGAACCAACTCATACTTAGTTTTTGAAATGCATAGAGTTGTCACAAAAGCTAATTGAAGAGGCAAATAAAGGGAGAGAGCAGTCAGTAATGTTAAGTGTGTCTGAAAATCAGAAGGAGAGCTGAGAACTACCCATTGGACTGGGTGTCCAGAAGTCATGGCAACCTTAGTAAAGACACGTGCTTTAATGTACACTCATGAAGGGAAATCATGGGGGCAGTCTTGATAGGCTTATAAGATTGGTAGCTAGCACTTGAGAAAGTGCCTGGCTAACAATTTCAATTTTCTCAGTGAAGAAGTAGAGACATCTTCTGTGAGGAGAGAAACAGAGGGTTGGATGTTTGAGTGGAGTGGAAATGTTTCAAATAGAAGTAAATAAGAGAGTACATTCACCAAAGAAATGTGGTAGAATTTTCTTTTGGGTGTAAAAGGCCCATACGAGGTGATGATTAATTAGTAATTAATAATCTGCCTTGTCAGTTGAATTTGCCCAAGAATGCATGACCACAAATGTAGAGGAGCCAGATAGTAAGGTTTATCTAAGGGTGGAGTTCTGCTAGAATGTACAAATAAAATGGAGAGCATCAGGAGAGTTTAAGATTTTGGTAAGGATGTTACTGAAATGATCACCCATGGAATTTATGCTGGATAAGGGAAAAACATAAAGAAAAGGAGAGGTATCCATGAACTGGAGGTCTTAATGAGACAAAAGGATTGAAATAAGGAGAGTAGTTGAATAAGAATATTGGATAGGAGCAGGATGTTTGAGTCAGTAATTTTAGAGGGATAACAATAGCACAAAGATGACTTTGGGATCAAGTTTTCAAGGTGGAAGAAGAGAAGGTCATGCAGACAAGGAAGTCTAGGAACTGGTAGGCCAGAAAACTGAATGGGTGTCCTTGTGGATATTGAAACCATCCAGGATGATAGAGGAGTGTGGGAAGGAGAGGGAGACATGAGACGGTCTTTGAGAATGAGAAAAAGGTTAGTAGATAACAGTAATTAGGAGGGGAGACACAGCTAAGTGGTGTAAGCAAGGAGGGCACCAGCCCACCTTTGGGCCCTGCAGCACCTGAGGTGTGAGGAAGCAGTAACCACAACTTGAAAACAAGAAGTGTCTTTAGCAACCCTGATTTTTCCTCTATATCTATGAGACAGTTTCTGTTTACTTTGCTCATTCATCACAGTTTTTCAGATTCCACATATGAGTGAGATCATATGGTATTTTTGTCTTTCTCTGACTGACTTATTGGGAGGGGGAGGGGGATGAGGGAGAAGGGGAAGGGATTAGATAGGAAAAATAGGCAACGACAACATTGCCACTGGGATATGAAAAACAGTTTGGGGAATATAATTAATAATGTTGTAAATATTTTGTGGGGTGTCAGATGGTCATAGGTCTTGTTAGGGAGACCATTTCATGGATGGAGTAGAGGTTTGATCACTGCACTGTATACCTGAAGCGGAGGTTGTATACCTACTGTAATTGAATACATATAGATAGTCACGGGATGTGGATTATACTGTGGAAGAGAGTCAGAGGAAGAGTAATAGATATATATAATATGGGGGGGAGTGGGGTGGTGAATTGGGGGTGGAGGGTTGTCACTTTGAGGGGTAAAATGTATAACTATTGCACTGTGTTGTACACCTGAAACTAATTAAAAATAAATAAGTAAATAAAAATTCTAACCCCAAGGTATTAGGAAATGGGATCTCTGGGAAGTGATTAGGTCATGGGAGTGGAGCCCTCATGTGTGGGATTAGTGCTCTTATAAAAGAGGTCCTAAGAGCTCCCTCTGGCCTTCCACCATGTGAGGACACAGCAAGAAAACAGCTGTCTGTAAACCCAGAAGCAGGCCCTCACCAGACACTGAATCTGCCAGCACCTTGGTCTTGGACTTCCCAACCTCCAGAACTATAGGAAATAAATTTCTGTTGTCACTCAGAAAAAAAAAAAAAAGAAACAAAATAGAAGCAAACTCATAGATAGAGAACATATTGATGGTTGCCAGATGGGAGGGGGGTTTGGGGCGAGTGAAAAAGGGGAAGGGATTAAGAAGTACAAACTGGATGTTACACAGTAATCATGAGGATGTGGGATATAGCATTAGGAATATAGTCAATAATATTATAATAACTATGTATGATGTCTTATTAGTACTATTGGGTTGTCAGAAAAGTCATGACACATTTTTGCAACAAAAACCAGAAAAAATACATCATGACTTTTCCGACAACCCAATAGATTTGTTAGGGTTGTAGAAGGGAGGGGATAGGGGGCAGGGTGAAAAAGGTGAAGGGATTAAGGAGTACAAACTGGTAGTACAAAATAGTCATGTGGATGTAAAGTAAAGCACCAGGAATAATTACGTAAAGTGCCAGGTGGGTACTAGACTAGTCAGGGGATCATTTCTTAAATTATACAAATGTCTGACCAGTATGCTGTACACCTGAAATTAATATAAAGTAATATTGAATGTCAACTATAAATGAAAAACTTAAAAAGGTGGGAAAAGGTGAAGGTGAATAAGAAGTCCAAATTTCCAGTTATGAAAGAAATAAGTCATGGGGATGTAATATAAGGCATAGGGAATATAGTCAATAATATTGTGATAGAGTGGTATGGTGTCCGATGGTATGGTTCCTGGACTTACCATGGCGATCAATTCTTTAGGTATATAAATGTTAAATAACTATGGTAGACACCTGAAACTAATATGATATTGTATGTTAGCTATATTTTAATAAAAATCTCAGAAAAAAAAGAGAAGTGTCTTTAATGAAATGTTAGGTTTCAGGATACAATTAGAACTAGAATACAAGTCTGTAGGTGCAGGTATAATTTTAAGTCTAGCAGATTACAGTGTACTTTATATGACTTTTATGATTACTGGCACTACCACTATCCCCATGGTCACTACTATGTATTTTACAAAGTACTTTAGTATAAATATCTATGATTCACTGTTCTTGTAGCATCCAGATAAATTTCATAAAGGTCTGGAAAATGGGAATTATAAAATTTAATATCACTATATATTTGGATTACATAATCTAGGACCCCATGGTCAAAGGTAGGAGAATAAAGAATTAAGAACTTTGACAAAATGAACTGGATGAGTTCTTGGATTCATGGCATCTATAACATATTTATCACAAAAGTTGATTCTTTTTATAAAAGTTATCCAAATAATTCTCATTTAGCAAATAATTTTATTGTCTCTCATTATTCTATTTCCAATGTGATATATTTCATGCATAATGATGTTAAAATCATACTTTATTGCCAAAGTTTGAATCAAAGTGTAGACATTTAAAAGGCTGGGACAATCTCTACAACCAAATGACAGATCATCATGCAGACCAACAGTTTCACCAAAGGGAAGGCTTTGTTCCCCCAAAGTAATCACCCTGTGCACACTGGAAATTATTGTTCTAATGCTGGCTCTGACAAAGCTCCTAATCCACTTTTCCCCAGGCTATGTCATCTCAATTATTGTATGTGACAAGGAGCATGCATTGGGAGTTTTTTTTTTTTTTAACAATGCCATTGGTACACTTATTTGGAGGAAATAACTAAAGGGTGATACTGGGTCTAGTCAATATGGCAGAACAGATGAAAACTGTGTTTGCTTCCTCTCAAGAACATCAAAATCACAACTAAAATACAGAAGAACAATCATTGAGAATCACCTGAAATTTGGCTGAACAGAAGTCCTAACACTCAGGATTTACAGAAGCCACATCAAAACTGGTAGGAAGGGCAGAGACACAAAATGGGCTGATCCCCATAAAAATTGGGAGGGACATCTCAGCTACAGAGGTCCCCCCTGAGAAGTAGGAAATCCCAGACCCCACAGCCCAGAGTTTCAGTGCTGGGAAGAGACATCCACACAACTTCTGGCTGTGAAAACCAGTGGAGATTATGGCTGAGTGAGACTGAGAATGGTTGAAGTCCCAGGCATTCCTCTTAAAGAGCGTGCACAAGGCCTTACTTGCTGGACTCACGCTCTCTGAGATCCAGAGCTGAGGCAGCAGCTTGAAGTATGTGCCAGGGACATACAGGGAGGAACTGAGTTGTCTGGCTTCAGGCTGAAGGATGGAGGGGCAGATTTCTTCCAGACAGTGCTGGCAGATGCTGTTGTTCCTTGGTTGAGCACTCACCCCTCCCAGTGTGCAGATGCAGGCAGCCACTATATCTGAGTCTCCCTCAACCTGGCTAACACTATTTGTTTGTACTGATTCCCTGATAGCCCACCCCAATTAATGTGTGGGCCCCCCCAAGCCACTTTCAGTAACTTTTCCATACAAAGGGCCTGTCTTACTTCATGCTGCACTTTCATAAAATCTCTCAAAGGTTCACAAACCCCAACAAGCAGAATCTGGTTTCAGCATGTTCCATACCTCTTTCTAAGCAACCCTAAGCATGACACTGGCAGCAGCTGGCCTCAGTTCATAAGTTAGCCTTTCCCAGGCACCTCAAAGCTCAGTAAGGGTAGAAGACGTCCTCAGACCATTTTGTGACCCATGCCAGCTGGCCTTAGGTAGGGCACAAGCAACAGCTGAATTTGACCTGTGGAGGCTTCCCTCCCAGGAGACTCTGGGGCCAGCACACCTGGTGGCTGGCTTTGGACAAAGTCAGAACACCATAAGAGCACCTCCACAGATGAGATAATAAAAGGGCAGACTGTGCAGGCATCGGAGCCCCGCTAAAGCAAATCCAGCTATGTAGGGTCAGCCACTTCACAAGAACTCCTCTCCTGTAGTCATGGTCAGTCTTCACAACCATCAACCTGAGAGTCAATCCCTCTCATTGACATATAAAGAGCAATCAAGTCTCAACTAAACAGGAGGACACACATAACCTACACAAGGGACACACCTGCAGCACTCAGCTCAGGTGACAATGGAGACTGTGCCACTGGACCCCACAGGACACCTATTACATAAGGTCACTCTACTAAGACTGGGAGACATAATAGCCATATCTAGAACCTAGAAGCAAACACAGGGAGGCAGCCAAAATGGGGAGACAAACAAACATGTCTCAAATGAAAGAGAAGAACAAATTCAAAAAAAAATAACTAAACAAAATATAGACAAGCAATCTACCAGACATAGAGTTCAAAACACTGGTTATAATGATGCTTAATGATATCAGGGAGAACTTTAACAAAAAGATAGGAACCGTAAAAATGAGATATAAAACATGAAAAAGAACCAGTGAGAAATGAAAAATGCAATAACTGAAATGAAGAATACATTATAGTGAATCAACAGTAGATTAGATGAAGAAGAGGATCAAATCAGTGATATAGAAGATAAGACAGTAGAAAACATGCAATGAGAACAGCAAAGAGAAAAAAATAATAATAATGAGTAAAGTTTAAGTGACCTCTGGGACAACATCAAGCATACCAACATTTGTATCATAGGGGTTCCTGAAAGAAAAGAGAGAAAGCAAGAAATTGAAAACCTATTTGAAGAAATAATGACAGAAAACTTCCCTAACCTGGTGAAGGAAATAGACATAGAAGCCCAGGAAGCACAGTGAGTCCCTAACAAGTGCTCTACTCAAGACACATAATTAAAATGCCAAAGGTTAAAGACAAAGAGAGAATCTTAAAAGCAGCTAGAGAAAAGCAGTTAGTTACCTACAAGGGAGCTCCCTTAAGACTGTCAGCTGATTTCTAGAAAGAAACTTTGCAGGCCTGAAGGGATTGGCAAGAAATATTCAAAGTTCTCAAAAGCGAGGACCTACAACCAAAATTACTCTACTCAGCAAAGCTATCATTTAGAATCGAAGGGCAGATAAAGAGCATATCAGGCAAGAAAAAGCTAAGGAGTTCATCACCACAAAATGAGTATGACAAGGAATCTTAAAGGGACCTCCTTAGGACGAAAAAAAATCACAATTTGAATAATAACATAGCAATAGCCATATATGTATGAACAATTACATTAAATGTGAATGGATTAAATGCTCCCATCAAAAAAACAGAGTGGCTGAATGGATCAGAAAACAAGACTTTTATACATGATGCCTACAAGAGGCTCACTTCAGATTGAAAGACACACAAAGACTGAAAGTAAAGGGATGGAAAAAGATATTTCATAAAAATGGAAACAGACAGGACTGGCCGAGTGGCACAGTTATTAAGAGCTGGCTTGGGATGCCAGTGGCCCCAGTTCGGATCCCACATATGAGGGCCAGTGACACCGCCCTCCAAAACAAAAAAAATAAAAATGGAAACAGACCAAAAAGATGAAGTAGCAATACTTGTATCAGACAAAATAGATTTTAAAACAAAAGCTATAGGCTATAACAAGAGAAAAAGAAGGATCCAGTAATCCCATTTCTGAGTATTTATTGGAGGAAACCCAAACATTACTTTGATGGGACATTTCCACTCATATGTTTATTGCAGCATTGTTTACAATGGCCAAGATGTGGTGGCAGTCTGGGTGTCTGTCAATGGTTGAATGGATAAAGAGGAGGTGGTATATATATACAGCGGAATAATGACAAGCCATGGAAGGGAATGGATTCTTGCCATCTGCAGCTGCATGGATGGACCTGGAGGACATTAGGTTGAGTGGAGTATGTCAGACACAGAAAGACAGACGCAATGTGATTTTCCTTATATGTGGAATCTAAAGAACAAAATAAACAAACTCATAAAACAGAAACAAACTCATAGATACAGAGAACATTTTGATGGTTGCCAGATGGGATGGGGTTGAAAGTGGGTGAAAGAGGGGGAGGGATTAAGAAATACAAATTCATAGTTACAAAATAGTCATGGGAATGTAAAGTATAGCATAGGGAATACAGTCAATAATATGATAATAGGGGGTTCCGGTAAGATGGCGGAATAGACAGACGCTTTCCCAACTGCCTCCCAGGATCACACCAAAATTACAAATAATTTTTACATTTAACCTCGGAAGTCCCCTGAACAATAGATGAACAGAACCTCTAAATGAAGGACTTAAACAGGAGGCCAGGTCAGGTCTGGTAGGAGGGGCGCAGACGAGAGAGGGCGAGTCCCATGAGGGAAGCCACAGCTGTGGGGAGGCTACTCTGGTTGGGGGAGAGACTCTCTGGCCCCACACAAAGTTCCCTAGCCTAGAGTTGCTTTGCCAGAAAGAGGAGTTCTATGATGGCAGGCAGTAGAAATTAGTGAGGACTCTCTTTGCTCAGCTCAGTGAGGCTGAGGGCAGCTGGAGAACCAGTGGGGCTTGTGCATGGGTTTGGTCGCCAGTGAGCACTCACCTAGTTCCTCTTGGAGGGAGTAGCTGCGTGAGCCGGGCCCAGGAGCCTGTGGGGAAGGACTGAACTGAGCACCTTGAGTGCAGAGGCTGGAGGTTTTCTGACTGTTGTTCCCTTGGTTTGGAGCTTGCACATGAGTGGCGTACAGGAGGGCGTCATTTTTTCAGGGTTGGGCCCTCATACAGAGGGTCAGATCCGGGATCCCATTGGTCTGGTGAACTTGGCGCAGGATTGCGTGCGTCCATATGTGCGTGGGCATGCAGCCTTGGATTCCCACCCTCTGCCCTGCTTGTGCTGCATTGCCAGGGAAACACTAGGTGGGTGCACTCCGGTTCCAACAGGCTGCACACTGAGACACAGGAGTGTGCAAGCCGCCTTGGATCCCCACCTTCCGCCCTGCTTGTGCTGTGTTGCCAGGGAAACACCTGGCGGGTACCCTCCAGCTCCATCAGGCTGCTCACTGAGATGCAGAAGTGCACGAGATACCTTGGATCCCGCACCCTCCACCCTGCTTGTGCTGTGAAGCCAGGGAAACACAGGGCAGGTGCTCTCCAGCTGCGTCAGTCTGTTCACTGAGACTCAGGAGTGCGCAACCCACCTTGGGTCCCCACTTCCGCACTGTTTGTGTAGAGTTGCCAGGCTGGGGATTGGCTGTTGGGCTACTTACCCTGATCTGCAGGCAGTTTATTGGGACAGGCTGAGACAAGTTTTTCTGAGAGTGTTGGGCTGGGAGCTGTGCACCTACGTGATCTGATCAAGGATCTCCTGGTGAGTTTGTGTGGACTGATTGCTGGTGCAGAGTCCATGCTGCTCTGATTTGGTGAGAGCCACTGATCACATCTAGTGGTGCCTTGGGGGCCTGCCCCACCCACCTAGAGCTGTGTTGCCAGAGGCACCCAGAGCCCTTGGTGCCTGGCCCATGTCTTCGTAGGCCACAGAGGGGTTTTTTGCAGTAGGGGACAACCTGCAACAACCTGTGAAGATTTTTTTTGGTAGTGAGCATGGTTCCAGAGCACACAGCAGCTAATTGCAGAAAGCTCACTGCAAGCCTGAGAGGGATGGCGCATAACACGTTAAGCTCTTACCCCCAATAACTGGTGCTGAGTCGTCCAGAGACTCTCTATAGCTGAGTAAGTGGTCTGCAGATTAAAGAGGATGGAGAGCTCCCCCAACTCTTTTTTTTCTCTCTCTTCTTTCTAGGTGACCTATCTAATACATCGAAGCATTCACAGAACGACAGCCAGAATGAAGAAACAAAGAAACATGTCCCAAGTAAAAGATCAGAAGAAAACTCTAGAAATGGAACTACATGAAACAGAGGGATCCAACCTTTCAGAGACAGAGTTTAGAACACTGATGGTAAGAATGTTTAAGGAACTTAGCAAGGACATAAAGAAGTATAAGGAAACCAAAGAAAACAACCAGTTAGAACTAAAGAATACAATAACTGAAATGAAGAACACACCAGTAGAATGGATGAAGCAGAGGAGCGGATCAGCGAATTAGAAGACAATAGCAGAAATCACCCAGTTGGAATAACAAAAAGACAAAAGGAAAAAAAAGTTTTTAGAGACCTTTGGAACAAGATGAGGCACAAGTACATGCACATCATAGGAATACCAGAGGAGAAGAGAAGAAGCAAGGGACTGAGAATGTATTTGAATAAATAATGACTGAAAACTTCCCTACCATGGTGAAGGAAATCGACATTCAAGCCCAGGAAGTGCAGAGAGTTCCAAACAGGCTGAATCCAAACAGGCCCCACCAAGACACATCATAGTTAAAATGGCAAACCTTAAAGACAAAGACAGAATCCTAAAAGCAGCAAAAGAAAGACAGCCGGTAACATACAAAGAAACTCCTGTTAGACAAACAGCTGACTTTTCTTCAGAAACTCTGCAGGCCGGAAGGGAGTGGCAGGAGATATTCAAAGTGAAACAAAATAAAGGTCTACAACCAACGTTGCTCTCCCTAGCACAGCAATCACTTAAAAAACTGAAGGAGAGATAAAGAGCTTCTCAGAAAAGAATAAGCTTGAGGAGTTCATTAACACCAAGCCAGCATAGCAGGAAATGTTAAAGGGATTTTCTAAACAGAAGAAAGGGGGAAACAAGCTAACCCAGGAAGACAAGAAATACAAATAACAAAATGTCAATAAATATGCACCTATCAGTAATCACTTTAAATGTGAATGGGCTAAATGCTCTAATCAAAAAACATAGAATGGCTGAGTGGATAAGTAAACAGGACCCACACATATGCTGTCTACAAGAGACTCATCTCAGATCAAAAGACACACACAGACTGAAACTAAAGGGATGGAATAAGATATTTCATGCAAATCGAAATGAGAAAAAAGCTGGAGTAGCGGTACTTATTTCAGACAAAACGGACTTTACAATGAAGACTATAATAAAAGACAAAGACGGGCACTACATAATAATAAAGGGATCAATTCAACAAGAGGACATAACCCTAGTTAACATCTTGCACCCTATATAGGAGCTCCTAAACATATAAAACAGATTTCGACAGACGTAAGGACAGAGATCAACAGTAACACTATCATAGTAGGGGAATTCACCATCCCGTTGTCACCAATGGACAGATCCTCCAGACAGAAAATCAACATGGACATAGTGACCTTAAATGACATTTTAGATGAGCTGGATTTAATTGATATTTTTAGAGCATTTCACCGCAAAGCTACAGAACACACATTCTTCTCAATTGCACATGGAACATTTTCCAAGATAGACCACATGTTAGGCCACAAAACAAGTCTCAAAATATTTAAGAAGATTGAAATTATATCAAGTGTCTTCCCTGACCACAATGCTATGAAACTAGAAATCAATTAGAAGAAATCTGGAAAGCTTACAAATACATGGAGGCTAAATAACATGCTGCTAAATAGTGAGTGGGTCAAAAATGAGATCAAGGAGGAAATCAAAAGATACCTCGAGACAAATGAAAATGAAAACACCATGACCCACAATCTCTGGGATGCAATGAAAGCAGTCCTAAGAGGGAAGTTCATAGCAGTGCAGGCCTACCTAAAGAAGGAAGAAACGTCTCAAATCAACAGACTCTCTTTACACCTAAGGGAACTCGAAAAAGAACAGCAAAACAAGCCTAAAGGGATATAAGGAAGGAAATAATAAAGACCAGAACAGAAATAAATGAAATATAGAACAGAAAAACAATAGAAAATATCAATGAAACCAAGAGTTGGTTTTTTGAAAAGATAAACAAAATCGACAAACCCTTAGTCAGATTCACCAAGAAAATGAGAGAGAGGACCCAAAGTAATAAAATCAGGAATGAAAGAGGAGAAGTGACAACAGATACCAAAGAAATACAGAAAATTTTAAGAAAATACTATGAGCAACTATATGCTAAAAAATCCACAACCTGGAAGAAATGGATAAATTTCTAGAAGCATACAATCTACCAAGTCTGAACCAAAATGAAACAGAAACTCTAAACAGACTGATTACTGCCAAAAAATTGAATCAGTAATCAACAATCTTCCAATAAAGAAAAGCCTTGCACCAGGTGGCTTCACAGGTGAATTTTACAAAACACTCAATGAGGAATTAATAACTATTCTCCTCATACTATTCCAAAAAAACAGAACTCTTTCTATGAACCCACTATCATTCTGATTCCTAAGTCAGACAAAGATATTACAAAACAGGAAAATAACAGGCCAATATCCGTAATGAACATACATGTAAAAATTCTCAACAAAACACTAGCAAACCGAATTCAGCATCTCATTAAAAAGATCATACACCACAATCATGTGGGATTCATTCCTGGTATTCAAGCTTGGTTCAACATCCACAGATCAATTAATGTAATATATCACATTAACCAAATGAAAAATAAAAATCATATGATCATATCAATAGATGCAGAAAAGGCATTTGACAAATCCAGGAGCCATTTATGATAAAAACTCTTAGCAAGGTGGGAATAGTGGGATCATATCTCAACATAATGAAGGCCATATATGATAAGCCCACAGCAAATATCGTACTTAATGGGGAATGGCTAAAAGCTTTCCCCTTAAGATCAGGAACAAGAAAAGGCTGCCCACTTTCACCACTTCTCTTTAAAATACTTCTGGAAGTTCTAGCCACAGCAATCAGACAAGAAAATGAAATAAAAGCCATCCAAATTGTAAAAGAGGAAATAAAATTGTCATTATATGCAGATGACATGATACTATATAGAGAGAATCCCAAAGAGTCCACCAAAAATCTGCTAGAACTGATAAATGAATTTGGAAAGATAGCAGAACACAAAATTAATGTTCAGTAATCAGTTGCATTTGTATACACCAATAATAAACTATCAGAAGAAGAAATCAGGAAATCAATCCCTTTTACAATTGCTTCAAAAACAATAAAATATCTAGGAACCAATTTAACTAAAGAAGTAAAAGACCTGTACTCAGAAAATTATGAGACACTGAAGAGGAAAATCAAAGAGGATACAAATAAATGGAAATACATACCATACTGATGGATAGGAAGAATTAATATAGTTAAAATGTCATTACTACCTAAGGCAATATATAGATTCAATGCAATTCCAATCAAACTACCAAGGACGTTTTTCTCAGAAATAGAACATAGAATCCTAAAATTTATATGAAACCATAAAAGACCCTGAATAGCCATGGCAATGTTGAGAAATAAGAACAAAGTGGAAGGCATTACACTACCTGCCATAAACACATACTACAAGGCTGCAGTAATCAAAACAGTATGGTACTGGCATAAAAACAGACACATAGATCAATGGAACAGAATAGAGAGCCCAGGAATAAACCCATCTATATACGGTCATTTAATCTATGACAGTGGAAGCAAGAATTTACATTGGAGTAAAGATAGTCTGTTTAATAAATGGTGCTGGTAAAATTGGACTGACACGTGTGAAAAAATGAAAATGGACCACCTACTTACACCATATACGATAACAAACTCAAAATGGGTTAAAGACTTAAATGTAAGACCTGAAACCATAAAACTCCTAGAAAAAAACATAGGGAGTAAGTTTGCAGACATTACCCTGAGTAATATTTTTATTGATATATCCCCTCGGGAAATGGAAATAAAAGAAAAAAAGGAACATATGGGATGACATCACACTTAAAAGTTTTTTTCACAGCAAAGGAAATCATCAATAAAACAAAAAGGCAGCCTACTGAATGGGAGAACATATTTGCCAATGATATATCTGATAAGGGGTTAATATCCAAAATTTATAAAACACTCATGCAGCTCAACACCAATATATCAAACAACCCAATTAAAAAATGGGCAGAGGATATGAAGAGGCATTTCTCTAAAGCGGACATACAGATGGCCAACAGGCATATGAAAAAATGTTCAGCCTCACTAATCATTAGAGAAATGCAAATAAAAACCACAATGAGATACCACCTTACTCCAGTCAGAATGGCTATCATCAATAAATCAACAAACAGCAAGTGCTGACGAGGGTGTGGAGAAAAGGGAACCTGGTGTACTGTTGGTGGGACTGCAAATTGGTGCAGCCATTATGGAAATCAGTATGGAGGTATCTCAAAACACTGGAAATGCAACTGCTGTATGACCCAGCATTTCCACTCTTGGGTATCTGGGTAGATACCCAGAAGAATCCAAGATGCTAATTCGAAAAAATATATGCACCCCTATGTTTATTGCTTCACTATTTACAGTAGACAAGACTTGGAAACAACTGAAATGCCCATCGGTAGATGACTGGATTAAGAAACTGTGGTACAGTTTATACAATGAAGTATTGCTCCATTTATAAAGAATGAAATTGTACCATTTGCAATGGAGTATTACTCCGCTATAAAGAATGAAATTGTACCATTTGCAACGATATGGATGGACCTAGAGACTATTATGTTAAGTGAAATAAGTCAGTCGGAGAAAGACAAATACCATATGATCTCACTTATATGTGGAATTTGAAAAACTGAATGAATGAGCAAAGGAAACAGAAACAGTCTCCTAGACATAGAGGAAAAACAGGGTTGCTAGTTGGGAGGGGGGTGGGGATGAGGGAGAAGGGGAAGGCTTTAGACAGCATAAATAGGTAACTACAGTATTGTCACAGGGATATGAAAGACAGTTCAGGGAATATAAAAACGTTTTAAATATTTTTTGGGGGGTCAGTTGGTCACATGTCTTGTTAGGGAGACCACTTCATGGATGGAGTAGAGGCTTGATCACTGCACTGTATACCTGAAACTGATGTTGTATAATATTGTATGCCTACTGTAATTGAATATATAGATAGTCACGGGATGTGGATTATACTGTGGAAGGGAATCAAAGGAATTTTCATAGATATGTATGATATGGGGTGAGGAGTTGGGTGGCGAATTGGGGGTGGGGGTTGTCACTTTGAGGGTTAAAAAGTATAACTATTGTACTGTGTTGTACACCTGAAGTTAATAAAAAAAAAGTTTGTTTCATAATAAAAGAATAAAAAATAATAATTTTATGATAATAAATATGTATAGTGCCAGGTGGGTACTAGTCTAGTCAGGGGGATAACTTCTTATATAAATGTCTAACCACTATGCTATAGACCTGAAATTAATATAAAATAATATTGAATATAAACTCTAATTGAAAAATTTTTATAAGGCAGAAGGAGATGGAGGGGAATAAGAGATTCAAATTTCAGTTATAAAACATATGAGTCACAGGGATGTAATGTACAGCATGGGGAATATAGTTAATAATATTTTGATAATGTGGTATGATGTCAAATGGTTGCTGGACTTATAGTGATCACTTCTTTAGGTATACAAATATCGAATAACTATGGTGTGCACCTAAAACTAATTCAATATTGTATGTTAGCTATATTTTAATTAAAATTATTTAAAGAATGGGTGATATTGACTTAAAAACAGTTTGACAATTAACAAAATTACCTCTAAGAAACAGCTTTGGATGTTAATACTTGGAGAAACCAAATTAAGGATATTCTAGTTTTAGAGACCTAGCGGTATTGAGTGACGCTGAGACATCCATTGTGAGAGCAGAGAATATTTCTAAATTCTGTTTCTCTTCTGGATTTCCCCATTAGCTTCAGAAGCCAATCTTGGATTCTGGCTCCTAAAAAAATCACTTTTCAGCCACATTGGAGAGAAAAAAAAGGATCAGGAAAAGATTCATAATAAGTTACTAGATTTTTCAAACTAACTTCCTTTACTTTTAAAGTATTTTAAAAATGGGGTTATGGTAGATGAGGGTAAAAGGAATCAAATATATGGTGATGGAAGGAGAACTGATTCTGGGTGGTGAACACACAATGTGATATATAGATGATGTATTACAGAATTGTACACCTAAAACCTATGAAACTTTACTAACAATTGTCACCCCGATAAATTTTAATAAAAAAAATGGGGTTACCACAGGGACCTATAACAATGTGATAATGCAAACCAAAGAAGTGGGGTGAAGATCTCCAATATCTAGATCCTCCTTAGGGGTATGAATTTGACTTGTTAATTAATTTGATATATCTAGGAAATAATATCTTCCTTTTTCATTAAACACTTCTATGTATTAATATATTTACCATTTGGAATGGGAAATACCTACAAAGAATTTTTGTATCATGAGTAAATTTATTGTAATACATAAAGAAAACTTCAGGGGAACCATATTACAGCAGGTAAGAAAACTCTTTGGTATCTTCCTAAGGACATAATGGTGGTCCCTAGTAACAATATAATCTAGTAACTCCTTTACAACTAAACAAAAATCACCAGAATTGGTATCTAATAACATTCTGAGTCATATGGACAAATGTTTCAGAAAAGGCTCTTCCCTTTTAAATTGTAGAATGCATTTGGAATGTAACAGCAATTTAGAGCAGAGCCTGGCAGACATTTTCTGTGAAGGGCCAGATAAGACTAAATGAAGAACTTTAAGAGGAGGCCGTGTCGGGTCTGGTAGGAGGGGCAGAGAAAAGAGAGGGCGAACTCAGTGAGGGAGGTCCCAGCTGTGGGGAGTTTTCTCCACTTGTGGGAGAGAACCTCCGGCCACACACCAAGCTCACCAGCCCAGAGTTCCTTTGCCGGGAAGAGGAGTTCTAAGATAGCCGGCAGTAAATTAGTGAGGGCTCTCTTTGCTCAGCTCGGTGAGGCTGAGAGCGGCTTGAGAATCAGTGGGGCCGGCGCCCGGGCTTGCTCGCCGGTGAACACTTACCTGGTTGCTGGTGGAGGGAGTGGCTGTGTGAGCCGGACCGGGAGCCCGTGGGGACAGACTGAATTGAGCACCTTTGGTGCAAAGGCTGGAGGTTTTTGGACTGTTGTTTCCGTGGTGTGGAGCCTGCACATGAGTGGTGTATGGAGGGTGCCATTTTGTCGGGATTGGGCCCTACCATGGAGGATCAGGTCCGAGACCTCATTGGTCTGATGGAATTAGCGCAGAAGTACGTGTGTGCATACTCACAAGCATGCGGCCTTGGATCCCCAACCTCCGCCCAGCTTATACTGCGTTGCCAGAGAAACGCTTGGTGGGTGCCCTCTGACTCTAACAGATTGCTCACTGGAGACCCGGGAGTGCGTGAGCCACCTCGGATCCTCACCCTCCACATGGCTTGTGCTGTGTTGCCAGGGAAATGCCTAGTGGGCATGTTCCTGCTCCAACAGTCTGCTCACTGATATGGGGGAGTGCGCAAGCTGCCTCGGGACCCTGCTCTCTGCACTGCGATTGCAGAATTGCCAGGCTGGTGATTGGTTGTCAGGCTGCTCGGCCTGATCTGTGAGCAGCTGAGTGGGATGGGCTGAGAGTGGGAGTTTTCCTGAGAGTGTTGGGCCGGGAGCTGTGTGCCCGCGTGATCCAGCCAGGGCTCTCCTGGTGATCTACCTAATACATGAAAGCAATCCCAGAGCGACAGCCAGAATGGGGAAAAAAGACATATGTCAGAAGTAAAAGATCAGAAGAAACCTCTAGAAATGGAACTAAATGAAACAGAGGGATCCAACCTTTCAGAGACAGAGTTTAGAACACTGATGATAAGAATGTTTAAGGAACTTAGTGAGGACATAAAGAAGGATAGGGAAACCATAAAAAAACAACCTGTTAGAACTAAAGAATACAATAACTGAAATGAAGAACACTGTTGAAGGAATCACCAGTAGAGTAGGTGAAGCAGAGGAGCGGATCAGCGATTTGGAAGATAAAATAGCATAAATCACCCAGTTGGCACAACAAAAGGACCAAAGAATAAAAAACAATGAAAATAGTTTAAGATCCCTATGGGACAAGGTGAAACGCAATCCCCTTGACTCATAGGAATACCAGAAGGAGAAGAGAAGAAGCAAGGGGTTGAGAATGTATTTGAAAAAATAATGACTGAAAACTTCCCTACCCTGGTGAAGGAAATCAACATACATGCCCAGGAAGTGCAGAGGGTTTCAAACAAGCTGAACCCAAACAGGTCCACACCAAGACACATCATAGTTAAAATGGCAAAGGTTAAAGACAGAGACAGAATCCTACAGGCTGCAAGAGAAAGACAGCAGGTTACATACAAAGGAATTCATGTTAGACTAACAGCTGACTTGTCTACAGAAACTCTGCAAGCCAGAAGGGAGTGGCAGGAGATATTCAAAGTGACACAAAATAAAGTCCTACAACCAAGGTTGCTCTCCCCAGCACGGCTATCACTTAAAATTGAAGGAGAAATAAAGAGCTTCTCAGAAAAGAATAAGTTTAAGGAATTCGTTACCACCAAGCCAGCATTGCAAGAAATGTTAAAAGGGCTTTTTTAAACAAAACAAAGGGGTAAACAAGCTAACCCAGGGAGACCAGGAATACAAATAACAAAATGGAAATACATATGCACCTATCAATAATCATTTTAAATGTGAATGGGCTAAATGCGCCAATCAAAAGACAGAGAATGCCTGAGTGAATAAGAAAATAGGGCACATGTGTATGCTGTTTACAGATGGAATAAGATATTTCATGCAAATAGAAATGAGAAAAAAAAGCTGGAGTACCAATACTTATTTTGGACAAAATAGACTTTAAAATGACTACAATAAAAGACAAAGAAGTGCATTAGAACCCTAATAGACATCTATGCACCCAACATAGGAACTCCTAATTATATATAACAGATTTTGACAGACATAAAGACAGAGATCAACAGTAACACTATCATAGTAGGGGACTTCAACACCATTGTCACCAATGGACAGACCCTTTAGACAGAAAATCAACACAGAAAGAGGAGCCTTAAATGATATGTTAGACCAACTGGACTTCGTTGATATTTTTAGAGCATTTCACGCTGAAAAAACAGAATATACATTCTTCTCAAGTACACATGGGACATTTTCCAAGACAGACCATGTTAGGCCACAAAACAAGTCTCAGTAAATGTAAGAAGATTGAAGTCGTATCAAGAAGATATAAAGGAAAAACTGATGGTTGCTGGCTGGGAGGGAGTGAGGAAGAGGGAGACGGGGGAAGGTTTTGGACAGTGTAGGTGGGACTACAATGTTGCCGCAGGGATATGGTGGCAGTTCTTGGAATGTAATTGATAATGTTGTGAAGAGACTATTATGTTGCGTGAAATAAGTCAGTCGGAGAAGGACAGGTACCATGTGATCTCACTTGTGTGTGGAGTCTGAAGAGCTGAGTGAACGATCAAAGTAAACAGACTCGTAGATGTAGAGGGAAAACTGGGGGTTATTACTTGAGAAGGGGGTGGGGATGGGGGGAAGGGGAAGGGATTAGACAGCATAAATAGGCAACTAGAATATTGCCACAGGGATATGAAACACAGTTTTGGGAATATAATAATGTTGTAAAAATTTTGGATTAAGTAGAGGCTTGATTACTGCACTGTACACCTAAAGCTGATGTTGTATAATATTGTATGCCAACTGTAACTGAATATGTGGATGGTCACAGGATGTTGAGTATACTGTGGAGGGCGGTCAGGGGAGTTGTGATACATACGTATGATATGGAGGGGAGTGGGGTGGCGAACTGGGGGAGGGGGGCTGTCACTTTGGGGGTTAAAGAGTATAACTATTGCATTGTGTTGTACACCTGAAACTAAAAACAAAGCCAGATAATAAATATTTTAGGCTTTTTGGGCCATAAAATCTCTATTGCTACTACTCAAATCTGCTGTTGTAGTATGAAAGTTGCCATATAAAATACCTAAATAAACAGGTGTGTCTGGGTTCTGGTAACATTTTATTTATAGACACAGAAATTTGAATTTCATATAATTTACACATGCCATGAAATACTGGTTTTGTAGAAAAAAATTTGAAACCATTTTAAAATGGAAAATTCATTCTAGTTTTGGGGCATTCCAAAAATAGGTGGTAATTTGTCAACACCCAATTTAGACAGTGTGCATTATATCAGAAGATTGAGGGGGGCAGGGAGAGAGAAAAATCGAACAATTACCCTTTTACACCTTCTTCTGGTGGAAATACAGGTGGCCATTTACAGGAGATATACTGCCAGACACTCAAGTTACCTGGGGAGCTCTGAGGTGAGGAACAGGGAGAACAGCGGGGAGAGAAGTTGTACCCAGGGTGGAAGGCAGCCTGCAGGGGAATGTAGGACATAATCTCTTCTTCAAAAAGACTGCAAAGTGAAAAAAAAAAATTAGTTCTCTGTCTTTGAGAGAATGTTTATAGATTTGGGTAATAGCACTTACACTTCTCACAAAACAACAAAAGCACTTAGATTCAAACTCAGTTTTAAAAAGATAAGCACATTGGCATGCAAATGTTCAATGTTATTTTAAACCCTATTTAATCCTATAACAAAGTCTCCATCAAGTACTATATACAAAATATAAACAAGGCAATAGATAGCAAGTACAAGGATGGTGGCCCTACTTCAGTTACAGCTACTTAAAACCTCTACAACAATTGGTGAGTGTTTTAGCCTGGGCTGCAGTGGAGGTGAACAGCCCAAGGTAGGTTTTCCAGAATTGCATCAGGCTTAGCTCCTTACCTCAGCAAAATAACTAGATCTGCATCACAGGACAACTTTTCAAGCCCATGATTACCCTCAGTCCGAATGTAATGGATTTTCTCCCTAGGATAATGTGAGAAAGAAAACGAGAGTTACACACCAACACATAAACTAAGAAATGAATCCTTCTCTGATCCGTTTTTTTCTCTCCAATGTGGCTGAAGTGATGCTCTAATTAGTGTCCACTGTATTTCGTGGCATTTTAAGTTTTTATCGCAGGTTCCCATGATGCTCTACAAGGAATCGCCTCCCCTTATACTCAAACAGAGACAGCAGCTAAGGAGCACAACAAAGGTACGTCTGCGAATAGCTATGACAATTGGCAGTGGGGCTAGGTAGGAGGGCTGTTGTGGGCTCATGACATCTTGGGAACCATGGAAAGAAAGAGTGAGGGGATCTCTCTTAAGAAATCATATGCCGGATGAAAAATATATGAGGTCATGCTGGGCACAAAGAGAGTCTGGTCTCCAGAACACATGAGAGCCTCCCAGGGTGGTCTGAGCACAGGCATCAGTTTCTCTCTGTTTGATTACAGTTGCTGCATTCTGATACTTTTTCAACACCTCCAGTTCCAATCTGGCAAAGTATTCCAATGAGTATATGAATATAGCATTTATTTTGATTAAATGAACTTCGTAATTGGCTTCTCTGACATTCAAATATTTGAATATTACAAACACCACCGACAAGATTCATTTGATTGTATGCATGCTTCAAAGGTCTTCTCCCCTCCCTCTTTTGAAGCAATGCAGCAAAAATCTGGGAAGACTTAGGGGTTGATTTTCAAGAAATATTTAATTTTTTTACTTTCTTTTGCATGTTGGAATCCTAACACTCAATGTGATTGTATTAGGAGGTGGGACCTTTAGGATGTGATTAGGTCATGAAGGCAGAGCCCTCATTGTCTCTGCGCAGCTTGGTCTAGCTTTCTCGAAAAGACCTGTGGGGACTCAGAAAAAGAAATAAAGAGCAAGAGACAGGGATAGTGTTTAAAGCAATTGAGCCAGGGGACTTTGTCTGATGGACAGGAGCCCAGAATCTGGTCACCTTGCAGCTTTTATTGAGTACAAACAGGGAAGGGGCTTTGTTCTTTCCGAGGTCTGTAAATCACATGCGTCACCCAAGAATTTAGCCAAATCTCCCTATGCCCCACAGAACACCCAACGTTGCCTCCTCTGGGAACAGTTAATGATTACTATGACGCTTAGAGGCAAGAATGCAAGTAGGACTGTTATCTTCTTAGGAAGATTTCTCTCTTCTTTGGCAAGCTGCTAGCGCTGCAGATAAGGGTTCACAGGCCCTTAGGCCCTATATGCTTCACCTCCCTGATTCCTCCCAGGGTACCCAAGGATGACGCCTGGCTTATGCCGCCCTAATGCACATGCCCTAATGCAAATATCTAGGGTCTTGCCTGTCATTGACTCACCCGCCCTCTCTCTTAGGGTCCCATGGGGTTTTGCCATAAACATAGTGAAAATCCTATCCCCGTGAGGCCCTGCTATTATGGGCAAATGAAGGGAGGCAGATGTGAGGCACACCTCATGAATGAGATTAGTACTATTATAAAAGACATTCCAAAGGACTTCTGGTAAAATGGTGCAATAGACAGATGCTGTGCTAACTACCTCACAGGATCACACCAAAATTACAAACAAATTATACAGCATTCAACCCTGGAGGTCCCCGGAACACTAGATGAACAGAACCACTAAACGAAGAACTTAAAGAGGAGGCCACGTCGGGTCTGGTAGAACGGGCGGAGATGAGAGAGGGCAAGCCCCGTGAGGGAAGCCCCAGCTGCGGGAAGCTTGTCTGGTTGGGGAAGAGGCCCTCCGGCCGCACTCCAAGCACATCAGCCTAGAGTACCTTTGCTGGGAAGAGGAGTTCTAATAGAGCTGGCAGTAAATTGGTGAAGACTCTCTTTGCTCAGCTCGGTGAGACTAAGAGCGGCTGGAGAATCAGTGGGGCTGGTGCCCGGGCTTGCTCGCCGGTGAGCTCTTACCTGGTTACTGGTAGAGGGAGTGGCTGTGTGAGCCGGACCCGGGAACCTGCGGGGACCGACTGAACTGGTACCTTTAGTGCAAAGGTTGGAGGTTTCGGGACTATTGTTCCCCTGGTGTGGAGCCTGCATGCGAGTGGTATACAGGAGGCCACCGTTTTGTCAGGATTGGGCCCTCCCACAGAGGATCTGATCCGAGACCTCATTGGTCTGGTGGAATTGGTACAGAAGTGTGTGTGTGCATGCGCCTGCGCCTGCGGCCTTGGATCACCACCCTCCACTCGGCTTATACTGCGTTGCCAGGGAAATGCTGGGCGGGTGCCCTCCGGCTCCAATAGGCTGCTCACTGAGACGTGGGAGTGCGCAAGCTGCCTCGGGTCTCTGTTCTCCGCACTGTGCTTGCAGAGTTGCCAGACTGGTGATTGGTTGTCGGGCTGCTCGGCCTGATATGCCAGCAGCTAATTGGAACAGGCTGAGACTGGGAGTTTTCCTGGGAGTGTTGGGCCATGAGCTGTGTGCCTGCATAATCCAGCCAGGGCTCTCCTGGTGATCTATCTAATACATCAAAGCAATCCCAGAGCGACAGCCAGAATGGGGAAACAAAGGAACATGTCACAAGTAAAAGATCAGAAGAAACCTCTCGAAATGGAAACAAATGAAATAGAGGGAGCCAACCTCTCAGAGACAGAGTTTAGAACCCTGATGATAAGAATGTTTAAAGAACTTAGCGAGGACATAAAGAAGGATAGGGAAACCATAAAAAACAACCTGTTAGAACTAAAGAATACAATAACTGAAATGAAGAACACATTCGAAGGAATCACCAGTAGAGTAGATGAAGCAGAGGAGCGGATCAGCGATTTGGAAGATAAAATAGCAGAACTCACCCAGTTGGCACAGCAAAAAGACCAAAGAATAAAAAACAATGAAAACAGTTTAAGATCCCTATGGGACAAGGTGAAACGCAACCATCCTCGAATCATTGGAATACCAGAAGGAGAAGAGAAGAAGCAAGGGGTTGAGAATGTATTTAAAAAAATAATGACTGAAAACTTCCCTACCCTGGTGAAGGAAATCAACATACATGCCCAGGAAGTGCAGAGGGTTCCAAACAAGCTGAACCCAAACAGGTCCACACCAAGACACATCATAGTTAAAATGGCAAAGGTTAAAGACAGAGACAGAATCCTACAGGCTGCAAGAGAAAGACAGCAGGTTACATACAAAGGAACTCCTGTTAGACTAACAGCTGACTTGTCTACAGAAACTCTGCAGGCCAGAAGGGAGTGCCAGGAAATATTCAAAGTGACACAAAATAAAGGCCTATAACCAAGATTGCTCTCCCCAGCACGGCTATCACTTAAAATTGAAGGAGAAATAAAGAGCTTCTCAGAAAAGAATAAGTTTAAGGAATTCATTACCACCAAGCCAGCATTGAAAGAAATGTTAAAAGGGCTTTTTTAAACAAAACAAAGGGGTAAACAAGCTAACCCAGGGAGACCAGGAATACAAATAACAAAATGGAAATACATATGCATCTATCAATAATCATTTTAAATGTGAATGGGCTAAATGCTGCAATCAAAAGACAGAGAGTGCCTGAGTGGATAAGAAAATAGGACACATGTATATGCTGTTTACAGATGGAATAAGATATTTCATGCAAATGGAAATGAGGAAAAAAAAAAAGCTGGAGTACCAATACTTATCTTGGAGAAAATAGACTTTAAAATGACTACAATAAAAGACAAAGAAAGGCACTATAACCCTAATAAACATCTATGCACCCAACATAGGAACTCCTAATTACATATAACAGATTTTGACAGACATAAAGACAGAGATCAACAGTAACACTACCATAGTAGGGGACTTCAACACCATTGTCACCAATGGACAGACCCTTTAGACAGAAAATCAACACAGAAAGAGGGGCCTTAAATGATACTTTAGACCAGCTGGACTTCGTTGATATTTTTAGAGCATTTCACCCTGAAAAAACAGAATATACATTCTTCTCAAGTACACATGGGACATTTTCCAAGATAGACTATGTTAGGCCACAAAACAAGTCTCAGTAAATTTAAGAAGATTGAAGTCATATCAAGCAGATATAAAGGAAAAACTGATGGTTGCTGGCTGGGAGGGAATGGGGAAGAGGGAGAGGGGGAAGGTTTTGGACAGTGTAGGTGGGACTACAATGTTGTTGCAGGGATATGGTGGCAGTTCTTGGAATGTAATTGATAATGTTGTGAAGAGACTATTATGTTGTGTGAAATAAGTCAGTCGGAGAAGGACAGGTACCATGTGATCTCACTTGTTTGTGGAGTCTGAAAAGCTGAGTGAATGATCAAAGTAAACAGACTCGTAGATGTAGAGGAAAAACTGAGGGTTGTTAGTTGGGAGGGGGGTCGGGATGGGGGGGAAGGGGAAGGGATTAGACAGCATAAACAGACAACTATAATATTGCCACAGGGATATGAAACACAGTTTGGGGAATATAATAATATTGTAAAAATTTTGTGGCGTGTCAGATAGTCACATGTCTTGTTAGGGAGTCCACTTCATGGATGGAGTAGAGGCTTGATCACTGCACTGTACACCTGAAACTGATGTTGTATAGTATTGTATGCCAACTGTAACTGAATATGTGGATGGTCACGGGATGTGAAGTATACTGTGGAGGGGACTCAGGGGAGTTGTGATAAATATGTAAGATTTGGGGGGGGGAGTGGGGTGGCGAACTGGGGGTGGGGCGTTGTCACTTTGGGGGGTAAAGAGTATAATTATTGCCTTGTGTTGTACACCTGAAACTAATAAAATAAAATTTAAAAAATAAATAAATAAAACAGGGAAAAAAAAAAAGACATTCCAGAGAGTTCCATATTGTTTTTGCCATGAGGATATGAGAAACCTGTAACCTGGAAGAGGGCCCTCACTCTGACTATTGTGGCTTCCCTGGTTACCCTGAATCTTGGACTTCCAGTCTGCAGACTGTGAGCAATACGTTTTTGATGTTCATAAGGCATCCAGTCTGTAGTTTTTGTTATAGCAGCTAAGACATGCTTACTCTAAACAAACTAAGACAGGCACCATCATCCACTGATCTGCAGAAACCCGGCACATGTCTGTCATTCCTCTCAGTTCCTGACCCCATGTTCAAGCTGTTTTTGCATTCACAATATCACCACAAGCTGCCCCCACCCTTCCATCCATGTTCTACCTTTATTCATATGACCATCATCTTTCAAATAGATTAATATCATAATCTCCTACATAGCCCCCTGCTCTATCTCATGCCCCACCTCGTCTAGCCATTCTCCACTGAACAGCCTAAGTGGTCATTAAAAACACAAATGCACCCATATTTCGTTCATGCTGAAAACTCTTTAATCATTTTTTTAAATTAAAGTTTATTGTGGTGACAACTGTTAGTAAAGTTACATAGATTTCAGGTGCACAATTCTGTAATACGTTATCTATATATCACATTGTATGTTCACCACCCAGAGTCAGTTTTCCTTCCATCACTATATATTTGATCCCTTTTACCTTCTTCTACCACCCCCTACCTCCTGACCCTCTGGTAACCACTAAACTATTGTCTGTGTCTATGAGTTTTTGTTTCTTCATTTGTTTGTCTTGTTCTTTTGTTTTCAGTTTTATATATACATATCAGTGAATTCATATGGTTCTTGACTTTTTTTTTTTTGGCACTTTTTAAATAAAGCTCACTTCAAATTAAATCCCAACTCCTTCCCATTGCTGACAAGGTTTTCCACCTCAATTTCACACATTCCCAATTTACTGCTAAGCCACACTGGCCTCTTTCACTCTTTACCTACATCAAGCCTTTCCTGTCTTGGGCCTTTGTACACTTTCTCCCTGATCCCCACCTTGCATCTTAGGGACAGTTCAGATTTCAGCATGTTGCCACCTACCTGGAAAAGCCTTCTCTGTATTCTGTCTATAAGGTAAATCCTCTTTTCCTACACCAACACATTATTGACTATCACTGAGTTCTGATCATGCCCTTGATGACCCTTAACATTTTCTCTAGCTACATATTTTGCTTTAAAAAACAAAAATAAATGAAACTTGTCTGTCATCTGTGTCTCTCAATATTGGGTTGTTGGATAAGTTATGACACATTTTTGCAAAGAAAAACATAGAAATAATATGTCATTACTTTTCTGACAACCCAATAAATTATAAGTGCCATGAGAGTAAGACCTAAGCCTGTTTTGCTTGCTACTGCATACATAGTCCTAGTACAGAATAGTTGCACAATAAAAGTACTAGTTGAAAGAAAGAATTAATAAATAATAACTGCCTTAAATTAGTAGATGTTATTAATTTCTGGGTTTTCTGGCTCCATCTTCCCCCTCTACATGTGGCTTCTTATGATTTGCTACTGTCTGCTGAAAACAGTTTTCTAAGAACTCATCCTCCACCCTTTAATCTAGCAATAGGCTTTGTGGTCCCAAACAGTGGATCCATGGCTCCCTGAGAATAGTAATAGCTGAATAATTGTCACTGTCCCGACTTGGGGACCACAGAGGAAGCAGTAAGTTCTCCTGACAGGATCATGGGGAGAGGTGCTTTTCTTTTCAATTCTTGGACCTTTCAAATGGAGCTGACACACACTCACATCACATCCAGGAGCCGGCAGAGGCCCAGTCATATGGAGCAGTGTTCAGCTCCTCGTTCCCTAAAGCCTGACCCCTTGAAGAGCAAGTTTTTTATTTTTAATTTATTTTATTTTTTAAAGATTTTTATTAAAATATAGCTAACATACAATATTATGTTACTTTCAGGTGCACGTGATAGTTATTCAACAGTACCCACCTGGAACTATACATAGTAATTACCATAGTTTTGATTATACTCATATTCCCTATGCTAAAGAAGTGATCACCATGATCAGTCCAGCAACCATCTGACACTGAACCACATTATCACAATATTATTGACTATATTCCCCATGCTGTACATTACATCCCCATGACTCATTTGTTTTATACCTGGACATTCGAACCTCTTACTCCCCCCTTCACCTTCCCACTCCCTTTTAATTTTTTAATTAGATTTGACATTCAATATTATTTTATATTAGTATCAGGTGTACAGCATATTGGTTAGACATTTATATAATTTATGAAATGATCCCCCTGACTACAACTTACCTCACACTACACATAGTTACTACCATATTATTGATTTTATTCCCTATACTTTACTTTACATCCCCATTACTATTTTGTAGCTACCGATTTGGTACTTCTTAATCCCTTCACATTTTCACCCTGTGCCCAACCCCCTCCCATCTACCACCGAACAAGTCTAATACCTATCTGAGACTATATATAGTTGTTATAATATTATTCACTATATCCTTATGCTATATCCTACATCCCTATAACTACTGTGTAACAACCAACTTGTACTTCTTTATCCCTTCCCATTTTCCACCCACCCCCAACAGCCCTCCCATCTGCAACCATCAAAATGTTTTCTGCATCTATGAGTTTGTTTCTGTTTCATTTGTTTGTTTAATTTGTTCTTTAGATTTCATTTATAAGTGAGATCATATGGCATGTATCTTTCACTGTCTAACTTACTACACTCAGCACAATACCCTCTAGGTAAGATTTCATTCTTTTTAATGGCTGAGTAATATTCCATTGTATATATGCACTACCTCTTCTTTATCCATTCATCCATTCAGAGAAACTCGGGTTACTGTCATATCTTGGCTATTGTAAATAATGGTGCAATGAACATATAAATGAGCATGTCCCCTCAAAGTAGTGTTTCGGGTTTCTTTGGATAAGTGCCCAGAAGTAGGATTGCTAGGTCCTTCTTTGTCTCTTGTGATAGTCTTTGTTTTAAAGTCTATTTGTCTGGTATAAGTATTGCTACACTTAAGTATAGCTTTTGTTTGTTTCCATTTTCATGAAATGTTATTTACTATCTCTTTCCTTTCAGTCTCTGTGTCTCTTTCAAACTGAAGTGAGTCTCTTATAGGCAGCATATGTAAGGGTCTTGTTTTGTACCCATTCATCTCCCTATCTTTTGATTGGGGCATTTAATCTATTTATATTGAAAGTAATTGTTGACAGGTATGTAGTTATTGCCATTTTATTATTCATTTTATTTATTTATTTATTTAGTCTTAAAGATGTCCCTCTAACAATCTTTGTAATATTGGTTTGATGGTAAGAAACCCTTCGAGCTTTTTCTTGCCTGGGAACGTGTTTATCTGTCCTTGGATTCTTAATGATAGCTTTGCTGAATAGAGTCATTTTAGTTGTAGGTCCTTGCTTTTCGTCACTTTGAATATTTCCTACCAATCCCTTCTATACTGCAAAGTTTCTGTTGAGAAATCAGCTGATAGTTTTATGGGAGATCTCTTGTAGGTAACTAACTGCTTTTTTTTTTTTTTAAGATTTTATTGGGGAATTGGAGGAGGGTCACAGAATTGGGGAAGCAGGGAACGGGACAAGGCAAGTTGCTGTCCTTTTGTTCTTCAGTCTAGTTGTGGAAGATATTGACTCACTGGCCCATGTTGGTATCATCATTGCGCTCTTCTTGGGTGAGGCAGATCAGTCGCTGGCCTCTGGAGGGCTGCTCACAGCAGCTCTTGACAGTTCACACTGGCTGCCAGCCCCTCATGCTGGCTGACAGCCACTCACTGTAGCCTATAGCAGCCACTGCAGCAGGGGCTGCAGCTATGCCATCCTGGGGACTCACAGCAGTCCAGCTCCAGGTGGAGCTGTTGTTCACCATCTTAGCTGTAGAGGGCAGTGTCACTGGCCCTCATATGTGGGATCCAAAATGGGGATGCTGGCATCCCAAGCCAGCCCCTAACTGCTTTTCTCTTGCTGCTTTTTAGATTCTCTCTTTGTCTTTAACCTTTGCCATTTTAATTATGATGTGTCTTGGTGTGGGCCTGTTTGGGTTCATCTTGTTTGAGACTCTGTGCGCTTCCTGGGCTTCTGTATCTATTTTCTTCACCAGGTTAAGGTTAGGGTTTCTGTTATTATTTCTTCCAGTAGGTTTTCAATTCCTTCTTCTTCTGGTACCCCCTATGAGGTGAATGTTGGTATGCATGATATTTTCCTGGAGGCCCCTTAAATTTGCCTCAATTTTTTGGATTCTTTTTTCACTTTGCTGTTCTGATTGTGTGTTTCCTACTACCTTATCTTTTAAAATTTTATTGGGGAATTGGGGGAGGAGAACAGTGTTGGGCATTGGGGGAGGAGACCAGCCAAGTTGTTGTTCTTCAATCTTCGTTGTGGAAGGTGCCAGTCACCATCCGGCTTCCCGCCAGCAGCTTGTGGCCTCGAAGCTCAAGGTGCTATGTTCAATCTTAGTTGCGGGTGGGTGTAGCCACCATCCCATGCGGGAGTCGAACCCAGCAGCCTTGTTGTTAAGAGCACACTCCCTATCCACTGAGCCATCCGTGTGGCAGCTCAGCTCATGGTGCCAAGTTCAATCTTTTAGTTGCAGGTGGGCATAGCCCACCATTGAGCAGACACTCTTGTTGTTACACCAGCTGAGTCATTCTGCCACCTGTTGGCAGCTCAGCAGCAGCTCAGCTTGGGCTGGGCATTGAACTGCTGTTGCTTGGAGCTCAGCTTACACTCTTAAGTGAGCTCTTTTTTGGTTTGTTTGTTTTGTTTTTTGTTGTTTTTTTTTTTTCAGGGCAGTGTTACTGTCCCTCATATGTGGGAACCGAACCAGGGCCGCTGGCTTCCCAAGCCAGCGCTTACCCACCACACCACTCAGCCGGCTCTTAAGTGAGCTCTTAACCAACTGGGTGTGTCAGCCCCAGGACCACTTGAGAGGGGACTGCTGCAGGTCAAGTTCAGCCGCAGCCTGTGCCCTACCCAGGGCCACCAGGCAGGAGCCACAATGCAATATGCATATGGCCACCACCTGTGCTGTGCTTGGAAGTGCTTCAAGGGGTCAAGCCACAAACCAAGGCCCGCTGCCCTTAGTGCTGGGCTTAGAACTGCTCATCCAAAGGTGCAGGACATGGTCAAGCCAGATGCTGCTTGTCTTGTTTCTGCAAACCCTTGAGAGACCCTAGGAAAATCTGCAACAAGAACCAAGGCAAGCAGTTTGTATGAAAAAGCTATTAGAAGCATATTGGGTGTGCCCAAAAGTTGAGCAGGATGGGTTCTCAGAATCACCAGGGTGTAGTGAACAAACTCATATATGGGGACTGTTTGCATCTGCATGCAGGGAAAGGGAGGGCTCAACAAACAAATGATGGCTTCCATAGTTCTTCCATTCTGGAGAAAACTGCCTTTCCAACCCTCACCCTGAAGTTAGACAATTCAGTTCCTTCCCATATGTCTCTGGCACTTTTTGAGCTACTGCCCCAGTGCTGAAGCTCAGAGCCAGTGTCCCATTAATGAGTAACTCTGGTGCAGGTCCTTTAGGAGTAGTACCTGGGATTCCAGCTGCCCTCTGTGTCACTCAGCCACTGGTTTTCACAACCAGAAATTATGGGGATGTCTCTCCTTGGCACTGGAATTTGGGGCTGGAGAGGGGCTGGGTCTCACTCCTTGGGGTGGGAGATACACAGCTGAGATATCCCTCCTGATCTTAATGGTCATACACGGGCCAGCCTGTTCCACATCTCTGCCCCTCCTACCAGGCTCAAGGTGGGTTTTCTTTTCCTGCATGTCCTTAGTTGTAAGACTTCAATTCAGCAAGATTTCAGGTGATTCTCAATGATGGCTGTTTTGATGGTTGTTTTGGTAGTTTGGTTGTAATTTTGATGTGGTTGTGAAAGAAGGTAAGCTAGTGTTAACTTTCTGTGCCATCTTGACCAGCTACCTGATAACTGAAGAGGAAGTTCTTGCTCTTGTCATTGTGCCTTTTGAATTCCACAGTCTCTTAGTTTCTGATATCATTGTGGGCCAACTGTTTTTAATGAAATATTTGGATTTTCTATCTGGGGTCCAGAGGTCTTTTAAGGACCCTCAACTATTTGAAATTATATGCAAAGGTTTATGTTTATATGTGGGGGAAGAGTATATAATAATTTTTATCAGATTACTGAAAGAGTCCATAACTTAAAAAAGTTATTAGTTTCTATATTAGATAACTTCCATGGTTTTTCCAATTTCAACATGCCCTGATTCTAAGTCTCCCCATATCTGGAAAATCATGATTGTACAATTCCACATTTCAATAAAAACTGTAAGGGTTTTTTTTTGGATTTTGTTAAAATGCAATATTATACAATAAGGCATAAAAGTTTACTTCATTTTGGAAATACATTATATTCTTTTACCCCCAAAATCTTTTTTTTTTACTTTTCAAATCATTTAAATGGGAATATAGTGCCTTTGGTGAATTCAAATTCCTCCAAAAAGTAAACAGTGAACTCATTGCTTAGTGGTAGAATCAGTAACATAAAAAAAATATTCAAGAGCAGAATTGTGTTACAAACTTTTCAGGTAATACAACTCCTCTGAAAATCCTTTGGAAACTCTCCTAAGTTAGTATCAACTGTTAGAGAAATAGCACCCCATGATTAAATGACCCACATGACTGAATATGGCACTGCCTCCTGTGGCACAGCAATGAAACTTGGGCAGAATTGAACATAAGTGGAAGTGACAATTACTCATGCTGAAGCTCAACAGTTCATGCCAAAGAACTTTTATTCACTCTACAAGTAGTTAGTGTTTCCTATCTTCATATTAAAGGACCAGGTTCTAAGGCAGAGTGGGTACAAAGACTAGGAATATATAGGTCCTGCTCTAAAGAGGTTATAGTGTTGTAAGAAGACATAAGAACATTATAGAATATATGAAATAAGGGGAAAATATTTTAGAAGTACAAAAAAAGAATGTTTAAAGCAAGGCAAAATTAAAACTAAAGTTTGTGTAAATCACCACATCTTTACATTTGACTTGAGCCTTTAATATGGGATGAGATGTCCTTAACAGAGAAGCCATTCCAAGAAAGACAAAAGTAGGAGAGTACAGAACCTAGTTGGTGGAGGTGAGATACCAGAAGGAAAAGCAAAACAAAAAAATAAAAAACTAGTACAAGGTGGAGAATTAGGTTAAGACTAGACTTTGGAACCCATGGAAATTGTGTTTAGAAATCTTTATTTTAATTGCAATGGAGCCATGGAAGCTTCTTTGAGGTGCAGGAGTGACATAATTTGATTTGTGCTATTAGAAGATAATTCTGGTTATAGTAGGGTGATAACAGATTTCTTCTAAGAGACCCCTGCAAAGTCCAGGAGAGAAATGATGAAGATCCAAATATTGGCCATGGCTGAGAGAAGAGAATAAAAAGGCTGGAAGAAAGTGTGGAGATAAATATTTGGATGGGGAGATGAAGAAAGAGAGAGGGATTGAGATGAGAGGCAGTTTGGAGGATGGTCTTCTAATTCACACAGGTAAAAATCACAGGGAAAAGAATGTTAATGAGGGGCAGTGGATGGGGAAAGAATAGTGATTAACATATCCTGACAGGATTAATAAGAACTTGAATAGCAAAGAGGCTATTTTCAGGTGTTGGTGGTTTATTGAGAGTCATACAAGTAAAGTTTTACAGATTCAAAAGACCACCAAATGGGAGGCAAGGGATTAGGGGCAGTCACTGACTGCATCCCTGCCTACCTTGCCTGATCCTTTACACATATCCCCATTTAAGCATCTCAAAAGTGCCTACATTGTAACCCTATTTCAGTGATGAGGAAACTAAGGGTAGAGGATTGAATAACATGTCTTGATTGTTAGTCCCTATGTTAGATTATTAGAGCAATAATTCAAACTCCAAGAGGATACTCTTAACATCCATGCATCTCCAGCTTTTGAAATTCTGGGTAGTAAACTAAAGGAGATAAATGTTTGAATGTCTTGGTGAGAAAGTAGGATTTAAGTTCAGAGGATATTTTCTCTTTATCACTTTGGGTGGCTATCCCTTCTAAATGAAGTGATTCAGAGTTTCAGAGACACTTCTTCAAAGATTACCCTAACAGAAAATAGAATTTAAGTAGTTAAAACATATATGACACTTTCTGTTTGCTTGTTTGTTTATTTTTGAATATTGTCATCTAATGTCTGGTCTACCATTAAGCAATTATATTTACTTATTTTTCTTTTTTTTTAAATTCAATTTATTGAGGTGACAATGGTTAGTAAAATTACATAGATTTCAAGTGTACAATTCTGTATGGGCTTTACATAAACATTTTTTAATTAAAACTGTGCTCTCCTTTAAATCAATGGAAATCATTTTAGCATCATATGAATAACATGTAACCTGACAATATGAGTATGTCTGATTGTGACACTTCTGAGAACCTTAGAAGACTCTGCCCCTTA
Organism: Aselliscus stoliczkanus; assembly: GCA_033961575.1. Taxonomy (NCBI): domain Eukaryota; kingdom Metazoa; phylum Chordata; class Mammalia; order Chiroptera; family Hipposideridae; genus Aselliscus; species Aselliscus stoliczkanus. Next base: position 60,506,158 of record CM066740.1, on the reverse strand, counting down.
ATTTTGAGCATTCAGATTAAAATTTGAATGCATGAATTAAATGCATCATAAGCTTCTGTTCTCTCTCTCTCTCTCTCTCTCTCTCTCTCTCTCTCTCTCTCTCTCCATAAAGTTTTGTCCCATTTGGAAAAATAGCTGGAAAGGTCTGGGGTTAGAAGGGTAAAGGACAATCCCCTACCTGAGTGCGGGGTTTTTCACCAAGCTTGGCTGACGCTCTTGCAGCATTTCAAAAATGTTTGGCTGGCGAAGAAATGCCACAATCTTGTCATTATATGCTGAAACAGATAAAAGTGAAGAATTGTGGTTGAGTCTACAACCCAGAGATAATTTGTCTGATGATTGGAAGATGGTTGCTTGATACAAGAATTAATGTAATACTTTGAAGGGCAGGTAGAATACTCATCAAAAAAGGTAAGCTGTTGAGGGTTTTTTCCATGATATAATAGCATTATTATTTTTAAATGATCAAACCAAATGTGAACTAGATTTAAGTTAATAATTCTAATATGCCAGGAATTTAAATGGGTATCAACTCATTCCTGTGTGAATAGGTGAAGAATAAAGTAGTTCTTCCATGAGGGGAGTTCTAATCTCCTCCTTCTAAATTTTCTTCATCATTTTGCCATAGTTAGCACAGCAAAAAGTTATTTATGAGTTCAAAGAAATCCTTTTCTGAGTCCTTGAAGTTTATGACGTGGCCATGGGCTGATTTCCCAGTAATGATAATGAAACTATCTAAGTCAATCTAGACTCTTGCTTCATTTTCCTTGACACAGGCGGTATGTGTTATGAAAAGGGATAGCTGAGGCTAGGAATGAAGACTGTCAATTTATCTCCATACACACAGAGAAAAGAGGTCTAAATTAAAAACTGCATCTAACAGCAACAAAATCCATCACCTAATGAAACTATGCTCCCCTGGACTCAGGTAACAAATCACTGAGTGCAGTGAAGAAGAAGGGGTATGTGGGTCTGGAAGAGAGTAGAGAACAAGGAGGGAAAGGATGAGAGAAGACAAAGTGAGGAGGAAGGGAAGAGGAAAAAGAGGCAAAACGAAGGGGAGGATGGGAATGGACAGGATGGGAGTAAGGATAGGAGGAGACTATACCATAAAAGAGTAAAAACAGAAACAAAAACAGAATCGTCAATATTAAAGGACTCACAATAAGAAAAACAAGGTTAAGTATTGGGTATCCAGAGGTTCAAGAAGCACAATACATACCCAGTGGCAATGACTCATGTTGATGCTGGCTTCGAATAGCAGCTACCAGGCTGTGTCCAGGCCTGGCCAGTAAAGAGGCTCCTCTGTTTCTAGAAACTTCTGAGGCCTAATTTTAAAATAAAATTATTAGAACTGGAAATGTTATCAATTTCAGATGGTCTTTGAATACCATTTTTTTCTATATGGGGGTAAAAGACCCTGAATTCACTTAGGTTAAAAAAGCAATAAAGTGACAATCTTCAAAGTGATGGAAAATTAGTGAGTTTTTAATATATGACTGAGTAGTTGATATGCTATATTATGATTTTTAAGAAAGTGATTGTGCTGGCTTGGGATGCCAGCGGCCCTGGTTCGGGTCCCACATATGAGGGCCAGTGACACTGCCCTCAAAAAAAAAAAAAAAGAAAGAAAGTGATTGTGCTTAATGTCATGGATGCTAATCAAATTAATAAACTGAATAAGTGATGTCAGCATCATGTCAGGGTGAAAAGACCCCTTTATTTCTTCCCTTAAACTTACAACTAGTGGGACAACTATAATTCAGCAAAGTATCCCTGTTCAATACACAAAAATGCCTGAGAGATCCATGCACAGAGACATCTGAATGTGAGTGTATTGGAATTAGCAGAGCAGGTGGGAAAAGAGAAAGGACAGAGATGGGGCCACAGACACAGTCCCCAGTTGCAGCCCCAGTTGATGCAGTAGCCATGAAGGAGTCAGGTGGCAACCCTCAAACAGAAGCCCAGAGGGTAGGAGGAGCAGAAGCAATATTCTGGCCTGAGTAGCTGGCATTCACTGCAGCTAAACCCAGTGACAGGAGCATAAATGTGATAACAGTGTGGCAGCCATTGACAAGTGGCTGCCATTACCTGCAAGAAGGTAAAGCCACAGACTTAAAAACCTGCCTTCCCTCAACCTCCTATTACCCCCACTTTTCGTGGAACCCAGTAGAAGCAGAACCCTAAAGAGGCAGTGGAGATGCCTTGGATAGCAGAGCACAGCTGGCAGCTGATTACAAGAAGGCAGTGCTGGGAACTCACAGGCCCAGAGCACCATTGCCCACCATATTACACTATGGGGAAGGTGCCCTGAGACTGAGGTGACCTGGATATAGAGGGAGCACTCACTACCTTGGGGAATATGGGGCATTTTTTCATGATTAAGTCAAAACCTCTCCCCGCAAGATCCTGGAGGTGCAGTAGTGCAGGTAAGAGTAAACAAAAACTTGCACTATATCACCATCTACTGGAAAACAAATGAAAGACCTCTACTTGTCAATCTGCTGAATTGTAACAAGCAAAGCACTACTTTAAAAAGAGTTTACTAGGACTGGATGAGTGGCTCAGTTGGTTAAGAGCTCGCTCAAGAGTGCAAGCTGAGCTCTGAGCAACAGCAGTTTGATGCCCAGCCCGAGCTGAGCTGCTGCTAAACTGCCAATAGGTGGCAGGATGGCTCAGCTTAAAAAAAAAAAAAAAAGAGTTTACTACCTCAAATGCTCATGCAGAGAAACAATCTATCAAGTATCGTGAATAAAAAAGTGACAAGGTAGCTAAGAAAAAAAAGAATCCTCTGGAAAGCAAACTCAAAGACATGAAGGACTGTGATTTAAATTGATTTAAATGAGAGAGAACTCAAGATTGCAGTTACGAACAAGCTCAACGACTGCCAACAGGTGGCAGGATGGCTCAGCTAAAAAAAAAAAAAAAGCTCAACGAAAAACAAGAAAATTCAGGAAGGCAGTTAAATGAGTTCAGGAATAAAATCAATAAAGTACTCCTCAGGAACAAAGCAGTACCTCACTAAAGAGATTAAAACATAAAAAACGAACCAAACAAATAATAGAGCTACAGAACTCAATAAACGAGATGAAGAATACATTACAGGGCACTGGAAACAGAGCACACCAGATGGAAAAGAGAAATAGCAAGTTCAAAGCTGGAAATCTAGAAATGACTTAGGTGGGAGAAGAAGGAACTGACAATTAAAAACTGAAAAAAGGGCCAGCTGAGTGGCGCGGTGATTAAGTGCTGGCTTGGGAAGCCAGCAGCCCCGGTTCGGTCCCACATGTGAGGGCCAGTGACACTGCCCTCAAAAAAAAAAAGAAAGAACAACATAAGAATAATCGGTATACCAGGAGAAGAGAGGGAGAAAGGAACAGAGAGGTACTATTCAAACAAGTAATCAATCAGTGAGAATTTCCCAAACCTATAAAAAAAAGCTGGACCCTCAAATCCAAGAAACCAACAGAATGCCTAATTATCTCAATGCAAAAAAGACCTTCTCCAAGACACAATGTATTAAAGTTCTCAAAAATAACAACAAAAAAAGAATGCACAAGGCAACAAGGAAAAAAGAAAACTGCAACCTACAAAAACACCCCCATTAGATTATCATAACATTTTTCAACAGAAACCTGACAAGCCAGGAGAGTGTGGAATGAAATATTTAAAGTATTGAAAGACAGACTCTACCAGTCAAAGATGGTATATATAGCAAATTTATCCTTTAGATATGAAGAATAAATACAGGCTATCCCAGACAAACAAAAGCTAAGGGAATTTATCACCACAAGACCTGCATTACAAGAAATGTTGACAGGAGTTCTTTCACTTGAAACAAAAAGACAAAAGTATAACAAACTTTGAGTAAGGTGACAAACACACAGACAGAAACAGGAAATTGCAACCCCACTTTAGAATAGGGCACTAAACACTTAATTATAACATAAAAGTTAAAAGGACGAAAAGCATTTTTTTTTTCGAAAAGCATTTTTAAAAGACTATAAATTCTTCAATTTGGAAGTGAATCACAGCATAAAAAGTGGTAATTTGTGACAATAAAATCACAAATGTGGTGGAGTAATGCAGAGGTGAATGAAGATAAGATGCAATAACAGAAAAAGGACTATTGTATGAATAAAACAGGTTTGTTTTTTTAAAAGATTTTATTGGGGAATTGGGGGAGGGGAACAGCGTTGGGGAACCAGGGAAGGGGAACAGACAAGTTGCTGTCCTTTTGTTCTTCAGCCTAGTTGTGGAGGACGTTGCTTCACTGGCCCATGTTGGTATCATCATTGCACTCTTCTCAAGTAAGGCAGATCGGTTGCTCGCCTCTGGACAGCCACTCACAGCAGCTCTTGTCAGCTGACTCCGGCTGCTGGCCACTCACACTGGCTGCCAGTCATTCACTGTAGCCTATGGCAGCCCACTGCAGCAGGGACTGCAGCTATGCTGACCCTGGGACTCACAGCAGCCCAACTCCAGATGGAGCTGTTGTTCACCATCTTAGCTGTAGAGGCCAGTGTTACTGGCCCTCATATATGGGATCTGTACTGGGGCCACTGGCATCCCAAGCCAGCTCCTAACCAATGCACCACTCAGCTGGCCCATAAAATATTTTTTTTTACATAAACCTAATAGCAACCACAAGAAAAAAAATCTAGAGCTAATACATGTAGCATCATAGAAAACCACCAAACTAAAATTGCAGACAGAAACATAAGGAAAAGAAAAAAATGGGGCTGGCTGAGTGGCTCATTGGTTAAGAGCTTGCTCAAGAGTGCAAGCTCTAAGCAACAGGATTGCCGGTTGAATTCCCACATGGGCCGGTGAACTGTGTCTGAGCTGAGCTGCTGCTGAGCTGCCAACAGGTAGCAGGATGGCTCAGTTGGTGAGAGAACAAGCACCTAACAACAAGGTTGCCTATTCGAGATGGTGGGCTATGC